>VONZ01000071.1:0-1200000 GCA_012976165.1 Labeo catla
TATATGTAAATGCAGACACATACAGTATATATTTTGAAAATATTTTCATGCATTTACATGTATTTATTTATATTCAGATTATATATATATACATATATATATATAAACAACATTTTTCTTAACTATACAAGCATGTGCATGTATTTATATATAAAATGCAGTATTTATAAATAAATATGTATTTATAAATAAATATGCAGTACACACACATGTATTAAGTAAACAAAAACTTTTATTTTGGATGGAGTTGATCGCACTGACAGCACTTAAATACATAAATTTAAGAGGGGATATTAATATCTCACATTTCTTACAATATGAATTGTTGCACTTCTCAGTGTTTGTCAAAGCACCAGCTCAATTTGCTTTCATCTGCATTTGCAAATCAAAGCGATGACCTGCTGGCATTTGCATCCCAAAACACGAGTGTTGATTTGAGGAAAGGTTTGTATGCTTTGGGCTAAATTCACCATTATGATACATCCATGAGAAAGCAGCTCTTGCTCCTAGCAAGAAATAAACCACTAATGGACTCATTTCCACCTTCATAAAGTCCAGGGGAAAGCACAAAGAAAGGATGCTCAAAGAGGATGAGTCGAGCAGCCTGTGGCAGAATACAGTTAGCCGGGATTGAATCCTCTGTCAGCACACAGAGGAAGGCCAAGAGGTCCTTTGACTTTTGACTTTCTGGGCATTGGTGGTTCCACTCCACGGACAAGAGAGGACAAAACAAAGGTTGAACTGTCGTAAAACTGACTGTAGGAGGATTCAGAAGGAGGGTCTGGAGAAGTGGGGCTTTAGTTCTAACAGACAAAGCATATAAAGTGGGTTTACAAATTGAGAACAATGTTCAGGAATTTACAGTGAGATCAATACTATCCCATTGTGTCTACTGAAAGGAGCGACTGAAAGCCCACTCGGATGCTGTAGTGTATAGCTAAAGTGTTTTAACTGGAATGTGGATGCGCTAAATCTACCTGTTGATGTGAAATTTTCTAAAAACTCTAAAATGTTATCCACTATGAAATCGGATCGGTTTCTATAAAAATTCCAGGATGTTTTTTGGAAGTAGATGGGCAGTAAAGAGCTGTTTTTGACACCTGTCTCCCCAATCAGACTTAAAATAATCCTCTATTTTCCAAACAAGCCATTAGCTTCCCTAATGATCCTGCGCTGCTGTTCTCAGTGACTCTTTTGGCTCCATCAGAGCACAGGGTGTGAAGGTTTCTGTTTAGGTGCTAAAGGGAAGGATTGCACTGATCTAAAGGTGAGTTTTGCGGAGGGCAGGACCATGGCATTTTCAGCACTCATCTGTTAATCTCTGTTTAGGATAAGGCCCCAAACAGAATTAGTCACAGATCTCCAGGGTTCAGGAGAGCAGCCCACAACCCAAAACAAGCAATCAGGGCTGCCTGAGGTTTCTGATGCTCCTAAAGCTATGGCTTATCCATCAGCAGACTCAGAATTTATGAATGATGTTACATTTTCAAAGGTATTATTATTAAAAGCAATGTACAGTTCAATATGAAGAATACATTTAAATGTGCTGATTTATTAACAATGTTGGAAACAGTTGTGCTGCTTTTTGTGGTTTCTTTGATGAATAAAAAGTTAAAAAGAACAGCATTTATTCAAAATAGAAATCTTTTCTAACTGTTTAAGACTTTACTATCACTTTTTATCAATTAAACACACCCTTACTGAATAAAAGTAAGAATTTCTCTCAAAGACAGAAAGAAAGAAAAAATATACTGACCCCAAACTTTGAAAGGTATTACTAAAGTTTTCTAGTTTAAATAAATGCTGTTCTTTTTAATGTTTTATTCATCAAAGAATCATAAAAAATGTTTCACAGTATCCCAAAAAAAATTAAATAAAATAAAATAAACATTAAGCAGCACAACTGTTCCAACATAATAAATCAGCATATAAGAATGATTTCTGAAGGATCATGTGACACTGAAGACTGAAGTAATGATGCTGAAATTCAGCTTTGCATCACAGAAATAAATTATATTTTAAAGTATATTAAAATCGAAGACTACTATTTTAAATTGCAATAATATATGTCACAGTATTGCAGTTTTTTCTGTATTTTTAGTCAAATAAACAGCCTTGACGAGCAGAAAATGCTTCTTTCAAAAAATTTAAAACATGCTTTTCAGTATAGGCATATTGTATGGCTATATCTAAAAATATTACGTTATGAAGATTTTTATCTCTTAAAGTGTAGTTCAGCTGCCTAAAATTATAAATGTTGTTACATTTGTTCATTAAGGTTTTTTTTTACCTTTTACTTTTTAAAGCTAGTAATTGTAAATTGGTTAAAAAAAAACAATGACAAATAAGAACAAAGAATTATGGTTGCATAAAAATAAACAAAATTGAATATAAAATCAATTAAAATTGTATTTTACACAATATAAATAAAATAAATATGAAAAAATATATATTTATAAAAAAAAATTCAAATTAAAACAAATGAACAGCAACTAGTCTTTATATATAGTAGGGAGACTTTATTAATAAAATTATTATTATTATTATTAAATTATTATTAATTAAATTAAATTAAATTATTAATTTAATTTATTTTCTGAGCTCAAATGTATTGATTTAAATATCTCCTCCCATCGTATTGAATGCAATTCTTTTGTTACTCTTTATTAAAAATACCACATTTCCTGTAATCTAATATTTTCGTCACACTTTATGATACGATCATGATCTTTTCAGTCTTGTCTCCCTAGGCTGTCTCTAATCTCCTTCCCCTCTTTTCCACCTTCTGTTTGTCATTAACTGGCAGTTATAGTTTAATTGGCCCTTGCTTTGAGCTTTTTGTGCCTTCGCATGACTCTCTGGGGTCTCTGGTTAAGTTTCCACTGAAGAGCCTCGTCCATCTTCCGCCAATTCTTTCTCCTCCTGCCGAGTTGGGGCGATTTTCTCCTCTTAGTGATGCTTACTTGAGCTTTACAGACAAGACAGCTGCTGCACACTACTCTTCAAAACAATGAAGTACTCTTTATAAATACTTATATCAGATTAAATCAGAGGCATAAGTAAAATGAAAACGTCAAGTAGGTGTTCATAATCCAATAAGTCTGCCAATGCGCTAACCTTTAATCAGATTTCATTGCAATGCATTATCAAAAATATCATAACATTTCTAATCTTCTGTTATTATGCAACTAAACTTAAAAACTACTCAAAACATGCTTAAAAGTTAAAGAATTACAGTCATTTTACTGCTTTACTTTAGTGCATGTGATGGAATCTGTTGAGGCTGTGCATCTGGGCCTGTTTTTCCCTTTCATCACGTTCCCAGCTAAAGTATCTCGCCATCTTTTCAATCACTTTTCACTGAAGTGATACAAGTGATATTTCTGACAGAAGTGAGGTCAAGTATATGTTCCTCCCAAGGCATAATGTCTTGTCTCTGAAGGGCTGCGATATGTAGCTGTGTGCAAATGGCTGTACAAACATGAAGGCTGTTTTGATGTTTTTGTGCTCGTTGACATGGGAGGCCATCTCCTTGGGAGGTGAGGGGTCTCCTGCCCTTGAGTGACCTGTGACCCGAGTGAGCCCTTCTGCACTGATACAGGCTTTCAGCCCTAAGGGAAGGGGGAGAGAGAGGAATAGCACTCATCTGTAAGCCTCGGTCGCAGGCTTTTCTTTTATCTTTGATATATTCTTAGAGTTGAGAATATGGAACATGTTCTTAAATAGAAATGTATGCATCTATCAGCCAGTTAAACACAATAGGTTTAAACTGTGTTTTGTTTGCACTTAGGGAATTTCATGTTTAAAATATATTAATATGCACTTCATATGTAGTTGTGGATTACATTCAGTATGCCGAATTGTGTGTTAAAGAAGAGACTGCAGGTGCATTTCTGAGTGCAGCGGTTTAAAGCATGCCGCTGTGATTGAGAACAAAGAAATGTAGTCATGATGTCAAAGCAGACATAAATTTTGGAGGAAATAGCGCTGTACTTTGAAGTCCATTGCAGATTATTACTTTTGTGAATGAGCCACACGACTCCGCATGGATGTTTGATGTGCGCTGAAGGTCTGTAAAATGAACTTCTTGAGAGGGTGATAAACATCATGTCTGTGCCCCTTCTTCTCGTTTCAGCTGGCATGCGCCCTTCCCCAAGGCTTTCAGCAAGCGCTATTATACTTTTCTATCCCCGACACGTGCAGATACAAGAGCCTTGGCTGGACCTCATGCGGAACTCCCAAATAGAGGATTTAACCTGAACCCCTTCAGAAATCAACTGATCCACACATGCACAACGTGCTCGGAATAAAAACTCCCATGAAGCAAATTAAATTCGCGAACAAAATAGATGTAGCCTAGTCTACATAAAGTTCAAAGATTTGTATCATTCTATAATATTTAGAATATCAAATTGTGGAATGTTCGAATGTCTTTTGATTACTATCTAAAGGCGCAGAATAGCGTAAGTGTACGTTTTAGGAATTTCTATCGTAGAAAGTTTTGAAAAATTATGTAAACTTGCAAAAGATAAAAGCTTATTAGCTTGCTAAGTTATCATGCCATACTACTGTGAGAAACTGTATTTTACAAGACAACAAATGTAATTTAATATACAGGCGTGATTTTACAATTAAATAGTATGAATTATAAAATATATAACAAAATAATGATCGTTTTAAGGTTATATATTTTTAAAATATAATTAAAGTATTAAGTAATATGAATCGCCTTTATTTTTTATGCCTATGAAGATATTTTAGTGCCTTGTTTATTGCATCATTTTATTATTTTTTTTGGTCACAGTTGCACAGTGAGGCCAAATTTTTTAACTTTACGTCTGTACGTTTTTTTACGTTTACGTCTTTACGAAATACGTTTGGTGAACTTTAGCTTTAATTAAAAATATGTACTCAACTGTTTTAAATATTGATAATAATAATAATAATGTTTCTTGATCAGCAAATCAGCATATTAGAATAATTTCTGAACGATCATGTGACACCGAAGACTGGAGTAATACTGAAAATGTAGCTTTGATCACAGGAATAAATTACATTTTAAAATATATTCATATAGAAAGCAGTTATTTTAAATAGTAAAAATATTTCAGAATTTTGCTGTTTTTGCACTTTGGATCAAATAGAGTAATTAATTGCCTTTTTATGCTAATAGAGTTGTTTTAGTGCCGTGTTTATTGCATTATTTTATTGTTTTTTTGGCCACTGTTGCTCTGAGGCCAATTTTGGTGAGCTTTAAATCAGCATATGCTTCAACTTAACTGAAAAAACTCAGACTGATATATTTACATTATATAATTTCACAATAGGCTTCAGATAAGAACTTTAAAATACACGCCCACTAAAATAGCAGCAAGTGTATTTGTAACAATATTTACAACGTGCACATTAGAGCTAGTTGGCGTTTTGATTTTTGTGATCCTAATGATTTAAACTCATCCTGAGGGTTTGAGATAATCATGCGCAATCTTGTGTAAAATGTGCATAAGCAGTTTTGGTTGACGCGTCGAGTCTATATCTCCAATCCATATCCATGCACCTGCTGCAACCGTTATTTTATGCGCTGTGACCCAGAGTGACGCTTCAATGGCTGTGCTCATTACAATGATGCCCATTATGTTGGCAGACATTGCTATGAGTTGTTTATGCATTTCAGAATCGCATTATGAAGCAAACAAGCAAGCACAGAATAGTTTTTGTAGAAAACGTTATATTTATTCGTACAAACATGTTTGCACCAGATTTATATTCTGAGGTAAATACATAATAGAATAAATCTCTTTATATACAATAAAAATACAATAGCATACGAAAGCAACAGGTTGAATAAATAAAACAAAAAGAAAGTGGTGGGAAAGCAGTGGTGAGAGCTGGTTAACTGTACTCTGCCGCGGATCAGCCAGACAGGAGAGGTTTCTTCGGGTCAAAATACATAATGCATAAGGCCAAATCTTTGTCTTGTCCATTCAGTCTATTGTCACGGCGTTGAAGCGGAATTTTCACGCTCGTTTTTCTGCTTTATCGCTCTACAAATTGTAATATTGACTTTTCACCTTGGACTGCAAAGGCCAATCTGTCTTGCTTTAAATTATCATTTTCTCAACAGGCGTTTAAGGTCATGGAAAAAAGTGCAAAGGTATTGAAAAAGGCATCGATGTCGGTAACAAAACGTACAAAAATAAAAACATTCTCATTTGTGAACTGTCGTTAAGGCAAACAGTGAATACCTAATGTTGTGCTCTTGGTTCTATTAGAAAAGTAACAGCAAAGTCACTACATAATTCTGCAGACTCTATACAGACTTGAGAATGCTTCAGTCACGTTAATAGATGCTAGGCACGAAGTTGTGGTAGCTGTAAACCACATCGGTCTGCAAGTATCCAAAATCGTCCATGGCAGCGGGGCTGCCCGGGTCTGAGTTGCAGTAAGACGGGGACGAAGACGAGGAGGATGCGCCGGATGGCCAGGAGCAAGAGTCACTGCCGGGGCTGGGCGCATCTCCCATGCAGCTTAGTCCGGAGAGCAGCAGCGGAGGGTCTCTGGACTTGTTCTGCCGCTGGTCGGCAATCCGGATGGTCTCGGAAAGCGCCCAGATGTAGTTGTGAGCGAAGCGCAGAGTCTCGATTTTGGTCAGCTTCGTGTCGTCGGGAAAGGCGGGCAGCACGCTTCTCAAAGCGTCCAAGGCGTCGTTGAGGTTGTGCATTCTGTTCCTCTCGCGGTCGTTGGCCTTCAGCCGGCGGTTTTTCTTCACGACATGCACGGTGGCTTCGTTCCTGGCGCGCCCCCTGCGCCTCTTTTTCTGCTGGAGCTCGGCTGGAGACGCAGGTGGCTTGCCGCAGGAGGACGCGGGGGACGCGGGGTGGAGGCTGCTGCGTGAGTCCTCATCATCCGTGTGCGTAAAGGAGTAGTCACAGCTTGAGGTGTCCATGTCGGAGTAGACAGTCTCCATTGTTGATAACCTGGAGAAATAACAAAAAACAAGTTAGGAATACGCCAAGCTTAGAAAGCCATTCCAAGTTATTCCAAGGATGAGTAGTCTTGCAGATACGCACCTTATGTGGGCTGGGAGATGCAGAGTCCTGCAGATAGTTTGTGTTGAAGTTTAAGGCACGCGTCTGTCTTGCTCTTACCCCTCAATCAGCTCGTGTGAGCTTGTGAGCTTGGCACACGACTGGCCTCACCTACCTTATATACCCTGATGAGACAATGGACGTACCCCCCTCGCTTTGGCATTTTTGTGAAGGATGAATGAATGGTTTGCATCAGGTCTGCCCCGTGCCGCACGACCATCTCATTAGCATAATTTATGCCTGTTGTTTGTTCGCCCTCTGAAGCGTGCCTGTAATCACCGCTGGCCAATCAGAGAGCCGGAGAGCCGGCCAGCCACGCGAGCAGAGCTGTTGCTATCTGTCCAGCATACACCAAGCCCACTTTAACTTAAATCTCTGGAGGAAATTGAAAAGAAGAGACATCACGAAGTGGCCCGAGGCTAGGAGACAAGTTGTTTCGCATTTATCTATTGCATTTTGTGCGCTAAGCGCATCATAGCGCATTACAATAATATTTCATAAAGATGTACTTAGAAGTTTTAGTTTGATGCAAGATTATAAATGTGTTTTTTAAAAAGTTTTACGCATTATGTAAAATACATGGTCAAACGTGCTGTCTATTATTATTATTATTATTACTTATTATTATTACTAGCTTATATTTTGATACTTTGATATACAAACTTTTTTTGCAGTTTGCAAAAAGTTGTTTTTTAAGTGTACTCGTCGTTAAATTATATGTTAATATACCAACCTATTCGAGTTTTAAAAATCTGTACATGTACAGAATCAAAGAAAGGTCAATAATGTGAAGTTTATCAGAATTTGCCTCTCTGCACAACTTTACGCACACAAATAAAACACTAAAATAATGCTAACTAAGCAATATAATGCAACGCATGCAAGAATTGTACACAAGAACAGAAAAGTGCGCAAAGCGTTCTGGAAAATTACATATATGGCATCCAGTCTTAAGTAGCAAGGGTATATTTGTAGCAATAGCCAAAAATACATTGTATGGGTCAAAATAATCGATATTTATTTATGCCAAAAATCATTAGGATATTAAATAAAGATGATGTTCCATTTAGATATTTTGTAAATTTCCTGCTGTAAATATATCAAAACTTATTTTTTGGTTAGTAATATGCATTATGCATTCCTAAAAACTTCATTTTGACAACTTTAAAGGCGATTTTCTGTCTTTCTTTCTTTGCATCCTCAGATTCAGATTTCAAATAGTTGTATTTCAGCTAAACATTGTCCTATTGCCCCAACAAACCAATCATCAATGGAAGACTTATTTTTTTAGCTTTCAGATGATGTATACATCTCAATTTCAAAAAATTGACCCTTATGACTGGTTTTGCGGTCTAGGATTTGTTCGTTCATTTGACTAAAAATACAAAAAACGTATTTTATCATAAAAGTATGCACTGCATAATGCACAGATTTTACTTCTAAAATTTTTCATCATATTAATAGTTTTTCTAATAACACAATTGTATTCTTTAACATATATGCCAAGCCAAAAGACAATATTTTCCCTTTAAAATAACGTTTTTATTCTGCATTTCACTTTATTGCACCCTGCCAGCAGCTCTCATCTTGAGTTATAACTCACAAGGTGAAAGATGCAGTTCAATCAAACTGCTCCACTGTGCAGAGCGCCTTAAGTTTTATTTAAAGACATCTTTATGAGACAGCCATACAATTGTTCATTAATTATTCAATTTATTCAATTGCAAGCAACTCGCCCCTCTTTGGAAAAAAAAAAATGAAGGGGCACTATTTAGAAATAGTTTGGGGAGAGACCTGCGGCGCCTTTCTCCGTGCGGTATTATGGCGATAGGGGCACAGTCATTTATAAATAATTACACAATGTTTAGAGTCTTCAGGCATGTATGATATATCAAAGCGATTATAAGGTGAATTGTTCCATTGTGCGCCTCTCCTCTCTCTTCTTTTCAGCTCTATACGGCTTGTCCCCCGTCCAAATTCTGCGCCTCTGAGCTTTTGTCACTCATTTTTCTCGGCCTGCGACACTCCAATAGCATTATTCTTATTCAAATAGTCCCAGCGTGAACAAAAACACCCCGCTTCTGAGGCACGTTTGTGCTTTCGCTGGCATGAAGTGAAGCACAAGCACAAGTTTAGATGCATAAACACATATGGACTCCTGAAGATCTGAGAGACCTCACTGGAACGTGTTTTGACTATAGAATAAACAGTATGTTTTTATTCGTTAATGCATTATGTTAGCGTGCTCTTTTTAAAGCCCTGTTTACGCTTTTATGGCGAATGCATTGGTTTTAAAGCCCCTCTGATGGAGGTCCAGACTGGGGTGATGGGGGGGATCGATTTTACTATTACAACACCAACCTGTCAGTAATAACTTCAAAGAGGCAAAACAGCTTTTGCTTCCAGTCAGAGCATTAGCGATCTGGTCTGGACCTGGCACTTATTGCTCTTATAAAGTCATAAAAAAGTTATTGTTTTACAATGTTACTTAACATTACTTATACTTCCACAGAAGTGATGGATGTGTCAGGGTTTTTCTCCCTGGAAAGGGGCGGTGGGGAGGAAGAAGGGCTTTCGCCCACAGCTGAGAGATGTTGCCAAGGAGATTTTGACAGGATTAGGCACAAGTGCACGAGACCTGATTGCATTTCAATAGCAGAAACACGTGAGAAAATGAAACAACTGAATTACTTAAAGAGGGTCTGATCTGGAGCCCGAAACAATCATGCACGCTGCACTTTTTAAAAAGAAAGCAACGCAACGCACGTGGTTGAAAGTCTGCTGCGAGTAAACCCAAATATGCGAGCTGAATAGAAGTGATATTTCAATGCACAATGCCTATTGCAACATTAAAAAGAGAGCAGCATTAAAACGCGGAAGATTTGCATGGCAGGTGTGGAAAGGTGCATTGCTCTTGTTCGACCTGTGCGCTCTCGGATTGGCGTGTGACGTGTGAGGCACAGCACTCTCTTTATTCTCCGGGAGAATGGTCTTTTAATTTATTTTATATCTATTTATGCAATTCGAATTAAAATTCAATTTTGCATTTGGCCCAGCATTAATCCCCGGGTATTAACGCGATTACTGTTCGCAAAAGATCTTTGAGTCAGAAAGTCTGATAGAAGTTTTCACATGGTAATCCCCGGAATAATCCTTTCCCCTGGCGCTGCGGCAGGATCGGGGCCAGAGGACCTTTTCTCCTTGTTCAGAATTCAAGCAGGGCAGAATAGGGCCATTACTTTTGAATGATAATTAATTCCTTACTCCAGTGCCTCAATTGTACGGGGATACCACACCCCAAATAAGAAAATCACCCCCACGGCCTCGGCCGTAAGAGACTGAAAATAAATTCTAGGGTTACAATGTTTAAAGACAGTTTAAAGACAACTTTGGCACTCCCTGTTCTAGCAGTCTTGGAGATTTAATAAAATCTCCACTTTATCCTGTGTTTTTAATTAACTGCAGCACATTTTGTGCAAATAAAATATCATTTATATTGCCAGTGTTGGGAAATGTTGCATTACATCTATTCTTTCTTTCTTTTACATGAAGTTTATGAGGTAGTTTTCAATATCTGGGCTGTTAGCGACTGTACTTTGTGCTGTATTTACATGCAAAATTCAAAATTTGCCATAAATTGTCTAGAATGTCAAAGTAAATATGCAGTGTTTTATAATATTATTTTAATATATATTAAAAACATTTATTAAACAACATTATTATATTATATTTGCAAAAGGAATTGTTGTATTTTTATTGAATTTAAAATAACTGAAAATTAAATTAAAAATTGTGTAAAAATTGAAATTGAAACTGAATTAATAATAATATTATTAATAATAATATAATTTTATACATTTAATGTTATTGTTTCTTATTTAGATACACTATACCGGTCAAATGTTTTTGAATTTTTAATGTTTTTAAAGAAGTCTCTTCTGTTTACCAAGTCTGCAATTATTTGATCCAAAATACAGTAAAAGCAGCAATATTGTGAAATATTTTTACAAATTAAAATAACTGCTTTCTATTTGAATATATTTTAAAATGTAATTTATTCCTGTGATCAAAGCTGAATTTTTAGCATCATTACTCCAGTCTTCAGTGTCACATGATCTTTCAGAAATCATTCTAATATGCTGATTTGCTGTTCAAGAAACATTATATTATTATTATTATTATTATCAATATTTATAATGAGATTTTTATTTCAGATAAATGCTGTTCTTCTGAACTTTATATTCATCAAAAAATCCTGAAAAAACTCTACTCAGCTGTTTTCAACATAATAAAAATAATAAATGTTTATTTTTTTTTTTGCAGCAAATCAGAATATTAGAATGATTTCTGAAGGATCATGTGACTGGAGTAATGATGCTAAGACTTCAGCTTTGAAATCACAGGAATAAATTACATTTTTAAATATATTCAAATAGAAAGCTGTTATTTTAAATAGTAAAAATATTTCAAAATTTTACTGTTTTCGCTGTACTTCGGATCAAATAAATGCAGGCTTGGTGAGCAGAAGAGCCTTTTTAAACTTTTTTGGTAGTGTATTTAGATGTGTCAAGTGTCCTGTTTCTGAAAGTTACATTTCCTAAACATTAAATTTCTTTATTTAAATACATTTGTTTGCCTTATACACCTGTAACAGATTTTTTGTGTATATTTGCAAGATTTCAGAACAGGTGCTATTATCAAAATGCAATGGAATCTCATTACAAGCGATGTGAATGTAAATTTTGGTCTCTCTTTGTGAGTCGGACACATAATGTACCAGTTCGTGAACCTAGTACTATCAATCAGATGTCCAAGTCTAAATGCAAACCCTACGGTGGGGCATTCACTTGTCTTCGTGTGTTTGTGCAAGTGCATAATTTACCTCTAGTTTACCCTGCATCAGCGCTAACAATGAGAGCTGTGTCTCTAAAGACTTTATATTTGAAAGTAACCAGGGCAACTCTTTGGTAAAATGAGAAGAAGCTTTGCACAAGCTACATCACCGTAAAAGGGAGGAAGTATACAGCCATTCCCTGACTAATGATAAGTTCATACACCTGACCTCACCAGACTGTTGCATGTGTTAGACTTTTTGCTTAGCAGACCAACGGTTTTTCTTTTTTGCAACAAATATTATTCATCGACACACATCCATTTGTTGATGAAAAATGTGCCGTGTTTATTTCTGTTTCTAGATGTGATGCATTTGATGGCATCACTTGTAGGTGTTCAAATCAGCCATATGGTTTTGAGTGCAATAACTTGAATCTCTCGCCAACAATGGAGTAATTGAGAAGGGAAAGAAGTCTGAGCTTGACTCGACAAAGCTGCAAAAACTCCTTCTTTCACTCTAATGAAGCTGTTGTCTGGAGATTCTGTGTGGGGTTGGGAGGGTGGTGGTGGACGTGATTTGTCATACAATCTGAATCTTTAGGAGGGCTGGAGAAAGACCTCCTCTCCATATGTCTGCTTATTTTGCATCTGAAAGCTACCTTTGGCGAGAGCAGGGGGAGAGGGGGAAGGAAAGTAGTGCGCTGAAGCTCAGGGACAGGGCTTTCTTTCCAGCAGCTCTGAGAGCACTCAGATCAACACTGGAGACGCTGAGGCTTTGCTCTCAAAAAACAAAAGCGCCACAAGAGAAATATATTTCAAAACAGTGTGTTGGTCGAAACAAACGACAACTGTGGTAGGTTTGCTTAAAAATGTTTAGTTGCATTCACATGATTGTGAAAAAAAGACACCTAAAACGGCAACATCTAAGTTAACTGGTTTAATTCAGGTCAGCAATATTATTTAATATCGCTAAATCAACATAAATACATTACTTTCTAACAACAAAACTACATTTTATGGGTTAAATCAGGTATTTTTAAAAAAAAAATATATATATATATCAATTGCAGGTCACCACTTTTTTTTTTACAGTGTAAAGAGTTATAAAAGTTATGCATTATGTATTTGTTGAAAACATAATTTACTTGTGTTACAATGATTTGTTGATGTTTTTATAAAATTAATTATTATAATTTTATAATTTGAATGAAAGATTTCATACATTTATTTATTTATTTAGTTTCCTTTGAAAGCAGAAATTACTTATGTGTTGCATCAAGTGATTAAATTAACTATAATAATATGTTTGATAAAATAATGTATAGTTAATTCATTCATTCATTATGTATTTTTGTTTTGTTGACAGCAGAATTTACTATACATTTACAATGATTTGTTGATGTGCTTATAAAATTAATAATTACAATTTTATAATTATAATTATATATTTCATACATTTATTTATTTAGTTTCCTTTGAAAGCAGAATTTACTTCTTGTGTTGCAGAAAGTAATTCAATTAACTAAAATAATATATTTAATAAAAAATCTTTTTAATTAATTCATTTATTGTTCATTTTTTTGAAAGCAGAATTTACTATACATTTACAAGAATTTGTTGATGTGTTTATAAATGAATAATTACACTTTTCTAATTATAATAATATATTTCATACATTTATTTATTTATTTATTTTTCTTTTGAAAGCAGAATTTACTGTGTTGCATAAAGTGGTTAAATTAACTGTAATAATATATTTTATATAAAAAATTATTTATTTATTCATTCATTATGTATTTGTTTCCTTTGAAAGCAGAATTTTCTATACATTTACAAAAAATTGTTGATGTGTTTATAAATGAATAATTACAATTTCATAATTATAATTAAATACTTCATACATTTATTTATTTAGTTTCCTTTGAAAGCAGAATTTACTTCTGTTTTGCAGAAAGTGAATAAATTAATTATAATATATTAAAATAATGCATATTAGTCATTTATTACTTATGCATATGTACTTGATTATAATGCTATATTTATTTATTTATCTTTGAAAGCAGAAATAACTTCTGTGTTGCAGAAAGTGATTATATTTAATAATTATGACATTTTATAAAATGATTTATTTTATTCATTTATTATTTATGCATATATAGCTATCTACTTCTTTTAAAAGCAGAATTAACTTCTGTGGTGCAGAAAGTGATTAAATACAACATGAGTGTTATTCTTCAGCAACCTAAATATAATATGCCAAACTACATTTAATATCCAAAACAAACCTTAAACAACAATGGAGAGACTCCCAGCATTGATGCATTTTGCTGTAACTTTTATGCAACATAGAGAAAATTGCATTTCTAATGCCACATTTCACAGCACATTTATATTTCTTTGCACTGGAATAATAAGGGACACTCTTTATTATTGAAAAAACAGGTGCAATATCTTTTTAGCAAGGCCTTGAGCTTTTATATACCACTAATATGTGACTTAAGTGTGCTTTCACAGAGTTTGGCCGGAATGAATAATATTTTCTGTGCTCAAGACAGTATGTTTGAAGTAGATTTGCACTTCAAAGCACCAATTTGATGAATTGCTATATGAGTTGATATATAGGAATGGCAAAATTCCATAGGAATAGAAAGAGGGACTATAAAGGCTTTGATTAAATGAACGCACCGTCTCCACAACACGGAGGCCATGAACTTGTGACTGCGAGGACATCTGCAGCCCTTTTATAATATCAAGGTTAATGCGATGAGTGCCAGCTCTCTGCAAGAATGTGGCGCAGACAAAATGAAGAAGTCCCCAAGGACCATCCTCGATTTGGACTATGCATGATGCAAACCCCATCCAGCATGCTCAGATATTTGTGGACATCTGCCCATGCTCATCAACATGCATGGCTTTAGTCCTCGGGTATCTGACCTGCCTCAGCAACAATGGTGAGACAGTCTGATCTATAGCACTCCACTGCATTTGCTTTTATTTGCTTGTGAAAAGAAGCTTTTAAAACTTGCTATTAAAGCTAAACAGCAACAAAACTGGAAGGATACCTTTCACAGACCTTTTCCTGGATTTCCACATATAAGCTTTATTTGTCATGTAACATTTAGTGCAAGTGACCTTTTTCACACATTTCATTGCTCATCACATGTAAGGTATTGTTGCAATGATTTGTTGATGTAATTATGAAGTAATAATTACAATTATGTAGCTTATTATAATACTATATTTTATTAAATAATATGTTTTATGTTTGTTGATTGATTTATTTTTATTTCTACATCACAGTTTTCTTTTTTGTTTCGTTTTTAGCAAATCTACTCCAATGAAGCCAAACATTTAATAAGGACTCTGTAGCCTGACATGGCAACATAAAGAACATGAAAAATCTGAAATGCCTTGCTTGGCACAATTTTTGCTCTAATCTCACTTTGGGAGACAATTTTTACTCACGTTTATGAGTAAATATATTTGGGTTCAACAGCACTGAAACTGCGCTCTGTGTCTTCATATCAAATTTTCATATAAAAACCAGACACTAAACTGCTTGGCCATTAGAAGAGCTTCGAAAGTCCTACAATAGTCTGACATTGCGTAATTTTGAAATTGCAGTGACCTCTTGTGGTCATGTTTTGCGTTGCATTTCTGTGTGTAGGCATTCAACACGAGTCTTGAGACAAAGTAGTGTCACGGTTTCTACCAGAACCGTAATAAAACATGATGTATCATTAAATAAAATGTAGGGACTGAAGCACTTATGTATGGAAGATGGTAACCTCATTAGTTAAATGTTAATTTTAAAGTTAATTGGTTTTATTCAAGTCAAAAATATTATTTAATATCACTGAAGCAACCTAAATATATTGTACCGGTATACCGGTTAAATCAGGTAGAAATAGTTATTTTAAAATATTTTTACAAATATTTTATATTATTCTTATATTTTATATATATATATTTATATATTTTTTCAGAATCAGGTCACCCCATTCTGTGCAGTGTATAATATTTTTTTATTATAAATCAGTATATCATTCACTGAAAATTTAAGGAAAAAAAGAAAGAAAAAGAAAAAAGGTATGGGAGTTATGCATTATGTATTTGTTTCTTTTGAAAGCGGAACATAACTCTGTGTTGAATAAAGTGATTTAAATTAATTAATTATAATAGTATATTTTATAAAATAATGTATACCTTATTTATTTATTTATGCATTATGTATGTTTTCTTTGAAAGCATAATTTGCTATACATTTCTAGATGTATTTATAAAAATAATAATTATAATATTATTATATATTTTATAAATGTATTTTTTATTTATTTAGTTTAATTTGGTAGCAGAAATTACTTCTGTCCCTCAGAAAGCGATTAAATTAATTAATTATAGTAAAATATTAAATTAATGCATTTTATGAATTTATTATTTATGCATATCTATTTGGTTCAGAAATTACTATACATTTACAGTTATTTTTTTATATATTTATAAAGGTAATAATTTTACAGTGTATTGTAATTACATATTAAATAAAATTGTTTATTTATTTAGCTAGTTATTTGTTGAAAAGCTGTGACACGCAGGAAGTAACATCCTTTGGCCCTTTATACAGCATGGCAGCATTGAATAGATAAACAAATATTTAACAGAACATTAACAAAATAATTCAAATAAATAGTTGTTTAATAAGACAAATAGCTCAAGAAATGTTTGTTTGACTCGAGGTTTAACATTTGTATGCGAACTGTATTGTGAAAAATATCTTCCAGGAAATTGTAAGACTTTTAATTTGAAAAGTGACCCGGAAACGCTCTTGTAGCTGGATTCGTGTGTTTGAGTGTCGGCGCCTGAACACGCACAAATCAATACTCCCAGCTTTTTAAAATTCAAACCAAGACTTTTGAAAGATAAAAACTCTTTGGAGATGTTTTATCACGTAAGTTCGTAATCATTTAGCTTTACGTGTAAAGTGTACGTTATTCGGCTTGTGTATTCATTGATGGTTTTGAAATAGTTAGTGGATATAATATGGCTAGCTAGTCTAATCTGGTTGTTTTGGATTGATTGATTATATTTTGATATATTTATTTGCCTTAATTAAAAACACAAAAACGGTCAATGTAATTGTTAATACAGAGTGTTAACATTATATGTACATACGTACATTCATGGGGCTTAATGTGGCTTGTTGTCGTGATAGTTAGGAATGTCCCTGATTCTGAATATAATCTGTATTTATTGTTGTTTTTTCAATATCCATTACAATAGATCTCTTTGGAGCATGAGATTCTCCTGCATCCACGATACTTTGGACCAAACCTTTTGAACACAGTCAAACAGAAGCTGTTCACTGAGGTGGAGGGAACATGCACGGGAAAGTAAGTCCAACAGAAAGTTAGAGATTTGACTTTTTTCAGTGAATATTGTGACACATGTGTCTCAAATGTCTTTCTTTTGTTTCACAGGTATGGTTTTGTTATTGCTGTAACGACAATTGATAATATCGGAGCAGGCGTTATCCAGCCTGGCAGAGGTTTTGTGCTTTATCCCGTCAAATACAAAGCCATCGTGTTCCGTCCCTTCAAAGGAGAAGTTGTGGATGCTGTCGTCACCCAGGTTAACAAAGTACGGGTCCATTTTAGTACTCTTATTTTATTCTTAGTTCATGGACTCTGACTTTACGCGGAGACAGATCACAACATTTGAAGAACTTACTTGCACGATGATCATTAATACGGTCTTGATAAACTCATTGTCCCTGCTGCTGATTTTTCAGACCTCAGTACAGAGTTTTTCTCTCTTTCTTTTCCAAGGTTGGACTCTTTACAGAAATTGGCCCCATGTCTTGTTTCATTTCTCGTCATGTAAGTATTTAGTGGATATCTATCTATCTATATAAATAATAGTCATTGACACTTGTATTTGTGTTATATCTAGTCTATTCCCTCTGAGATGGAGTTCGATCCAAACTCAAATCCTCCATGTTATAAGACAGTCGATGAGGTAAGATTCAATAAATCACCTTTACTTTTAACTGTTTTATTGAAGTCAATTCTTTTCAAATCCGCATGCACAAATATAGACAGTTTCAGTTTTTTTTTTTCAACAGGACGTTGTGATCCAACAAGACGATGAAATTCGACTGAAGATTGTGGGAACTCGAGTGGATAAGAATGATATTGTAAATCCTTATTGCTTTTGTTGAACATGCTAAATAATATTTAGAAAAGTTCTATTTGGATATAACTTTTTTCCTCAGGGTTTTTCATTACGTTTTTGTTTGTTTTTTATTAGTTTGCCATTGGATCTCTCATGGATGACTACCTGGGTATGTATTTCTTATAATGAAAGCGTATGTTACAGATGTGTTTACAGTCAGACCCTTGCAGTTAGCTGTGCCATACCTTTGATATTCATTTATAATTTATAACTATTGTTCCTGTAATTATTAAAAAAACAAACATGTATCAAAACAGATTCATTTCAGTGTTGTTTCCAATAATGTATTTTTAATTCTTTGTCTAATTGATGTCAGAATTCAGAATCAGAATTAACTTTATTCGCCAAGTATGCGCAAACACAAGGAATTTGTTGTGGTTTTATTAAGGTGCTCCTGGTACATACATACATGTATACATGCATACATATCTGACATGAGAACAGAGAAAACATTTTAAAAAAAATAAAAACTTAAAATAAATAATAATGTGTATGAATCTGGAACAGAAGATTTATGTACAGATTTGTGCATTATTTACTCTATGTACTCTAAAGTACAAATGTGCTATCCAACTATTGTCTAAAAGTTTTATTCTTATTCTTCTAGGTCTTGTGAGCTGATTCCTCTGCCAAGAATATGGAAAATATGAAACTTGATGCTGTGGTGATGCTATATAGTTTATGTATATACTGTAATTATTTCCCCATTCATTTGAAGTTATGTCTTTTTTTTCCTTTTTATTGTTTTATCCTCATGCTAGTATAATGATAGATTTCCCATGGCAACAGTTCAGTGGTGGAACAGCAGCAAATCACATGGGAACAAAATGTAGCTCTGCAGTGGCTCTATGTGATGGAAAGATTTACTGTAAGCAGAGAGAAGGGTAAATACCATCAGTAGGCCTATTCAGATGTTGAAAAATCCTGTGAGTAAAACCATGTTATGTTAAACCATGTTATGAAAGGTTAAAGTCAGCATTCATTACATTGCTTTTAGAGTTCATCTCATTATTATATAAGGTCATTTTAAAAGTAAATGCCAGTCAGCCTGTACTTGAATATATTTCTCTTTTGTAATACAGCACTAACAAAATTTTGAACACGTCTCTGTCTGGTTTTGTTTTCATTTTTTGCTTGTAAGAAAGCTTTAATACATAGTACACATTGAACATTGCTGATTTTTGCCAATATTTTGATATTGGTACCCCTTTCTAAAAACAATATTATCATTGTAACAGCTTTGACAGGAAAATATTTTTAATTCAAACTTTATTTCATACCAGCCACACAGTAGTTCACAAAAAAACTAATTTTCAGGCCATTCAAGATGTAGTTGTGTTTGTTTCTTCATCAGAAGAAATTTAGCATTGTGTTACTCACCACTGGATCCTCTGCAGTGAATGGATGCCCCAGAATGAGACGAAGCAGCTGATAAACATCACAGTAATCCACACCACTCTAGTCCATCAATTAATGTCTTGTCTTGTAAAGTGAAAAACGTTGATTATAATAAATTAAATCATTATGGTATGAACTTTAAACCACTGTTTTTTGCTAAAACAAAACCACATAATTCACAATGCTTCTTCTAGTAGACCTGATGATAGATGTATAGATGGCCAATAACAAATGAGTCATAAGTTGCTTTGAGGCTGAACAACCGAATTTTAAGTCCTTTAAATAGGAATCTAGCTCCGGCGTTGCGATGTGCATCAAAAGATTCACGAACTCGATACGCAAATCCGCACAAGTCCCGATCTGAATCAAATGATTCACGATCCGTGCTTTGACGTTCCAATCTGATTCAAATGATTCGCGAGTCCCGCGATCGAATCGAAATGATACGCGAACCCGCTCAATGATTCCCGATCGAAATGAAATGATTCGCGAACTCGCTCAATGATTAGCGATAAACTCGAGGTCCCGATCGATATCAAATGATTGAGGCCAGCTCAATGATTCGATCGAAATGAAATGATTAATGAACTTCAAACTTCAATGATTCGATCTGTATCGAAGTCCCGATCGATATCAAATGATATGAACCAGCTCAATGATTCCGAAATCAGATGGATGAACCCATTTCAATGATTAGCGATCTGTGCTCCGAGTCCGATCGAAATGATACAGCTCTCAATGATTCCGATCGAGAAATCGAAATGATTGAACCCGCTCAATGATTGATATGTGCTCGATCTAAATGAAATGATTCCTTATCGCTTTCAGTGTGATCGAAATCAAATGATTGAACCGACTCAATGAATATATAAATCGAATGATTCGCGAACCGGCTCAATGAACCTGCTCGATATTGAAATGATACGCCAACCTGTCAATGATTCAATGGATTCGAAATCAAATGATTAGCGAACCGGCTCAATGATTACGCCAATATGCTCCGAGTCCGATCAATCAAATGGTTAGCGAACCGACAATGATTAGCGATATGCGCTCGAGTCTCGATCGAAATCAATGATTAACTGAACCAGCTCAATGATTAGCGATACGGCATCGAGTCCCGGTCGAAATTAAATGATTAGCGAACCGGCTCGAAGTCCTCCTAATGATTACATGAAACCCGCGAAAGTCACCGATCTAATGAAGAAATTATTATGCAGCTCGAGGTCGATCGAAATGATCGAACCCGCCAATGATTCCGGTCAAAATCGAAATGATTAGCGAACTTCATTTCAATGATTACTTAATGCTCATCTCCATTCCGATCAATGTCACGAACCATTTCAATGATTCCCGATCGAAATCAAATGATTACATTAACCAGCTCAATGATTCGCGATCACTCGATCCGATAATCACCGCGAACCAACTCAATGATTCCCGCGATCGAAATGATTAGCGAACCAGCGCAATGATTAGCGATATATTATCGAGTCGATCGAGAAATCCATTGAGAGTCGATCTAAATGGGAATGATGATTCGCCATCGAAGAATCAAATGATTGAACCAGCTCAATGGAACCATAATAAATGATGATCTGTGAACCAATTTCAATGATTCCGGTCGAAATCGATTCGCTGAACCAACGACAAATGATTAAGCAATGCATCTCGAGGTCGATCGAAATCAAATGATTGAACCAGCTCACGAACCTAATGATTACCGCCAAACCCTCGAAAGTCGATCTAAATGAAATGATTATTTATCACAGCATCGAGGTCGATCCGTCGCGAATGATTCGATCGAGAAATCAAATGATTTCGCTCAATGATTAGCGATCAGCTCAGCTCGATATGATTAAAGACCAGCTCAATGATTGTGATATCGCTCAGAGTCGATCGAAATCAAATGAAGGATTCGAAATCTCGAAATGATTCCTTACTCTGTGACTCAATGATTCTGGACTCAATGATTCGATCGATTGAACCAATGATTATGAACCAGCTCAATGATTGAACCTCATCGAAATCAAAATGATTAGCCTAACCAATGATTTACGATGAAATCAAATGATTCGCGAACCGCTCGCTGATCAATGATTCGCAGCTCTCAGTCAGATCGAAATGATCGCAGCGATCACTAAACTCAATGATTCGTCGAAATCAAATGATTAGCGAACCAGCTGAACGCTTCACTAATGATTCCCCGGACAAATCAACCTGATTTCGCTAACGATTCGCGATGATCCGATCGAATTCGGGTCATCAAATGATTAGACCAGCTCAATGATTAGCGATAGCAGAGTCGATGAATCAAATGATTCGCGAACCAACTCGAA
This sequence comes from Labeo catla, assembly GCA_012976165.1. NCBI lineage: Eukaryota > Metazoa > Chordata > Actinopteri > Cypriniformes > Cyprinidae > Labeo > Labeo catla. The sequence continues at coordinate 21,890 of VONZ01000071.1, forward strand.
GATTGATAAATGGAAATGATTCTAGCGTCATGTCGACAACCTTCAATGATTCCCCACGAGGTCACGAACCCGCCAATGATTCCACATTCGAAATCAAATTCGCTAACCTCGCTTGATTCGGGCGACATATGCCCGAACGATCGGATTCTCAATGAACCTGCTCGGGAATCAAATGATTCGCTAACCCGCCTTCGAAAGTCCTCGACGCGAAACCCGCCGACCGACTCAAATGATTTCGCTATACGCGAAGTCCCATCAAAATGATACGAACCTCGCTCACGATTCCCGATCGAAAAAATTTGAACCAGATTCACAACCCGCTCTAAATGAAATGATTGATCACAGCATCCTGAAGGTCAATCGAAATCAAATGATTGAACCCGTTCGAAAGTCGATCTAAATGATCAAATGATCACAACCCGGCTCGAAAGTCCCGACTCCGATATCGCCTGAAAAAATCAATCGATTCCTTGAAGTCCCATCTACCATTCTTTCGAAAAATGATTCGCTTAACCTTCGAAGTCCATTCGCGAACCCTTTCGAAAGTCCCGCTCTGAATGAAATGATTCGCGATACGCGCTCCGAGTCCCATCTATATCAAATGATTCGCGATAGGCGCTCTGAGTCCCGATCTGAAACAAATGATTCTCGAACCCGCTCGAAAGTCCCGATCAAAATCAAATAACCAGCATGATCTTTGACCAGCAACATGACCAGCGAAGGACCAGCATAAACCAGCAAAGGACCAGCATAAACTAGCTAAGGACCAGCTTAAACCAGCATCAAAACCTACCTAACCAGCATCCCAGCATCAAATCATACCAACCAGAATATGCTGTTTTTTTCACCAGAGATGATATAATCTGTAGCTTAATTATATTTTATTCACTATATTTTAATTCGTTTGACCACTGCAGTTCAGTTAATTGAAACCATGCAGTCATCTCACACCGCTGCAGTGTTAAATTTGTCAGTATGTTGTAATAAATATTTGAGAAATTATTGTTGCATCTGATTGCATTAGTCTGTGTATCACCAGTGTCAGGTGTTACCAAAAAAGGAACAAGAATAAAAATAAAAGAATAAAAGTTGTGCCAGAGGTAAAGTTACAATTTCCAACATATTAAATTAATTCTCTTCCTTGATTTTTAGTTTCTAATGCAGATCCATATAGTTTAATTTAATTTATAAAATGTTTAAAAAGATGGTTTATTTTTAGTTTATATTCTATATACACGAATACGATACTTTCCAAGTGAAATAAAGAGCATAAAGAAGAAAAAGCGCGTGCACGCCTTTATTACGTATTATTTCTGCGACAGGACTGGCCTATACGTCAGCACCGCGCGGCTCGTTCCTCCTTTCTCTCGTCCTGAAGATGGCGGCAGGGGTGAGTAAGATGGGAGAAAACCCTTTGACGCCTTATTACAGCACATCTCCATTCACAATCATCCCATAATCGCTCCAATCCTTATATCTTTACGGCTTGTTGTCATACCGTACTATTTTAAAGTCTCATTTAAAGCTGGTGTGATGATTATTTGTGCTGTAAATATTCCCCACACCCCTTTATAAGGTGGTTAGAGTGATGACGGACAAAAGCACAGCGCTGCGCTCCTTTGTGCCACGTTTCCCTTGCTTTCCCGTTCACACCTTTCATTCACACTTAAAACATTTTTACCTTGCACAGTGTCATATGTATTTTCACATTAAATTCGTTAAAGTGAAGCGCGTATGTTAGCAGTGTTAGCTGGTATAAAAGCGTAGTGAGCTAAAAAGCATTCATTGTGTGCTCATCAAGACAAAATAAGGAGTTTTTAAACCATTAACATCCTATTATGAAATCTTGTGTTGGTGTCAAACACTTTAAAGGTTTTTAAAATCTTAATCAAAGCTTTTAAAGCCTAGCAACACCAGATGGTTTAAAATAAAGGTGTTGTAACACTATTCAGTTTATAAATTATGCTAGTGTTAGCTCTCTATTTGTATATGCAAACATTGTTTATAGTCTGTGAAGTAATTTATTGCAGGGAATTGACTGTCAGCTGTGTCCGCCTTGGGGAAAGTGCTGTGTAATGTTCTATGAGTGGCCTTAATGAAGGGGACAGCTTCTGTTGGCACTGAGTTTGTGTTACAGATGACTGAGTCTGAATGAGCAGCATCAGTTTAAGCAATGTGATCTCAAACCTTGTGTTTCTGCAGACTCTCTACACATACCCAGAGAACTGGAGGGCCTTTAAGGCTCAGATCGCTGCCCAGTACAGTGGGGCTCGTCTGAAGATTGCAAGCGCCTCCCCTGCCTTCACCTTTGGGCAGACGAACCGATCCCCTGCTTTCCTCAGCAACTTTCCCTTGGGCAAGGTCTGCATTTTCCTGCCTCTTTTTTTCTTCTGCATATGTTATTGATGTGGAATTAATTTGTTAATGTTGCTCCGGTCCATTTAGGTTCCTGCTTACCAGGGTGATGATGGCTTCTGTCTGTTTGAGAGCAATGCCATTGCTCACTACTGTAAGTACGCTTTATAGGGACTATTTATGTTTGGCCACTTAATGCATTTCCTTTGATTGGATAGCGATTTGTTAAAACTGTTTCATTTATACTTGGCCACAAATGTTTATACACAAATCAACTGTCTTTAGTGCTTGTGGTGTATGCCAATTAGATGCATTTCATTCAAATGGTTTTTAAAATCAAAGGCCGCGATAGGTGTGAGAGTGTGCATTTGCTGTGTTTGAGTTACAGGGTGCAATGCCAAACAGGTTTCCGAAATGGACCCTAAATTCCATGGATTTTATCCTTCGCTACCAGTCAAAAGTTTTTGGACAGTAAGGTTTTTAATGTTTGTTTTTTTTAAACATGTAAGTCTCTTCTGCTCACCAGGCCTGCATTTATTTGATCTAAAGTACAGCAAAAAGGGTAATATTTTTATGTGTTTTTACTATTTAAAATAACTTTCTTTTTGAATATATTTTAAAATGTAATTTATTCCTGTGATTTCAAAGCTGCATTTTTAGCATCATTACTCCAGTCACATGAGTCACTTAATATATAATTGTAAAATTGCTGCTCAGAAAACATTTTTTTTTTTTTAGTATTTTTAGGTTTCATTGATGAATAGAAAGTTCATAGAAACTGTTAAAATATTGATGATGATGTTGATAAATTTTTCTTGACCAGAAAAACAGCATATTAGAATGATTTCTGAAGGACCATGTGACACTGAAGAATGATGATGCTGAAAATTTAGCTTTGATCACAGGAATAAATTACATTTTAAAATTTATTCAAATAGAAAGCAGTTATTTTACATAGTCAAAGTATTTTCCAATATTTCTGCTGCTCGTGCTGTATTTTGGATCAAATAAATGCAGGCTTAGTGAGTAGAAGAGACAAAAGAAAACATTAAAAATCTTACTGTTCAGCTTTTGATTTTGTGTACATCAATAGTGAGGAGTAAATTAGGGTGTGTAAAGTCAGAAACTGATATGAAAATTTTCTTATGTGTATGCCTTTGGCACTCATGTACCAGTAATTCAACTAACTCAACATCTTTTATGAAAATGTAAAAATAAAAAAACAATCACAATATGCATTAGTAAACTTGTATGGGAAAATGAGCAAAAAGCTGGCTTTGAATAATAAATCACTCTAATTTCTTTTCATAATAATTGCCTACATGCATGCTTTGCAGAAACCATCCAATGCCCGCCTCACATATGTTTTCAGAAAGTACAATAAATATGAAGCAAGTACATGTATATGAAGCATAAAGATGTTTGTGGGTGTTTTATAGGTGGAGTTGATGCATTTAAACATTGCAATTGAGTTTAATATGAACAGCAATTTATACATGCATTAGGAACTTTTTGTGCATTTGGATGTTGTAGTTTTGTGAAGTGTCATATGTTTAAATTTTAGGATTATTTGCAAGTCTTTATATATAGAGTGCTTTCACTACACATCATCAGTTGGCTATGTTGGCGCTGCTGAACATAAACAATGCCAATGAACCGAACTGAACTAGCATATTTTGCAGATTATTGCATCTGAAAATCGACAATTGTCATGTTTTGGGCTGTACTAATTAGTCAGACTGGGAAAAAACATTTGAAGTACTACTGACTGCCAAAAGTTATAACAAATCAAGTAGATAAGTGCAAAAAACCCTTTGGGTAACAAAAAGCATTTGTGGTTGGCCAAACTAAACCAGGATTTCCAGAGCAAGAATCTTGACAACATTCGTGTTTATCATTTCCGGTCAGCTAGGTGAAACATTAGGCTAATTAATTAATACTGCTTGTACATATCTATACCACTTATTAACTTTAGTTAATATTGCACCCAAAATATCAAAATATTGCACCCTTTTCTGCTTACTTAGTCCTTCTCTATATGATTTAGCAGCTTCCACACATTTTTTTCCGTGGTTTAGACAGCATAAATTAGCAGAACAACATATTCAGTAGTACATTACTACATGCCGTTGTTTACATCTGAGTAACTCCAGTATGGCCTGCGCATCTAGATAACTAAACAAACTGTGACATAAGTGCAAACCCTCTATAAGGTTTCTGTTGGTCTTCACGATCGGAGGAAATGCCTGAAGTGGCCAAGTGTAAATAGGCTCATACATGAACTAATGTGATGCTGTAAAAAAACGTTTAGTGTATTATTACACTCCATTAATGCTGCTGTTTCCTCCTGACAGTGAGCAATGATGCCCTTCGTGGCAGCACTCCCCAGGCCAGTGCCCAGGTGCTGCAGTGGGTCAGTTTCGCTGACTCTGAGATCATCCCTCCAGCTAGTGCCTGGGTGTTCCCCACCTTGGGTATCATGCAGTTCAACAAACAGGTTAGCTTTGGATATGTTTGTGTATTGGCTTCACCTGTCAGGATTTGAATGGTGTGTAAGGCTATAATCTGTCTTGTATACAGGCTACAGAACAGGCTAAGGAGGAGGTAAAACGTGTCCTTGCTGTCCTCAATCAGCACTTAAACACTCGCACTTTCCTGGTTGGGGAAAGAGTCAGTCTGGCTGATATCACTGTTGTCTGCTCTCTGCTCTGGCTCTTCAAACAGGTGAGTCTGCAGGGTGCCATGGAAATCTGAACTGTGATCAGGTTGTTTTAATTAGGGCTGTGGATAAACAAAAGAGCCCTGTATTCATGGCATGTCATCATAGTTTATCTGATACTCGTGATTTTTAAGTTTCAATATCTGTCTATTGAGTATTTAACACTAATTTCTACCTATTATAGTTTAAAGCAGTAAGCCCCAAGAAGCCGTGGTTTACAGTGAACTTATAACAGCTAGAGGACATTGTTACCCCCTTAGCTGTTATAAATTCACTGTAAACCATGGCTTTATGGGGCTTATTGCTTTTATAAAACTGTTATTCCATATACGTAGTAAGGTTTCACAAAATGAAACTGAGCAAATAAAGTGTAATGATATTAATAAAAACATTATTGTTTTGCCAAAAAATGTAGTTCCTCAGAACTGGTTGCAACAAAGTGGTTGCCGAGCAACACACAGATGTAAACAAAGGTGTATGTAATACTAAAGAGATATGACGAAGATCTGTTTTTAAATGGTGCTATCCTGTTGTTGTTGTTGTTTTTTATTTTAATAAAGGCTATAGTATTTTTGGGTAATGCTTTACAATAAGGTTCCATTAGTTATATTAACTAACATGAATGAACAATGAGCAATAGATTTATTACAGTATTTATTAATGTTTGTTAATGTTAGTTGTTAAAAATACAGGTCATTCATTGTTAGTTCATGTTAATTCACAGTACATTCATTAACGTTATAGGAGAAGTTCACTTCCAGAACAATAATTTACAGATAATTTACTCACCCCTTTGTCATCCAAGATGTTTGTCTTTTTTTTTCCTCAGTCAATAAGAAATTGTTTCTTGAGGAAAAAAATTCAGGAATTATCTCCATATAGTGGACTTCAATGGTGTCCAACTGCCCCCAAGTTTAAACTTCCAAAATGCAGTTTAAATGCAGCTTCAAATGGCTCTAAACGATCCCAGCCGAGAAAGAAAGGGTCTTATCAAAATGAAAACTTACAATTTATATACTTTTCTTGTCTAGATCTGCATACATTTTTTTTTTTTCTGGGTCAGTACAGTTAGGGTATGTTGAAAAACTCCCATCTCGTTTTCTCCTCCAACTTCAAAATAGTCCACATCGCTGCAGAAGTACAGACCTAGTATTTACAAAGTGAACATGCAAAGAACATCAAACGCCCTTTACAAAAAAAGTAAAACGGCGATGTAGGATGATTTTGACATTGAAGAACAAAACGAGGCAGGAGTTTTTTGACCTACCCTAACTTTATTGACCCGGATTACACAGACTACGCATGCGCATCACAGAGACGTGACAAGATGAGCATTTGAGGTTAAAAAGTATAAAAATTGTCAATTTGTTTTGAAAATGACCAGTCATTTCACTAGATAAGACCCTTCTTCCTTGGAAGGGATCATTTAGAGCCCTTTGAAGCTGCATTTAAACCGCATCTTGGAAATTTAAACTTGCGGGCACCATTGAAGCCCACTATATGGAGAGAAATTCTGGAATGTTTTCCTCAAGAAACAATTTCTTTATGACTGAAGACAGACAGACATGGACATCTTGTATGACAAGGGGGTGAGTAAATTATCTGTAAATTTTTGTTCTGGAAGTGAACTTCTCCTTTTAACAAGTACAACTTTTAATTTTAATAATGCTTTAGTAAATGTTGAAATTAATAGTTCATTTTTATTTCATGTTACTTAAAGCTAACTATTGTTAAAGGGATAGTTCACCCAAAAATGAAGATACTGTCATTAATTACATTACTTACCCTCATGACGTTCCAAACTCGTAAGACTTATGGTTGTCACATGGACTATTTTGTCAATGTTCTTGGTACCTTTCTGTGCCTTAAATGTGGTTAGAGGGTCTTAAAGCTCTTGGATTTCAACAGAAATATCTTAATTTATGTTCTGAAGATGAACAAAGATCTTATGGGTTTGGAATGATGTGAAGGTGAGTAATTAATGACAATTTTTATTTTTTAATTTTTTTAGGGTGAAATTATCCCTTTAACTAATGAAACTTATTGTAAAGTGTTACTTTTATAGATACAGTAGTCAGCATTTGAAGTGGATCAAAAAAGTTCATCAAATATGTCCTAAGACAAGAACTGGTATTGTTTTGGTTTAAGGTTTTGATTCACTTCAAATGTTGACTTATGTGTGTACGTGTGTATACACACACACGCACACATCTTTGCTTTTTGGTTGTCTCATCTGTTCCTCACCCATTGGCTTGCTGAACCATTTTAATGACTAATGTGCAACAAATATGCTTGATAAAGCTCCAAGATATTAAACGGATAATACCTACATTAGATAACTTGTATTACTTATTGAACAATCAGTTGCATAATTAAAGGGATAGTTCATCCAAAAGTGAAAATTAAGTCATCATTTACTCACCCTTGTGTTGTTGCCATATGCTTTTTTCAGACCACAAAAGCAGGTTTATTTTTTTGTAATTAATTTTCATTTTAGGGTAAACTGTCCTTTTATATCTGTAGTATTATATTTCAGTTTGATTCTTGGTCCTCAGTTAAGTATGTAATCTCTACGTTATATTGTGTCTTTTACCTTCTAGGTTCTTGAGCCTGCTTTCCGTCAGCCCTACCCCAATGTCACCCGCTGGTTTTTGACCTGTGTCAACCAGCCTCAGTTTAAGACTGTTTTGGGCGAGGTCAAGCTCTGTGAGAAAATGGCTCAGTTTGATGGTACGTTTCTTAAACCTTCTTAAAGTGCAGGAAATCAGTCTGATTTCAGGGTTTTTAGCACAATGTCAATGTGATTCCTAAATTCATGGTTTATAGGTTCTCCTAAAATTATGGTGGCAGATACTGTGAATAACTGTAGAACATTCTTTAGGTTTAAAATATTGACGACACCCTATAAAAGTTATGTAACAATGTGTGTTCTAAAAGCAACTTGGAATACATTTGCAATATTTTGCTATATATGGAGCCTTTTAAAAAGCCATTGTTGTTTTGCTTTTGGTTTTTTTTTTTTTATAGGTTATTTTATTATATGTAATGCTAGATTTCCCCCCCACCTCCCCCTTAAGGGTTTTTCCTCACATTTTAACAAAGAATGCTCTGATACTGAAGCCAGTAGAACCTCAAGCAAAATTAACCCGAAGCTCTACACACCTTCGTTTCCTCCAAAATAACTGAATGCACAAAACGATCTTGTTTTGGAGGAAGTTGAAGTTGTTCTTAGAAATGTGGTTGAGTGGGGTTTTTATTAGTCTTCAGAGAAGATACAAACTTGCAAAATGAAGCTCAAATAATATGCCTAATGTCTTACAGAAGCATAAACAATAGTGAAACACTACTTGCCATTTTAATATCTTACAATGTTGAGTGCGAGTACAAGTGTGTTTTAATTTAAAATCTTCAATTCTCCAGCTAAGAAGTTTGCTGAGATGCAGCCAAAGAAGGAGACTCCTGCCAAGAAGGAGAAGGGTGGTAAGGAAGGAGGCAAGCAGCAGCAGCAGCAACAACAGCAGCAGCAGGAGAAAAAAGAGAAGAAAAAGGAGGAAAAGAAATCCGCCTCTGCTGAAGAGGAGATGGACGAATGCGAGGCTGCTTTGGCTTCTGAGCCGAAAGCCAAGGACCCATTTGCTCACCTGCCAAAAAGGTACTTGATACACCTTCGCTTTAAAGATAGCTGCTGTCTAAGAGTTTGTCTGTGCCTCTAATCAGTTTGCATTTGTCCTCTTGTCGCTAGTTCTTTTGTCATGGATGAGTTCAAGAGGAAATACTCCAACGAGGACACCCTGACTGTGGCATTGCCTTACTTCTGGGATCACTTTGATCGTGAGGGCTTCTCAATCTGGTATGCTGAGTACCGCTTCCCTGAGGAGCTGACCATGGCCTTCATGAGCTGTAATCTTATCACAGGTACAGTTGGGTCACACTGACTTGGAGTCTCTTTAAACAAAGTGCTTGTATGTTTATTCAGCATGTGCTACTTGCGCAAGAGTGTAGCATTGCATAGTTTTTCATGGTATGTACAAGTACTTTCTTGCTCTTCTTCTCAGGAATGTTCCAACGACTCGACAAACTGCGTAAAAATGCGTTCGCCAGTGTCATCCTCTTTGGTGCAAACAATGACAGCTGCATCTCTGGTATCTGGGTCTTCAGAGGCCAGGAGCTTGCATTCACTGTGAGTGTTTACATGTACACACAAACCTGTTTGGGGACAAACATGTTATTTAAATTTGATAAAATGGATGTTTTCCAATCTATTTAAGAGCCCTCAAAGCACCTTCAGTGGGACTTGTGCACCACTTCATCAACAACAAACCAAAAATGTTGTCTTTAGTTTATTGCAGTAATTGTAATTGTGGTTTGATTTTAAACTAGCATTCGATACTGTGGCTGAAAACCAAAACTTCCTTTCTTTGAAACACCTGAGGTTGTGTTTCACAACTTCTGACAGTTCTGGATGTGATTTGTATCTGTTACGTTATTGTAAAAAGAGAAGTGTAATAGAGAGATGTACGTTTTACTATCCATGCAAATTCTTTCACTTCATTTTTCTTTGAGCGAACTAAATGATAACGTCAAAGAAATGTGATTCATAATTTAAACCTGTTATTTTATAAGTTTAGCAATGCACAATTAGTCTTTCCTCATGTACAGTACAGTGAATGCACTTTGCATTAGTTTTAAAAACACTGCATCACTTTGACTAGATCAGATTTTAAAAACTGCTAGCCGGATTAGAAGCTTTTATTCCAAGGCGCACGGTGAAAATTTACACTCCACTGCCTTACGTCATATTTGCACAAAGCACCTAGTAAAAGGAACATTAGCTGCTTTGAGTTTCAGCCAAATGTGACCAATAACCAAACAATCTTTCCATTTTAACGCAGCTGTAGTGGTCAAACTAAAAGCAATAAATGCAGCAGGTTTTCAGGAGTAAACAACCTGAATGTCCAAAGTCTTGATCGATTCACATGATTAGTGTTGGTAAATAAAAACCAGCACATCACAGAATTGCGTGTTCTCTGATAGGGTAAACATTTCCTGTATCTTTTGATGATACTGATTCCAATCGAGTTCTGTGGTAAAAGCTCGCCAAAGTAGGCAGATGCCAATCTGAACATGTTGCTTGATGCATTATCATCTTCAAACCATGTACATTAATGCAAAATAAGGTATTGATGCTGTTCACGATAAATGGCAATTTTTTATTTCTTTCAAGTTTAAAGGCAGATTTTTGCTACACTGTGAAAGTTGTAAAAACCAGACACTTAATTGTGGTCAGAACATGACAAACACTTCATGTTTAAAAACAAATGTGTTCTGGGGTGTAAAATACATGTTTTTTTTTTGTTTTTTTTTTCTTCTCAGTTTTTTGCATTCCAGGGGCTAAATATGACATTATTGAGGTTGCTTAAACTCGTGAAAATGAAAAACACCCCGTGACAACAGTGTTAAAGTAGCCCAAAACTGCAGGCTTGGCAACACTGTTTCTGTCTGTATCGTTGCGCAGTGTTTCTTCTGTTTGTCAGTGCAGTTTCATCTGGCTTTGAATAGTCATTTGTGTTCTTCACTGAATTCAAGCACTTCACACTGGATCTCACAGCACCGTTTAGTGACTAAGTTCGCGCCACGCCACTGTTTGAACTTTAATTCGAGCGGATGAGTGGTCTGAGTGGTGAGCTTTAAATGACTAGCACTCTTTCGTTTCGCCTTCACCACAATAAACATTATATTAAACATTTATCGAACTCCTATCACTTATTGAGCAAATTTATGTTGCGCAATAATTGTTGTTATTTTATTGGCCAGCCCTAATGTAAAATAAAAGAAAATAGACCCTGGTCTACATTTAACTGTGGGTTAAGTGTCAAAATGGCATTTTATACAATTTTCTTTATTTTTATATAAAGGACATAAGTTTTACATACTATATCTATCTATCTATCTATCTATAGATAGATAGATAGATAGATACATATAGTATGTAAATATAGTAAAATATATATTAAAATATATACGTGTGTGTGTGTGTGTATTTATATATACGTTATAAATATACACATTAAACACGATTAATCGTTTGACAGCCCTAGATGTTAGACAATACCTTTGATGTGATGTCCAACGTGAAATATGAATGCTGAAGCAAAACTAGTTGAATCACTGTTCGAAACAAAACTTTGAAAACATTACGTCAAGGTTTTACCTGGACCGTGGGAAAACAAAACTAATCGACTAGCTACTTTTGATGTGTTTTCTTTTTGTCCATTCATTAGCAAATGTGCTTCATTCAGTATTGTGCGAATGCGTCACATAGACGCAAGTGTTAGTATTATAAAAGTGGGATGTTTTTTTTTGGAAACTGGTGAACCGTATATATATTTTGCTATGGTTAGTTGGAATGTTTTGATTGAAAGTTGATGGTGCAAGGCAGTTTTGTTTGCAGGTATTAGCATGAAACTACAAAGAAAGTAATCAAACATTACTGGTGTTTCAAATACAAATATTGAGCAAATGTTTTTTTTTTTTTTTCCCTATGTGAAAATGATTAAAACTTTTTTTTTTTCTCGTCTGTCTTCAGCTGAGTGACGACTGGCAGATCGACTATGAGTCATACACTTGGCGCAAGCTGGATGTGGACAGCGAGGAGTGCAAGACCATGGTGAAGGAGTACTTTGCATGGGAGGGTGAATTCAAACATGTAGGCAAACCTTTCAACCAGGGCAAGATTTTCAAGTGAGAACATCTTGCGCCCAGTATTTATCAATGAAAACAATGGACATGACATGTATAAGGCTTTGAACTGTGGTGAACGGATGGGTTTGAGTTGAGAAAAATAAACTTTTTTTTTTTCCACAATCCCACTTTGAATGTGTTGTTTCATTTGTGAAGTGTTTATAAGACACAAGTCTTACTCAAATTTGTTTTTCCTAAATGCATAAGCATGTCATGCTTCAATAAGTTATAAAATGCTTTATAAATGGTTAACGGTGCAGTTTTGCAAGCTTTGAAAGAGATTGAAAGTCTAAAATTTGCTTTTAATTTAGTTGTGCTGGTTTTAATGTTCCTGGGAAGGCTTTTTCCACAGTGCCTGATGCTCTCATGGGATCTGAGATTGAGTAAGCGTATAAATTTTGCTGCTCGCCTTGAATCTGGAAATCATTGAAACTCTGGAAACAAAATGGCGTCTCAGCCATTTAATTAAGGGAATGTTTGCATATTTTTACTTGGGCCTTTGGAAAAAAAGATGAAACTACAATCCACCAGAGGGCGCCTCAGGACATGTATCCTGTATGTGTTTCAATGCCCCAATATGGACTTCATAAAACCTGAGGAGGATTAAACTTAATTTAATTCAGCGTTTTTTTTTGTTTTTTTTTGAAGTCTTATGATTTATAAGTCATTCTGCAACCTAAAAGTGTTCATGCGAAAATATTTTGCTCATTTAATTCCATTTTAAAGCCTTTTAAAAAAAAAAAAAAAAAACTAACTTAATGGATTTATTTTATTATTATTTTTTTTAATTCATGGTAAATGCCAAGCCATTTCTTAATTTTAATTTCATGAAGTGCATCCTGGTTTGTTGCAACATTGGCGAATTCATGGATAAGGAACTTGTATCCAGGTATGTATTCATAAATGCACTGCAAATTCCTTTCAGGTTCTTCAGATTAATTGTGACCCTGGACTACAAAACCAGTCGTAAGTAGCACGGTTGTGTTTGTACATTGTATGGGTCAAAATTATTGATTTTTCTTTTATGCCAGAATTTTTTAGGATATTAGGTAAAGATCATGTTCCATGAAGATATTTTGTAAGTTTCCTACTGTAAACATATCAAAACTTAATTTGCATTATTAAAAACTTCATTTGAACAACTTTTAAAGGCGGTTTTCTCAATATTTAGATTTTTTTGACACTCTTAAATTCCAATCATACATCAGTGTAAATCTGATTTGTGACCCTAGACCACAGAACTAGTCATAAGGGTCAATTTTTGGAAATTGAGATGTATACATAATCTAAAAGCAGAATAAATAAGCTTTCTATTAATGTATGGTTTTGTTATGATAGGACAATATGTGGCCGAGATACAACTATTTTAAAATCTGGAATCTGAGGGTGCAAATAAAATAAATAAATAAAAATATTGAGAAAATCGACTCTAAAGTTGTCCAAATGAATACTAATCAAAAAATAAGTTTTGATATTTACAAAATATCTAATGTTTACAACATTTTCAAAATATCTGTCTTCATGTAACATGATCTTTACTTAATGTCATAATGATTTTTGGCATTGCTATTGCTACAAATATACCCATGCTAATTATGACTGGTTTTGTGGTCCAGAATCGCTTTTATTTTTCTTGCAGATGATGTATAAATCTCAATTTAAAAAAAAAAAAACACTTATGACTGGTTTTGTGGTGCAGGATCACATTTATCTAATCAACATAAAGTCTACATTTGTGAAGTGTGACTCGTTACCATGGGTATTTATTTGCAAGCATTTATTGCCGTAGGCTAGGCTTTGTTACGAAATTGCACTAACCAAGGAAAATTATTGCAAGCATAAGCTGTTCAAACATGTCTTTCTGTTATGCACTGATACTGCAGTTTTTCTTCTTGTGACGGGATGAGAATTTAGCTACTCATTTGCTAAAGTCAGAACACACACTAATGTTAGCATAGGAGTATGCCGGGGTTGTCATGTTGGTTGACACACCTGATGCAAGTCTGTGTAAACTTAAGCAAAAAAAGAGCCACACCTTGCCCACGGGCGTAACTGGTAACTTATCCTTTAATTTTGTTTTCAATGCTTCAATCATTTAATGTGCTTGAATCTGGTTGCTAATCCTCTGTTTCATATTTGGAAAAGGAAAGGAATACTGCCCTGATCTGTGTGGGAGAGGTAAATAATACGGCGTGAAATTTGCTGTAAGTACATTAAACACACACATGGGGGAGCAACTTAATCAAAACTACGAGTGATTGATGTGTGTTAAGTAAATAATTCGGCAAGTACAGTACGTCTTTGATGAGTAGGAAAGATGTGATCGCTTTAGTGATATAAAGAGTTACACTGATAAAATTCCCTTCAGTTGCTCAATGGTGAGCACAAACACTCACAGGGTGTGGCCTGGGCTCCAGCATGTCAATGCTGCTCCACTGAATGTGCTGCCCTCACTTAACCTCATACCACTATGAGTGTGTTAGCAGGCTGGTGTCACACATTGATCACTGATTCACTTGCACGCCTTTGAAGACTACAGACATTGATTTCATCCACATGTTCACAGATAAAAGTGGTTCTGTGGGATCTTACTAGAAGTTTGACGTTACATGATGGCTGCCTGATTTTACTACTCACTGGATTGCAGTTATCAACCACAAAACCAGTCATAAGGGTCAATTTTTTTTAAATTGAGATTTACATATTTTCTGAAAGCTAAATACATAAGCTTTCCATTGATATTTAGTGTTAGGATAGAACAAAATATTTGGCCGAGATACAACTATTTGAAAATCTGGAATCTGAGATTGCAAAAATATTTAAATATTAAGAAAATCACCTTTAAAGTTGTCCAAATGAAGTTGGACAATAAGCAATGCATATTTCCAATCAAAAATTAATTTTTGATATACTTAGAGTGGGAAATTTATCTTCATGGAACATGATCTTTATTTATCTTAATGATTTTTGGCATTAAAAAAACAATAATTTTGACCCATACAATGTATTTTTGGCTATTGCTACAAATATACTCATGCTACTTATAACTGGTTTTGTGGTCCAGGGTCACAAATATCTATTATCCATTCATTTTAAAGGCATTTGCACAATGCAATGAATTCAAAATATAGGTAAACACCTATATAAATAAAGAAAAAAGGGTACCGTTTGTTAATATGACAATGATAACTAATAATGAAAAATATTTCTAAAGCAGTGGTCACCAAACTTGTTCCTGGAGGGCCGATGTCCTGCAGAGTTTACCTCCAACTTTCCTCAACACACCTGTCTAGAAGTTTCAAGTATACCTAGTGAGACCTTGATTAGCTGGTGCAGGTGTGTTTGATTAGAGCCGGAGCTAAACTCTGCAGGGACACCGGCCCTCCAGGACTGGGTCTGGTGACCCCTGTTCTAAAGCATTTACCAGGTGTATCAAGAGTTGTAGTAATAATTTAAATATTTTTACATATTATATAAAAATCTTTTACAGACTAACCGAAGGAAACATGCTTGTTTTAAGTAATCTTTCAGTGCTGTATATGATTTTTATCGATGTGCTATAGAGCAGGGGTGCCCAACCCTGTTCCTGGAAATCTACCTTCCCGCAGAGTTCAGTTCCAACCCTGATCAAACACATCTGTCTGTAATTATCAAGTGCTCCTTTACATCCTATTTAGTTGATTCAGTTGTATTTGATCAGGGTTGGAGCTGAATTCTGCAGGAAGGTAGATCTCCAGTAACAGGGTTGGGCACCCCTGCTATAGAGGGTTTGCACTTATGTCATGATTTGGTCAGTTACCCAGATGTAAACAACAGCATGGATTGCCCGGTTAATGCACTACTGAATAGGTTGTTTTGCTAATTTATGCTGTCTAAACCACAAAAAAAATGTGTGGAAGCTGCATATAGAGAAGGACTTAGTGAGCAGGAAAGGCCGCAATGTTTTCACAAACTAAAGTTGATAGGTGGTAAAGATACTTTGAGCAGTATTAATTAAGATATTAGCCTAATATTTCACCTACCTGACTGGAAATGACAAGAACAAACATGAAAGTTGCTCTGGAAATCCTGGTTCAGTTTGGCCAATCACAAACGCCTTTTGTTCCTCAGGCAGATTTTTCTACTCTTATTCTTGATTTGTTATAACTTTTTGCAGTCTATAATACTTCACATGTTTTTCCTGGATTAGTAGAGCCCAAAACATGACAATAATTGGTCATTTTTTTTAGCTGATTTTTATCGAAGTGTTATAGAGGGTTTGTACTTACATTGCGATTTGGTCAGTTAGCCAGATGCACGGCCATACTGGCGATACTCGGATGTAAACAACAGCATGGAAATGCACGATTAATGTACTACTAAATATGTTGTTTTGCTAATTTATGCTGTCTAAACCACAGAAAAAAATTGTTGAAGCTGCATATAGAGAAGGACTTTGTGAGCAGGAAATGGCGGAATATTTTGACAAACTAAAGTTAATAGGTGGTAAAGATTCATATAAGCAGTGTTAATTAAGATATTAGTCTAATATTTCACTTACCTGACTGGAAATGATAAGAACAAACATGAATGTTGTTAAGATTCTTGCTCTGGAAAGCCTGGTTCAGTTTGGCCAACCAAAAACGCATTTTTGTTCCTCAGACAGTTTTTTGCACTCTTCTCCTTGATTTGTTATAACTTCTGGCAGTCTGTAGTACTCCAAATGATTTTTCCTGGTCCAACCGATCAGTACAGGCCAAAACATGACAATAATTGATTATTTTCAGCAGCAATAATTAGCAAAATCTGCGACTTTTGTTTGGTTCAGTGGAATTGTTTACGCTCATTGCCGCCAATATGGCTGACTGATGATTTGTTTTTGTTTTAAATTTTGTTTTATTTGGTAAAACTTTTTTGGGTGAAACTAATTTTTCATTTTGGCCAAGACAAGAAAGAGATTTTATATCTCAACGGACTAAAGAAAAATAATGAGCCTGAGCTAACATGAACTAACAATGACAGATTAGTAAATACACATTTATTGTTCATTTTTAATGCTAGTTAATGCATTAACTGACTTTATTGTAAATTATTACCCTTATTACATGTAATTTCTGGCAATATTGTCAGCTTGATTGCACTATTGGAAGAGAGCTAAACTGGATGATTACACCAGTGAATCAACAGTGAACTGACTTCAGTTGAAATACTGACTGTTTGTTATTGTCGTCTTGCATTATTAACAAACTATTTTCCTGTTTGACACTAAAGCTGCTTTTTTGTATTGTATAAAGTGCTATATAAATAAACATGACTTGACCATGTGAACTGTTTTTAGATTTTAAAATGTAATTCACTTCTGGGATGTAAAGCAGAATTTTCAGCATCATTACTCCAGTTTTCAGTGTCACATGATGATGAATCATTCTAATATGCTGATTTCCTGCTGCTTTTATGGAAACTGTGAAACAGGATATCAGGATATCAGAACTTTGATGAATGGAAAGTTCAAAAGAACAACACTGATTTAAAATAGAACTTTTGTAACATTCTAACGTTCTAACATTCTAATTTTGTAATGTTTTTAATGTCACTTTTAAACAATTTAATGTGTTCTTGCTGAATAGAAGTATTAATCTAAAAAGGATATTCTTTTGCAATATGATCACCAGAGAAACTCAATGTAAAAATCATAGTTCCTTATTTGCAATTCTTTAATTTTGGCTTTTCAACGCATTAAAACGCAAGCGAGTGAAAATACGATCCGTGTTAGGAAATGCACAGGAACGTGAGAGTGTCGAACTGGAATGTTTGCCAGAAAACCTCCTCTTCCTTTGTATTGGTTGAGAGCTGGGAGTTAAAAGGGTCAAACTAAACCAGATTCAAGAACAATACATGCTGTAATGCCAACAGCAACACTAGACTAGTGCTGCCAGCTCCCCTTGAAGTTCCCCAGTGCTTCCTCGCTCTCTTGCAGTTACTCCCGCCCCGGCTCTTCCCTTAGCTCCCATCTCACGACTCTTTCCGGATTGATTTTATTAGGCTACACCAAATACATGTGACAGAATGTTATAGAGACCGAGAGGCACCCAAGGTCTGTATTGTACATTGAGCTGAGAAGAAAAAAGCATGGTATGCCTCTGCTTCACACATCTGGAAAGAGTGAGGGCTAGCAGCGGTTAGACCGAGAAACATTCAGCCAGTTTTTGGGGAGTTTTCGAACATGCGTTGCAATGGTAACTCGAGAGCACTGTCATACGTGTTACCTTGTATACAAGTGGTGCCATGGCAACAATGAGTCAGTAATGAAACCTCAGTTTAAGATGAGGAACATAAGAACAGAAACCAGGCTGTGAAAGTGTATCTTTGAAAGTGGTTTGTGCTACATTGTGCTGATATGGGAATTTTCCCCTGGAGTCACTCACCATGCTCTTCTGCCAGGAAAAAATAACCACGCAGCCCGGCTCACCAGAAATCGGCGTACACTTTTTCATTAACTATACTCTTGCGTTCTAATTTCATGCAAAATTACATCATGATCTAACAAAATGTATATTAGAAGTTTAAAAAAAACTGTGCGGACAGGTATGTCTCTAGGCTTTAATTCTGGCCTGCATATTTTTTCCCTCTCTGTAGACGTGCAAGGAGGAATTTTTGGCATTCCAGTGCAGGGGTTAAAGGTCGGCATGCCAAAGGGAGGAATGTGAATGGTGCTGTCAATCACTGGGAACTACCACAAAGGTTCATCAGTACAGTACGGGATGATTTGAACTTCTAACATCCCTTTCAGTAGTTTTAACGTCAGCCAACGCCTCTCAGCGCGTTTGGTTGAGAAAGTAACTGGTTGATTTTCATGCAAGGCAATGCAGAAATCAGAAGGGAGAGCGAAAACAGACAGCCCCTGCATTTTTGGACATGAGACCCCATACATAACTCTGCAGGCTCAGATTACCATTGGGGGAGGTGGAGCATAGACATTGGTTTCATCCAGAGCTCCACTACAATGCTCAGAAATGTCAAGCAAAACACTATTCTTTCATCGTTTGTGTTTGATGCGGAAAGCCGAGGCTGGAACTATGTTATTTTCCTGCTGGATTTGGCAGAGTTTATTTCAGGGCAAATGTGTAAATCACTGCAAAGTAATTTTTAGATATATATAAGCACTATATTTAAGTTCTGACAATTGAGTACAATTATTTTCTAAAGTATTATATAAGGATTATACAAAAAATCCACTTTGTAAGACGTGTCATAATTTAGACGCGTCATGTAGTCACAGCAAAATATTTAATAGTAATTTTTTATGCTGAAACTCAAACATTAGTGTCTAAAAGCCTATATAAGTATATTTATATGATTTTGCACTCTTTAGGCCAGTAATTGAGCAACCTAATTTGGGACTTTGATCATGTGAACTCATTTGTACAGACTGTCAGATGTTCTTACTTCCACTGAATAAAAAGATGCTTTCATTATAAGTGTATAAAATAAAATCTGTAATGTAAAAAAGCAACATTTACATTATTTCTGGTTCTGGTCTCTTATTTGTGACCCTGGACCACAAAACCAGTCTTAAGTAACTCGGGTATATCTGTAGTAATAGCCAAAAATACATTGTACATGTCAAAATGATCTATTTTTTTTAATGCCAAAAATCATTATGATGTTAAGTAAAGATCATGTTCCATGAAGATATTTTGTACATTTCCTACCGTAAATATATCAAAACTTATTTTTTGATTAGTAATATGCATATTGATTTTTTTGCACCCTCAGATTCAAAGGCATATTTATTCAGCTTTCAGATGATGTAATCTCAGTTTCAAAAAATTGACCCTTATGACTGGTTTTGTGGTCCATGATCACATTTGTGGTATTTAGTTTAAGCATAACCAATTACTATGAAATAATTTGCTGTGACTTCACTCTATGACGTGTCTGGATTATGACACAACCTACAAAGTGTTTATTGTGTAATCCATACATCATTTTACATTGTGACAGTAATGTAGTTAGTATTAATTATTCAAAACTTTAAAATGTTCTTTGTATCTTTAAGTTTAAATTAGATTTTGAATACAGAATTTTCATTGTAATCTCAGAATTTTGTACTATGTACAGATTTTTAAATCTGTATCAAAGGTGAATCATAAAATTTGTAATTTATTTAATATAAAGTTGTTTATCATAGCACACTAAGTTTTACAATATAAAACAACATTTGAATCACATGATTGTTTACATGTTTACTTTCCTTTAGTTCTTAATATTGTGTGTTGCCAATGACTTTTTGTGTGTTTTGTAATAGTCCCGAGACTGTAATTTCTTCAGTTTCCTGGTATGTTCTGCATGTGGAGCTTTTTCCCTCCTTTTCTTGGCTTTTTGATTTTTTGAGATATGGTGTTGCCGCTCAAAAGGATCGCTGAAAAACAACAAAACAACACTGATGCTCAAAGATCCAGCAGGATTTTAAAAAACAAATGGTATTGTGTGTTATTATTTTTTCTTGTGAAATATGCTTCAATATCTGTTATGCAGCTTCTTCTGGGCATTGCTAAAGCAAAGTAGAATTACAAAAATGCTGAGCATCTTACAAATTATGTAAGGGGTGTGAAAAAATATGAGCAACCAGTACAAGTTCATAAAATCATAAATTATATCATACAGCCGCCTATGGGTGTTGATTTATTATCTTGCCGCCAGTATGTTGAGTTGTATTGTGGCCTGCGCACATGGTAAAATGTTATATTGTTGCAGTAAAATTGGAGCCTTCATTACTGCCATTGCCGCTGTCGGCAAGCACGCCCATTTGCAGGCACTCACCGTATCAGACATTTCATAGGTGAAATGATGAATCTGTGGCTCTCACACTCACACCTTTTGATATCGTTTACAATATATTGTATACGCTGGTTTAAACCGGCAATAACCATAAAACCACAGGAATTCTTGTGTGCCATCAAGAATTTAGACTGTTATGGTGAACGTGTATTGTAAGGTGAGGTAACCTCCCTTAAGAAAAACTAAATTGCAGGGGAATATATTTCACATATGAAAATATATGTGACAGTATTTAAGAAAAAAAGTGTTTACTGAAAACAAATATCAAAAGGTTTGAATTTATGGCTGTCTTGTTAAAGTCATGCAACATGGTGAGTGGAAATTGAGATTTATAACTTAATCGAGTGAGTGCTTTATGTAATATATATGTATATATATATATATATATATATATATATATGTACACATGCATACGTACATATATATACGTATATGTACACATGCATACGTATATAGATATATATATAGTGCACAGCATAAGTAAGTACACCCCCTCTAAAAAGGAAATTCAGCAATTACTCTTTACTTGGAAAACATGTTATGGTTCTTTGGAGATATAATATTCCAACAAGCCTGCTTGATCAATTACCAAAGAAGAATGTCAAAATTATTCAGGAAAATAAGATTTTCTTCTCAAAGTGACAAAATGTTGTGTTGCAAAAATGAGTACACCCTCCTGAAAGTTACTAAATAAAACTAAAAAAGAAAATTGTAGGTTTAAGGCAATTTCTGATCAAAGGTTAAGTATGTTAAATCGTAACCTTTAAAGACAAGTCATTTCCTGACAATTAAAAGTGTTATATAGTCTACTGAACTAATACTTAGACTTAATGCTGGCAACAATGGAACTGCCATCTGACTTATTTCTTAGCATAGAAGAGGACAATGGTACAAGAGGAATACCAAATTGTTTTAAGTGTAAAAATACAGCAGAAGTAACACCGACATTCAATAACAATGTGTCAATAACAATAACACAATAACAATTGTGACAATACTCCTGAAATAATCAGGTCTTCACTTTAAGTTTTCATTTAGTGATGACTGAATGTTTGCTAGAAAAAGAGCAGGAGAAATACCATGCAAGTGTCTCAGAGCCGACAAAAGCTATGAAAAGAGTGACACTTAAAGGTCACGTTCACACAGCAACAGAATACGGTTGTCGATACTGTATTTGAGTCCTTAAAGGAGAACTCCACTTCCAGAACAACAATTTACAGATAATGTACTCACTCCCTTGTCATTCACGATGTTCATGTCTTTCTTTCTTCAGTCATACAGAAATTATGTTTTTTGAGGAAAACATTTCAGCATTTTTCCCCATATAATGGACTGATATGGTGCCATTTGGGATCGTCTGAAGCAGGATTTAAACTGCATTTTGGAAGTCGGGGCACCATATCAGTCCATTATATAGGGAAAAATACTTAAATGTTTTCCTCAAAAAACATAATTTCTTTAGGACTGAAGAAAGAAAGACAGGAACATCGTGGATGACAAGGGGGTGAGTAAATTATTTGTAAATTGTTGTTCTGGAAGTGGAGTTCTCCTTTAATACGGTTACGTTCACACACAGTATGGTTATTTACGGGTTTGACAACCGTATTCTTAACCGACCTCACACCCGTAAATTTTTCAGGACTCACAACCGCATTCTTGGAACACACGCGCTGTGTAAACAGAACAGGACTGAAAAACTTGTTGTCCTCAAGCCGAACAAACGCGCGTCTACCGTGTGCTGCGTGTTTAATTTGTGGTTTCGGTAACTTACAGTGACGGAGAAATGCGCTATGTGTCATCTTAAAGTTTATATCCAGTCTCCACCGGAGCCGCTCCCTCCCATCAGTTTGTATGTTATCCTGTGCGTGGCTCAAATGCTCCACTCTCCACTAATTTAAAAGCTGCTGTCGGTTAATGATGATCTGATGGATAAACTTGCGGCCCGACTGGACTCTTGTCGTCAGAAAGCGGTAATACTTTAAGTTTTACGGACGACGCCATCTTTGATATTGTTTTGGTCTCTGTTGCTATGGTTACTAGTAAGGAATACAGGCTTGACTCTTGTTGCACGTTCATACAGACAGTATTCGAAAAGCGTCTGTTAGCTGCTGTGTGAACGGGACATTTCAAAACTCACACCTGTAAGTAAATGCCTTTGTCAACCCCAAAAAAGTAGTACCATGCAGCCTGCAGAAGTGATATGCGTGATTGTTGTCACCACTTGAATTACCTACTGTAGCCAAAGCACAATAAGTTCATTTAGCCTCTTCCAAGGCCTATATTTACAAAATATATACTTCTAGGAATCCATAGCAAAACTCTCCCGCATGTGTATGTATATGTATATAAGTATGTGTGTGTATATATATAAATGCTCACATTTATTTTTACACATACAGTACCATATTTTATTACATGTACATCTATATGTTATGAAGAATATTACAATATATAAGCAAATATACTATCACAGAATTTGAAATATATGAAAGTAGCAATTCCTTATGTATTATTCAATGTATTGTAATATATTAATCCAACAGTATCAGTATATTTCATTATATTTTAATCAACCTTAAATCATTTAATATATTGATCATTAATATATATATATATATATATATATATATATTGCATAAGGTTAAAACCATATATTAAAAAAAATATGAATTAATAATGAAGCAATTTTTATTTTATTTATCATTAAAAAATTAAAATTAAAAAATTTAATTCTTTAGCACAATTTTCATATAAACCTTAGATAGTAAAATAATTTAGTAACAGTTTATCAATCAATTCATGTTGATTGTATTTGCCTATTTCTGTCATTTTTTCTAATAAATAGTTCTAAAGTCTATAATTAACAGTGTTTACTGTAAATAATTGTAAATTGTATATTAATCATTGTTAAAAAAATGTAGTGTGTAAATATTAAATGTGTATTATTAAACCTATACACTCTCAGAAAAAAAGAAAAAAGTACATACCTTATTTACCCCAAAATGGTAAATATTATTTAACGTACATATTACTATCCAAAGTGTACATATTAGTACTTTTCGAAGGAGTCCCGCCCCAGTAACCTTTGCTTAGCACCTTTCTTTCTGAGAAGTAAATAATTCTCTAAACTGTTGGTTTATTTCTCAATCATCCCAATTACCAAGGCCTTTGTTATAAGAACTACTGTTAATGTATGCATTGTTCTGTCAGTAAAAGCCTGCCTGTCATTCCTGTATTGACTTGTGCATGAGGTTTGAAACTCGCCCGTAGAACACTGCGCTGTCGAAACACTTCGCAACTATGAGAGGAATGTAATGATCATAGGTTGCCTATTGTGTCTGAAAACAAGATAAAATGGTACAGTTAACATAAACAGTGCTGCCATGGGGCCTGTCAATAATTATAGCACTCATCATTGTAAATAAACAGTAGCATGTGTGACAATATGCAGCTGATATCACACTGTGTGATAAAAGTTTATAGTCTTATACAGCCTTACTGTATCTTATATTGTATACTGTTTCTAAGAGCATATATTTGTTGTCTAGATCAAATATTAGAAGGAAATAAAACTAGATTAGTAGATAGGTGAAGAAAATATGCTCTGAGTCAGTGTGGCTAAAGGTGTGATGTTGTGAAGTGAAACAAACTACACCTAAATCGGCACGAAATAGTGTTAAAGCGTTACGGAGACAGAAATATAAACAAACTATGCTCACATCAGGTTATGACACATTGTGAGTACATAGCAACGCAACGCACGTTACTACTTTTCAAACATTTTGACATGCCATATTTATTTACACACAGGGGATCGCCATGGAAACATCACTGCAATAACCTTCCCCCTTGCTTATTATGTTGCCATGGCAGCCATCCCAGAATAGTCCCTTTCTGTTTGTCCCTCCCTCGTGTTTATGACTCACAACCTGCAGGGGAAACCACAATTCAGCCTGTATCTCATGATGTTCCTCCCCTACGTTTGTACTAGAACACTAGCACTGGATCTCAAAGAGGGGAACTCCATGAAAACACAAAAAAAATGTAGCCTTGGAGACCGCAGTGATCAAAACCATTTGAAAGGGGGATGGGGCGAGATTTTTTGTACTTACGAGAGTTTCTACTAGTGCGTGAATGCATGTAACTAAAACACAAAATGATTGGCCTTATTACACAAATATTGTGGCAGAATGTGCGTACTCATGTAGTACTCATGCAGAAACGCTCCCATCCTCCATACTCCGGGGGAAACCAGATGTGCCAACTGTAATAATAATAATTGCTGTCTTCTGAAGTAACCTGCATACACAGGTAACCCACGCCCTTGCTGTGCAACAAGCCCTCCCACAAAGAACAGGATGGACCCATTGAAAACTCAGAACCTTGTCTTTGTTTTGTGGTGTACTCTAGATACAATAACCAATTTATCTGTTTTGCCTCAGCAGTGTTGAAAAACACCTGGCACCAACGTGTGTGGATTTAATTTGCATTATCTAAATGAATATGCACACCTGTCTGTTAAGAGAGATGCGTTTTTTTTTTAAGTAGCACATGTAGATTGTTTTAGGAGTTAATTTATTTTTATTTTTTTTTATTCATTTTTTAATGTCTAAAATAAATGTATTTTACATGTTTAAAATGTTTTTTTTTAATATCTGTAATTAATTTTAAAGATTAAATTGCAAATATTTAAAAAATGTTAATTTTCCAAAACTAATTTAATTTAATTGCAGATATTTAAAAACATATTTCAAATATTATGCTATTAATTATAATTGCATATATATATATATATATATATATATATATAATAAATTAGTTAATTTTAATAAATTGCAAA
Source organism: Labeo catla (assembly GCA_012976165.1). Classification (NCBI taxonomy): domain Eukaryota; kingdom Metazoa; phylum Chordata; class Actinopteri; order Cypriniformes; family Cyprinidae; genus Labeo; species Labeo catla. The sequence goes on from VONZ01000071.1 coordinate 47,365, forward strand.
AATAAAAAAAAAGTAAATATTTAAATAAAATGTTTAAAAAGTTAATAAAATTTATTTTTGCAGATATTAATGATGTAAAATATTTGCAATCAATTAAAAATTCAGGTTTTTATTTATTTTATAATATATTTTTATTTTAAGTTAATTGCAGACATTTAGAAGCATTTAAAATTTTTTACATAAGAGAGTTTCTAGTATTGTGTGAAAGCATATACAAATCAGTAACTAAAACAAAAATGATCGCCCATTTAGGCTTATTACATAAATATTGCAGATTATTTTAGTTGAGTTGTATTTGCGTTCATTTTTTTTTGCCATTTTTTTGCCATTTTTTTGCTTCTGATAATATTTTTAGTGTCTAAAATAAAAAGTAATATATAATAATAAATAAGTAATAATAATAATAATAATTGTATTTTAAATGTTTAATTTAAAATTCCATGTATTTTTGAAAAATAACTTTTTAAAATTCATTTTAATTCATTGAAGATATTTAAAAAATATTTTAATAAATAAAAATAAAAAACTTAATAAAATAAATGTTAATTTAGCGAATATTAACAATGTAAAATATCTGTAATTAATTAAAAATTCAGTTTGTTTTATTTAAGTTACTTGCAGACATTAAAAAACATTTACAATTTAATATTTTAATTTTTACATCTATGGTTAATTGAAAAAATTGCAGATATTTAAAAGATAACTAAATTAACTGCAGATATTTTACAAAATTGTATTTTTTATTAAAATAATTCTTATTATTTTATTACATTAATCGCAGATGTTTATTTTAAATATCTGCAATTAAAATAAAAAATGCAGATATTTTTAAAAAACAACTAAATTGTTATTTTTATATAAAATTAATTGTGGTATTTTATTAAATTGATTGCAGATATTTACAAAAATGTATTTTAAACATCTGGAATTAATAATAAAAAAGGCAAATATTATAAAAAATAACTAAATTAACTTCAGATATTTATTTTTATTTTTTTTTAGTTTATTGTGTTATTATTTTATATGTATTTTAAATATATCTTAAATATTGGCAATTATTATTATTATTATTTTTTTTTTAATAAAGATCTATATGACACAAAAATATCCTTTTAAAATCCTCTTTTCTTTACCTATAAAATTCATTGCATCTACAAACCACATTTTCCAGGCTAATTAAAACATTTGTGTTTGGGGAACAAAAACTACCCGTCAACTGATCAGTTGTGAAAAGTGGAATATTTTACAACAATGCAACTTTTATTGTTTGGCCACACGATACTATGATTTGTGCCCGTTGTGCGTCTGTGGTGAGCAATGAAAGCTTTCAGGCTTTATATTCACGAGTGTGTATACTCCCTGCAGTAAAACTAGCTGTTCTCTGATTTACAAGTAAAAACACAAGCAAGAGTGCACATTTGAGATCACTTTGTTCTGCGTGGTTTTCTTTAAACTTCAAATAAAGTGGCTCCTCTTATCCTACAGAGTTGATCCCGGGACACACCCAATAAATTCATCCTCTCTGCCCCTCCTTGTTCTTTTCCCTTCCTTCGCTTCTCGGTACAGCGCTGCGTGCATTGTAGTCATACGGGATGACTCACCCTGACACACCAACACTGACTGCTGTTATTCACACTAGTTCATACAGGCAGACACACCTATGAGCCACTCACCAGGAAACACCCGTTCCCACATATCCTAGTATTGAACTACTAAGATATTTTTCAGGACTACTCCAGCATCGTTGGGTAACCCACTTTACCCAAATGAAAAGCATGAGATCTGCTCGGCTCTTACAGTGACTAATCGCTCAAATATGCATTTGCCTCAAACTACAGAGCTTTGTTGCATTTGCTGTGGCCATTTCATGTCTTTTTTTTCCCCTCACATGGTTTTGGAGCTGTGCAGAAAAGCATGACTGTTTTGTTCCTTGACATTCTTTGCCTGTTTACGATCCAAAAGTTTTTATTGCATTGGGGAGACAAAACTCCTACACCAACAAGAGAACACTGGAACACATGCACACTCTTCCAGTTGTTTCTTCACTCACTTGTCTATTCTGCTCCAAGATGTCTAATAGAATTATACGTTTTTTTTTTAAGTACGGACTTTTGCAACTTAATTCTTGTGCATTTTAACTTATTTACTCAAAGCAACGCGCGCCACTCCCTTCATTGCTTTACAAGGCAGACTTTTCTTTTTCGTTTGGAGAATTCATCTTCTGCTTACCATTACACAGCCCTGAATATGGGTGTGACACGTGGATTTGTTCGCCAAGCGCCTCAGGCTTCTCTCTCTTTGCCTGTCTGTCTTTCCGTCTGTCTATTTTTCTCAAAACCGACCAGCCGTCCTCCCACCCCAGAACCGCATGTGCACACCTATGCTGTTTACCTGCATTTCTGGCATGAGCAATATCTGAGGCAGCTGAAACAGTTGTTTAAATGAAGTAACCACAGACATCTTACTCAATCAACTGTGAGTTTGACCTTGTGAAACCTATTTTGTGAGATTAGGGCAGGTTAAAACGAAGCGGATCTATTGTACAGAGAGCACTGAGAGTTTTGAATGTACGTGCGAGATACTTCAGAGAATAGCAACTTTTTGACAGGGACAAATGATTGATAGAGGGCCTTGAAGCACAGGCAGAACTGTTTCAAAAGTTTCAGTGGCAGGGTGTATAGACGGAAAGTCTGTTTAGTATTCTGGGTCTTCCAGGTATCTCATCAGCCATGCAAATCCTGTGAAGTTCAATTGTTGCTTCAGGTTAGGTATACGTTTCAATTTACGTTTCTCTTGGGCTTGCTTTTTATCTTCAAATTGCACATACAGGTGTGTGTGTGTCCCATATGTTAAAAACAAATGTGACCCTGGACCACAAAACCATTCTTAAGTAGCACAGGTAAATTTGTAGCAATAGCCAACAATACATTATATGCCAAAAATCATTAGGATATTAAGTAAAGACCATGTTCCATGAAGATATTTTGTACATTTTCTACCATAAATATATCAAAACTTAATTTTTGATTAGTAATATGCATTGCTAAAAACTTCATTTGCACAACTTTAAAGGCAATTTTCTCAATATTTAGATTTTTTTGCATCCTCAGATTATAGATTTTTACATAATAATATCTCGGCCAAATATTGTCCTATCCTAACAAACCATACATCAAAGGAAAGCTTTTAAATGATGTATACATGTTAATTTAAAAAAAAATTACCCTTATGACTGGTTTTGTGGTCCAGGGTCACAAATAGATAAAACAGTAAACATTGAAACTCAATGAAATATATTTTAGAAATAAAACATGTATTTAGTCTCAACATTCATATACCAAAATATATTTCAAAATGTTTCTCAGAGGCAAGAAAATACATTTCCAATCTAACCTACATTTACGCTAAATGCAAATGTGGATATATTGTATCAAAACTATATTCATAATGATTTAATAATGTTTTTTGTAAATTTTTGAGAAGATTGTAAAGGTTCCTTGTTGATTTTTATTAAAATGTGTTAAATGTTCACACGTTACCGACAACAAATTAAGTTGTTCTTTAAATGTGACATATGTGAATGTATTTTCTTAGACTGCAATATGCAGAGGGCAAAATATATTTGAAGAGTTTATTTGCAAAAACAAATCATGTTTTTTATTATGTTCTCTGTTCTCTGTTAACTGTATTTTTATTTTTTTTTGCTATTGTTACTTTATATCAAAATAACCCAACTGCAGTTTGATTGGAATGCACAATGAAAAAACTTGATTTTTGAAAATAGTTAAAAACACAGTTATCTGTTTTTTTGCAAATAAACTCATTTTTAAATGCATTTAAAAAAAAAATGTATATTTTTTAAATACATTTTCAAAAAATATTTTTTAAGCAAATATATTTATTGCTTATTTTTTGTATTGTTTTGAAATATATTTAAAAAATGTTTTTGCTGTATGGGTGTGTGCAGCTAACAACGTTTTTTGATGTAGAAGTTGATTCATCACAGAAGGAGAGCTGTATTGGATTTTATACATATTTGCATAATAGTTTAAGACATTTTTGCAATTTGCAAACAGGCTTCTTTTAACTAGATGGAGGGAATCCATCTTCAAAGGTTTGTGCACTGAATTGCACATTACTTGCCTCAGTGAACTTTCACCTGTCAAGTTAGCCTAATTAAATTTAATTGAATACTAGAGTTATAATGTTCACAGCCTTTATTATTTGAGTTAATTAGGTTCATTGTTCTATTTATTACACTTATTGTGTTTGTCATTATGACCGTCTGTAATTTGTGTCTTCTTACTAACAGTTCTCACTCATAATATTAAATGTGCTAAATAAAAATAGAAAGAGTTGAAAACAAACAGAGCTTAACAATACCTATTTAAATAAACTCTAGGGTTTCCGAGTTAAACAGATGAAGCTCCGCATTATTGTAACAAATTCCTGTGACATTATTCTAGCTTTGTTGACAGCAGGGTTCTGACTCATGATTATATAACGCTGTAGAAAATAAAATACAGATTATATTTTGGTGTGCCAGTATTATGTTGTCATTTAGGCCTTGTTTATTGTTCTTGCTTGTCTGAATAACCAGTTAGTTGCCTAAGTTAGTAATCTAGAAAAGGGGGAATTGTTTGATCTGCTTAAATTAGCTGTCTTTGTGCCTTGTTTAAAATTAAATAAATGAACATATGTATTTTTAATTTGGCGTAATGTCTTTTTAGCAGGAGACATGCACAAAATCATTTAGCAAAATAAATAAAGAAATAAGCAAATTTGCACTAGTCTTTTGAACAGACATTATAAAGAATTAAAAAAATAATAATTTTAGAATATGCATTTATTTGAAAAGCATATTTGTCTAAAAAAAGTATTTATAAAATTACTGAAAACAATTACGGCCAAATGAAGATAAACTTAACATTAGACGTCAAATTATTTTTAAATTCTAACATTGATTAACAGTCATTTTACATTTATAAAACTTTTTCAGTTTAAAATAGTCAACACCTAACAAGCTTTGTAATATTCTTGATCATGTTCTTGCCATATTTACAGTTATTCCTTTTTATTCAAAGAAAAAAATCAACTAGTCATTTAACTGTATTAATGCTTCATCAATCCGAAGGTCACAAAAGGAGAATAAAACTCTCCTCAGAGATTTACACTAGATTTTCTATTATGAAAATGGTATGGAAATTATGTTGGACTAGTTCAAAAAGAGCACTATATCCATGTTTACAAACACAATGAACACATTATCAAAGCACTTCTTCAAATGTCAACAAATATTTGACATTTGTCAATTTAAAAAAAAAAGAAAGCACAAAATAAGCCTAACAAATTACTTACAAAAAACTCACAGAAACAAATCTGTATGTACACTAACTCAACTTTTTTTTTTTTTTTAATCAGAAGAACATGAAGTATTGTGCATGTACTGTAAATGGCAGAACTGCTCTCCAGCAGGATCTTGTGCTGTATTTACATAAGTAAACTGCATAAATAAAATGGCATTTTATGACAAAGCATTGCACACATGACAGTAAACATACGAGATACTATAAAACGTATGACAACTCAGTATGCATACACAGGACATTGTGAGGATATGACAATACAAAACAGAATTTGATACGACTCTATCACATGGGATAGAGTCAAATTACACAGTTTGATTTAGTTTGAACATCTAGTTCATGGGTGTCCAGACTCGGTCCTGGAGGGGCACTGTCCTGCGGATCTTAGCTTCAACTTGTCTTGGCACACCTGCCTGGAAATTTCTAGTATGCTTATTCAGAGCTTGATTAGCTGGTTCAGGTGTGTTTAATTGGGGCTGGAGCTAAAGCCAGCAGGACAGTGACCCTTCATGAGCAGGATTCGTCATCTCTGATGTAGTTCAAAAGCCCTTCTGAATTCTATTCAGCAAAGTAAAATTCCAGTATCATCATGTTTTTGCTGTATCTATAATAAACCGAATTTTGTAATATGGTAGTAAGCTGTTTTCTGTGAATGTGTGAGACTTTTGATTCATTAGCTGATGCAGGTAAATAACTAGTGTGTTTTGATGATGTTGATGATGTTTACACTGATTGTAAACAAAGCCACTGAACCAAACGAAACTTGCATATTTTGTTGAATATTGCTGCGGAAAATGGTCAGTTATTGTCATGTTTTGGGCTGTACTAATCGGTTGTACTGGAAAAAAACATTTGGAGTAGGCTACTATAGACTGCCAAAAGTTATAACAAATCAAGGAGAAGAGTGCAAAAAACTGGCTAAGGTACAAAAGGCATTTGTGGGTGGCCAAACTGATTCAGGGTTTTCGGTCAGGTAGGTGAAATATTAGGCTAATATCTTATTTAATACTGCTCGTACATATATTTACCACCTCTTAACTTTAGTTTGTCAAAATATTGCGCCCTTTCCTGTTTACTATGTTCTTTTCTATATGATTTAGCAGCTTCCACACTTTTTTTTGTGGTTTAGACAGTATAAATTAGCAGAACAATGTATTCAGTGCAAACCCTCTATTAGAATAATTTATGCTTACAGTAAACAGTAAAACCATTTGTGCTACAAACCAGTGTGAATATGATTATGAAAATGAAATAATCATTCAATAAATAAAAATAATATGATAACAAATGCCTGCAATATCAAGCAGCGCAACAAACTGTCTTTGCACAAATAAAATAATTGGAAGTGAATGACACCCAAGGTTGCCTGGTTTTCACAACAGAACAAGCCCAATTGCTACTCAAAACTAGCCCAAAAGTAGTCCAATTGCATTTTGAGGGGTCTCCCATTAAAATGGCTTTCTGGGGGGTAAAATACACGTTTTTAATGTAATAATGTGAGTTATGTAATCAGATTACTTTTTTAAAGTAACTAGTAGAGTAACACATTACTTTTTAATTTACAAGAAAATATCGAAGTTACTTTTAAACGCCAGTTACTTTGTTTTCCCAATTATTGACTGACTAGTCTCCTGTCCCCATGTTGAGAGAAATTGGAAATACAGAGGCGTTGTGTGCGTTGTGTAAACATGATGTTACTGTAGTTCTAAACTAAATGTGAACATGCATTAATTCATCTCATTCAGAAAAAATAGATTCAGTACTCATTAAAATGAATTAAAACAGAATATGATGCAAACCTGTAACAATATATTAAATAACACAGATTTCCCTTATGTATTTAATGACATTTTATTAACCAATGTCTTTGCTACTGACCTTTGATGATCCAGTTTAACCATAATAATAAGCAAAAATTACTCTAAATAAACTGACATTTGTGCTTTATTCTTTTTTTTTTATTATTACTGAACCTTCTTCTCCTGCGTTCTACTGTACAGACGTGAATTTATTTTTCCTTCAGCCTGAGGCTTATTCATTTCACTTTTTGGTGTGACAGCCAGGGCTTTTACATTTGCTAAAAATAGAACTATTTATATTCAAATAAAACAAATAAGCCCTGCACAGATTTAAAAAGTAACGCGAATCTAACGCAGAAGTAACATAACACATTACTTTCCATATAAAGTAACAAAGTAATGTAATTAGTTACTGTTGCAGGGAGTAGCGCAATATTGTAATACATTACTTTTAAAAGTAACTTTCCCGAACACTGTAAACAACCCGCGGCAACAGTGTTAAAGTTGCCCAATATCCGCGGGAAAACCGCGGACTTGGCAACACTGATCGACACCGAAAGGCACGCGGATTATGACCACGCCCACTTTTACATTAAAGGTAAAATATATTGGTAAACTATTAAGCCCCGTAAAATCAGAGTAGCATCAACAGTCAAAGATATAATAAAAACAATATTTCCCCTTTACTAAAAGATTACGATCATGTGCCACCTAACCACGTGACACTTTATTTTAGGCAATAGTTTAGGGCACATCGAGGAAAGATGTCACACTTTGTATTGCAGTTTACTCCAAGTCAATACAGGCACATACCGTAAAATCATGACTATTTCATGACGAAAGCCATTTCCACCGTTAAGCAGAAACTGACCACGCCTTTTAATGGTTCATAATTACAAATTTTAAAACACTTAACAAATTACCCCAATAAAAATGTGTCGGTTTGCACCAACCTGATAATTAAATTACTCTTGTTCTAAAAACACAGCTCAACCTTTTAGTTAAAATCTGTTCCTAATCCACATTCACGTGCTTTTATCGCTGTGTTAAACACACATGTCACTCAAACAGTGGGTGGGCTGGACTAAAATTATAAAGGACCACTCCCTACTACACCGTTACCCCCGCCTTCTTCTCCAGTGAAGAACTCCACAGCCCTAGCCCAAACTCTGCCATTCTCCATAGCCCGGAGTTACAAGCACACTGAGAAAAACCAGCACGAATGTGAGAGGAAGAGAGAGAAAGAGAGAGAGCGCAAGTCATAAAGTAACTACTAAAACCAGAGAAAAATAAAGCGAGGCTTTGCGCCTCGAGAAAAAAAAACGAGAGAGGAAAGAATACGTTCAAGTTTAGTTTAGAAAGCGTGGTGGAAAACTTTTCTGGGCTGTGGCAGACAGCTGTGGACCGCGGAAGATGCCAGAGCAAAGGTGTTGAACTTTCCAGGTAAGTTTGTGTATCTCTTCAGGTTAATTAGTTATGCAGTTCTGGGGTGCGACGCTCACGTTGCATACTTTTCCAGAGACTACTTCTTAACTACTTATATGCTTAATTGTGTGTAACAATGTTACATATTTGCTTGTTTGGTTCTAAGAATGTTTATTCTTTCTCACAAATTCTAAAAACGTATTAACAGCTGTATGGTTGAACATGGAGAGAGTGGGTGGGTGTGTATCTCCTCAGTAATTGTCATCTGTTGCGCACGTTTTTTTTCTCCTCTCAATAATACTAAAGTTTGCCATTGTTTAGAATTCAGCTTTTAGTTTTTAAACTTGACCTACTAAATCTCCCAGACGAAACAGGATTCACAATTAAGGCAAATTTTCAGGGGTTTTGCATGACATGCAAAGGATACACCCAAGTTAAAACAGTGCAACGTGGATGAGAAGGGTGTACGACTTTGGTTGCATGACTTTGCCCAAGCTGTAAACTAAAACGAATGCATCTGGTATAAAACAAACCCATTTGCTCATATTAAATATATATATATATACACGGTGACTTAAACTCACGTCACTCTTGAAAAGATTTTTAACTTTCCTCTTTAAAAGGAGCATTATCCTGTCATACCAAATCTGGTCATAGCTCAAGATTTTTGGACAACGTCAGCAAATATTCCAAACTGTGGGTGAATTGTTTTCTCATATTTTGCTCTTCTGATTTATTAAAATGAAATTTTAATTTGTTTTAAACATTCTTGGTATTCTTATAAAATGTGAATGTTTTAATTTTATTTGCAAATCCTGTTACACTTTGCCTTGGTTTTCTTAACCTGGAGCCCTGGCCAGGGTGTGGGTAGTGAGTAAGAGGGGTGAAGGGAGGAGGGGGTAATGGAATGTAGTGGTTTGGAAAGACTTACTAATTGAAACCAGGTTTGAAGCACAGAGGGAGAAAGTAAGGCTTGCTATGGAGAAGAAAGAATGAGGTGTTTTATTCATGCCCAACTGCTGCATGACTTTAGTTATGGAGCTGTTTTGCAGTAGGATGACTGAAAGTTTGTTATATAACAGAGTAAGAGAATTCAAAGGAATAGATAAAAGAATAAGAAGGACAAAAGGGGAGTGTTGCAGATAAGTGCTGATAGTTTGGAGATGTGTGTAGAGTGTTGACATCTGAAAAGCTGTTTTGCAGTTTATCTGATTTAAGCTATCTTAAAAAAAAGTTTGTGAGCAGATTTTTCATCAGAGGAACATTTGGAGCCCATCCCCCTTTCTGCTGCCACACCCAAAGCTTTCTTCTGTTATGTCAGTAGAGAGGACTCCGTAGTAGACTAAAGCAGTCAAACAGTAATAATGCACTAATAATAATACTGCATAATGTTTTAAAGTTGTGCAAGAGTAACTTAAAGTTAATTTTAATTTTAGTTTTTTTTACTTAAATAAATAAATAAATAAATAAATAAATAAATAAAAAAGTGTGTGGTTGCCTCATGTTCGGCAGTGTGTTTTAACCTTGGTTGTGTTTGAAGGTTGCAGTGTGTTTTGTTTTAAACAGAACAGTGAGCTTCTTGCTTATCTTGAATGATTTAGGTTTCGAATGTTGAATAGAAACAAGGTTTCGGGGTCTGTGTGTCATTATCTGATGCGTCGTCCTGAAAGTTTACATTGGAGGTGAAACTTTCTCCTCCTCTGTGTTGATAGGTCAGATTAGGGTGTGCTTCGTAGGACCATCTATTCCAGCGTGAAGCGGAAAGAGTCTGGACTTGTGCACACTTCCTTTGTCATTTCCTTAAAGGCTTGTCTAGGACTCGCGATGGTAACGCCAAGGGAGGAGTGGCAGGCTTTTGTAACTAAGCGCTTCATTCGCTGTTTGTTTGTTTTCTCACGTCTTGAATCTTCATTTGATTTTGTTTTTCTCCATAAGGGTACAGAATGAAAGAAATCAATTTTCCGTGAAATTGTGATGATAATCTATCGCAGATAAGTTGTCAGCACTGTGCCGTACAGGATGTAGGGTTCGTTTCAAGAGTTTTGAAGTATAAAGTCTGAGCTGAGGTCTTGCATTATCTTCGTACATGTCTTCCTGTTCAGACAGACCCTGGAGTTATCATCATTCCATGGTTGAGAAATACTGGCTTGAAGTTAAAACAGAGTTGGACAATACACTGTGTGTTTGCCAATATGGCTCTGAGTCAGAGTCAGGCATTCATATTTCATCATTTTCCATATTGACAGAGTTGTGTTGTAACAGCCTGGCACACGTGCCTTAATTCTTTTTTTTTATTATAATTTGTGTCATTTCCTAATTGATCCCATTTACTGCCTGACATTTTTTTTTTTTTATTATTTTACGGGGGTTTTTGTATTTGCACAATGCACAATGTTAAAATTAATATTATATTTATTATTTTGACCCAGTCTTGTGCATGTGCCTATAACAAATGATAAACTGTACTTCCATTGTACTTCTGCAATTCAGTTTGGATTACTAGATTACATTTGTTGACGGCCTTGAAATAGAAGATACGGTCTGCATTTCATTAAAGTTCAGAATCACATGATGGTAGGATGGTTAGTGCTTTTATAGGCTTCACTGTCTGTTTTCGTCTGAATTTAATGTTTCAATCACGCATGAATCCTCTTGTTTTTAGTCAGCTACTTTTAGAAATGACGTGCTATATGCACAAACCATAATTTAATGATGCAACTAGTAAATAGGTCATACTGTAGCCAAGGTGAAATGCATGCACTAACTTGCATAACATGTAGCAATTATTTCCTGTTGGCCACACCTGGCATTGCTGCAAGAAATAATGGATTAAATGTTGATTTAGGTTTATTGTACACCAAAAAAAATTTTTTGCAAGTGTGTTTACTGCCAACTAAGAGTCCATATCGATGAATAACGGTAAAAATATGCACCGCAGCTGCTTACATTATTTCAAAGTTGCACATTTATTATAAAAAAAATAATTTGTATGACAATGTACACAGCAAGGCCATAGTTTAATAGTTTTAATGCATTCCAAAGTATGCCGTAAGGTGGTTTAATGATCGGCATGTCTTGACGTCGAATAAGTGTTTGACTACAGCTCGTACTACATCACGCCATTCCAGTAATGTAGGTATGCATATGCACATCGACTTGTTTACAACAGACCAAGGATACTGGCTGGAGAGGTTAGATCATGTGTAGTTTACAGGAGTTTGTTTCTAGTTGAATTGTAGATAAGCAGAGAGTTAGGATCTGACTTATTTGGACATTTGAAACCACATGCTTTTTCACTTCTACAAAATGTTTGGCGGTGGCAATACAGACCTAATTATAAAACCAGCTGGTGGCACATGAAATATTATGCACCTCAAGCTGGTAAGAAAACCACCCTGCTGTCAGTCACCGCTATGGTTTTGATCGCTGACTCATATCCTTTGACTCGGTTTGAAAAGCCTTGTTAACACGATAAACAAGTCAGAGTAAACAAAAACAAGACTCAATGCAATTTAAAGCTTTTAGCTAAAATGCATGCATCTAAAATATTTATATGCATCTCTAACATGACAGCACATTTTTTTTGTGCTTTTAACGGTTTTATCTTTGTCTTTGATTTGTTCCTCTGAACGGGCGATATTTCCACAATAAGATTGAAAGCGTGCGTCTTGCACGCGAGTTTGGTCACTTGTGGTTTTGAATCGAGCCCATGTAGAAGTAAAAGTGGAACTGTTAACCAAATAGGCTAGTATCTCTTTATGCATCAGCTCTTGCTTTGTCAGAAACCACCCGTATCTTGCGAGACTAATGAGTAATGAGCATTTAATAGAGAAATATGACTTAGACTTGTCACATTAACAAGTATCCTGTAATTTGCTTTGGAAAAAACGTGTCTGCTAAAGGGCGAGCTACCAAGCACCTCCTGTAGGCGAAGCCAAAGGCCACAATTTATGATATTGCATTGTGTAATGGCTGACTTTAAGTGTGTGTGGCTCTTATTAAACATTACGACACTTTAATGGAAAAAGTGTGGCATGAAACGCTTGCACTGGCTTTTCTATAATTAGTGGTCTGGTTGTTTGCCCAACAATTCTATCACTTATCTAAGTCACAGCATTGCTGAATCTTTGTAAATGTAGATTTATAGTTGTGCAATATCTCACATTTACATTGGAGCACTAAGAGCTTTTAAACCATGCAAACAATTTTTATGACCTCTTTTGTGGTGCATTCATCAGTGTCAGGAGGGCTTCTGCTGGTGTTTATAAATCGTCTTGCTTTAAAAAACAAAAAACAACATAAATGATCAAATTGCCCTGCTCCAGTGGTTTTTATGAAGTGGAGGCCATGAAAGAATACCCTGTTTTTGTACCCAGCTCAGACCCACTGGTGATTTGAGTGGTTGGGTAGAGAGTAGGACATTGCTTTGGAGTTAGTCACTGCAGGAGAGGCTGGGCTCTCTTCCAGTTGGCCTGACGGCTCTATCAAGGAATGCGTGTGACTGGAGGCCTGGGTGGGGCTCGCAGCTCACTGTGCGCTATGTGCGGGCTGAGAGATGGTGTGCGTGTAGTTTCTCATTGTACGAAGGGCGTGTCCCCTACTTCGGATTTGCGACGTTCGCCGTCTGTGTTGTGCCATAAACTCTGCTCTTTTTAGAGTTGCACAGTTGTTGCCAAACGACCTCTGCCAGATGGAAGCACTGCGGTGTCGTCTGACACATTTAGACCTGTGATTATGGTTGCATTTTTTTCCTAGTACCAGTCTTTCTCATGCACGACAATGCGAACTATATATAAATGCCTTTATTTTATGAAACTTTTTTTTTTTTTTAATTTTTTTAAAAGCTAGATGGCGTTCTTTAACGCTTTTTGAAATTAAACACATGCAATAATTTGTATGTAGTTTTTAGTGGTCATGTTTGTAACATGCAGTTTAGTTCGGCTAGCTCCACCTTTTGCGAGGTGACAGCAAACTTGATACAACCAAGTACAGGGCTCGTAGATGTCACCCGTTTGAGTGTACACAGCTGCTCCGCCAAATGTTATTCTTTGCAAACAGTGTGACAGCCCCGTCCAGACTGGCCTTTATCACAGTGAGCCCATGACTATTTCAGTCACAGCTCAAAAATAACAATCCGTTAATGAAACAACATGGTAGTGAGAGCTTCTAGCAGTGGTTTCCAAATAATAGACAAGAAGTTGGAACTAGCAGAGGTGATTGCAACTTTTTTAACTCTTTTAGGGCTGTCAAACGATTAATCGTGATTAGTCGCATACAAAATAAAAGCTTCAGTTTGCCTAATATATGTGTGTACTGTAATTATTATTTATATATAAATGCACACAAATCAATGTATATGTTTAAAAGAAATATGTTATATAAAAATTATTTCTATTTCTATATAATATAAATTATATAAAAGTTATAATAAATATATATTTTATATGCATGAATGTTTACTTGCATAGTACTTGCAAATATTTCTTGAATATATGCATGAATGTATATACATAATTGCACAGAGTACACACGCATATATTAGGCAAGCGCAAACTTTTTTAATCGTTTGACAGCCCTCGTTTGACAGCCCTAATCTCAATTCTGACTTTTTTTTTTGCAATTGCTTCATATATACTTGTAGTTCTGACTTTTTCTTGAGAATTGTGAGAGATAAACTCACAGTTGCGAGTTATAAAGTCAGAATTGTGGGATATAAACTCAAAATTGTGAGAAATAAAGTCAGAATTCTGAGATATAAACTGGCAATTCAGATTTTTTTTTTTATTATTCACAATTCTGACTTTTTTTCTCAAAATTGAGAGATAAACTTGCAACTGCAAGTTATAAAGTCCAGTTCTGAGGAGTAAAAAAAAGACTATGTTTACATAATTTATTGTTTACAGTTTATATCTCACAATTCTGACATAGTAACTCGCAATTACAACTTTTTATATCACAAACTTTTTTTTTCTCGCAATTGCAAGTTTATATCACGCAAATTCGACTTTATTTCTCAGAATTGCGTTAACAGCTGCCCCAAGAAAACTTTATATTTACCCAAACAATATGGAAAATATGGAAGCCTGTTTCCACCACTTGATTAAAAAATAAAGGTTATTGATATTTTATTTTTTTTTTAAATAATTCAATTCTGACTTCTCTGAATTGTGAGATTAAAAAGTCACATTTGCAAGCTATAAAGTCAGAATTGTGAGATAAAAAGTCACAATAACCTTTATTTTTTTATTTTAGTGGTGGAAATCGGCTTCCATATATTCAAGATGTATTGTTAGGGTAAATATAAAGTTTTCTTGGGGCAGCTGTTAAGAGTTGTTTTCTTGCAAAGTCGGTAACAGTGGAATCACACTGGGGAAAAGTGATATCAGGGCAGGTCCCCGCAAGCATGTACCTGTCTGTGCTGATTCCAGCATTTGTTTTGTGGTGCTAGTGTTACATTAAGTCTTTTCATGCTTTTCTGCTGTAGGGAAAACCTCTCAGTTTCAAGTAACCACATCTGTGATCTGACCCAAGGCGGAAGGTTTTATTAGTATTATTTTTAAAATGATAGAAGTATCACTGAAACCACATTTCACTGCTCTTTGTCATAGTGTTCACAAACGCACATGTATCTTGTCTTGCCATGCATCATTGCTTTAAAGGCCTGAAAGACATGTTTATGAAATGAAACAAATTCCCAACATTTCTCCAGCCTAGACTGAAAGGCTCAAAACAGATACCTCTTTGTCCCCAGCCTCCTCCATGCAGAAATTATCAAACGCTAAATTGGACGAGAAGCCACGGGACAGCTTCAAAGGCCTTGAAGTGTGAAGGACAATTCAACAATTTACAGATTTAAAGAATGTATGAAAGCTCGCTTGCATTGATACACAAACTCGTAGTTGAGGGACTGTTTTATTTGGTGTTTGGTGAGAAGTCACTTGACTTGCAGCTTATGACTTTCAACAATTGACCCTTATCAGATTTGGGTAACTAGAGTGACACATTATTAAAGCAAATACTGAGTTGAGCAAATATTGAACTGCTTGATTCATTGTGGCTGTCTAAACCTTTTTATTAACTGAAACAAAAAAAGGGCTGATTTTTCTCTTTGTGTGTAAGATAAGGGTGGATAATAAAGTTTGATAATTTGATTTGTGTGAAATTAAATGAGTGAAATGACTGTGTAGTTTAGCCTTCAGTGTCTTCAGCCACACCGTGTGACCTCAGGATCTTTTAGGCGATCAAATGAGGATTTGTACATGATGTTTGCTTTCCTGTGAGAGAAACGTACTTGATCTTTATTTTGCTGGTGGTGAGTGACAGTTTCATGCTATTGGCATGGTTACTGTGAATGGCTTGAATCATCTCACGTTTTTAGTTTAGAGCTGTCTTGCATTACTACTTGACATTGAACGTTGCAAACCAAAGCCTAGAGGGGAGTTTAAGAATTTAACTCATTCCGCTTGTATGCGTTTTTAGTTTATGACAAATAAAACTTTTAATCAGTAATATCTGACAGTGACGAGCAATTTCACTATTAGGCTAAAACTTTCAAACACAGTAATATCTGACAGTGACAAGCAATTTCACTCTTTCCATAGATGCACAAACAGATTCCCAGTGTATAGAGCACAGGGTGGAGTTTATTTTGAGGGAGTGATGCTGTTAATTGTATTTAACAATAATTGGTTATCAAAGTTGATATTTAAACACAAATAAAAGTAATTGTGACCTTCAGCAGTCAGACGAGTCAGACAATTATTGAACTGCAGCATCCTGAGGAAACGTTCAAGCTTGTGCAGACACGTGTAAGCTGCAGTCTTTGGTTTGTGCAAAAGAAAACTCCCCGTTTTGTGCGCTCGTATTGCAACTGTTTCAGTCACTATCGCCCTCTTAGGGCAGACCAATGTATAAAGCCAACTAGGGTGGGGCTGCATTTTTGAAGGAAAAGGGAAATAAAGTCAGCCTGATCCACTAGCTTAAGGTCGCGAAACCATCCTATCAAAACTATTTTTCACTTTTAAACAGTCTGAGTTGAATGTGCATTTTGAAATTGATGGTTTTGGATTGGTTTTGTCATCTGACTATTTGATGCATTGAAATATTTGCATATAAATATTACATTTGATTTTTCCTCTGCTTTCTTTCAGAATATAAAGGAAGACGAGAGAGAGTTTGAGCATTAGCCTTGGCAATTCAGTAGGTTCCCTTATCCTCCTAGACTTAAAGTAAATTTATTCAACTGTTTGTTTGGAATGTTCATTATTACAAACTTGTGCACCTAAATATGATTTATAGGAAAGCATGGCACGTTCTAAATTAGTTGTTTGTGTTAACTTCTGCAATGCAGCTTACTTTTTGGACCTTAGATTTCTTTAAGATTTGCATTCATTTTAATTCATTCAATCATAAATTCCACCTTGAGGATTGCACAATGCAGCCTACTGTGAACACTGAGAAACTTGACACTCCTCATGCACAGTTGCCTCCTCAATGCTGTCAGACCAGCCGTTAAGAGCTGCTTATTCCCAGTGCTGCAGTCTTGCTCATCAAGACTTTGGCTTTCAAGAAAGTTGTCAAAAGTACTGTAAAAGATGCATGCTTTAAGAAACATATTTGATTACATCTTTTATCTGATTGGCTGTTTAGATGTCTTGGGTGTGAATGCTTCTAGAAAAGTTTATAAACATTAGCTATAAGACTAAGCAAAAGCTTCTGCCACAGTTAGTTGCTTTGACAGTGGATTGAATGAAAGCATAAGCAGAAACGCCCACTTTTCTTCCCGCAAGAATTACTGTGTATGTTATGTCACCTAATTACGACTCACTCAAACTGTTTATAATGGGTTCCCTCCACTTTTCAGATCTCCTTTTTAAATCCCTAAAATCTAGGGCTTTTATTTTTGCTAGTTTTCTTTAGTTTTCTCAAAGCTTGATCTGTTTAAAAAGTCTGTATTACAGACTGACAGTTTACAAAGATGCGTTCTGTTTTATTGCTGAAGTCTTATGATTGTTTAAACACTGGAGGTATTATGAAGTGTATGCTTATCATAGCAGATCATATGATTTTGAGTAAGACCCATCTGCTTTAAGCAGATAGCCTCCAGTAATGTACTGATAGTGACATGGTTTATACTTCTGTGAAAGCCAAAGGATATCTCACTTATACAAAGAAAAATAATCTGCTATACTTGGTGTCAAAGTTGTTTTAAGCTTAATCTCCATGAGTAAGAGAAAAGCACAATTCTTCAGTCTACGTTTGCTTCATGTTTCAGCCATGGATGTACAGATATGCCTTTTTGTTTTCCTTTTTTTTTTTTTTCTTTTTTTTTTTTTACCCTCCCACTCAGTTTGCTTTTCTGAAGCTGCACTGAGGAATCTGTCAGATTTGTGAAAACAGCCGCAGTGCTAATAGTACTGTTGGTCATATAGGTTAAAAAAAAAAAAAAAGTAAAGGAAGTAGAACCTGTATAATGTATAGTGGTACAGGAATGTTGAAAGAGAGTGCAGGGTGTGGCATCATGTTAAGAGGCAGAACATGGAACAGACTGGGAGTGAAATAATAAGCTTTTGCACTGCTTGCTAGGGAGTTCTTAAGTACACAGCAATGTAGGTTTTCCCCTTCTCCTTTTGTAAATATCAGCTTTAGCCAACAATAACAAAGCGCTTTTTCAGGCTTGGGTTTCACAGCTTCCATGTCTCATATGTAGCATTTCTCCCACTGTGGACTTTGGAAAGTTTTACTGAAATTACATGGAGTTAATATCTGTTAAATGTAAAATATTGTGCAGCATTCTGTTGCATGTGATTTTTAAAGGCTTTAGAATTGGTTAACAGTCACATAATCAAAGTAGATTTAAGATTAAACCAACATTAATCAGAATTCTGGTTAAAGCCACAGAATAAGCCACAGTTGTTTGTTGCATGACATGGTGTTGTCTTGTTTTCTCATTGCTGTTTATAATGTTAAGGTTGTTTGTTCTTTTAATATCTGACTGCCTCCTAGTGCTTTAGTATAAATACAATATTTTGGGTACAATTCCAATTGATTGCAGATGTTTTGTAGTCTGTGCCGTGCTCTCTTAAATTATCTGCTCTGTGCTATCCTGTCTCTAGAGTACAGTGGTCAACATGGACACAAATCCAGCTTCTTTCACCCCAGTGGGAAGCATATTTAGTGGGAGGCAAGGGGAGAGAATGTTCTCATTCTAGAAAGAACACCAAATTTCTCTGGTCTGTTACAAATAACTGATTTTCCGATTAACCAGTTACCTGAAGTCAAAGACTGTACATTTTAAATGTATCTTAATCCTAAATGCATATATCTGTTCAACTTTGTCAGTGTTTAGAAATAATTGCATATGTGAGCCTGGACCACAAAACCAGCCATAAGGTTGAAACTGAGATTCATACATCAATCTAAAAGCTGACAAAATAAGCTTTACATTAATTTATGGTTTGTTAGGAAAAAACAATATTTGGTCGAGGTGCAACTATTTGAAAATCTGGAATCTGAGGGTACAAAAAAATCTAAATATTCAGAAAATCACCTTTAAAGTTGTCCAAATTAAGTTGTTAGCAATGCATATTACTAATCAAAAATTAAGTTTTGAAATATTTACGGTAGGAAATTTACAAAATATCTTCATGGAACATTGTTGTTACTTAATATCCTCATGATTTGTGGCATAAAAGAAAAATCAATAGTTTTGACCCATACAATGTATTGTTGGCTATTGATTGACTGGTTTTGTGGTCCAGGGTCACATACAGAATTTAAAAGTAATAGACAGAAGAGCAACTTAAAAAAATTTCAATTCTTGAATCACCATAATTTTTGCAGTTCCTTCATTGCTGCATATCTTTAATTTTTTTTCTAATTAACTTTATCATTATCTTCATGAATGGTTGAGTTGCACGTAAGCGTTCAGTATTTTCAGCATTGTATTCAGTTTTTATTTTGGGTGTGTACATTCCTTAAGTAATCCACTAAGGTCAGGGTCAGGCTCATTTCAGAAGTGTGTACTTACTATTTTAAATAAAGGGAGTGTTCCAATTACTTTAACCGAAACATCCCACCAATTCATGATAACATGAGACAAAGTTTTCTATTTCTACAGATTATACTTTTATTACCCTTTATTATGCCATCTTGTTCATCTGTCGATATATATACTTGCTATGGCACTCTAAAATAGTTTAATCTGACTGATCAGTCATGTTATCAATCAACAATCAGATATTTTTGTGTAATGACCGTTAAGTTATTTTAGTGATACTACTTCTTGTATCATACTTGTCGGCACAAAGAACATGGGCCAAATTGACTGCATAGATTTTTTTTTTTTTTTCTTTTTTTCTGTCACTGGCAAATGTTTTTACGATTTAAAATAAACTAGAGACCCACTTTCCAATGTTTAGTGAAATATGCATGTAGGTGTTTTCATATCCAAGAGGTCCTGTGTAATTGCAGAGTGGATGATTGTGAGGGGGTGATATCTCTGAGACAAAGAACTTTCTGTATTGAAAGCTGGAATGGCAGGCCCACATGCTAAATAACTCTGAAGAAATGTTCATCAGGCAAAGACCCCCTAGATCTACAGGCTAGAGTCTGATTCTAATCAGACTCTTCTTTTTGTATTAAATGGAACTTAATGCATTTAGTGAGTGATATCAAGTTATTGTTGGAAAGCTTTTTTTCCCATGCAGTTTAGAGCTTTGTATCGATGCTGGGGAAAATCATGGTATACAGATACGCTGTTCTTACTAGAAAGATGTAGTTAAACCACTGCTTGGTTTACTTTCGGTTATTGTTGGAGACAGTATTGCCATCTAGTGGTCATAGTTTGATACTCATTTACTCATATGTATTTATGTGTGAACATAAACTTAAACCTATCTATGAAGGCTTAATTTATTTGAATTCAAGACACTAACGTTTTGTTTTGTTTTGTTTTGTTTTTAATTAAGGAAGGAACAAGGGCTGACACGGTCCACGCTAGGGGACAGGTGAAGTAACACAATCAAAGGTATACCAAATTAAGTTACATGTGCTATAGCTATGTGATGTTAACAGCTAACATTTTCAGTGTTTTTTTTTTTTTTACTGTTTATAAGCTAATTGCTCTGCAGAAAAATAACTTGTTCATTTTAACTCATTCTACTTGAAACTGTATAGTAGTCAACATGTACTTCCTATATTTGGTATTTTATAGCAGTTCTACTATGTTCTTAATGTATTTCAATTTTTTTTTCTATTTTTAAGATGGCTGACGAGCAGGACACAAGGGAAGTGCTTTTCCCACAGTGGATGGGCGCTGAAAAGGTTGGGCTCACCATAGAACAGAAAGGTCAAGGAGAGATTTTTGTCAAAGAGGTGAAAGATGAGTCCCCTGCTGCTCATAGTGGGAAAGTATATGAAGGTATGAAGTTGGTTAACCCTGCGGCTTGTGATGTAATATGCAAACATTTAGCAAACTTAATTTTCTAAAATTTCTGGGATTTTTTTTTTTTTTTGCATTTGTCCCTCCCCCTTTTGGTGTTGGTTTATTTTCTATGATCTAATGCTTTTATAGTCCCTTCAAATATAATTTATATATTGTAAACCGTTTAGTTTGAACCTACCATGTACTGGTCTTTGTCACAGGTGACCAAATTGTGGGGGCCACCATTTACTTTGACAACATGAGCTCAGAAGAAACAGCTGAACTACTAAAGACTCTAAACAAACATAAGGTTGGACTAAAATTACAAAACAAGACTGGAGAAGTCACCCTTGCCGCTCCCAGTGGGGACATTATCATGGGAGGGACGTGCAGGGTTAGGGCTCTCTAGTTCAGAGATTCTCCTGGTAAGGTGACCTCAGTTGGTCCATTTTTTTTTTTTTTTTATTTGGGACTATGAACATGTGAATCATAAATTTTGAAAGTGTTGTCATTCAGCATTAGTGCACAAGTATAAGAACAAACATTCCTATGAAGTGTAGATATAGTCGGTATTTCAATATTTAACATGTCTCTGTTGCATAAATTTCACCCAGAAATGGCATATCATACTAATTTGTAATTTTCATTTCCTGTAGAGTGGGGATGACGAAGACTACAAGAGAATCTACACCAAGAAGATTAAACCTAGACTAAAGTCCGAGGATCTTGCTGAGGGCGTTGATGTGCGCACAGAACGTCACAGCAGCACAAGCAGTGATGGTTGCACCATTACTACAATCACTCGTCGGATAACTACCTACACTGTGGACGTGCCTGGGGGGACTAGTCCGCAGATTGATCCCTCAAGCCCTGAGTTCAAAATTCAGGTCTTGCAGCATGAGCAATCGGAGGGGGATTCTTCTCAAATCAAATTACCACATAGTACCCTTGTTAGCGGTGCACACGGAGGTATAAAAATGGGGGACATATCTCTTAGCGGGCCCCATGTCACTGGCTCCTCTGTGAAGCACTCTAGCATAGGATCTTACAAAGCAACAAGTGAATTAGATGGTAGTGGGAAAGAGATTACAATTAATGTGTCAGACACTGGACTGTCAAGTGGTAAAGGAAAGATGGTGATAGAACATTTTGGAAGGACTGAAGCTTCTGCAGGCAGTAGTGATCTCTCTGGCAAAGTAACCATGGGGTTAGACAAAGATGTGGGAAATATTTCTTCTCCCTTGGAAGCTGGTTTTAAGGCTTCAGGTATGATGGAAGGAACTGAGTTCTCTACAGTAAAGGGCCCTGTTCTGGACACCCGTGTTTCAGGCTTTTCCATTAGTGGAGATGCAGGGGACAGTATTGGCAGGCAATCTTTGTCTAAAGTTACCATAGACGTTCAAAGGCCTAAGGAAGGTCCAAATGTAGATGTGAATATTAACAATCAAAATCTTAACGAGAGAGGTTTTAGCATAACAGGGAATCAGGACAAGCCAGGTGCATCATTTAGAATGAAAGGCACTAATTTGGAGGGCCCCAAATTGGATACTGATGTAAAACCAGGCTCATTTGGACTTAAGAGTTCAAAGGTTCAGGAAACAGTAGTAAGTCTTCCTAAAGCTGATGTTAAAATCACATCACCAGGTATCAAGGGTCCAGAGTTTCACATGAAAGGACATGAGGGTTCAGTCACAGACGTCAAATTTGATGTGCCATCAGTCACTGGTCAAAGAATTTCTACACCAGATGTAGATTTAAGCCTGAAAGGACAAAAAGCGAAAGGAGATGTTAATGTGTCTGTTCCAAATGTGGAAGGGAATGTTACAACATCAAGGGTTGAAATTAAAGGACCAGATCTTGAGGGTGTCCAGAGTGGCTTTACTGTTCCAAAGATCAAAATGCCCTCGGTTGAAATAAAAAGTTCAGAAGTGAGGGGGCCTGATGTTGATTTAAATGTTGCAAAGTCCAAAATGGAGATTACAGCACCAGATATGGATATCAAGACTAGAGAGCTTAACATTGAAAGATCTGAAGGGAAAGTCATAGATCCTAAAATCAAGATACCATCAGTCTCAGGTCCTCAGATTTCAGTGTCAGATGTGAACATAAACATGAAAGGGTCAACACTGAAAGATGACATCAATGTCTCTGCTCCAAAAGTGGAAGGAGATGTTAAAGCACCTAAAATTGAAATTGAAGGCTCAGACCTTCAAAGTGCTGGGTTTGGTTTTAAGATGCCAAAAATCAGAATGCCTTCATTTGGAAGCAAAGGTTCAAAAGTGGAATGCCCTGACGTTGACATAAATCTTCCCAAAGCTGACATTGAAATTAAACCTCAAGACGTGAATATTAAGGGTCCAGAGCTTGACAATGAGGGAAAAATCAAGGGCTCCAAATTCAAAATTACTATGCCAGACGTTGACATGAAAGGTCCAAAATTGAAAGGTGATGTTGATGTGTCCATTCCAAAAGTGGAAGGAGATATTAAAGCATCTAAAGTTGAATTTGAAGGACCTGAGGGTGGTTTTAAGATGCCAGAAGTCAAAATGCCATCATTCGGACTGAAGGGCCCAAAAGTGGACGGTCCAGATGTTGATGTGAAAATCCCTAAAGCCAATATTGAGGTCAAGACACCAGATGTGGACATCAAAGCTCCAAAGGTTGACATTGAAGGACCTGAGGGAAAAATCAAGGGCCCCAAATTTGAGATGCCATCAGTCTCTGGTCCAAAGATTTCTATGCCAGATGTTGACTTCAACCTAAAAGGTCCAAAACTGAAAGGTGATGTTGACATGTCCACTCCAAAAGTGGAAGGAGATATCAAAGCACCAAAAATGGAACTTGAAGGCCCAGACATTGAAGGACCAGAAGGTGGTTTTAAGATGCCAAAAATCAAAATGCCGTCGTTCGGACTGAAGGGTCAAAAAGTGGAGGGTCCAGATGTTGATGTGAAAATCCCTGAAGCTAAAATACAGGTCAAGGCACCAGGTGTGGACATCAAAGCTCCAGATGTTGACATTGAAGGACCTGAGGGAAAAATAAAGGGCCCCAACTTCGAGATGCCATCAGTCTCTGGTCCAAAAATTTCTTTGCCAGATGTTGACTTCAACCTAAAAGGTCCAAAACTGAAAGGTGATGTTGATGTGTCCATTCCAAAAGTGGAAGGAGATATTAAAGCACCAAAAATGGAACTTGAAGGCCCAGACATTGAAGGACCTGAAGGTGCTTTTAAGATGCCAAAAATCAAAATGCCGTCATTCGGACTGAAGGGTCAAAAAGTGGAGGGTCCAGATGTTGATGTGAAACTCCCCAAAGCCGATATCAAGGTTAAGGCACCAGATGTGGACATCAAAGCTCCTGAGGTTGACATTGAAGGACCTGAAGGAAAAATTAAGGGCCCCAAATTCAAGATACCATCAGTCTCTGGTCCAAAGATTTCTATGCCAGACGTTGATTTCAACCTGAAAGGTCCAAAACTGAAAGGTGATGTTGACGTGTCTGTTCCAAAAGTTGAAGGAGATATTAAAGCACCAAAAGTTGAACTTGAAGGCCCAGACATTGAAGGACCTGAAGGTGGTTTTAAGATGCCAAAAATCAAAATGCCGTCATTCGGACTGAAGGGTCAAAAAGTGGACGGTCCAGATGTTGATGTGAAACTCCCCAAAGCCGATATCAAGGTTAAGGCACCAGATGTGGACATCAAAGCTCCTGAGGTTGACATTGAAGGACCTGAAGGAAAAATTAAGGGCCCCAAATTCAAGATACCATCAGTCTCTGGTCCAAAGATTTCTATGCCAGACGTTGATTTCAACCTGAAAGGTCCAAAACTGAAAGGTGATGTTGACGTGTCTGTTCCAAAAGTTGAAGGAGATATTAAAGCACCAAAAGTTGAACTTGAAGGCCCAGACATTGAAGGACCTGAAGGTGGTTTTAAGATGCCAAAAATCAAAATGCCATCATTCGGACTGAAGGGTCCAAAAGTGGAGGGTCCAGATGTTGATGTGAAACTCCCTAAAGCCGATATCAACGTTAAGGCACCAGATGTGGACATCAAAGCTCCCGAGGTTGACATTGAAGGACCTGAGGGAAAAATAAAGGGCCCCAAATTCAAGATACCATCAGTCTCTGGTCCAAAGATTTCTATGCCAGATGTTGACTTCAACCTGAAAGGTCCAAAACTGAAAGGTGATGTTGGACATCAAAGCTGAGGTTGACATTGAAGGACCTTCCCCAAATTCAAGATACCATCAGTCTCTGGTCCAAGCCAGAGTTGATAACCTGAAAGGTAAAGCACACCAAAAGTTGAACTTGAAGGCCCAGACATTGAAGGACCTGAGGGTGGTTTTAAGATGCCAAAAATCAAAATGCCGTCATTCGGACTGAAGGGTCAAAAAGTGGAGGGTCCAGATGTTGATGTGAAACTCCCTAAAGCCGATATCAAGGTTAAGGCACCAGATGTGGACATCAAAGCTCCCGAGGTTGACATTGAAGGACCTGAGGGAAAAATAAAGGGCCCCAAATTCAAGATACCATCAGTCTCTGGTCCAAAGATTTCTATGCCAGATGTTGACTTCAACCTGAAAGGTCCAAAACTGAAAGGTGATGTTGACGTGTCTGTTCCAAAAGTGGAAGGAGATATTAAAGCACCTAAAGTTGAACTTGAAGGCCCAGACATTGAAGGACCTGAAGGTGGTTTTAAGATGCCAAAAATCAAAATGCCATCATTCGGACTGAAGGGTCCAAAAGTAGAGGGTCCAGATGTTGATGTGAAACTCCCTAAAGCCGATATCAACGTTAAGGCACCAGATGTGGACATCAAAGCTCCCGAGGTTGACATTGAAGGACCTGAGGGAAAAATAAAGGGCCCCAAATTCAAGATACCATCAGTCTCTGGTCCAAAGATTTCTATGCCAGATGTTGACTTCAACCTGAAAGGTCCAAAACTGAAAGGTGATGTTGACGTGTCTGTTCCAAAAGTGGAAGGAGATATTAAAGCACCTAAAGTTGAACTTGAAGGCCCAGACATTGAAGGACCTGAAGGTGGTTTTAAGATGCCAAAAATCAAAATGCCATCATTCGGACTGAAGGGTCCAAAAGTAGAGGGTCCAGATGTTGATGTGAAACTCCCTAAAGCCGATATCAACGTTAAGGCACCAGATGTGGACATCAAAGCTCCCGAGGTTGACATTGAAGGACCTGAGGGAAAAATAAAGGGCCCCAAATTCAAGATACCATCAGTCTCTGGTCCAAAAATTTCTATGCCAGATGTTGACTTCAACCTGAAAGGTCCGAAACTGAAAGGTGATGTTGATGTGCCTGTTCCAAAAGTGGAAGGAGATATTAAAGCACCAAAAGTTGAACTTGAAGGCCCAGACATTGAAGGACCTGAGGGTGGTTTTAAGATGCCAAAAATCAAAATGCCGTCATTCGGACTGAAGGGTCAAAAAGTGGAGGGTCCAGATGTTGATGTGAAACTCCCTAAAGCCGATATCAAGGTTAAGGCACCAGATGTGGACATCAAAGCTCCCGAGGTTGACATTGAAGGACCTGAGGGAAAAATTAAGGGCCCCAAATTCAAGATGCCATCAGTCTCTGGTCCAAAGATTTCTATGCCAGACATTGACTTCAACCTGAAAGGTCCAAAACTGAAAGGTGATGTTGACGTGTCTGTTCCAAAAGTGGAAGGAGATATTAAAGCACCAAAAGTTGAACTTGAAGGCCCAGACATTGAAGGACCTGAGGGTGGTTTTAAGATGCCAAAAATCAAAATGCCATCATTTGGACTGAAGGGTCATAAAGTGGAGGGTCCAGATGTTGATGTGAAACTCCCTAAAGCCGATATCGAGGTTAAAGCACCAGATGTGGACATCAAAGCTCCCGAGGTTGACATTGAAGGACCTGAGGGAAAAATTAAGGGCCCCAAATTCAAGATGCCATCAGTCTCTGGTCCAAAGATTTCTATGCCAGACATTGACTTCAACCTGAAAGGTCCAAAACTGAAAGGTGATGTTGACGTGTCTGTTCCAAAAGTGGAAGGAGATATTAAAGCACCAAAAGTTGAACTTGAAGGCCCAGACATTGAAGGATCTGAGGGTGGTTTTAAGATGCCAAAAATCAAAATGCCATCATTTGGACTGAAGGGTCATAAAGTGGAGGGTCCAGATGTTGATGTGAAACTCCCTAAAGGCAGTATCGAGGTTAAAGCACCAGATGTGGACATCAAAGCTCCCGAGGTTGACATTGAAGGACCTGAGGGTAAAATTAAGGGCCCCAAATTCAAGATGCCATCAGTCTCTGGTCCAAAGATTTCTATGCCAGATGTTGACTTCAACCTGAAAGGTCCAAAACTGAAAGGTGATGTTGATGTGTCTGTTCCAAAAGTGGAAGGAGATATTAAAGCACCTAAAGTTGAACTTGAAGGCCCAGACATTGAAGGACCTGAGGGAGGTTTTAAGATGCCAAAAATCAAAATGCCATCATTCGGACTGAAGAGTCCAAAAGTGGAGGGTTCAGATGTTGATGTGAAACTCCCTAAAGCCGTATCGAGGTTAAAGCACCAGATGTGGACATCAAAGCTCCCGAGGTTGACATTGAAGGACCTGAGGGAAAAATTAAGGGCCCCAAATTCAAGATGCCATCAATCTCGGTCCAAAGATTTCTATGCCAGACGTTGACTTCAACCTGAAAGGTCCAAAACTGAAAGGTGATGTTGACGTGTCTGTTCCAAAAGTGGAAGGAGATATTAAAGCACCTAAAGTTGAACTTGAAGGCCCAGACATTGAAGGACCTGAGGGTGGTTTTAAGATGCCAAAAATCAAAATGCCATCATTTGGACTGAAGGGCCATAAAGTGGAGGGTCCAGATGTTGATGTGAAACTCCCTAAAGGCAGTATCGAGGTTAAAGCACCAGATGTGGACATCAAAGCTCCCGAGGTTGACATTGAAGGACCTGAGGGTAAAATTAAGGGCCCCAAATTCAAGATGCAAGTCTCTGGTCCAGATTTCTATGCCAGATGTTGACTTCAACCTGAAAGGTCCAAAACTGAAAGGTGATGTTGATGTGTCTGTTCCAAAAGTGGAAGGAGATATTAAAGCTCCAAAAGTTGAACTTGAAGGTCCAGACATTGAAGGACCTGAGGGTGGTTTTAAGATGCCAAAAATCAAAATGCCATCATTCGGACTGAAGGGCCATAAAGTGGAGGGTCCAGATGTTGATGTGAAACTCCCTAAAGGCAGTATCGAGGTTAAAGCACCAGATGTGGACATCAAAGCTCCCGAGGTTGACATTGAAGGACCTGAGGGTAAAATTAAGGGCCCCAAATTCAAGATGCCGTCAGTCTCTGGTCCAAAGATTTCTATGCCAGATGTTGACTTCAACCTGAAAGGTCCAAAACTGAAAGGTGATGTTGATGTGTCTGTTCCAAAAGTGGAAGGAGATATTAAAGCTCCAAAAGTTGAACTTGAAGGTCCAGACATTGAAGGACCTGAGGGTGGTTTTAAGATGCCAAAAATCAAAATGCCATCATTCGGACTGAAGGGTCCAAAAGTGGAGGGTCCAGATGTTGATGTGAAACTCCCTAAAGCGGACATCAAGGTTAAGGCACCAGATGTGGACATCAAAGCTCCAGAGGCTGACATTGAAGGACCTGAGGGAAAAATCAAGGGCCCCAAATTCAAGATGCCATCAATCTCCGGTCCAAAGATTTCTATGCCAGATGTTGACTTCAACTTGAA
Source organism: Labeo catla (assembly GCA_012976165.1). Lineage (NCBI taxonomy): Eukaryota > Metazoa > Chordata > Actinopteri > Cypriniformes > Cyprinidae > Labeo > Labeo catla. The sequence goes on from VONZ01000071.1 coordinate 76,113, forward strand.
GGGTCCTAAACTAAAAGGTGACGTTGATGTGTCTGTTTCAAAAGTGGAAGGAGATATTAAAGCACCAAAAGTTGATCTTGAAGGCCCAGACATTGAAGGACCTGAAGGTGGTTTTAAGATGCCAAAAATCAAAATGCCATCATTCGGACTGAAGGGTCCAAAAGTGGAGGGTCCAGAAGCCGATATCAAGGTTAAGGCACCAGATGTGGACATCAAAGCTCCAGAGGTTGACATTGATGGACCTGAAGGAAAAATTAAGGGCCCCAAATTCAAGATGCCATCAATCTCTGGTCCAAAGATTTCTATGCCAGATGTTGACTTCAATCTGAAAGGTCCTAAACTAAAAGGTGATGTTGATGTGTCGGTTCCAAAAGTGGAAGGAGATATTAAAGCACCTAAAGTTGAAGTGAAGACCCAGACATTGAAGGAATTTCAGAGGTGGTTTAAGATGCAAAAATCAAAATACCATCATTAGGACTAGAAGAGGTCCAAAGTGGAGGAGTGCAGATGTGTAAAACTCCCTAAAGCGATATAGAGGTTAAAGAAAGCACCGAATGTGGACATCAAAGCTCCGGTTGACATTGAAGGACCTAGAAGGAAAATTAAAGGGCCCCAAATTCAAGGAATACCATCAGTCTGGTCCAAAGATTTCTATGCCAGATGTTGACTTCAATCTGAAAGGTCCTAAACTAAAAGGTGATGTTGATGTGTCGGTTCCAAAAGTGGAAGGAGATATTAAAGCACCTAAAGTTGAAATTGAAGGCCCGGACATCGAAGGACCTGAGGGAAAAATTAAGGGCCCCAAATTCAAGATGCCATCAATCTCGGGTCCAAAGATTTCTATGCCAGATGTTGACTTCAATCTGAAAGGTCCTAAACTAAAAGGTGATGTTGATGTGTCGGTTCCAAAAGTGGAAGGAGATATTAAAGCACCTAAAGTTGAAATTGAAGGCCCAGACATTGAAGGACCTGAAGGTGGTTTTAAGATGCCAAAAATCAAAATGCCATCATTCGGACTGAAGGGTCCAAAAGTGGAGGGTCCAGATGTTGATCTGAAACTCCCTAAAGCCGATATCGAGGTTAAAGCACCAGATGTGGACATCAAAGCTCCCGAGGTTGACATTGAAGGACCTGAAGGAAAAATTAAGGGCCCCAAATTCAAGATACCATCAGTCTCTGGTCCAAAGATTTCTATGCCAGACGTTGACTTCAACCTGAAAGGTCCAAAACTGAAAGGTGATGTTGATGTGTCGGTTCCAAAAGTGGAAGGAGATATTAAAGCACCTAAAGTTGAAATTGAAGGCCCGGACATCGAAGGACCTGAGGGAAAAATTAAGGGCCCCAAATTCAAAATGCCATCAATCTCGGGTCCAAAGATTTCTATGCCAGACGTTGACTTCAACCTGAAAGGTCCTAAACTAAAAGGTGATGTTGATGTGTCGGTTCCAAAAGTGGAAGGAGATATTAAAGCACCTAAAGTTGAAATTGAAGGCCCAGACATTGAAGGACCTGAAGGTGGTTTTAAGATGCCAAAAATCAAAATGCCATCATTCGGACTGAAGGGTCCAAAAGTGGAGTGTCCAGAAGCCGATATCAAGGTTAAGGGACCAGATGTGGACATCAAAGCTCCTGAGGTTGACATTGAAGGACCTGAGGGAAAAATCAAGGGCCCCAAATTCAAGATGCCATCAATCTCGGGTCCAAAGATTTCTATGCCAGACGTTGACTTCAACCTGAAAGGTCCAAAACTGAAAGGTGATGTTGACGTGTCTGTTCCAAAAGTGGAAGGAGATATTAAAGCACCAAAAGTTGAACTTGAAGGCCCAGACATTGAAGGACCTGAAGGTGGTTTTAAGATGCCAAAAATCAAAATGCCATCATTCGGACTGAAGGGTCCAAAAGTGGAGAGTCCAGATGTTGATGTGAAACTCCCTAAAGCTGATATCAAGGTTAAGGCACCAGATGTGGACATCAAAGCTCCAGAGGTTGACATTGAAGGACCTGAGGGAAAAATCAAGGGCCCCAAATTCAAGATGCCATCAATCTCCAGTCCAAAGATTTCTATGCCAGATGTTGACTTTAACCTGAAAGGTCCTAAACTGAAAGGTGATGTTGACGTGTCTGTTCCAAAAGTGGAAGGAGATATTAAAGCACCTAAAGTTGAACTTGAAGGCCCAGATATTGAAGGACCTGAGGGAGGTTTTAAGATGCCAAAATTCAAAATGCCATCCTTTGGACTGAAGGGTCCGAAAGTGGAGGGTCCAGATGTAGATGTTAAACTCCCTAAAGCCGATATCGAGGTTAAGGCACCAGATGTGGACATCAAAGCTCCCGAGGTTGACATTGAAGGACCTGAGGGAAAAATCAAGGGCCCCAAATTCAAGATGCCATCAGTCTCTGGTCCAAAGATTTCTATGCCAGACCTTGACTTCAACCTGAAAGGTCCTAAACTGAAAGGTGACGTTGATGTGTCCGTTCCAAAAGTAGAAGGAGATATTAAAGCACCTAAAGTTGAACTTGAAGGCCCAGACATTGAAGGACCTGAGGGTGGTTTTAAGATGCCAAAAATCAAAATGCCATCATTCGGACTGAAGGGTCCAAAAGTGGAGGGTCCAGATATTGATGTGAAACTCCCTAAAACTGATATTGAGGTTAAAGCACCAGATGTGGACATCAAAGCTCCAGAGGTTGACATTGAAGGACCTGAGGGAAAAATCAAGGGCCCCAAATTCAAGATGCCATCAATCTCCGGTCCAAAGATTTCTATGCCAGATGTTGACTTCAACTTGAAAGGTCCTAAACTGAAAGGTGATGTTGACATGTCAGTTCCTAAAGTCGAAGGAGATATTAAAGCACCTAAAGTTAAAATTGAAGGCCCGGACATTGAAGGACCTGAAGGAAAAATTAAGGGCCCCAAATTCAAGATGCCCTCCATCTCAGGTCCAAACATTTCCATGCCAGATGTTGACTTCAATCTGAAAGGTCCAAAACTTAAAGGTGATGTTGACGTGTCCGTTCCAAAAGTAGAAGGAGAAATTAAAGTGCCAGATGTGGATGTCAAGGGTCCAGAGCTTGATATTGAGGGTCCGGAGGGCAAAATCAAGGGTCCTAAATTCAGACAGCCGCCATCCATTTCTGGCTCCAAAAATTTCTATGCCAGATTTGGACTTCATCTGAAAGGGTCAAACTGAAAAGTGATGTTGACATGTCAGTTCCTAAAGTGGAAGGAGATCTTAGCACCTAAAGTTAAAATTACAACTGGACATCGAAGGACCTGAGGGAAAAATTAAGGGCCCCAAATTCAAAATGCCATCAATCTCGGGTCCAAAGATTTCTATGCCAGACGTTGACTTCAACCTGAAAGGTCCTAAACTAAAAGGTGATGTTGATGTGTCGGTTCCAAAAGTGGAAGGAGATATTAAAGCACCTAAAGTTGAAATTGAAGGCCCAGACATTGAAGGACCTGAAGGTGGTTTTAAGATGCCAAAAATCAAAATGCCATCATTCGGACTGAAGGGTCCAAAAGTGGAGTGTCCAGAAGCCGATATCAAGGTTAAGGGACCAGATGTGGACATCAAAGCTCCTGAGGTTGACATTGAAGGACCTGAGGGAAAATCAAGGCCCCAAATTCAAGACGCAAATCTCCCATTCAAAGATTTCTATGTCAGATGTTGATCAACCCCAGCGTCCTAAACTGAAAGGTGATGTTGACATGTCAGTTCCCTAAAGTCGGAGCGGAGATATTAAAGACCTTAAAGTTAAAATTGAAGGCCCGACATTGAAGGACCTGAAGGAAAAATTACAGTCCTAAATTCAAGATGCCCCAATCTCTGTGGTCCAAACATTTCTATGCCAGATGTTGACCTCTCTAATCTGAAAGCACCAAACTTAAAGGTGATGCTGACGGTCCGCTCCAAAAGTAGAAGGAGAAATAGCGATGGATGTCAAGGGTCCAGAGCTTGATATTGAGGGTCCGGAGGGCAAAATCAAGGGCCCCAAATTCAAGATGCCATCCATTTCTGGTCCAAAAATTTCTATGCCAGATGTGGACTTCAACCTGAAAGGGCCGAAACTGAAAAGTGATGTTGATGTGTCTGTTCCAAAAGTGGAAGGAGATATTAAAGTGCCAGATGTGGATGTTAAGGGTCCAGAGCTTGATATTGAGGGACCTGAGGGAAAAATCAAGGGTCCCAAATTCAAGATGCCTTCCATCTCTGGTCCAAAGATTTCTATGCCTGATGTGGACTTCAACCTAAAAGGTCCAAAACTGAAAGGTGATGCTGATGTGTCAATTCCTAAAGTTGAAGGAGGCATTAAAACACCCGATGTGGATATCAAGGGGCCAGAACTTGACATAGAATTACCTGAAGGAAAAATCAAGGGCCCAAAAATCAAGATGCCATCAGTATCTGGTCCTGAAGGCCCTAATATTGAGGTTAACTTACCAGAAACAAATGTGAAAAAGTCCAAATTCAAAATGCCCAAGTTTGGATTTAAAGGGCCAAAGATTGAAGCGCCGGATGTTGATGTCAAACTTCCAAAAGGAACGAAAGTGAAAGGTCAAGCTGGTGTCAGTTTGGAGGGTGACATCAATATGCCAAAACTGGAAGTTGATTCTTCAAGCGTAGAAGTTAAAAGTCCAGAGGGAGGATTCAAGATGCCAAAATTTAAAATGCCAAAATTTGGTTTTAAATCACCAAAAGGAGATATTGATGTCAGTGTACCTAGTGGTGACGCTGGTTTAAAATCACCTGATATCGATGTCAAAACTCCCGATCTTGATGTTGAGGGACCTGAGGGACAGATCAAGGGCACCAAATTCAAAATGCCTACTATATCTGGTCCAAAGATTTCTATGCCGGATGTAGACTTCAACTTGAAAAGTCCAAAAGTCAAGGGTGATATTGATGTTTCTGGACCCAAAATTGCAGGTGATATAAAGGCTCCGAAAGTGGACATTGAAGGTCCTAATGTTGAAATAGAGGGCCCTGAAGGTGGCATCAAGATGCCTAAAATCAAAATGCCATCATTTGGACTCAAAGGTCCTAAAGTAGAGGGCCAAGATCTTGACATCGATCTTCCCAAAGCAGAAGTTGACATTAAAGGACCTGAAATTGACATCAAATCTCCTGATCTTGACATTGAGGGACCTGAGGGGAAAATCAAAGGTCCGAAGTTTAAAATGCCTTCCCTATCGGGTCCAAAGATCTCTATGCCAGATGTCAACTTAAATCTTAAAGGCCCCAAAGTCAAGGGTGATATGGATGTTTCTGCACCAAAGATATCAGGGGACATAAAAGCTCCAAAAGTGGACATTGAGGGTCCTGATGTTGATATAGAGGGCCCGGAAGGTGGTTTCAAGATGCCTAAAATCAAAATGCCATCTTTTGGACTCAAAGGTCCTAAAATGGAGGGCCCAGATGTTGATATCAATCTCCCTAAAGCAGATGTTGACATTACAGGACCTGATATTGACATCAAATCTCCTGATCTTGACCTTGAGGGACCTGAGGGGAAAATCAAAGGTCCCAAATTTAAAATGCCTTCAATATCGGGTCCAAAAATCTCTATGCCAGATGTCAATTTAAATCTTAAAGGCCCCAAAGTCAAGGGTGATATGGATGTTTCTGTACCAAAGATTTCAGGGGACATAAAGGCACCAAAAGTGGACATTGAAGGTCCTGATGTTGATATTGAAGGCCCCGAAGGTGGCTTCAAGATGCCTAAAGTCAAAATGCCATCATTCGGATTCAAAGGTCCTAAAGTGGAGTGCCCAGATGTTGACATAAATCTCCCCAAAGGAGATATTGACATTAAAGGACCTGAAATTGATGTTAATGCTCCTGATCTTGACATTGAGGGACCTGAGGGCAAAATCAAAGGTCCCAAGTTCAAAATGCCTTCCATATCAGGTCCAAAGATCTCTATGCCGGATTTTGACATCAATCTTAAAGGCCCCAAGGTCAAAGGTGATATGGATGTTTCTGGACCAAAGATTTCAGGGGACATAAAGGCACCAAAAGTGGACATTGAAGGTCCTGATGTTGATATTGAGGGCCCAGAAGGTGGCTTCAAGATGCCTAAAATTAAAATGCCATCATTCGGACTCAAAGGTCCTAAAGTGGAGGGCCCAGATGTTGACATAAATCTCCCCAAAGGAGATGTTGACATTAAAGGACCTGAAATTGATGTTAATGCTCCTGATCTTGACATTGAGGGACCTGAGGGCAAAATCAAAGGTCCCAAGTTCAAAATGCCTTCCATATCAGGTCCAAAGATCTCTATGCCGGATTTTGACATCAATCTTAAAGGCCCCAAGGTCAAAGGTGATATGGATGTTTCTGGACCAAAGATTTCAGGGGACATAAAGGCACCAAAAGTGGACATTGAAGGTCCTGATGTTGATATTGAGGGCCCAGAAGGTGGCTTCAAGATGCCTAAAATTAAAATGCCATCATTCGGACTCAAAGGTCCTAAAGTGGAGGGCCCAGATGTTGACATAAATCTCCCCAAAGGAGATGTTGACATTAAAGGACCTGAAATTGATGTTAATGCTCCTGATCTTGACATTGAGGGACCTGAGGGCAAAATCAAAGGTCCCAAGTTCAAAATGCCTTCCATATCAGGTCCAAAGATCTCTATGCCGGATTTCGACATAAATCTTAAAGGCCCCAAGGTCAAGGGTGATATGGATGTTTCTGCACCAAAGATTTCAGGGGACCTAAAAGCTCCAAAAGTGGACATCGAAGGCCCTGATGTAGATATAGAGTGCCCGGAAGGTGGCTTCAAGATGCCCAAAATCAAAATGCCATCATTTGGACTAAAAGGTCCTAAAGTGGAGGGCCCAGATGTTGACATTAATCTCCCCAAAGCAGATGCTGACATTAAAGGACCTAAAATTGATGTTAAAGCTCCTGATCTTGACATTGAGGGACCTGAGGGCAAAATCAAAGGTCCCAAGTTCAAGATGCCTTCCATATCAGGTCCAAAGATCTCTATGCCGGATTTTGACATAAATCTTAAAGGCCCCAAGGTCAAGGGTGATATGGATGTTTCTGGACCAAAGATTTCAGGGGACATAAAGGCACCAAAAGTAGACATTGAAGGTCCTGATGTTGATATTGAGGGCCCAGAAGGTGGGTTCAAGATGCCTAAAATCAAAATGCCATCATTCGGACTCAAAGGTCCTAAAGTGGAGTGCCCAGATGTTGACATAAATCTCCCCAAAGGAGATGTTGACATTAAAGGACCTGAAATTGATGTTAATGCTCCTAATCTTGACATTGAGGGACCTGAGGGCAAAATCAAAGGTCCCAAGTTCAAAATGCCTTCCATATCAGGTCCAAAGATCTCTATGCCGGATTTCGACATAAATCTTAAAGGCCCCAAGGTCAAGGGTGATATGGATGTTTCTGCACCAAAGATTTCAGGGGACCTAAAAGGTCCAAAAGTGGACATTGAAGGTCCTGATGTAGATATAGAGGGCCCTGAAGGTGGCTTCAAGATGCCTAAAATTAAAATGCCATCATTTGGACTCAAAGGTCCTAAAGTGGAGGGCCCAGATGTTGACATCAATCTCCCTAGAGCAGATGCTGACATTAAAGGACCTGAAATTGACATCAAAAGTCCTGATCTTGACATTGAGGGACCTGAGGGCAAAATCAAAGGTCCCAAGTTCAAGATGCCTTCCATATCAGGTCCAAAGATCTCTATGCCAGATTTCGACTTAAATCTTAAAGGTCCCAAGGTCAAGGGTGATATGGATATTTCTGGACCAAAGATTTCAGGGGACCTAAAAGGTCCAAAAGTGGACATTGAAGGTCCTGATATTGACATCGAGGGACCGGAAGGTGGCTTCAAGATGCCCAAAATTAAAATGCCATCATTTGGACTCAAAGGTCCTAAAGTGGAGTGCCCAGATGTTGACATTAATCTCCCCAAAGCAGATGTTGACATTAAAGGACCTAAAATTGATGTTAAAACTCCTGATCTTGACATTGAGGGGCCTGAGGGCAAAATCAAAGGTCCCAAGTTCAAGATGCCTTCCATATCAGGTCCAAAGATCTCTATGCCAGATTTCGACTTAAATCTTAAAGGTCCCAAGGTCAAGGGTGATATGGATGTTTCTGGACCAAAGATTTCAGGGGACCTAAAAGGTCCAAAAGTGGACATTGAAGGTCCTGATATTGACATCGAGGGACCGGAAGGTGGCTTCAAGATGCCCAAAATTAAAATGCCATCATTTGGACTCAAAGGTCCTAAAGTGGAGTGCCCAGATGTTGACATTAATCTCCCCAAAGCAGATGTTGACATTAAAGGACCTAAAATTGATGTTAAAACTCCTGATCTTGACATTGAGGGGCCTGAGGGAAAAATCAAAGGTCCCAAGTTCAAAATGCCTTCCATATCAGGTCCAAAAGTCTCTATGCCAGATGTAGACTTTAATCTTAAAGGCCCCAAGGTCAAGGGTGATATGGATGTTTCTGGACCAAAGATTTCAGGGGACATAAAGGCACCAAAAGTAGACATTGAAGGTCCTGATGTAGATATAGAGGGCCCAGAAGGTGGCTTCAAGATGCCCAAAATCAAAATGCCATCATTTGGACTCAAAGGTCCTAAAGTGGAGGGCCCAGATGTTGACATCAATCTCCCCAAAGCAGATGTTGACATTAAAGGACCTAAAATTGATGTTAAAACTCCTGATCTTGACATTGAGGGGCCTGAGGGCAAAATCAAAGGTCCCAAGTTCAAAATGCCTTCTGTATCAGGTCCAAAAATCTCTATGCCGGATGTAGACTTCAATCTTAAAGGCCCCAAAGTTAAGGGTGATATGGATGTTTCTGGACCAAAGATTTCAGGAGACATAAAGGCACCAAAAGTAGACGTTGAAGGTCCTGATATTAACATCGAGGGGCCGGAAGGTGGCTTCAAGATGCCTAAAGTCAAAATGCCATCATTTGGATTCAAAGGGCCCAAAGTGGAGGGCCCAGATGTTGACATCAATCTCCCTAAAGCAGATGTTGACATTAAAGGACCTAAAATTGATGTTAATGCTCCTGATCTTGACATTGAGGGACCTGAGGGCAAAATCAAAGGTCCCAAGTTCAAAATGCCTTCCATATCAGGTCCAAAAGTCTCTATGCCAGATGTAGACTTCAATCTTAAAGGCCCCAAAGTCAAGGGTGATATGGATGTTTCTGTACCAAAGATTTCAGGAGACATAAAGGCACCAAAAGTGGACATTGAAGGTCCTAATGTTGATATAGAGGGCCCAGAAGGTGGCATCAAGATGCCTAAAATCAAAATGCCGTCTGTTGGACTCAAAGGTCCTAAAGTGGAGGGCCCAGATGTTGACGTCAGTCTCCCCAAAGCAGGTGTTGACATTAAAGGACCTGAAATTGATATGAAAGCTCCTGATCTTGATTTTGAAGGACCTGAGGGTGGTTTGAAACAGGTTAAATTCCCAAAATTCAAAGGTCCCAGCTTTGGAATAAAGTCTTCAGGTGGTAGCCTTTCAATACCTGAAAAAGATACAGAAGCGAGTATTGCTGTCAAAAGCCCTGATGTCAACATCAGTGGACCAGATGCAAATATCAAAGTGCCGAAAACTAAAAAATCTAAATTTTCACTTGGAGTTAAGGGCCCAAAATTGGATGCAGAAATTCCAGATGCTGGTGGTAGTGTGGAAGGGCCTGATGTGAACATAGATGTGAAAGGAAAGAAGGGTAAATTCAAGTTGCCTAAAGGGAAGGGGAAGTCTAAAACCGATGTTGAGATGGAGACAGATAAACCTGACATACATATCAAGTCAGGCAAAGTAAAGAAACCTCTTTTCGGAAGGTTACATTTTCCTGATGTGGAATTTGACATAAAATCTCCAAAAGCTAAAGGTTCATCTGCATCTGGAACTGTAAAATCATCTAATGTTGAAATGCCTTCTGCAAGCCTTAAAACTGATATTAAGACACCAGATGCTAGTTTGGACAGCCCTGATTTCAAAACAAAAGGAGGGAAAATCAAAATGCCAAAAGTCGGCATCTCTGGCCCCGAGATAAAAACCCCTGGACTGGATGTTAGAGATGCAGCGTTAGAGGGTCCGGGAAAGACATTTAGTGCCCCAGATGTCAGTGTAGCAGGATCAGGCATTAATGGTAAAGGCAGGGCTAAAATTGACATAGAAGGAAAAATGCAGGATGTTGAGTTGACAGTGCCTGGTGTAAATGTGCATGGTGGTGCTTTAGATGCTGATTTAAATCTCACTGAACAAAAAGGAGCAAAAGGGAGCATTGAAATACCAGGCTTTAATGTAAGAGGACTAAAGGGAGAGACTGCAAGTGGGTTAGACGTGAAGCCAGATGCATCAGTATCTGGGGGGATGGAGTACCAGGAAGGTAGTGTGACCTTTCCTAAAATCAAAGTACCAAAGTTTGGTGTTGCATTGCCTAGAGTAGATGGAGGAGATATGGGAGTTGATGTACGTTCAGGTGAATTGGCTGCTGGTTCGAAAGTGAGTTCCCAAAGTCTGGAAATGGAGAGCCCAGATATCAAAAGCAGTGGTGGAAAAATGAAAGTCAAAATGCCAAAATTATTTGTCAAATCTAAAACTAAAGGTGGCAGTGCAGCTGATCTTACTGTTGAGGGTGAAGATATTGATGTTACCAGTAAAGGTGGTGCAAAGGTGTCTAAGGATCTGAGCCTTAGTTCTGGGGAATTGACAGGTGGAAAGTTGTCGGTAGAGGGAAGCTCTGGGTTTAAAGTTTCACCAAAGAGTAAATCTGCGTCCCTTGACCTCTTCAAAAAAACACGACATCACTCCTCTGTAAGTGATGAGGGAGATTTAGCTTCCCCTGTTTCTGCTGAAGGCCACTTACAGGCAGAGGGTGGCACCCTTTCTGCTGATGCTGGAGAAAAGGCTAAAGGCAAAAAAGGAAAGTTGAAGTTTTCTACAATTGGAGGTTTTAGCTCGAAAAGTAAAGGTTCATATGAAGTGACAGATGAAAGTGAGGTTAAGATTGAGGGTGCTGGTGGAGTTGCTCAGTCTTCAAAGAAATCCAGAATGTCATCATCATCTAGCAGCGATAGTGGTTCAAAAGGCACTTTTCGGTTACCACAACTCGAAATAGCAGTTTCGCCAAAGAAATAGATTTCACGCTAGTATCTATACACAGTACATTCACATACACACCTTTTTTTTTTCAGTCTAGATGACCATGTGTAAATCTGTCTTTCATTTAAACAATAGTGCACTGCCGTATTGACAGTTTCTTCAATTCCCACATATGTTCTTTACAGGCATTGATATATATAAATATTTTTTTGAATCACAATTTAACTGTAAATAAGAGAAACCTGTTATGTAATTTTAATTGTTTTGTAGATAGGAAATGCAAATCCAATCCAACAATGTGTGTAGTTAATATAAAAATCATCTGTCATCTGATAACTTGTTCTATTTTTGTACCTTTGAGAGTTTTGCAATTCTGTTGTCCTTTCTAAAATTGTCTGGACACATTTAAATGCAAGATGAGTGATTTTAGTTAGATTTGAAAGGATTTTAAGACTTCAGCTTCACATATGTAATTAGTGCTGTATCATATGTACTCATTGCATATGAATAACTAATTGGAGCAGTGCTAAACCAGATCTCATTAATGAGCACAACGAAGTTTAAGGGCTGTACAAACTGTAAATAAATTGATTCGAAACAGATCCATGGGATAACGTAACTTTGTGTCCCAAATATTATGACAGTTCAGATATTCTGTTATGGAATTTACACAGAGATTATAATCTTCTAAAGTATTTATATCTAAGACTGTCTTTTTCAATGATTGCTTGAATCTCTTTAAAATGCACACCAGGAAGCAGCTGGCAAAAGCTGGGACTTGCTTTGATTTTTAATGGTTTCTAAGGCATTTATTCTTGGTTATGTCTTCCACATTTCTTTACATCCAGTTGACTCTCTCTCTTCCTCTCACTAAAATTATGAAATGTCGTGCTGTCATGTGGTGATATAACTACAGAAATGCTAATGCCAATGGTAAAACATTAATATTTTGAAGAGGCATAAAATGTGCATTGCCCTTGTAAATAATGGGACATTTAGGCTGCAAGTTTCTAACTTTTTTTTTTTCCCCCCCTTGTATCAGTTGCAAAAAAAATTTAAATAAAGTGATCAATTATCAGTACGTGTGTTGAATGTGACTCATTTAGTGTTACAGTACTAAAAATGTACACGAACATACAAATCCTCTGTATTGTCATGTAAAACCACACACAGAACAGAACTGTTTTGTTGCGACTTCAATGTTGTCACCGAACTCCTAAAAACAAAGTTGCATTTCTTCAAATCTGTTAGTTCTAACCATTATGCTTTCAGCTTTCTATGAATACTTTGATAGGAGCCAACACCAAGAAAACAGGAAATGGGCTTTCCTGTCCTGGTTCTTCAAACCAGTACTAAGGAAGGAAATGATCAGGAAATTCCTTTGAGGGAGGAAAGTGTGGTTTGTTTTGTATGCAAATATTCGCTAGCAGAAGTAGGATGAGAAAAGAAAAGAGGCCGTCCATTTTATGGTTAGCTTGAAATCTATGACAAGCAACTTATAAGCTGAGAGGAATACAGGCAATCATCCACATTTTACTTCTTTTCTTTGAAAGGTAAGACTTGAATTGCCTTTTACTATGCTACTGACAGTACAAGGAATTAAGTGGATTATGGTGAATTTCTTTTTTGACATACTTGATTCCGAGACAATCTTGCTGTTTTACACATGCAAACTACCAAATTATTAGTGTACTTATTGTCTTATAATTCCTGGTCACTCCAGGGTTGTCAAATTTTAAGAGGGGCAGTATCATATAGAATTTTCGCTCAGATATGTCTGTTTACAAATCAAAGCCATGAAAAGACGCTCTTAAAAAATAAAATTGGGAGTTTAAAAAAAAAACAACAACATTAACACTGGAAAATAGCCAGTGCGCTTTAAGAGCTGGTGGGTTTTAATCCTTTATCAGTGCTCCTTGTTGTAGCATATAGATATAGAATTATTATTATTTTTGATTATGTGGTATGCAGGTAGGAAGAATGTCTCTATCTGGTAGGACAGATGTTTGTGAATAATACAGTGAGCAGCAGTCCAAGATGACATCTCTTGTATCAAAGAGACTTAAACAGATGGTGTCCTTGACTCCTACAGGAATAAGAGGCTAGACTTAGCATTTCTTTCAGCTCATACTGGTGCGTACTGATTTTGCACCAACATAATCGCTAATATATGTCTTGCGTCTTGTTTTCCAACGATGTATGCATTTAATGTATGAACCTGGGACGCTTAGGGCTTTTTAGGGGACACATGTAAAGCATATCATGTAATAGAAATGACATGTGCACATTACAGACATAAAAAAAATGCTGATATGATCTTTCTATATCTTTGAAATGATGTTTTACAAATAAAATATAAAAAAAATACACTATATGTGGCCCAGGACCACAAAACCAGTCATAAGGGTAATTTTTTTGAAATTGAGATTTATACATAATCTGAAAACTGAATAAATAAGCTTTCCATTGATGTATGATGATTGATGTTTGTTAGGATAGGACAATATTTGGCTGAGATACTATTTGAAAATCTGAAATCTGAGGGTGCAAAAAAAAAAAAAAATCTAAATATTAAGAAAATCACCTTAAAAGTTGGCAAAATTAAATTCTTAGCAATGCATATTACTAGTCAAAAATTGAGTTATGATATATTTACGGTAGGAAATGTACAAAATATATTTATGGAACATGATCTTTGCTTAATATTCGAATGTATTTTTGGCATTAAAAAAATAGAATTTTGACCCAAACAATGTATTGTTGGCCATTGCTACAAATATACCCGTGCTACTTACGACTGGTTTTTGTGGTCCAGGGTCACATATAAAAAGATGCATCTTACCTCAAAAATGAACATGGTTTGCTCTCTATGCTATTATATTTAGTATTGTAAATCTTTGACAAATCTTCACTCTCAATATGTAGTTATGTATACACTAAGCAGTTTACACTGATAAATTAAGGCTTATATGAATACTGATTTCTATTCATCTGCTGTAGTTGCATGTTCACGTTAAGGTAGAGATACCCTTTTATGTACAGTAATTAACATAAAAAATATTTGTGATATTTTACTCATACATTTTCAAAAAAACTCCAAATGGCTTTAGAAGGACATCATGGAATAATTATATAGGTTAACATTATTCACCCAGACTGCCTATCATTACAATATAGCTTCAAATGAGATTAGCTTGTGCATCCAAAGGAAATTCATCCATCCTACATGTCCTCCACCCCATGCTGTTTATTGCTTACATGATGCATCAGGGTATAGAAATTTATGAAATGTGCAGGTAATTAAACAATCTCACACAAATGGGGTGAGAGAACAGCTGGATGACAGACATCTCACCATTTTTTTTTTAGATTCACAGCAATTATGACTTGATTTGATGAATTTGTTGTAGTATTTTGTGCATTGCACAGATTCAGAACTTTTAGTGTAAATTCAGTACCATTCAGAGGTCGCATTGACCAAAAATTGTCCGTCATTGACAGAATTTTTATAGCAGTGACGGAAATATCTGATGGCCGGTGTTAGGCCAAATTCTGACCACCGCCAGATTACTACCCCCCTAGTATTGGTAGGTTTAGTTATGTGTGGGGGAGGGGGTAATAATTTGGCAGGGGTCGAAAATGGGCACAACACCGTCCGTCATTTTGACAGATTACACTGAGGGTGATCTATTGTACAATTTTAGGTGTAATTCCCACCCGTGTCCAGTTGGTGGCGAGTGCACTCCAGGCTAGCAGCAGAGCGCTGGAACCAGAACAAAAACGAAACTGTCACGAATGTTTTCCTATGCGTTTGATTACGCACAGGCGAGTACGCAGAACCTGCAACGATCTATCACGCCACATTAAAGAGCGCCAAAACGTTATTTATTGCTTAAATTTCCTAATGAAAAGGACGGAATTTGAAATCTGAGACTTTGTTTCATATCAAAAGTAACACAAAGCTTAGCCTGTTGTACTGTAATGTACTTTTCATTCATCAACTGAAAACAGCATAGACCAAAAGATCGTTTGTGATTTAAGAATCGATATTGGTTCATTAAAATGAGAATCTATTAAAATCGAGAAATCGTTTTTTTTTTTTTTTGTTTACCCAGCCCTAGTGTATTTTGTTGTTTTTAAACACTACGGTGTCGTCCTGTAGGTTCATGATTAAAAATGAAAATGTGAACAAAAATAAAAGCAATTAAACGTGTTATTTTAATTAAAATATGAAAATTAAAATGACGGGTAATACTAGATTATTACGGAATTTTTACGACCCTGTCCTTCAAAATGACGGACAATGTTAAAGTCTAGCCCAACCTCTGGTACCATTATACAAATAAATGCACATATATAATAACATACTAGATACTGAACTCATCCTTATTAATAATTCCTCAATAAAAATACAGGATAGAGAATACAGGGTAGAAAATATTTCACATTAGGTTAAAATATTCTCAGAACAAAGTTTTGAAACAATAAGCTTGTTTTGATTTGCAAATTTGTCAGCTCAATGCCCCTCCCCTACAGTAAAGAATAAAGCAGAGGGAACTCCTCACCATATAAAGGATGACCGTATCCATATTTTCAGCATAACAATAGAACAGCCAACTGAAGGCACTGCACATGAATAAATCATTATCAGTTTCGGCAGTATAAGACCAGCAAATCTTTCTATACAAACAGACAATGAGCAATACAACACATTGCAGCACATCTAGATCTACCTTTTCTAACAGATAAACAAGATAAACAACCTCTCAGAGATTCAATAATATGTTCATTTTTTCAGTTTGTGTTCAAAAATAACATTTGAAAATAGAAACCATCATTTGTTAAGAGCGACAAAGCAAAATAGCTTTAATTAAATTGAAATTGTAATACATCTTTGTTACATTTTTCGTAGGCGATATATTCAAAGATCAAAGAATGTTTGGAATATACCTCTGAAAGATGTATACAGGGTTCTTCGTTCACAACATTCTTGACATGATTATACAGCACAGTTCACATAATCCTGAACATTTACTTGAGATGAAATACTAACTGGTGCCATGCCGACAAAGTCAAAACAGTGAAAGACTTTAGTGTTTATCTGTCACTACGGCTTGAGACAGACAGGGAGAGAATATTTTTTCTGCATGGTTTCCTTCGCTGAGAGGCTGAGACCGTCTCCCTCGGGATCCCATCAGATGGGGGGACTGTGCGAGAAGACATGTCTATGTGCATGCGTGAGCGAGAGAGGTAGAGTGAGGGAAAGAGCATGTGTGTGCACACAGAAAGGAAAGGGGCAGAGTGTGAGTGCGAGCGCAGATGATGCTACTCGTGGAAGGAGATGCTGCTGGTTTTGGCTATCCTTCGTGTGCTACGAGATTTTCCCCACTAAGGTTTGACCTCTGCGTCCTGTCAGTTCGGCACCTCAGCTTCTCGGGTAAGAGCTGTTCGTTATTTGCTGCTGGAATCAGAGCAGGTTGCTGTAAGCGTTCCTAATTTTCTGTGTTGTGTGTGTGTGTCGTGTGTGCAGAGAGAACGACAAAGGGAAGGGAGGAGGGTGGTACAGGCAGAGGATATCATGTGTGTGCTATAACTAAGGACAAGGAGCGCACAGAGTTGGGAAATAAGACACAAGGCAGAAGCTGCAGACGCTGTCCCTTTATTGGCCAGAACCGGCAACAAAGACAAAAGAGGTAAAGCCTCAAAAGCCAAGATTCAGGCGTTCTGCCTCGTTATTCCTCAGATTCCATGTGCCAGTGGCATCGCGTCGAGGGCGAATAGGATGTCCGTGTCTGGAAAAAAGGAGTTTGACGTGAAGCAGATCCTCAGGCTCCGCTGGCGCTGGTTCAGCCACAGCACTCAGACCTCAGCTGGGAATGGGGGCTACATCCAGCAGGAAGGTTTCGACCACAGGGGAACACCGGTCCGGCTGAAGAGTCACTCCCGGGACAGAGGAGGACTCCGCAAGAGCAACAGCCCGGCGCACAGCATTCTAGCACCGAACCCTGGACCCACGCCTGTTTATGTCAGGCCGGGCGATCAATCATGGCACCAGCAAAACATCATCCAGCACCTCCAGGCTAGCGAGGAGCTTCCCAAGAGCAACTCACCTTGCAGTGCCAGGAAAGAGGAGGCGAAGAGCAGCCATGAGGATGTGAAGAGCAATCCGGAGGATCCCTGTGAGGAGGAAGCCACAGACAGGTAAAAAAAGAGAAAAGCTCAGTGCAGAAATAGAACCGTGTAACCAGACGTGTGAAGAGGTGCCTGCTGCTGTCAGCTAACACATGCAGGGTGGTAGCGACTAAGTTTTGCCTGTAAGCATGAAAGACTTGCAGTTTTTAGATAAAAATCCTATTTTTGCCCTTTGTGCGGTAATGAAAACAGACAGTACTGTGCCGAGCGATGAGCGAGGTGTTATTTTGGCACAGAGTGGATTTACGTTAAGCCCCAGGGAGCGTCAAGATTGAGTACAAGTACAGTATTTAACTGTCACTTTATTCAGGCTCATTACGCCAGTGAAATTTGCTCAGAAATGACAGTTTGTTTTATTTTCATTCGCCGTGTTGCCAGTGCTCAGGGCCGCTTACACGTTGGTTTGGTCTTCGGAGAATATCATTTTTCAATCAACTCCACCGATGCAGCTGCCACCGCTGCTCACCTGGGAATAGTTCATTCACATGGCATGCGGGTTGTAGAAGCACAGCTCTGAAATACCCACAGATAAATTATTCATCAAGCAGACATCTCACAAAACACAGAGGAAAACATAGAGGCGTCTGGATATAGCCGGCAGTATAACACATTCCGTAAGCCGTGAGCTGCTTCGCAGCCTGCATTTTCATAACCTGAAGCAGGAATATTTCACGCTGTGTTAACGCATGCATTCCTTGACTTATAAACGCTACAGAGAGGATACCATTACATTAGACAGCATTGGTGCAAGGGCTATAAATTTGGGAAGGACAACAGGATGAATTATCTTTAGTGGGGATGATATTTACACATCAGTGCAGTTCGAGAGAAAGAGAACATTTAATTTGCTTGCTCCGATCGATCGGAATTTATGAGATTATAAAGCCCTACTTCCACAGATGCTTTCAATTCACATCTTAAGTACTGGATGGTTAGGAGAGAAAGATCTTGTTTTTTTTTCACTGAGCGGCTCTGTAATGCAGGAAGTAAACATCTTCTCTGATAAGGAAGTGGCTAAAAGATGATGTCATGAGGGAGAAAAACAAAACCACACTTTACTGAAAAAATGTGCCCACACAAATAGTCCATTACGTTCTACACCTGATGAACGTTTATAGTCTTTAATGCATAGATGTGAGCCTGGGTGATGAAACCAGTCTGTAGTAGCACAGGTATATTTGTAGCAGTAGCCAACAATACATTGTATGGGTCAAAATGATCGATTTTTCTTTCATGCCAAAAATCATTAGGACATTAAGTAAAGATCATGTTCCATGGATATGTTTTGCAAATTTCCTGCTGTAAATATATCAAAATTTTCTCAATATTTACATTTTTGCACCCTTAGATTCCAGATATTCAAGTAGTTGTATCTCGGCCAAACAAACCATACATCAATGGAAACCTTATTTATTCAGCTTTCAGATGACATATAAATGTCATTTTCAAAAATGTGACCCTTATGACTGGTTTTGTGGTCCAGGGTCACATATATTTGCATTTCAGTTTCTATTTTCAGTGTTCCAAGAAATTAAAGTATATAATTACATGCTATGCTGATAATAATATTATATCTGAGAAATGCACCTTATGATTATTTAAATGCATTACATTATTGTTTGTATCTTTTTGCATTACAATATCTTTTAATATCTTACTGCATTGCATTTTCAATATTTTTAGTTAGCTATTTATGCATACTTAGACTAACACTGATATGTCCAATTTTTTTCCCACTTTATTTGAAGTATAGGGATTTTTTTTTACCATGTGAACATATCCTGCGTGAATGGCTCTTTATTTATTCAGTCTTGCTTGTTCTGGCGAGGAGCATTGCCTGTAGTCGCAACTCGAGCTGGACTGGCCGCAGACTCACGAATATGTGCTATGCACGGGTCAGAGGGCATTAAAACATTACATTGTGCTATATTAACATAGATAGCCATGGGTTTGTGGCACTCATTGAACCTCTGCTATAGGCACATCTCCCCAAGGATATTTATGAGTCTATTAATATTTTAGAGCATGTGTGGTGTTGCTTTTTTGGCCTTTTATCTTTTCACTTTAATCTGATGAAAGACAATAAAATAAGGTAAACCTGGCAACAGCATTCCTTATTGAGCCATCTTCATGTCAGTCTTGTCTGCGTTGCTTATATACGCAAGACATGAACTCTTAAACATCAAGTTTTGACCCTTTAAAAGCTTATGTTAATTGCTTTGCTGGTCTGAAAGCTTTCTTAGTGTTAATAGCCTTGTCCACTGATTGATATGGTCTTGTGAACTTAAGTACCATGACTTCATTTTTCATCTAGCATGGAAAAGCGCTATTTTCAGACTAAAATAACATTAGCTGCAACATTAAAACAAACTGCAAATTTAATTTCATAGACTAGAAAACCATTCTTAACCCCTGAATGAATTGCAGTGTTCATGAGTACCACAGTGAGGCTATCATGCGTCGTGTTATGAATATTTAATCAGAGAATTAGATAGAAACAAAAGAGATTTGATCTCTAAAGACTCTCCCATCATGTGCTTTAAATTATCATACCTCAGAGCCCCTAGGTATACAATGATACATCTGCTGTTACGTTTGTTTGTTATTCTGTGTTTTTCTTCCCCGTCCTTTTATCACCTTTCATTTAGAATGCGTAAATAAAGCATAAATTTCCCTTACAGGCACAATGTAATGGAAATGAGGCCTTTAATGCGCCTCTAGACTAGGGATTTTGTTGTGCATCTCTGTGTGTGAGTTAATGGTGAGATCAGACCAAGTTTCTCAATGCGCATTTTTACCCAAAGGGCATAAAATAACTATTCATTGGTGATGCATTTTAATGCCCTGTATGACATTCATCAGTGAAGGACAGCTAACTGAAGAGGAGGTGGTAATGCATTAGAGTGCAATTATTAAGCAGGAAAACAGAATATGTGTATAAACTGAGCTGGATATCAATATTATGGGCTTATGGGTTGTTTTGAAAATGCAGAATCAGAATGCTTGTCCGACTTCATTTATCCATCTATCAACACAATCATTTAAACACAAAAATGTCCCATATCGTTATAATAGCGGCGTGCGTCATTTGCCGATGCCATTTCCCCGTCTCCGGCACTGCTAATAAAAATGATGAAAATACTAAGAAAGACTCTGTATTGACATGCAATGTCTCAAAACACAATGCACAATTATGTTAACTTTTAGATTTATTCAAATAAAACACATTACTAGGAAAATTGCCAAACATGTCAGGTTTAATAGTGTATGCTATATAATACATAAGCTATATTCATCTGATATAGTACTCACAGTTTTTATTACCAGTGAAACGTCAAACCGGTGGAACGTCAAAATCTTGTGAGGCAGCCAAGGCAGTAATGAATAAAATATTTTAGGGAAGAAATTAATCTGGATTCAGCCTGGAAGCTGTACCACTATGGGAATTGATGAAAACTGCTGAATACTATGTTTAGAACGTTTCTGTCGATCTTCTGTAATATCGAGGCTGCAGACCTGCTCATCATAAATAATTCAAAGAAATTGATGAAATATCCATCTTTTTTAGGGTTCGTTTTCAAACAGAAATTGAGATGAAGAGGCATATAATATATGCTGAAATTACAGAGGTCATGGTGATTTTGTAAGGATGAACTGAACCAGTAAGATCATGTTGGTGGACGGCATGCTGATATCCGAAGCAGAAATGAGTGAAATAATCTAAAGCTAACCTGTAGAATCGCTATTAAACTAGGCCTATTCACTACAACAGACGCTCACACTTTGAGTAAATTCATATTTCTGTGAAACACCTGTTTCTGATCTTTTTCAAAAGACCGAGCAGACAGAGAAATGTTTGGTGTCCTACATATCCCTGCGGGCGTAAAGGGCTTAGGGCCATGTTTGTGATCTGTGTTACCATTACTTCAACTAGTCTGACAAGCTGACAGCATGCTGGTTGCAAAGGGTCATGGGGTGTTCAGCTACAACTACAACACTATACATGCAAATTAAAGTTCATATTAACCATTTTCACTGAAATATCAAAGTCAACATATCATGATTGGTTATTGCTACAATGATAAAATAACAGCAATAAACAGAATAATTTTTAGGTATTTTTTAAAACTGTACTATGACTATTCACTAAAGTTTTCAATGCATTGTCTTGAATGTGCTGTAATTATTTCATGAAATCTGGTGAAAGGTTGAGAGAGTTCAAAAGGAGTATCACCTAAGCTCACTGTAATTACTCACTAGAACTAATTTCGCAGAAGGATTTTTGAAAATCCTTTGCAGTTTCCAAAGCTGTACACAGAGAAGCCAAAGACGACTATACAAACGGATATGTATGTCATGCATAAATATTGGAAGTATTTTGTGTTTTAGATGATAAGATATATTTAAATGCATTTAGATTAAATATTTTATAGTCCTTAATAATTTGTTAATCTGTCAAACAGTGCATACATTTGTATAGAGGTCCTTCATATAAATAATCACATGCAGTTCTGTATTTAGCTGGTTTGCATACCATTTTAAGCTCTTATAAGAAAAATACATTCTGAAAAATATATTCAGTGCATTGCTGAACAGTCCTTGTGAAAAAAGACCATCCCTTTCTTTTGATGAAACGCCGTCTATAAGAGGAATTTTGGCCCTGACCCTTTAATAAGGAAACAGCAGAGACTTGAGTCAGCAGCCGTTACGTTGAATGATATCTCAATTTCCTCTCAATTGCCTTGGAAAATAATGACACCATCTTGTCCTAAGATGAGCAGAGCTTCATTTCAGCTAGAGATTTATAGTATCTTCATACAGCATTGACAGGTCAAGAGACATTGTCCAGATAGAGGAATGGAAATGTAGTGTGCGTGGAGGAAAAAATATACAAGCGGCGAGTTCAATGTTGAATGGGTCGTGCATGAAATGATTGCACAGCAATGCTAGTCGTTTTAAAGTATTAAAATCACTGATGTTTAAAGAGCTACTGAACACTATTTCTAACGAGCACTGTATTAAATATGGCCTTTCAAAAGATTGCTTTATAGTCTTTAGAAATCAAGATTTTGGCTAAAGCTTGTGGCTTATTGATGAATCAGGGAATTAAATTTTTATGTGTTCAAAAGAAAGCTTCGCACAAAAGCCTTGGAAATATCTAAACTTCACAAGGGCTTTTATAAAAACTTAAATAAAGGGCAGCATTAGAACATTTCCTCTTTTCAAAGGGTGCCAGCATGTTAACACAGCTAATGCATTAATCTGTGTATAGTTTGAGACAGCAGCAGATTGTTATTCCAATTAGGTGGAAAGCTCAATAGCCTTTATAATTAGTTTCATATCACATTTACGTGAATATCTAAACAAAACACTGTTCATCTACAGTGTTCGTCTACACCACTATAACGCATATGTGTACATATGTACTGTATGTATTTAAAAACACTCACATCCTTATTTTCGCAGTAGAATTTTGTTTGCCTTTCCAAATGCAGCTATTAGCATAATTATTGATAATTTGGGATTTGTTGTCATTTGAGATCAATACATTAAAGCCAGGCAATAAATTATCCTAACACTGCTGAGTGTTCCACATTCAATCAAATTATAATTCCGCTTTTCAACACGTCTATTAGCCTCAGCATAATTGGTAGATGTTCATAATTTGCATCTGCTGAGAATAGGATATTAGAAAAAAAATGCACACTTAGCAAACATCTGGCTTCATTTTTCTTTCTGAGTATGATGGGGAGAAACAGATTCATTTTACAACATAACAGATTCACGCATAGTGTGTATTTTAACAACCCTATTTAAATTTATTTCCTTAAAAAATGTACAGAGCCCCTTTGTCAAATCACTCTTAATGGCATGTGACTTTCCCGGGTGCTGAGCCGCAGCTTTTTCTTTGAGCGCTGGTGTAGCACACTGGATTTTCTGCAAAGTTTTTATAACCCTCGAGGTAAGCACTATTTACCTTGCAGATGGTTAGCAATTGTGATGAGACTCTGCCCACTGAAGGGCAACATAGTCTGAAGATAAAGAAAAAAGCGCAATACTTATGATAATAAGAAGAGGTCTGACCTGGAGGTTCTATAGCACTTTGAAAAAACACGCTTTCATCTTTGCACCTGTTCGGCTTCTGAAGGGCTGTGCGTGGTTACGTTTACAAATATCCTTCGTAAGTTTATCTTTGTCCTGAAGTGTCGCTAAAATGGTCTGGCATGAAAGAGAAAAGAGAAAAAAGCAACCCTGAAAGCAACAAATTACAAACATGCATTGTGTTTTTGTGAATAGGACCAGTTCTCTGCAAAGGAAAATAAATAAAACTATGATAAAAGTGAAATATCTTTAATGCACTTCACCATGTTTTAACTACCACATGGAGAGGGTAATAACACTGAATATTAAGACATACTGATACACTAGGTAATTGTGCTTCCACCGTTTCTGCAAGAGGTATGTTTATATTCAATACAATCTAATTAAAGGCTCTGAAGATCTGCGACCTGTATTGCTGCTCATAATCTTTTTGTTGTTGTCTCATTAATAATGCATTCACAGACGTTGTATTGCAGTATGTGGATTATTAAAAGCCAATTTCAGGCAATTAACCTTTATCTTAAAATGCAATGCATCATCAGTTGACACTGTTTTGACACCGAATGGGTGCGGGAATATTAATGACCTTTAAAGCTTAGTCTGAGAATCAGCATGTTAAAAAACACCTTCTTTTGGCATCACCTTACACTTATTCAGATGTATAAAGCTATAGTCGAATGAAAATCCCAGTCAGTAAATCCATTGATACATCCATTCTCACTTCAGGCATTAACTTTGGGGAAGGAACCAGCCACACCTTTGATCTATTCAGTGTGAGTTGAAAGTATGCTGACAGGACTAGACTTTTTGACAATTCATAAATACTGTAGGTAAGTATGTTGAGGCAATAAGTTATTTTGATTGCTACAGCAGCAGCAATTTTATGTGTTCACAGTCACAAAGCGTAACCGTTCAATAGGCCTAGTCTACGTGGCTTGTTAAGAGGTTTGGATGGCTAATAGCAACAAAAGTGGATATGATCGTTATTACAACTAAATTATAAAAAGCCAATACACTTTGCCAGCCCCCCTGTGATATTTCTGTCATTATTTTAGGTATCTAAGTAAGGTAAGCTGGTTATTTAGCAAAATAAACCCTGTCAGCTATCACTTTTCAAGGGATTTATTTAGCAATAATGGCCTGAGTTTTTGCAATAATCTTTACCCTGTTGAAAAAAACAGCATATGCTGGTAGGTAGGTTTTGATGCTGGTTTAAGCTAGTCCTTTGCTGGTTTATGCTGGTCCTTACCTGGTTTGTGCTGGTCCTTTGCTGGTTTATGCTGGTCCTTGACCAGCAACATGACCAGCTAAGGACCAGCATAAACCAGCATCAAAACCTACCTAAAAAGCATCCCAGCATTAAAACATATCTACCAGCATATGCTGTTTTTTCACCAGGGTAAAGCCTAAGCCAAATAGATTTTTACATTTAATTCATTCCATCTGATACATTTATCCTCATTGTATGGACCAGTGTTCTGTGTTCGCCTTCTAATTAGCTTCGTCTTGACTAATGATGCACAGTCCGATTCATTTCCGCGAACCGGTTCAAAAAGCCGAGTCATCGGTTCCTGACATCGTCATCAACGATGTCACTATGCATTTCTTCCAAACAACTCGGTGTAATAGCTAGTAAACGAGTAAACCAGTCTTATCAACTCCTTGTTTATTGTCCTTATAAACTGCTTTATTTAAAATCGAAAAAATACATATTTTAATTTGCACGCACAATAAGCCATAGTAAAATTCATTTGTTTCCATGCTTTAATAAAAACGAAGGCCTATTTAATAAAACCACATATAAGAATATGCGCCTATGTTTTGTTTGTTGGAAGCTTAGATTTCGCATAAGGCTCGTTGTACAATGTCAGCAACTCACCCGTCAGGATCTTCGGTAATCATCGGCAAACTTCGACAGTTTGTTGAACCCGTTCTTGTTTTCGGACGTGCTATTTCGACTGTGCGTCGAACCTGTACTAAAGTTCGATTCGGTTAGATTTTGTGAACCGGCTCAACCGGTTACTTCATGAGAACCGGCTCAAAAGAACGATTCGTTCAAGAATCGAACATCACTGGTCTTGACGCGCATGCGCGCTCGCACCTTTATTGAAGTTTGCGAAGTTAAACGGAGATTCGTTCAGGATGAGTCTTTATGCAAAATGGAAATGCTCGCGTCAATTTCAAAAATTTACAGGCAAGTATACAACCATAAGATGTAAACTGTGCTGAGAAAAACATGTCTCAAACGCATAAACAATACCCATGAGGAGGGCCAGTCACGCAGGTGTATGGTTTAGTTTGACGCGCTTAATATAAAGTGCATATCATGTTTAAGACAACGTGGATTGTGCACAGTTCCAGAAGCAGCACACTTTGTGTCCTCTGTGTTTGCAGTAATAATGTATATCGATATAAACGGGATTGTCTCTTGAGTTTAAAATCAGAAATCAGTCAGAAATTCGGCATGTGCAGTGATTTAACAAAACTGTGTTTGCGTGTCGAACCGAAAAATACGCGTAGCTTTAAACCCCTACTCAGAATAACATAATTTGTTTTTATTTACTTTTAATTCAGCAAATTCCTCTTTCATTCCAATTCCAATTCTATTTCAGCTTCATGTTGGATGTGGACAGTTAAAATCAAATTGCAACTTAAAATTCTTAAATTCAGAATTTTATTTGATTGCAAACACTGTTATAATAATGCAAAATAATAATGCTTGCAAGACTGACAAAAAAATTCATGTAAAGTGGAAAATCCCTTAAAATGATATCTTAGGCTATTTTTACTCATACTCTGTTTATTTATGCCCATTTTGACAAATGACTTAAGGAACACTTTCTGAATGCTAAAACAGACATGCTCTTTGATTGAGCAATCTAACAGAAAGAAAATAGTTCCTTCAGCACAAATCCTGGGGCTTACATGAATACAGATCCATCTTAAAACTGAGGTTGAGCCCCCACTGTACTCAGTACATCAGACTTAAAGGACAGTGGGTGAAAATGCTGGAGGAAGGAAGCCCCAGCTAAGCTGTCTGGGCGATAAAGATGATTTCTGCTCACGGCTTTGAGCGAGCACAGATAGCTGTAATCCTCTTTTAGAAGTGAGGTTCATTCATCTTCACTTAGTTTATTGTTATGGAGTTGTCTGTTAGACACACAAGGCATATTATTAGGAGTCTACGTTTATAGATGTGCCAGGTGCTTTAATAGATATGCAAGGCATTTAAGGTTAGAATATAAAGCGCCTTGCAAACACTGGCCTGGTGTAGTGTGATTTTTGAACATACGATTTTGTCTCAGCATCTGGTGCTGTTTGTGCTTGTAGTATTTAAAATATAGACAAGAATTAGATTAGATTCAAAGCAGTTTTGTTTACATTGACAATGTAAACAAATTCATGACATTTTGGAAAAGTCAAGCAAATTGCAAAATGGATGAAAACCCCACAGACACAGAACGGGTTCAGTTATTCTGTTTTAAGCAGGAAATTACTGTTGTGCAGTTTCATCATAATGTGTGCACTGTGCATCACTAAATAACAAAGCACTCTTCAGAAATCAAGAAAGAGGCATTGACATGTTGTTCTATAAGGAATAAGATCCTGCCAAATAAAATCGCTTAGGGCTGCTTCAGTATGTTTGCAACCAGCTAGCAGCTATTTCTTGAAAGGTCAACCAAATACATGTGCGGAATGCATGTGAGCAAAGATGCTGATACATATTTTATTAGAACATCCTTGAAAAATCCTTTATACTTGCTTTCTAGCACCATTAAAATTCTGAAAGCATGAATCTAAATATTTTTATGCCATTTTTGTTGCTTGTATTGATCAAAACACTTAACATTTGCAGAGCCAGTGCACTTTAAAAAATAGCATTGTTTAAAAAATATTCGAAGCAGATGTACTGATAATGATAAGCATCTGTTTCGGAGAGAAAGGGAATGCAGTGTGTAAAATCTGGTTAAGCACTTTGCGGTGCTCCACATATAACATGCTCTCTGTGTCAGGCTCTTGAAAAAGCGTTTGAAGAGCCTGTTGGCAGGCTCTTGTCAGGAAAAGCTCAGGTAACTGCAACAACTGCCCACTTGTTATTGATCTGGGTGAATAGAGTGATACAGCTCAAGTTCAATAACTGCTCAGATGCTGTACTGATATGGAGATATGGTGGGTTATGTAATGCACCAGATAGCACAACAAATGGATTTTTATGAAAGTCCTCCGAGTATGAAATATGTCATACAGCAGCTTCAACCGTTGAGCTGTTTATTCGTGCATAACAATATGAAGATTTATTTAGCCAGAAGTAGTACTCAAAAAACCAGTGCATTAACAGCAACAACAAATAACAGAGATAAAATGGGAAATAAATAAACGTATAATAAAATTAAGTTTTATTAAATATAAATTTAAGATTAACACACTAGGAAACTCTTATCCAGGGGTTACAAAAATGTTTTATTTGCTATACATCCTGTTTCAGTTGCATCGTGGCTTGTAAAGACCCTGTATATAAAAAGCCAATTTCACAGGCAGAAAGAAAAAAATAACATTTTCAGTAAATTTACAACCTTTCAGAAAGTGATATAGAAGCAATTTGGTTCTTCGATATTGGTCGACATAAAAGTCCTCTCAGCATTCCTTTGAGCAAAAGTAATGCGTCTAGGTTTTATGTTGGCTTATTTCTCATTCATTACACCCAGCTCTGTGCCAAAATGTAGTTATAATGTCAGTGAGATAAATTACCTATCTATTTAGCATAAAAAACAACCTTATAATGACCAGAAGGAGTCTGGGACTTGTAGCCTTTGCTGTATACACAATCTAAACACAATGTTATTAATGTGTAAATGTCTTGCAGCTGCAAACGTGTCCCTGTTAATTCACAAAAACAAGTTGGCATAATGTAGAGAATGTAATGCAAATTTAATGTTTTCCTAAACACTTGATTGTCTTGTGTATCATTAGCAGCCACTGACTTTAAAACCAATAAACAAAACACCACATCGAGGCAAAAATTAAATATTTAAAATGAATACTTGTAAATTGTTTCTTCAGTGGTCTGTTCAACCATTCACTCAGGCCATATAACCATTATCACAAACCAATAAAAGAGAAGCGTGGAAACCTACAAATTTTAAAGCAATTGTTCACCCAAAAATTAAACTTTGCTGAAAATGTACTCACCCTCAGGTCACCCAAGATGTTTATCCAAGATTACATTACTTGCTCACCAATGGATGCCGTCAGAATGAGAGTCTAATCAGCTGATAAAAACATCACAATAATCCATAAACTCCAGTCCATCAATTAATGTGAATTGAAAAGCTGCTTGTTTGTAAGAAACCAATGTACTATTAAGAAGAGAAAAGGTTGTCTTGTCTGTAGGGTTCATACAGATACTGTAAAATGAAATTCCAGGAATTTCAAGGACTTTTCCAGCACTACTTTTTTGATTTCCAAGGACTTTAGTCCGAAATCTCATTTACAGCAGTTTTCTACTGTAAATTTAAATTAAAAAAAAAAGAAAGATTTGAATTTTGCTCCGAAATCCTGATCTGAAACAAATGATTCACCGTAGGTGCTCCAAAGTCCCGAACTGAATAAAATGATTTGCGAACACACACTGAAGTCCATATCTAAATCAAACTTTGCGATATGCAAATCACATATGAATCATTTCATTTGAAACATTCATTCAAAATGGTTCACAAACCAGTTACAATCTAAATCAAATGATTTGCGATATGCGCTCCGAAGTCCCGATCTGAATCAAATAATTCATGATATGCAAAGTGCTGATCTAAATCAAATGATTCGCGATACGCAATTTTGAAGTCCCGATCTGAAACAAATTCAGATTTCTGTTTAGAGCACTTTAAAACAGTTAATAGTTTTGCGATGCAATGGTTTAACTGAATCATTTCGAAAAGCTCAGTTTAAGCCCATCAATACTTGGTTTTTAAAGTCATTACAAGCAATGTCAAAATTAAAAAAATGAATGGCTCTTTTAATTTGATCTGGTTTTTGCCAGTGATTCACTTGAAATGACCGATCAAAGTCATGACTTTGAATCAGTTGGAGTGGTTCCAGCATAAATGACTTTTGTTGAGTTTGGTTCATCTTTGGCTCTTCTCATGTTTTCAGCCATGTTTACATGACATTGTCAGTAATACTACTGGCTTAGCACGCTAGTTTTCTGACATTAACTGAAATAACCAAAAAAATTATGTTTTTGAATTGCGTGAAGTTTGTGTAAAAAGATGTGTTCTTATTGAAAACATTGAACACTTATTTCATAGATACATTGTCTTTCAATAATTCAAGCACTTTTCAAGCACCTCTTCAGGAATATTGCTATGTTGAAGGGTTTTCCAGGCCTTAAATTTCAAAAGGTCAAATTCAAGCAATTCAAGCACTTTAAGCACCTTGTACGAACCTGTGTCTGAATCAAGAGAGAAATATGCACAGATAAACACTGTTTACAAGTGAAAACAGTCCAAAACACTTCGGTGGATTTTGAAGTAAGAGGACGTTAATTGATAGACCAGAGTGGTCTGGATTACTTGTGGATTATTGTGATGTTTTTATCAGCTGTTCTTATCAGACTCTCATTCTGACAACACCCATTCACTACAGAAGATTCATTGTTGATGTAATGCTATTTCTCCAAATGTGCTTTGATGAAGAATCAAACTCATATACATCTTGGACACTCTGAGGGTGAGTAAATTTTCAGCAGATTTTCATTTTTGTGTGAACTATTCATGGATGCTCTATATGTGAAATACCAGGCTATTTGATATGATCCGCCAGCCAGACAGCGAGTTTGGCTTTGCATGTGGCATTAGATCAGAGCAACCCCAGGACAATTTTAAATGTTTAGAAGTCAGCCCCCCCTCGGCTTGTAAATATCAGTGCGATCACCAACCCCTGACAGCTGACCAGAGAGATAAAGATAATGTATTCCGTATGAGAGTCACCTTGCTCATCAAGCCAACTCACGCCAAGTCAGCTCCATCATATTAAATGCGCCAACTGACTACTTATCACATGTATTCTGCTATAAAAAGAGAGTAGAAGTATGTACTCTGAAATGAACGTGATTTATATGGCGGTAGCTCATATGATGGAGCATGTCTGCCTTTAGTCGAGGACACAAGGGTGAAATTCAGCTTTATGTGTCCCTCTAAGGAGGGAGTCACAGTGCACAAAACCATTGATCCAGTCAGCGTAGCTTTCAGTGGGATTTACTCTGTAATTAAAACTTTTACGAGATCATAATGTTTTATCAGGTGCTTAATATTCATTCTCAACTTTATGGTTTTGCAACTCTTGTTAAAAGATGAAGTGGACAATAGGACGTGGAGATATTAAAAATATCATAATGGTCATGCTTTGTTTTTGTTATGCAAATCTCATCTGACGGGGGTTAATATAACCAGTCGTTCAAAGCAATGCATAATTACTGAGTTTTTTTAAAACGCCCTTCTCTCTGGCATATATTACAAACAAGTAATCAAAATGCACAGCTCTACTGTATGTCCCTACGGCAGCTAGACTTTTTAAACAGTGTTGTGGACTGGTTAAATGTCAGCCGTGGATTTGTTCCATGAAGGACAGCAAAATAAAGGGTTTAGATTGTTTGCTGTGAGTCAGAGGGATTATTCAGATGCAGCACAATGGCTTGTAATCTACTGGTCTGCAGGGAGAGCAGCTCAAAATTTACATTATCAAGGCTCTATGAAGAGACCAGATCCCCACAAAGTCCTGTGCATCCAAAAGAAAAAATAAATAAATAAAAACAGCAAAGTTTGTGCAAATGGTAATCTGCCCCTTTGGAAAACTCTGGCTTTCAATCCACTTATTTACGGAGTTTAGCTCTAATGGTTTCAATTTTAGCTCTCACAAGTGTGAAGGAAGATATACACAGAATGACTAATGTCCAACTGGGAGAAAAAAGTGTTTTTATTACTTCTGCACAATGTATAATTCACGCATACAGAAAACAGCATCAAACATTGGTGACAGTCATTGGCACAGCTTGTTTTTGTGAGTGCAAACTTCATAAATTAAATCAAGGCATTAAAAAGCATAACATTGTGAAAATAACAGTGTCAGATTTTGCAGTGAAACCATGTATCACTAGCATTGTTAAAAAAGGCTGTAAATGTGTTTCTTTCAATATGACACAAACAGCAAAATAATTCATATTACAAAATAATTTCTGCAGAGGAAATTGATGGAAAATGGCACAAAATTGTGCATGGTATATTTATTAAGTTTGCTCAAGCTAACCGCTTTTCTGGATAATATTACAAATTTATATTAGAAAGCAACACCTGTTTAATTTATCATGGGTGAACTAACTAAAGAAAAATACATTATATGTCCAACACATATTTCAGGAATATGCACACAAATGATAGACGGAAAATTCACCAAAAATATAAATTCTGTTATTATTTATCATTCCCAACCTGTGAGATGTTCTTTATAGTCCTGAACATGAGGACATTGTGAAGAATGTTCCAACAGTGTTTTGTTTATCCAACAACATTCACTACATGTGAATTACAAAAATTCATACAGTTTTAGAATGATATGAGGAAAGTCAGTGAGACAGAATTAAATTTTGAGGTGAGTAAACAGCTATTAGAGATGAGTTAATGTTTTATAAACACCACAGTTTGAAATGCACATGTCTGCGACTCTTGCTGCACCGCAACCAAATTTTCTCCAACCTGACCTGTCAGTCAGTGTAACTCTGCTGAGCCTCAGACCTGACGGTTCAACTGAAGGGAAACTAAAAGATAAAGTCACAGATGGACACAGCAGCTTTTGCAGGTGTTAGTTAAGTTCCCCCTGTCGCCCGCCTAGATCAAATTATCATATCAAACTGACAGAAGCGCACATTGCTCGGTCCCAGCTCAACTCCGGTCTTCCTCTTTCCCACAGGTTGGCTTTGAGCAGTTTCTCTAGGATGAGCTCCAACTGCTCTGATGAGTTTTTCCAGGCCACAAACCATGCGGAACAGACCTTTCGAAAGATGGAGACCTATCTTCAGCACAAGCAGCTGTGTGATGTACTTTTGATAGCTGGAGATCACAAGATCCCCGCACACAGGTGAGTCTCCGCCAAGTCGAGTCTTCTTACTTTCAAACGTCCTACTTTCACTGCAAAGACAGACAGATCAACAGGGCAAAAGGGAACGCTGCTTAAAATGCAGTGCAGTACTTCTCCAGAAATCAACTGAAAAGAGACTGAATTCACATTCATCATTCTTTAGACAAAATCAAAGCGTTAGCTAGTTAAAAGTAAATGCTAGTAAATCTTTCATTTAACTCTTATTTTTTTGTAATATTTATGACTGTTATAGCGCCAGCTGTGGATTGATTTTCTTAAAACTTTGCATGCTTGTTTAGAATCACCCGTTGCATGTGCTCACCAGGTTCCTTTAGGCTTTGTAAGATTTTGGGTAAGTTTGGACAGGCCTCTTTTCTAAACGACCCTGTTATAGCTTCTCAAAGAGTAAATTTCAACATTTTTTTGATGATTATTGAACTAGAGTGTCCAGAGAATTGTACTGCAGTGTTTTTCCAGATTTAGCGAAGAACCTAGGGCTAGTTCGCAAAAGTAGGTTTTTTTACATCTTCCTAATCATTTAACAAACCATTTGATATGAATATTGCATGTATGTGCGAAAAAACGTGCAAAAAAACGCACAATCGTTTACGATCTTGAAAAATGTAGTATTGCCCACCAGATTTCTTTTAAATTTCTCACAGGCCTTTGGGGCCATGAGTGGAACAGGCCCACCAAGATTCATCCCAATCAGCCTCCGTTAACCTTGTCTAATAGGTGCTCAAAATTTTTCGCCCATTGGCGGCCATGTTTTTTTTGAGATGTGCAAATGTCCTTATAGACACTTGTGACACTTTGGACCCAGACTGTGCACAGTGATTTTCATGTTGATAGGGCAAATGATTGCATAGTTATTAGAGTTGTCAAAAGGTACCGGGTTCGGTACTTTCGGTACTGAAATTTTACAAGCGTCCATTTCCAGCTCACATTTGAGCGCTGTTGAGCAGATTTTTAAACATCGCTGATTGGCCATAGTGTTCACGTGCTCAACAGACATGACTGTGATTGGCTACAATGATAAGCGCTTCACGCTCCTCACCGAGCGCTCACATATAAGCATAACGGAAGCGTTTGAAAGCCGCATCTGTCAGCGGATCAGTCGATATGCAGATGTATTAGAGATCTGCTGGCACATGCGGCTTTAAAACACTCTCGTTATGCTTATATGTGAGCGCTCGGTGAGGAGCGTGAATCGCTTATTGTAGCCAATCACAGTCATGTCTGTTGAGCGCGTGAAGGTTGTTTCACACCTTTAAGACTTTCAGTGTTTCTTTGTGTTTCTTCAAAACAAAATGAAGCCTCATTAGTTCTTGTGAATCAGCCAAGAATAGTTGGGCTTCTGTTTACAATGATTAAATTCATACGGGATTAGATCTTTTTGTGTTTTTTATATGTGAAAGTTTTGGTTGAGTGGACTTTCACTGTATATAGATAAAAAGAATGAATGATTTTCAGTGAATAATGATTTTCAGTCTATATCTCACAATAGTACGGCTTCAGAAAACTAGAAATATAGCACACACGGACCATGTTAATTTAATTTTTTGGTGCTTTTGCATTCTTTTTGAAGCTTGAAAGATCAAGGCCAGTTCATTGAAATTTAATGGAAGCGGGGATGAGCACATTGTTCAAAAATAAAAAAAAAAGTCTTTGGGTTTAGAGGAAAATTAGGGGAAAAAAGCTAACAGAATTTTCTTTTTGTATGAACTGTTCCTTTAAGGACAGATATGCAAATGGTAGCATCAAGAAGTGTCAAAACTGTGCTGCACGCTGCATTTCAAACTACGGAGCGTGTTGAACTTTCTTCAAGGACTCTAAAACAGTGTTTATTTAAAGAAATCTCTCGGCCGCTGAGTGTTTTGATGCTATTCTGTTGAAAAATTCTCTGTAGCCAAATCTCGACTGCGTGTCCCAGTTTGACACTGAGCTCAATCAACATCATCCCAGAGCTGCATGAAACAACCTGGTGAAAATAGCTGCGCTGAGATAAATCTTTTTGTGGGGAGGAATTTTCTACGAAGACGGCTCTCGAGAAGTTGTTTGAGGTGATCTTGAAGTATATAAACCGTTTGCACAATTTTTTGCAGACTTGTCCTGAGCGCAGTTTCAGACTATTTTGCTGCCATGTTCACCAATGATGTGAGGGAGGCAAAACAAGAGGAAATTAAAATGGAGGGTGTGGATCCTGAGGCGTTGCGAGCACTGGTTCATTTTGCATATACTGGTGAGTATCTTGCAAACTATTTAAATATGCTGTACACAGCAGAAGTGTCTCTCCCCTCAGTTTTTGTCAATGCTGGTGGGCAAAACACTAATTTATAAACCCAAACTAACTGTTTCACATTCTTCAGTCTACATGGGTTAAACATACCGTTTTGTTCCTCAAAAAGTTTCTTGCATATTTCACTCTTTTCTCCAAATGTACAGGAGTCCTGGAGCTAAAAGAGGAGACAATTGAAAGTCTTTTAGCTGCCGCTTGTCTCCTCCAGCTCTCACAAGTTATTCAGGTCTGCTGTAACTTTCTGATGAAACAACTGCACCCATCCAACTGCCTGGGGATCCGTTCGTTTGCTGATGCTCAGGGATGCATGGATCTCTTGAACGTCGCTCACAACTACACTATGGTAGGAACATCATAGTTATTTTATAAATGAACTAATCAGTGCTAACATTTGTAGACCTTTCACAGTAGTTTTCAACGTAATAATAGTAGAATTACATTGAATTAAATGATGTCTGTATATTGCAATTTGCAAACTGATGTTGCATCGTTGTGTTGTAGAATCCTAATGATTATCCGTATCTGCATTACAGTAATCTCTTGTATATTTACAGATTAACTAGTGTAATGTCTACAGTGCTACGCTGGCGATGTTCCCAGCATGCACTCTGGCATGAATAAATGATGTGGTGGCTTTGTTATACTATGTGCTGGTTTATATTGCTGTTGCTATTGTTGTTTTGGCTGTCTCTTTTGACTTATTTTGTAACGTTCAGAGGCATTTAAAATGATGCTTGTTGATTGTCAGTCTCATTGGGTTGTAGTGTGTTGTTATCTAATACTAAAGGTTCACAGAGATAACAACCAGTCTGGGAATATTCATAGTATGAGATATCAACACTTGGCATACAAAACCCAATTGTGCTGACATAACAAGCATAATTTTTACCAAAATGGTAAGCACGCTCCCACCTTAATTATAATGATGTATTATAATGAATTATTTCTTTAGTAACATTTCTTTTATATTATATTATATTATATTCTTTTGTAATATTTCCACATACAGTATATATAATATAATGTAAATGGCAATTATAATTTACCTAGAATATTCTCTATTTCTTTGGCTGGGAGAAAATATAATACAATTAAATGGCAACTTCAAAAAAATAAATTAATTAATTTAAAAAATAAAAAAAATAAAAATAAGATTTTATTATCTTAAAATATATTACAATATTTAATTGTTTAATTTTTTTAATAAAAAAATTCTGTAATGGTAAATATGTCCTATCCTGCTCTGATTTGCCAGAAAAAAACAATCTTGAACATAGTGTACTATTACCACTATTAAAGTAATATATTACTTGCCATCATGTCTTCCGAAGCCTATATGATTTACTTTCTTCTGTACAACACGAAAGGAGACATTTATAGCAAAGATTCAAGCTGTTCTTTTCTATACAGTACAAAGAAAGTAAATCTTGATCAGAACTGTCAAGCAAGATTTTCAATGCAAGATTTTGAGTAAATCACAGGCTAAAATATATATATGTGACGCTGGACCACAAAACCGGTCGTAAGTAGCACTAGTGTATTTGTAGCAATAGCCAACAATACAGGGTCAAAATGATCGATTTTTCTTTTATGCCAAAAATCATTAGGATATTAAGTAAAGATCATGTTCCATGAAGATATTTTGTAAATTTCCTACTGTAAATATATCAAAACTTATTTTTTGATTAGTAATAGTCATTGCTAAGAACTTAATTTGGACAACTTTAAAGGAGATTTCTCAATATTTGGGTTTTTTGCACCCTCAGATTCTAGATTTTTAAATAGTTGTATCTCAGCCAAATATTGTCCTGTCCTAACCAGTGTTGGGCATGTTACTTAAAGAAGTAATTAGTTATAGTTACTAGTTACTTCTCACAATTAGTAACTGAGTTACATTATAAAAGTAACTAATTTCCTGGGAAACTAACTATTGTGTTACTTTCAACAAAATGTTCAAATCTGTCAAATAACAAATATGTCAAATGCCCCCAATATTAAATATATTAAATGAATGAAATTTAAATGAATTAATTTTTTAATATACTCACCAGATATATAAAAGCTTAATGGCACAGTTTTTTTTAAAATATCTGAATGTACACTTAGCATCAGTCGGTGAAGCATTATAATATGACATTATGATAATTTAACATTAATCTTTAGTAATTAGAACTTTAGAACTTTAGACAACATGTATGAATGCACATTTGTCATAAAATAATACAGAAAAGATAAAACTACTACGAATTCTACTACTAATAACAATATTAAATGCACTAAGGATTATTGAGCTGCTGGAATCATGAATATTAATCGCGTTGTCTGTGTTTGCTAGAACTGATTTGCTGAAATCAAAACTGGCACAATAATAGGTGAGCACCAGCCAATGAGATTGCTGTTTGCACATTAGGCTCCGCCTACTACCTGAGAAAATGGCAGTTCTTAAAAACTGAAGAATTCCAAAGGAACTCGTTTTCAAAAATATCTTTTACATTTAGCTCGTCAATTCTGCATGGTATATAAGACTCTCTCGCTCTGTATCTTTCTTTGCGTGTGTGTGAGACAAAGCGACGACCAGTCATGTGCCTTCACACTAGAGGTTATGGTTTGTCAAATACAGGTACGCTGCACATCCATTCAGATTAACTGAAAAATAAAATTATAATAATATTATAATAAATTATAGTAACGCCGCATTTTAACAGGGGAAACAGTAATTTTTTTGATTATTTGATACTGAAATAATAACGCAATTAGTAACGGCATTCATTTATAATGCCGCTATTCCCATCAATGGTCCTAACAAACCATACATCAATGGAAAGCTTATTTTTCAGCATTCAGATGATGTATAAATCTCAATTTCAAAAAAATTGACCCTTATGCCTGGTTTTGTGGTCCTGGGTCACAACTAAGATTTTAGGGTGCTTAGAATGTAGTGCATTAGATGTATGCTTTTAGAAACCTTTTTGTTTGTTTGAAGCTTGACCACTCTTTTTTTCATTTACTTTCAGCAGATTGAACATTCTCCATAACATCTCCTTTTGTGTTCTATCAACTATACTAACTTTTAAACTATACTAGGGTTTTAAACAATATTACATTAGTAAATCATTTTATAGTGATCATTAAAACTAATAACCATCAACTCTTTTCCTGCATATTAAAAAAGCAGATACCACAGGTTTTAAAGCCTAGTCGGACATAAAGAATTCCAAGCATAAAATGACTTGATTTGACATTTTGTATCTCAGCATGCGGTCAGTTTAAAGGCTTGCGCCAAGCTCTTTGATGTGTGAGAAATATAGCGAAAGCAGCTTCGGTTAAATAATGGCAATACATTAAGTATTCTCAGGAGCCCAAGGATCCACAGAACACATTTGCTTGATGGGCATTTCTCTGCCCAAGTGCGGAAACAACTTAGGAAGATAGCCGTTATCTCCTGAAGGACATCTGCACGGGCTGTTTACAAAGGGCTTTCCAGAGCAGAGAGGTTAATCTAATCAGAGGACACAAGCAGGAAAATTTCCTGTTTGGTCGCTTCGGTAATGAACGCAGCGCTAACAGAACTTCCTGGTTGGCTCACCGTGGCGTTCAGATAAAAAACTTCTATTTTGATGAGCTTGTTTTTCCTCGTTTCTGTCTCATCCTAACGTTAGTTTTCTTCTTTCGTGAGAAGCTGCAGACTTGCATGAGTTAATGTCTTACTTCAACATATCTATGGCCTGTAGTGTGCTGTAAGTCTAGGTGTTTTCTTTTATATGCAAGAGGCATATGAGATAATGCTTAGATAAATGACTGACAACACAAACACTGCTCTAGGTCATATTTCCTCTCATGAATACATTACATTTGGCACAACCCATTAAATTCTCACATCCTCCCTTATAGTTTAATCCATTTAGGTCTTACGGATCCTTGTGCATCTCTCACTAATATTGCTGCAGGACCTGTTACTTGCCGTTCCGCTAAAATATATGCCCACGAGAGGCTTCTAAATGAATGCAGTTTGCAGTGAAACAGAATTAATGCATTCAATTAATTGCCAGGGTGCTTGTGATGGTAATTGCGAGTAATGAATCTATATCAATGTCACCAGAAGAAGTAGAGTTTAAATCTATATTGAGGAGGGGCTGAAAATCAATGCATGGTACTCATTTAATTATGTGTGTCTGAGTTAAGCTTCGAGAGCCTGTGCGCGGCTTTAGCGGGGACGCTGCTGTTTAGATCTGATTAATGATCAATAGGATGTTTACTGCCCTTATTTGCAACAGAATCAATGAGGATTACTTCTGATGCACAAAGGAAACTCTAGAAGTGCCATAAGTAATGAACAAGCTTGTTAGAGAGATTTCTGGCATCCGCTTCGCATGCTGCAAGTTGAACCTTGCAAAATGGTTTTATCAGAGAGCAACCTCGGATGTCCTTGTGGACGCGTCGGAGCAGATCATTATATCGCTGAGATGAATGGAGAACAAGACCTGTGTGAAAGGCCAATTTTTTACAGTTATTAGATTCTCCATAATGGCTAATTCAAAACAAGATGTTAAATTCTGTGTCAGTGCCATGTGCTTGTTATATCGTGCTGTATCAAATACTGTTTCGGGTCCAAACCTTTACATCTATTCAAATGAAAATCGTTTATAGCACACCTTTAAATGTGCACTACAATTTCAGGCACATAGCTCACCAATATTTTAACAGTTTAGAAAAGATAGATCATTGTTTAGCCAACTGAGATTTTGGTATGAAAGGTTATATATAGCCTACGTGCTATTGGTCAGACAGGGTATCAGTCAGTACCTTCAGCAAATATGAAAACAACTCTAAACACCAGATATTTTCAGCAAATTTAGAAATCCTGACCAGGACATGGATGAGAAAAAGATGATGTTTTGTCACCCTAGGTTAGGATCACAACTTTTTAACTTGTATTCGGTGATGCATTACCATCAAAAACTGAACTAAGCCACTGCGCCCTCAGTAGCTTTGATGTTGGGAGAAAAGAAAGACTTTTACATCCAATTACAAAATACAGCTGCTCAAGCATGGAGGAAATGGCAGACAACGTACAACTGGCTGAGGGCAGAAATATGCAAATATGGAACAGTCTGTCAGTGGTGATGGGCGGAGCTTGAGCAGTATGATGTCATATTGTTTAGAAAATCAAGATGGCTTGTTAATTGAGAATGTTTAGGTTTTTTGAAGATTAGGAAAAAGGAGTGAATGGATTTGTTTTTTTTTTGTTTGTTTTTTTTAATCATTGGAGGATGAAATTTAGATTTATATATCACTGGAAAGGAACCAATCTGAGGGTGCAAAAAAATCAAAATACTGAGAAAATAACCTTTAAAGTTGTCCAAATGAAGTCCTTAGCAATGCATATTACTAATCAAAAATTAAGTTTTGATACATTTACGGTAGGCATTTTACAAAATATCTTCATGGAACATGATCTTTACTTAATATCCTAATGATTTTTGGCATGAAAGAAAAATCAATAATTTTGACATAATGTATTGTTGGCTACTGCAACAAATATACCCGTGAAACTTATGACTGGTTTTGTGGTCCAGAGTCACGTATAACTCATTAAAAACTGCTTAATATTTCAGGAACACTTTCTAGAGGTCATTCAGAATCAGGAGTTCCTCCTGCTGCCCACAACGGAAATAGTCAAGCTTTTGTCCAGTGATGACATCAATGTTCCAGATGAAGAAACCATCTTCCAAGCACTGATGATGTGGGTTCGCTATGACGTGCAGCACCGGCAGCAGGATCTGGGAGTGCTGCTGGCATATATTCGACTTCCCCTTTTACCACCACAGGTTTGCCAGTAACATTCATATGGGACTCATGGTCATTTTATTACAATTTAATGCAATCACTAAGAACCTTTGTGTTGATCTCCTATTTAAATGTTACTCTTTAACATTCTTCTGTTGGATTAATGCACCATTTTTTTTTTTATTTAGCTTCTTGCTGATTTAGAGAACAATAAGATGTTTTCAGAAGACCTGGAATGCCAGAAGCTCTTGATGGAAGCCATGAAGTACCATCTTCTGCCA
The DNA here is from genome assembly GCA_012976165.1 of Labeo catla. Taxonomy (NCBI): domain Eukaryota; kingdom Metazoa; phylum Chordata; class Actinopteri; order Cypriniformes; family Cyprinidae; genus Labeo; species Labeo catla. Next base: position 117,010 of record VONZ01000071.1, read on the forward strand.
GAGCGCCGTCCAATGCTACAGAGCCCAAGAACCAAACCGCGGAAATCCACTGTTGGATCACTCTATGCTGTTGGAGGCATGGACGCCTCTAAAGGTGGACTAATATTTAGTTCTTTTCTAATACTTCTCTTATAACAGTTCTTCTCATTGTCATAAAAATGAAAATTTTGTACAGTAGAATTAGGATAGCAACATGGAACTTACAGTAAAAAAAACCTCTGTTTACTTCCAGGGTCTACAACAATAGAGAAGTATGACCTTCGCACAAACAGATGGATCCAAGTTGGCATCATGAATGGGCGAAGACTTCAGTTCGGGGTGGCAGTGATCGATAACAAGCTCTATGTGGTTGGAGGAAGGGATGGACTCAAGACCTCTAACATGGTGGAGTGCTACAACCCAATCACTAAAGTGTGGTCCACCATGCCGCCAATGTCAACCCACAGACACGGATTAGGTAAATGCTTCAAATGTTTTTGTAATCTTATTACACAGCACATATGAATAATCGTTATGGAGTAATGTTTAGTAATTAAATTTGATTCTGTTTGTGCCACAGTATTAATGGGATAAACATGGTATAAAGTTATTAGAGAACCTGACCCACAAATCTGACCTACAGCATTAAACAACAACAGCCCTCAATGTATGAACAGTCTTTTTGGTCATTAACAAAATTACGTAGTTTAACAGTAATTCAAAAATGAATACATTCGAAATGATCTTGATCCAACATTAATGATGTCCATATTCATATATTTTGAATGTATTTGTACTAATATATAATATAAGAAAGGCACTACCTTACATTTATAATGGCAGTGTGCATTCTGTAATTTATAAGGCTTTGCTCATTAATATTAACGAGGGCTCAACGCTAAGGATTTTTTCTACTGGCCCGGTCAAAATTTTCACTGGCCCTGCCACAAAAAAATAAAATTGTTGCTGTTATCATTGTTTTTGACTCATGCTATGTTTTATTTTAATAAATAAGCTTATATGACACCAACATTTTACATACCAAATAAATTGTACAATTCTCGATTCCAATTTCAATACCACAGCAAAACCTGCTATCCTAACAAATATAAAGTTCAAACATTATTTGTTTGTTCTTTAATTATTATGAATATTTTATTACAAATGAAAAAATGCTTTAGGGAAAAGCAGCAGACGGACTAAAAGAACGCAAACTCAGTCTCTGCCAGCAGGTGGCGCTTATGGAATAACAGCGATATTGTGTTTCCTTGGTTACTGCTGTAAACAAAGCAGCGCCATGATTATGAATGTAACTTTAAATGCATTATACAAAGGCAAATGAAAAGAAAACGCCATGTCCCTGGTGAAAAAAACAGCATATGCTGGTTAGGTATGTTTTGATGCTGGTTTAAGCTGGTCCTTTGCTGGTTTATGCTGGTCCTTGACCAACAACATGCAAAAACCAGCAAAAGACCAGCATAAACCAGCAAAGGACCAGCTTAAACCAGCATCAAAACATACCTACCAGCATATTCTGGTTTTGTCACCAGGGTAAACTTTTCTTAAAACAGTTCCCCTCAGAGATACATACCCCCGTTTCAATATTTAGGATAATATTTCCAATATTTTGCACATTGTGAACCGTGATCTTGCTCTGGCTGCTGCAGTATTTTTTCCTCTTTGCATTCGTCTTGAGCGTCTCTAGCCTCTGCTAACGGATGTTTAAAGAGTTTGTAATATTTCCACACATATGACATTTTGAAAAATGATTGCTTGCAGTTCGTGTGCAAGCCTGGAAAAGAGATCAGTTGAAATGTGTCCGGTCGGTGCATCTTTATAGACTAAATATTGATAATTCATTGTTAAAGCTACCAAGTTAATCATCAAGATGAGTATTTTGACATACTTTTGTAGGCTATTTGTCCGTCAGAGACACGTCTCTCTGTGATTGCTTGACATTTTAAAAGAACAACACGTGCAAATGATAAACTTTCGTGACGACGCGGCAGTGACAAATTCGTCAGCTGTCCAGAGGGTCTTTTACACTGGCCCCGGGCCATCGGGCACTCCTTATTGTCGAGCCCTGTTAACGAAGCCTTTTTCGTCTAGAAGATTTATTAGAAGACAATTTATTAGCTGAAAGGAATATGTTGCTAATCAGCTGATGAAGAAGCAGCAGTCCTACTATTATGAGGGCATAGTTCATGAATGAATGAATATTTATTAATTTATTTGACTAATTGGCTTTACTTTGTAGGTTACCAAACCGTGTCTGCATGACTCAATTAATAGTCACGCACCGTACAATATCGGTTTTGTTGATATTCACACATGACGTGTTTTGGTTCAATAATAGCTAGACAGAGCATAATAGAACAGATCTCAGACGTCTCCGCAGGCGTTTTGAAATATTTAGACTCTTGACACTCTTAGAAACGGTTCATGGCTCAAGACGCTGAAAAGCAGCTGAACGTGACTGAACAGAAAAGATGCCCCTGCAGATTACAGCCCGAGGAAATTTAAGAATGTGTCGTGTCAACTTTCTCAGTTTATCAAAAGCAGTCAGTCACAGTGTGAAACTTAATTTGCGTATAAAGTTTGGTGCATTAGGGAGATTATAGGTTATTTTGTGCTTTACTTTAAAGCTGATAATGTTGGCACCACTAGTATTCTTTCTTTCGTTCACTCTGGTCCGGTTGTCGTGAGTAAGAATTAACTTTTTTTTTTTCTTCTCCAGTATCATAATTTTTATATGAAGCCCAAATGCCTGTGAAATGTAGTTCTAATTTGGGCAAAACACCAGCACTCGGTCTAGTTTAGTGACTGGGTCCTTTTAAAATATTGCTGCAAAAAGACTTTAAAACCTTAAAAAAAAAAACAAATTCTCTTAAAACTTAAAAACCTTAAAACTTTTTTTTTCTCAAATCAGTGCTTCAAGCGAACGTCATAATATTTCAAATGCTTCAAAATTTTGTCTTTCAATTTAAAAAAAGAAGAAATATTTAAAAATTCAATTGGTAGAGGGCATTATATGACAAACCCAAGAACCAGTATGGGTTTTAAACTGATCTCCAGTCAGTTTTTTTAATATAGGTTCTGTTTTAATGACAAACATATGCTTTAGTAATAAAAAAGGAGAGTGATTGTCATGTTACTAATTGGCTTAAATTACATTTGAGTTCATACTAATACTAAATAGAGTTGTTTTCCTACTAAAGTTCATGAAAACAATTGCATATTGGTACATAAAAAGTGGGCAAAGTACACAAATCAAGTACAGTAAAACTATTAAATACTCCTTTTTAATTTTACTTGGGTAAAAGTACAGAATTACTTGATTTTTAATGTACTTAAATATTAAATAAAGGTTTATTTATTTATCAATTTTATATACTCTATCCTCCTGCTAAAAATACATGTCAATTGCTGATTGCTATTGATAATTACTGCAAATTCAAGTGTGCAAACAAGTGAAAATAATAAAATATATCACGTAGTATACGTATATAGAAATGAGGAAAAACAAAACGTGTTGCCAAATATAAATATACAGTATAAAAACAGGTCACATTGGCCAAAATGTGTTACAATTTTAAGAAAAAACATTATGCAGATATACAACTTTTACATCACTGACCTCATGACCTAAATATGATTTCAATTTACCGTAATAAATGCTAACATTCAGCATTAATAACTTATTTTAACGCCATCAGTTTTACATGCACTCAAGCATGCAGTCTGACTTGAGTCAGACTTGTGAATTCACTGAATTGTTAACTGGAGACTCGCTCTGACCGGTTCATTTGAATCAGTGAACTGTTGACTTGAGAACAGCTGCAATACACTCAATCCAATTTAATGGGGTTCACTGAAAAGAATCAGTTCTCGAATTGTACACCGCTGTTACATCTCGTAGTGCTTGATGATTCCTCCAGTTTTAAATAATGAGGAACGACATGTTATGATGAAATGTAGTGGAGTAAAAAGTACAATATTATGATTTGGAATGTAGTGAAAAACACACTGTGTGTTGCCAAATATAAATATACAATATAAAAACAGAGGTCACATTGGGCAAAATTACCATTTTAAGAAACACATTATGCAAATATACTGCTTTTACTTCATTGACCTCGTAAAAGTTTCAGAAAATAAAAATGCTCCAGTAAAGTACAGATACTTGAAAATTGTACTTGCGTACAGTAAAAATAGTTGCTGTACACCATTTGAAAATATGTTGTTATACATGTTTAGTCCACATGTTTGTGCTGTGTTATTCTCAGTGTCACCAGCATGCAGTTTCTGTTTAGCATGTTTAGTACAGAAGCATTTTATAAAATAAAATTAGTAGTAATAGTTACTGAATTGTATTTGTTACAGAACAAAGGGAAAACTTATTGCGGTGCATCTAATTTGATAAACACACCAAAGGCAAAAGAGTGTGGGCATAACAGAAAACTGTCTCCGTCACCTCAAGAGATAACAATAGAAATAACCGAATGGTCAAACATCAAAACAACTATATATAAATTAACAAAGGCAATCTGGGCTGCACATAAACATGTATATAAAAAAATATGGCAGGTAATTTAAACTCTGAGGTGAAAATGCACTGTACAATAATCCCATAAAATTGACACTCAAAGGTTGCTCATTGAGGCCTATAAAGTGCACTGCAATATCATAACCAAAATGTCGGTCAAGGGACGACTTATATGTCAGGACCCCAAAAGCGATAGCCAGAGATTTATAACAGAGACACGAGAGACCCATGCTGTAAAGGGAGCAGTGAGATGCACCATGAATACATAATGCTTACCACAGCATCTTAGGGCTCTTGTCCTTAGGGTGCACCGGAAGAATGACTTCTGATATGTGGTTAAAACGAAAAACCTCTTGATGTTCATTGAAATTAATTCCATCATATTACCATTTTAAATTTTGACTATTGCCAATTTCAATACATCACAAAGGCGAAGACGCTTGGTATTGAATTGTGCATTTGTCTGATGTATGGTGTGTGCCGCCAAAGGCTGAGCCCAGTCTTACTTTTTGTGTTATTTATTTCTTTATTTGTTCGAAAAGGAATTGCTGTGCTAGAGGGGCCTATGTATGCAGTGGGAGGCCATGACGGATGGAGCTATTTGAACACAGTAGAAAGGTGGGACCCCCAGGCGAGGCAGTGGAATTATGTGGCCAGTATGTCCACACCACGCAGTACCGTCGGAGTAACTGCTCTCAATGGAAAGTAAGCAATTCATTTTGTCCTATTTTCATACATATGATACAATTTTAAAACATTTACATTTAAGTATTTAGCTTTTAACAAAGCAATTTGTCAGAGTTAATCGCTGAAAAATCACTACACCCTTACCTCATTTTGTATTCGCAGAACTATGAATATGCAAATGAGTCCCGCCTCCACTTATTCATAATTGAGCAGAGAAAAACTAGCTGTTCCTTAGAGAATAAGTAAAAAATCTGTAAGTCCTTCTGTGGTGAAAATCAAGTTTTCAAAGTTGTTTACATGTCTGTCTGGTGTGTTTAATATGATTAAAGACAAACCATGTACAGACTCATGAGTTAACAAGTTTCCCTTGAAAACTGCAGTGTACCAAAGACAGTCTCAATGCAGTTTGAAACAGCCCGTTTACTACCATCACAAACATCTATCCAATTCCATCAACTTGCAGGATGGAGCTTTTCATATCACTAGCATTTCATGTTTTCATCTATTACAGTTCTATGTCTGACATTATAGAGAGCGAAATATAAATTGCATTACCATTGATATATCTGCTTGTAGACAACCCTGTATAAATTCACTTTTCCTCAGGAATTAGTTTCTGGTTCAATTCTGTTTGAATTCATAGTTGCCGAGCACCCACAAAAAACACAAGGTGCTCTCCATTAACTTTAACCATTTTAAAAATTCCATTGAGATTTGAGAAACTCTCTGATTGGTGGATCTCACTTGTGTCCCTGCGGATCGTAATACACTCAAGTGCCTGTTGTGTGTTATTTACTACAGTTAACTGAGTGAAAATGGAGCAGTAATCTAAGCAGCTGTGATGGAGAGAAGGCAGGGACTAATTTGCATATTCATTATTTCATGCATACTAAAAGATGTAAGGGTGTAGAGTTACATTAAAGCCATTTTAAGGCACTTTTTTTACAGAAAAAATCATTTAAATGTCATTTTGATTATAAAACAGGCGTTAGAGGCCATTAACACTAAGTGCAAAAAGCAATAAATTCCTAAACAGCATATTTTCTTAGCGATAGATGCTGTTTACACTAAGTGGAAATAGCAATAGATGTTGTTTTACACTAAGTGCAAATAGCTACAGATCCTATTTACACTATGTTAAAATAGCAAGACTTTCTGCTATTTATAATACTTATTGCAAATAGAAGTAATTATCTATGAAATAATAACGTATTGAGTGTGAATTATAGTTTTAATTCAAATTATTAAATGGATTCTGCCTTATTGGGACAATAAGCCCTCCCTACACATACCCTAACCTTAACGTATACTTTGTTCAACATTTTGATTATTTCCTTCATTTTTATAGAAAATAAATGCCTTTCCAATATGTGAGATTTGAAAAGAGAGAAAAAAGGTTTGCCAAAAGGCAGATTCGAACGCATTTTTTGAAAACACTTTTGTAGTGTTGACTAGCCCAATCACACGTTTGTGGGCGGAGTTAGTGTAAATGGCCTCTGCCAACGAGGCGGGCTATTTGCACTTAGTGTAAATGGTCACACTGTTAAAAAAAGGCTGCAAGGAATTAAATTAGTGACTTTAAGCATTGGGACTTTAAGAGGATACTATGCTATTTTACCGCTGTTATATTGAAATGTAAAGACTTTTTAATTTCTATATATTTTTAAGAAAAAAACGAACAAAAAACGTAAGAAGAAAAGTGTAAAAAGGCTTTTCTATCAATAGCAGTATGTGCTGTGTGCTGTGGCTGATCGCTTTCCTCCATGGATTCTCCTCATGATGAGGTCTGAATTAGGTACTGGATCCAATATACAACGTAACCCTGTACAGCCAGACGGGAGTTAATAGGCTCTGAGACCAAAGACCCTCTGGTGTCTTTTACATTAAAGTCACTTGAGTGGCAGGCTAGCTGCTGTTAGCTCTGTCCAAGAAAACGGAGGCTGGGTTTGAATCTAGCCGAACATTGACTGATGACTCGTGGGGCGTTTCTGTAACCAGGTCAAAAACAAACCCTTCAAGCTACCTCTAGAGTCCAGTGTCCTACTTTTCAAAGTGATTAATTGATCGGTCTTTTCAAAGGGACATACCATAGGTATCTTTTTAAATTTCTGTAGGACAGGGGTTGTCTGCCACTTCTGACCCAGAGACCTCTTGCCAAGACTCTCTGAAAAATCACCCTAATATAAAAATGCTTGAAATGCTTGGTAACACTATACAATCCCTTCCATTGACACCTTCCATTGACTTTTCCATTGTATTATGCTAGTTCCTTTATTTGTTGGACATAGCATAGTAACTAATGTTACTGTTTTGTGAAGGGTCAGTTAACTATCTTTATTTCATGTCCAAGTTTCTTTACACTAACGTATTGTACGCAGAGAGATTTACTTTTGTTTATTGATGGTTTCATGCCTTGTAAAATCAGCTGGTGACACTTTACAATAAGGTGTCATTTGGCAACATTAATGTGTTAACTCACATAAACGAATAATGAACAGTGCATTTATTAAACTAATTATTAAGCTTTGGTAATGTTAGTTAATAAAAATACAGTCGATCATTGTGTGCTCACGTTAGTAGAACATGTCTTTTATTTAAAAATTGTTGATTGACTTCTGAAATGTGAGCGAAGCTTACAGGATACAGAATTTGCTTAATTTGCAGTGTGGTCTTGCATACAGTTGAGGTCAAAAGTTTACCTTTCAATTTGCAAAAAGTTAATTACTTTACCAAAATAAGAGGGATCATACAAAATGCATGTTATTGTTTATTTAGTACTGACCTAAATAATATACTTCACATAAAAGACATTTACATATAGTTCACAAAAGAAAATAATTGTTTAATTCTTAAAAAATTACCCAGTTCAAAAGTTTACACCCCCTTGATTTTTAATACTGTGTTGTTACCTGAATGATCCACAGCTGTTTTTATTTTTTTTTAGTTGGTGAGTCCCTTGTTTGTCCTGAACAGTTAAACTGCCCGCTGTTCATCAGAAACATCCTTCAGGTCCCACAAATTCTTTGGTTTTCTAGCATTTTTGCGTATTTGAACCCTTTCCAACAATGACTGTATGATTTTGAGATCCATTTTTTCACACTGAGGACAACTTAGGGACTCATATGCAACTATTACAGAAGGTTCAAACGCTCACTGATGCTTCAGAAGGAAACACATGCATTAAGAGCTGAACTTTTTGAATTTGAAGATCAAGGTACATTTAACTCATTTTGTCTTCTGGGAAACATGCATGTATCTTTTGTAGCCTCTGAAGGGCAGTACTAAATGAAAAAATATAATATTTAGACAAAATAAGAAAAATATACACATCTATTCTGTTCAAAAGTTTTCACCCTCTGGCTCTTAATGCATAATTTTTCCTTCTGGAGCAACCTTTTGTATGATCCCTCTTATTTTAGTAAAATAATTAACATTTTGCAGATTCTGAAAGGGGGATGTAAACTTTTCATATCACAATTAATATTGCATATCACAAGATCCCAAAGTCAATAATTAAGTAAAATACACAGACAAAAACACACATTTAAAAACTAAATAGGGTACATTTTGATGTCATGCCACTTCATAAATAGCAATTTCAGGGAGCAAATAATAACTTTTAACACAAAAGTTCATTTGTGACACTTGTGCCTGTGGTGATGCAGGATTAGTGCTCTATAATTGATTGTAAACTCATTCAGGTTTGGCCAAAGCTAGTTCTCTCAGCAGCCATCCTGGCAGTGGCCCTTGCCAGCTTTTTTTCTGTCTAAATAATGGGTATGCAAGTACAGGTCCTGTCTACTCTGAAAAAAAAAAACACTCTTTCTTTATCTCCAGCACTATTGTTTTACTAACATATTTCAAATTTCCAATAAGTTCTTTAAAAAAAAAAAAAGCAACAACAGTATTTTAAAACACCAAAGGTACATGCATTCATGATCAAAATTACCCCAGTGTATACAACCAAGTCTTCGGACTTCCCATTACAGAAGTAAAAGCATATTTCTTGCCAACTTCAGGTAAATCTTTTATGTATTTACAGATTATTCGCCGTAGGCGGTCGTGATGGAAGCTCCTGTCTGCGATCGATGGAATGTTTTGATCCTCACACCAATAAATGGAGCATGTGCGCACCCATGTCAAAGAGGAGGGGTGGAGTAGGCGTGGCCACATATAACAGCTTCTTGTATGCAGTCGGAGGACACGATGCACCAGCTTCAAGCCATTGTTCACGTCTCTCTGATTGTGTGGAGAGGTAAGCTGCCACGGCACAGCATCTGGCAAGAAAGAAATCACCTAATCACAATGACAACAACACTCCACAGAAAGCAGGCTGCGAGTCTTGGCACATAGTTATGGGTGCCAAGTACCATCATTTGCACGTTTATTCGCAAATCTGGACACACTTTACTCGGCTGTGAAATCTTTGTTACCTTGTCAGTGAGGAATGTTCTAGGAAACTACAGTAATCTGGTGTTAGACGCCCCCTGCTGGAGATGATCTGAAGTACAGTCTAAAGTTTGTAATAATTAAAATTTAAATCTCACCATGGCTGCATTTAAATGATCAAAAATACAGCAAATTATTATAATTTAAAATAACTTTTTTTATTCACACATATATATTTTAAAATATAATTTATTTCTGTAATGCAAAGCTGAATTTTCAGCATCATTACTCAAGTCTTCAGTGTCACATGATCCTTCAGAAATCATTCTAATGTATATCTATATCTAAAAAGTCTAAGTGCTTGTGAGGGAAAAGGCTAAATGAATAATAACTGAAATAAGTACTTAAAGAACAATAAGACATCCTAATTAATGAACAACTGCCATCACAAACTTCAACTAATTACTCTGTTATTACTCTGCATGCTGAAAGCACAATAGACTTCATTGTCAGGGATGATAATCATAGTCCTTGAGCTTTCAAAGGCTTCCATCTTCTTGATTACAGACTGGCTGCTGTTTAACCTCTTTATGCAATTATGTCTCATTTTATTCAGCGGCTTGTACTGAAGTGCTAGCACAGGTTTAAACTGTGTCTCATACGTTCTGTACTGCATTTGCAGGTATGATCCCAAAACAGATACGTGGACCACAGTGTCCTCTTTAAGCGTCCCCCGGGATGCAGTGGGTGTGTGTCTGCTGGGAGACAGGTTATATGCGGTTGGAGGATATGACGGTCAGACCTACTTAAACAGTGTCGAGTCCTATGATGCACAGAACAATGAATGGACTGAGGTGGGTGCATTGAGTTCATCTTTAAATCAGGCTGCCTTTAAAGGAGTGGTTCAACATTTTTGACTCCAAGGGCCCCCAATTGTCCACAACAATGTCCAAAGACCCCATTGTTTGTGATTTAAAATATTTAATCAGGTAGAAATTGTGCGTAGAAAGTGGTGATGGGAGAAACTAACCTTTTCAAAGCCTTGAATCAATTGAACCAATTGCTTCGCAAAATGATTCGTTGTTTCGAACTGCTTGAGGCACCACACGCTAGTGACACCTGCTGGTCAAAAGTGTGTTAATACAACAAAAACGTGCATTTAAAAAAACGCTTTAAAACCAACTGCAGATGTTTTATTGAAAGTATAATGGAAGAAAAATAATAAAATACCAATAAATATGAAGTGTCTGTATAATATGTGGTTTTAAAAATGAATCTGCAGGGTTTGTTTTGACGGTTTTATGAAAAGATTGTATATAGAGGCCGGTACCAGACTCTTCTCATCCTTTTAAATTCATGTTAAAAATGTCTACAAATTCATAAAACATGATTCATGGGTTCACAGAGATCGCCCCCCAATGGCCAAGCACTGAAATGTCGAAACGTTTCAAAACGGTTATGATGTAATGAAGCTTTGTTTACTGAAATCATGTGACTTTGACAATTTGATACGCGCTCCAAACCACCGTTTAGAAACATTTGATTCACAAAAGCTTTGAAAATTCACGCCCATCACTAGTACAAACATTTTTAAAAGTGTTTAATCCTTATTCAGTTAGAGCGTTATTCAGTCATAACTTGAAAAATGTATATTCATTATAAAAATGCTGATGGAATTATTCAATACTTAGAAATCACACTTGAAATTAGGCTTCCTCATATATCCAGATTTAAGACATTGGAAACCCTGGATCTTCAAAAAAAAATTAAATAAATAAAAATAAATAAATAAAAAAATTAAATAAAATAAAACAGCCGTTGAGGGGGTTTAATGCTTAAAATTAAGTGGCTTAAAGATGGTATGAAAGTATTTAAACTGCTATTAAAATTGCATAAATGTTATGAGATCAATGTTTTAAATGTAACATTTCGGATATAGAAACAATAAAATAAATTATCTTTCTAATTATGAAACTAAAACCACCAGTTGGTGGGGACTCAATGACTCACTCATCTTAATAAATGAGTCATTGAATCATTTGATTCATTCAAAAGGACTGAATTAAATGAAGCAAGTGACTAATGATTTTTATAAATGGAAAATTGAATCCTTCTCTTAACAGATTTGTTATATATATATATATATATATGTGTGTGTGTGTGTGTGTGTATATATATATATATGTGTGTGTATATGTGTGTATATATATATATATATATATATATATATATATATATATGAAGAGTTAATTTAACAATTTTATAAAAAAAAAATTTATTGTGCATTCCAATTAATCTCAAACTGCAGTTGGATTATTTTAGGTAAAAATAACTACACAAAAAATACAGCTAACTAACACAATAAAACACAATAAAAACCTGAGTTATGTTTTTGCAAAAAAACTCTTATGTATGGTTACTGTGAGACACTTACAATAGAACTAAATGGGACCAAAGTGTGAAAAAGATTTTTTAAAAAAAGCTTCTAATTTTATAAAACACTTACAATACACCTCAAATAATACACAAGTGTTAACAGAAGAAAGTCGTTCTTTTAATTTCAATTTAGGCTTTTACAGTACCATGACAACAAAAGTTAATTACATGTAGCTTTACAAAGAAAAGATAAGTGAATTTTGTTTTTTTAATAAAAGTAAAATGTTAACATGCATGCTGTTTATATCTTGTGGCTTTAATTTTGAAACAAGTAAGTATCTTAGCTTTTACTGATTAGCTGAATTCGCTTGCATTTTACTGTAAGTTCACTTAACCTCACTGTGATACCCAGATATTTTGCTTTTTTTTTTTTTTAAAAGAAAAACAGAAGAGACAATCAAAATTAACATTCATGTTAATCAACATTTATGCCACAAGAGCTTGTATTGAACCTAAAATACTAAAAGAATTTTACAGCTAGCAACAGTTTTGACCAACCATGTTCTCTGCAAAGAAGAATGAGAGACAAAAACACCTAGAAATGTCCTAGAACATTAAATATGTCAAAACAGTTAACTTTATGAATGTTCCTTGAATGCTTGGATGATGTACGTCTGTGAACGGGAAGTGCAAGCATTTCCTGCCATTCATCTGTTTTCCACTGTGTCACAATGGCATTGAACACCATGAGGTTAACCGCTCTTTCCTTAGCCAGACTGCGTTACAAACACACTATTCAAGTCTAGTTTGCCTCCTGTCTAAACTTCCCATGGCTCCGTCTTGCTCTCGCTTTCATAAGATTACCTGCAATGGGCTGTTAGTAGACCGAGAGCAGAGCGGAGGAGGGAATTTGCTGTGGTTGGACACTGGTCATTAACCTCTGTCTCTTGTTATTCTAGGAGGTCCCTCTAAACATCGGAAGGGCGGGGGCATGTGTGGTGGTCGTGAAACTGCCTTAAAGGCTCAGAGTCCCTGAACTGTGACCTCAAGAAGAGGCCTGCGATGTCAACACCTTGGAATGCTCTTTTCACGTAGTACACAAAGTTCATCAAAGCTATCGTCAACACTGGATTCATCCTTAACAGATTTAGACAGCTGTGTGCCATTCATTCTGTTTTTGCTCGGAAATATTACAGACTGGAATAAAAGGGAAACAAAAAAATGCTTATAAGATTTTACTTAATTATATGAGACATTTTATATTAAAAGAATACTTTTAAAAATGTATCCCGACAGAATTTGAGTTACAGTTTTTCATTTTAATATTTACATCTTGTTAACCTCATCACATTTTTGACATCTTTTAACTATATAAAAAAATCAAATGTAATTTTAAAGACAGCAGCATACTTGTTTACTTGTGCAATTTTGTGGAAAATGTATTTTGATCTCAGATAAATGATTTTAAAAGACCACTGTGAATACTTCCAGTTGTACGCTTGCAACAAAATGCTGGTTAACTCAAAATGTTTGTGAACATACACTCATACTTTTTTTTTTTTCTGAGGCTAGGATCAGCACGATATTACTTTAGGAAGCTGTCTCTGAAGTAGAAAAAAAGCAAAACATATAAACAAAAAACACCAAAGTAATTAGCACGTATTGGTAAGTTGTTATTAAAATGGTAATAAGGTTTACAGTAGAAAATATACTATTATATCATATTGATATTTCACCTTTATGTAAAGGTTTTGTAATTTGTATTGTACATAGTCCCTGGTCCTGTGTAATTTATCATAACGTGCTGGCATGCTATTTCAATATGTTTGAATGCCATTATTAAATATTTTAAAGACCCTGTGAAATCACATATTGTATGAACCAGAGGTTGAAGTGGTTAATAGCAAAAGGCTCATCCATTTTTTTTTTTATAGCAATAGACTTTAGTTTTGTCAAAAAATGTGCATATTAGAGCTGCACAATTATGGATAAATTGGGATTAACATTTTTTTTTGTTTAAAAACAGATAATGATTCTCCTGTAATTCTGAATGGACAACTACAACAAAATAACGTAACATAAGTAGTGCTGACAAAATGTTGATTTGATTTTGAATTAATTCTTTTCTAAAAAATGGTTTAAATGAATAATTCAATGGCTTACTCAAAGTCTTTATTTGCTCCATTTAGGGGTGGGCGATATACCAGTAGACACTATTAACTGGTAGAAATTTGACAGCGGGTAGAGATTTTGGACTATCTTCTTGTGGTTACAAGCTCGTGACTTTGCTGTGCTATATGGTTACGAAAATGTAACATTTGTGAGTGTTTTTATGCATTGCAGATTAAAACAAGTGATTTTAAACCATTAAAGCGCAATCAGAAGTGAAAGAGAACATATTTCGATATATGTGTAAATATTGTGCTTACAGAATGCGGGAGTATTAAAGTTATTTTTGCCGCTTTATAGACCTTGAACCTTGAACTGATAAATACACACACTTGTATGCAGTGTTGTGGGTAATGCATTACAAGTTATGTAATCAGATTACTTTTTAAGTAACTAGTAAATTAACACATTACTTTTTAATTTACAAGAAAATATCTTACTTTACCAAACAAGTAATGCCAGTTACTTTTTTTCCTCATTTATTGATTGAAAGCTCTCCAGTCCTCATGTTGAGAGAAATCGGGAGTAAGATGTTACTTTAGTTACTAAATGTGAACATGGATTAATTCATCTCATTCACAAAAAAAAAAAAACAAACCAACAAAAAAAAAACCTGATTCATTATTCCTCAAAACAAATAAAAACAGTGAGATGCAACTCAGAATATGACGCAAAGCTAAAATAATAATAATGTTAAATTATACAAATATCCTTTTTGTATTTAATCCCATTTTATTAACCAGTGTCTTTGCTGCTGACCTTCAATGATCAAATGCAACCATACTAATAAGCAAAAATTACTCAAGATAAACTAACATTTGCTGTTCTTTTTTTTTTTTTTTTGATAAAGAATGTTTAACTTTCTTCTGCATTCTACTGCATAGATGTGAATTTACTTTTCCTTCAGCCTAAGGCTTTTGGTGTGAAAGCGCTTTTACATTTGCCAAAAACAGAACTATATTAAAAACAAACAAGCAAGCCCTGCTCAGATTTAAAAAGTAACGCAAAAGTAACGTAACACTTTACTTTCCATAAAAAGTAACTAACATAATTAGTTACTTTTTTTAGGGAGTAACGCAATATTGTGATGCATTACTTTTAAAAGTAACTTTTCCCAATACTGCTTGTATGTGTCAAAATGTCCGTCTTTGGACTTATCCTAATAAACACAGTAATTTATGTATTAAGTGAAAGCAAACAGCTGAGAAAGAAAACTCGTGCAACAGTATATTGGATCTGGGCAGCTCTTAAAGTGACAGCAGTCTAATATTCCTGCTGTCTGTCATTCATGTTATTCAAACAACAAACTAGAGAAAATCTCTCATTGCTCTTGACTAAATCACTTTTGTAACTTTAATAAGAAAAAAATATATATTTAATTTACACTGAAGAATATGCAGTGTTTTTATACATTTGATTACATTGTACAATCTATTTATTTGTTCTACTGTAGTTTTTTTTGTTCTACTGTTTGTAATTAGTTTCTTCTTTTTTAATCACTCACTGTTTACTTATCTTCAATGAGCTTCTGTTTTTTTAAAAATTTAGACTAGTATTAGTTTTTTGTGATATTGACGCTAGTAACAAGAACTATGAAATGTCTACATTATCAGTTATTTTTAAATCATAAATACCTTATTTAAGCAAATATAACTATGTTGTGATATATTTTGTTACTGTGAAATAAAATGACTCATATTGTGGTCGTGTCACCACCCCTAGTTCTATTATGGAATGAATCAGCATTTTTTTTTAACAAATTCACTAATTAAAAATCTTCAAGTAAGGATTCAGTGCTTAATACAGTACATTTTTAACAGTCACTTGTTGACACCTACTGGTGTAACAACGTAACAATACAATCTTAAAGAAGCAGTTCACTTCCAGAACAAAAATTAGAAGAAAAATTCCAGAACAGGTAATGTACTCACCCCCTTGCCATCCAAGATGTTCATGTCTTTTTTTCTTCAGAAATTATGCTTTTTGTGGAAAACATTTCAGGATTTCTCTCCATATATATGGTGCCCCAGAGTTTGAACTTCAAAAATGCAGCTTCAAAAGGCTCAAAACGATCCCAGCCAATGAAGAAGTTATTTTGTAAAAAAAAATTACAATTTATATACTTTTTAACCTCAAATGCTCATCTTGTTTAGCTCTGTGTGAACTCTGTTCTTTTTGTTCCTGACAGTTCTTCGATCTCATTTTCTCCTCCAACTTTAAAATCATCCTACATCACTGTTTTACTTTATTTTTGTAAAGGGTGTTTGATCTTCTTTGCATGTTCACTTTGTAAACACTGGGTCAGTACTTCTATAGCTATATAGGACGATTTTGAAGTTGGAGGAGAAAATCAGATGGCAGTTTCTCGACATACCCTAACTCTCATGAATTGAAATACACAGAGTTCACACAAAGCTAAAGTATATAAATTGTATTTTTTTTTTCTTTAAGAAAAAGATCGTTTTGCTAGATAAGGCCCTTATTCCTTGGCTGGGATTGTTTAGAGCCATTTGAAGCTGCATTTAAACTGCATTTTGGAAGTTCAAACTCGGGGGCACCATAGAAGTCCATCATATGGAGAGAAATTCAGTTTATTTACAACTGAAGAAAAAAACAGTTTATTTACAACTGAAGAAATACAGACATTAACATCTTGGATGACAAGGGGGTGAGTTCGTTATCTGTACATTTTTGTTCTGGAAGTGAACTACACCTTCAACTATAAACTTTTATCCCAGTTCATCTGTGATAATTAGACTGTTTGTAACAGAAATAATGATACTTAATTATTTAACAATTAATTGTGCAGCTCTAGTGTATATCTGCTAAAAGATCTTAAACACTAGTTCACAGACATGGACTAAATGCCACAGAACTCTTGATTTCACAGGGTTTTTAACCATGATGTCAAAATCAGTCATTAAACTGTTATCTAAATTCTTGCTTTGTGATGTACTGACATTCATCTGTTTTTCTGACTGCCATGAACATAACATTCAAGAGCCTCATTACCTGTTTGACTTAACTGGAATGTAACATGCTGATCAAGAATAAGTTTACTAGTGTGACACATTTGTACTACAGAAATGCTTTCTTTGAATTTTTCATTGTTTTATATGGCATGCTGAAGAATCTTAAAAATAAAAAGTTATTCTCTTTCCTGAGTATTTCTATGGCGTATACAGTCTGAATAGGCGCCGTGTCCTGCATATGCTGTTTCAAGCCCTTTATTTAATTTTTTTAATACTCCAGTGGCCTCCAGTGGTTGTCTCTTGTACCGCATTTGATGCATATTGCCTCAGCTGTGGATGTCTTGCAACCTCTGTGAAACTAATAACTAATTCCATTTGAAAATAAAAACACGATCATTGACTAGTCATCGACGATAAAATCAACACGGCTAATTTGTTTATGCTAAACGTTATGGATTAGAAGTCCAAATCAAACAATAACCGCAAGATTGCTACAGCGGTCAATAAATCCAGTACATGGGTAGAATCATTATTCTACATGAAGGACATAACTGAATCAATATGAAATGAAAAGAGGCAATAGCACTTCAATCAAACAGACCCAGAGACCTAGGAGGTTCAAGTCCAGAAAAAAGACCCTGAATTGTTGCAGTGTAACCTTTAAAAAATTAATGTGTTATTTGTTGATAGTCTGAAATGTCACAAGATGAAAGTGATGCGAAAGGACAGAGTGATGTCCAAAGCCGGATTCCATCTGATAAATGGATAGATTGCAATTATAGTCTTTGTTCTCCAGCAGAGCACGAGCGAAACAAAGACTGAACATTTCAAAGGGAATAAAAATTGATTATTAATGCTACGCAATTGCCGAAGCACATCAGAAGACGGGGTGGAGAGGGAGTGCAAAAGGGCAAAAAGACTGCAGGTGTTGTTTCAGTCCCACCAGATGTTGGAAATGGCAATATCTGAAAAGCCTTCTGAAATTACCTGACCTTCGGTTCATGGCCTCATGGAAAGCTGCGTCTGCTTCATCCAAGCTGGAACTGAGAAATCAATGCCATGACCTCTGAATGAAGGAAAGTTACAAAAATAAATATATATATCCACTCACAGCATTTCACGTTTCATGTTTTATTAGCATTAGAGAATATTTTCTCAAATCACAAAACTTTATAATGATCTGTCACAAAATGCAATTTCATCTCGCAATAAAACTGCAAGTGTGATTTTGTTGGACATTACACAAAGTGATCTACGCGCCTGTCGATATCACTCGGACCATCAAATTACTTTGCATACTGATTGCAGCGCTCAAATAAGAATTCAATATAAACACGACAGCCTGGAATCCATCCAGTAAAAGTTGCAGC
This sequence comes from Labeo catla, assembly GCA_012976165.1. Taxonomy (NCBI): domain Eukaryota; kingdom Metazoa; phylum Chordata; class Actinopteri; order Cypriniformes; family Cyprinidae; genus Labeo; species Labeo catla. Next base: position 135,498 of record VONZ01000071.1, read on the forward strand.
AGACCTTGCAATGACTTACAGTGAGACAGACTGAATCTGGCCCTGATGAACATGGCTTTACATTTTGATGTGTATGCATAATTTGTGTGTTTACAGCAGATGGTGCTGTTGCTCTTCTAGTCCCATTACTACAAGTTTAAAAAAATATATATCAAAAGGCCAGTTCTCTATCCCTGCTATGAACAATAAATGTCAACTTGCATCAACTAGGTCAAGGGCAAGTAATTGAGATAATAATGCTGCATAATTATTAGGCCAGGCTGATGAAATACGAAGAAATTACATATGTAAAGTGTAAGTGCTACTCATTATGACAAATCACGCTGCATCTTAGAGTTACTTTTTTGCCAGCCGCAATCCAAAAAACACTAGATATCTGTTGTCATGAGACTCTCCAGCTATTTTAAAGTCCCTGACTGGATCGCAGTGAACTGAAGGACAGCAACAAAGATGCTTTGGATTCAAAAAAGAAAAATTCTGTCATCATTTACTTACCATCATGTCTTTCAAAACCTGTCTGCTGCTGCTTTTTTTTTTTCCAAGGAACAGAAATTTTGGAATAATCATTATGCAGATCTGGATATACAAGGACAGTGTAGTGTCTAGTTCAGTCAAACTCCAGGAAAAATAGATATATAAATACACTGCCATTCAAAAGTCTGGGAACAGTAAGATTTTTAATGTTTTTTTTTTAATGGTGTCTCTTATGCTCATAAAGGCTGTATTTATTTGATAAAAAATACAGAAAAAACTGAAATATTGTGAAATATTATTGCAATTTCTAATATTGGTTTCCTATTTTACTATACTTTAAAATATAATTTATTTCTGCAACGCAGCACTGCATTTTCATTAGCCATTACTCCAGTCTTCAGTGTCACATGATCCTTCAGAAATCTGTTGTGCTGCTTAATATTTTTTTGAAACCTGTGATACTTTTTTCTTTGATTCTTTGATGAATAAAAAGTTAAAAGGATCAGCATTTATTCAAAATAGAAGTATTTTCTAACAATATAGTGTAAGTCTACTATCACTTTTTACCCATTTAACACATCCTTGCTTAATAAAAATATTAATTTCTTTTAAAAAAAAATTACTGACCCCAAACTTTTGAATAGTAGTGTATATTGTAGCACAAAATTTCTGTTTTGAATAAACACTGTTATTTTTAAGTTTTTATTTATTAAAGCATTCTGAAAACAGGAATGAACACAGGAATGAATTATATTTTAAAGTATGTTAAAACAGACAACTGTTAATTTAAATTGCAATAATATTTCACAAAACTACACGTTTTTTCTGTATTAATAATCAAGTAGATACTGATCCCAAACTTCTGAACGGCAGTGTAAAAAATAAAATAAACAAATAAATAAAAATACACAAAAAAATAAAATAAATTAAGATTAAAATATTTATGCATATATAACTTACAAACTGTTGGCTTCAAAAGAATAGAGCACAATTTCTTTATTTCTTTCTTTGCCTTTTACTGACTGGAATGGAACTTGAGGGAAACGCTAAAACTAACAGTTCTGCTTAAGAGGTCAATAATCTAGGACTATACATTGGACCAGCAGATGCATATTTGTTTGGTATGCAGTGATTGTATGTAATTTGAATATTACACTTAACATAGTACAACTCTTTGACAACAAAAATAACTTAGAGGTTATTTATATGCTGCAATACAGTGTATATAGTGTGTATTAGGGATGCAACAATACAGTTAGTCCACGGTTCAATACGTACCTCGGTTTTTAACCTTGGTTTTCGGTTCGGTTCTGATATCTTGCCACTTCAGTGTGTGTGTGTGTGTGGTGTTTTTTTGCAACAAAATAACAAAATACTCCCAAAAACCTCTGTACACTGGAAAAAAAACGTGGTTTAGTATATGTCTGCTTAATTTTTCTTTTGAGAGAGGTATTATTTTTTTCCAATTTTTACGCAAAATAGAATGGGTTTCATTTATACTGGATGCCAGAGGGCGTCAAAGAAGTATCACTGGTGATGTTCCGTTCCAGCTTCTCTAATATGGATAAAGGCATTGCTGTTGCTGTAATTTAAAGGAGAACTTCACTTCCAGAGCAACAATTCACAAATAATTTACTCACCCCCCTTGTTGTTCATGTCTTTCTGTCTTCAGTCATGAAGAAATTATGTTTTTTGAGCATTTTAGGATTTTCTCTATATAATGGACTTCACTGGTGCCCCAATTTTCAACTTTCAAAATGTAGTTTAAATGCAGCTTTAAAGGGCTCTAAATGATCCCAGCTGAGGAAGAAGGGTCTTGTCTAGCGAAACGATCTGTCATTTTTTTTCGGAAAATAAAAATTTGTATACTTTGTAAGCACAAAAGCTCCTGTAGCACAGGCTCTGGGATGCGTGTTCATGTGCTATTGAATCACGTCGAAATGTCATGCGGAACTTAGGCGGAACCACAGACCCAGTGTTTACAAAGCGAACGCTAGGACTAAGAAAGTGCAAGTAACATGGAGTTTTTCGACATACTCTACCTTTTTGAGCCGGAGTACACAGACGATGAACTTGTGGCGATTCGAAGACGTGATTCGTAGTTGTGATGGGAAGTTCAGATCATTTTACCGACTCTGACCTTTGAGTCTCGTTCAGCAAAATGAACAAATCTTTTTTTGTATCATTTCATTAATTTTAGCAAAATCAGCATCGCGTGACAGCCCCATAAGATGAACGAACGACTCGAAAAACCCGGAGACTCGAAACAGGTGAACTAATTCCAGTACAGAACCTAATAGGATGTTGCGCATGCGCGACTGAACGAATCACTCCCCGAGACGACTCGTTGCTTTCCTCAAAAACCATAATTTCTTTACGACTGAAGACAGAAAGACATGAACATCTTGGATGACAAGGCGGTGAGTAAATTATTTCTAAATTGTTGTTCTGGAAGTGGACTTCTCCTGTAATAAAAACAAGATATAACATTAAACATTTTGAATGATGAAATGTAAGGACAATAAACACTCGTCTGCAATAATAATAATTCCTAATCACCATACATGGAATATAAGTATAGAATTTATTGTCTGCCTCATTCTGTGATGAGAATCCACATCAGATCACATAAGGAAGTTATTATAAACACTCGACTGATGTTGTGAATTAAAAACAAGTTATCATGTTTTTTTTTTTGGAACTTTTGTTTTTATAACTCTTTTGTTGGACAACAGGTTTAGAAAGGCTTATTACTGCATGTCATTAGAATGGAAGATGCTCTGCGTGTGTTGCTTTTTAAAATATAAGCGGGGAGGCGTCTCCTCATTTCAGCACGTGAAATCGTGGGCACACACACAGCAAATTCAGAGAAAAACAAAACAAGGAAGTTATTTAAATGCAAAACCGAAAAACCTCAATTCACAAGCACGTATTGACCCGTGGATGTCGTACCGAACGGTTCGATATTATATTGAGAATTGTGACATCCCTAGTGTGTAGACCTATATATGAAAAAAAACAAGATAGTAATTGCTGTCAGAAATGTCAGAAGTGATATGGCAAGAGAAAGAAGAGGCAGAGAGAGAGAAGAACTGCTGTGCCAATGCCACCTCATTTGAAAATGTCTTAATTGCTATTCATACGTTCTCAAAGGTATTTTCTGCGGTGCCAGAAAATGACACACAGCATAAGAGGCAAACGCGATGTTCGTCAGATGTTTCGAGCCTAAAATGGGAGGTAGACACTTTGTCTCAGAGGCTAGAATGATGCACTGATTGTCATTCATTTTAACGAGATGTGACGGGGAGGAATGTGCAGATCAACAAGCTTTAGAGAAGGAGAAATGAACCCATCCATCGCTTGCTTGTACCGGCTTTGTGCTGTCTTTGAAATTATGCATGGTAGGCCTGTCCACTGACTTCAGATGATATAGACCCTGTCTTTTCATTGTTAGAATTTACATTTTCGTTCTTCTCCCTCAAAGGCAGTCTTCTGATGTCAGGTAGACTGCTGCCAACTCGCCTGAGAGCCCAGATTCAACGTTTGTGGATTTTTCACCGGAATGAATGCAATTAGACTGCTTTGTGGGTGTAAACTGTCCCTAAGCATAAACTACGACACAGTGCAATCTATCATTTTAATGGGCTTCAACTTCCAAGGGAGGCATTCTGTAATTCGGAGACTACATACACCGAGTCACTATTACAAACACAAGAGGGCTGAACCTCCGCAAATATGAATGCCATTTTCCCAGACAAGCTTGTAAGTGAACTTTTAACAGAGGTGTGAATGACAAGCGTATCAAAATTACCTGCAGGAAAAATCGCAACGGACTTTGTTTTGCGACCCATTTCTAATCATCTGTAACATACGAACCGGGGAAGAATGGGAACACAGAACTAATCACACTTCAGCGAGGAGTGCAAAAGGAAAAAGTCTTGTCTTGACAAAATCTGTCTTCATTTGAAATGAAATGCTGATCGTCTTTTAATATCCTCTCAGGAGTTAAAGAAAAGCGAAAACGGAGGAGTGCACAAGACAAAAGTCTATCAAACATAAGGCCACGTTTAACACCCTAAACACTTCTAACAACTTCAGTAACGTTGGTAAATAATGGGCTGCAGTTACATCAGAAATGCTCCCCAGGCTGTGTCATGATTATTAATTAAACACCCTTCGAAATTCATCTGCCGTCTGACTCCAGTTTTAGGAACAGTGACAAGCAGAGTGCAAATACAATATGCCTCACATTTCACAGCAAACAAAATATAAATAGCTCAAAAAATGTTCTACAGTAACTTACTCTTAAAGGAACAGTTCAAAAATAAAAATTCTGTCATCACATCACACTCCAGGATGTTTTTGTCTGTGCAAGACAAAACAGAAATTCTAAAGAATGTGCTAGTCATTTTTTCATGCTATTGAAATGAATAGGGACTTTAAAGGTGACCTATTATGCCCTTTTTACAAGATGTAATATAAGTCTCAGGTGTCCCCAGAATATGTCTGTGTAGTTTCAGCTCAAAATACCCCACAGTTCATTTATTATATCATTTTGAAAATGCCTATTTTGAGTGGAAGCAGAAACACACTGTTTTCATGCATGGCTTTTTAAATGCAAATGTGTTGCTGCTCCCCGCCCCTTTTTCCAGAATATCTCAGACAGGGTTGCCAGGTTTTCACAACAAAACCCGCCCAATTGTTACTCAAAACTAGCCCAATTGCGTTTTGGAGGGGGTCCCCAGTTAAAATTGCATTCCAGAAGTAAAATACACCTTTTTTGGTGGCACTCCTCTGGCATTTCAGGAGCTAAATATCACATTATGGGGGTTATTGGGGTTGCTTCTACCCACGGACATGAAAAACAACCTGCGGCAACAGTGTTAAAGTAGTATAAAGTTGCCCTATCTCAGATACTCTGCCAAACATCTGTTTGGTTTTGATTATCATGTATAAATCATGCATTTTAAAGCCATATTAGTTTAAACTTCTGATATTGGGTATTCTGAGCGCACATATCTGAAGCATGCACACAGAAAGCGGCTGTCACACGGCGTGTGAGTACTAAACTAAGTTCTCTTTCATGTCTTATTGCGCTTAGACTGTCAAATACACACAAGTTTATGTTAAAAACACATGAGTTGCAATAACTGCGGAATATGTTTGTAAAGGTAAACAGCTGGCAGTAGCGTAATATACAGTAAATAAATCCACTGCTCTCTCTAAAAAAACCAAACAAACAAACAAGGCACTTGTAAATTAAATAATTTTATGTATACTGATTTATGATTTATTAATTAATGTGTAATGTGTTACATTTTTCTAAACAAATAAAAGAGATCTAAAAGATTTTCAGAATTTTTAAAAGACTTTTGCATTAGACCATATACAAATGTTAGGTTTACCACTGCATTTTTCTGAAAAAAAGAAGAAGATTAATATTTAGTTTATTTATAGTTATTTTTAAAGCTTCAATGTACTGTAATTATAAAAGAGCTTCATTATTGTTCATTTAATTCTAACAAATAAGTTCTTGTTAAAAACTAACCAAAATTAAACATAATTTGCTTATAATTTCCGCACAGATGGGACTGGTGTTTTTTCAGAAACAAAAGAAAATATATCAGTATCGGCATCAGCAATCAGCCAAAATGAGTTGAAAAATATCAGCATATTGGATATTGCCAAAAATCCAATATTGTGCAACCCGTTTATAGCACTTAAACACAGAAAAATCAGATTTTAATGATATGTCACCTTTAAGTTTCAAAAAAAGATGCACAATCACCATAGAAAGTATTAAAAAACTCAATGGGTTATTTTGCGAAGCTATATATGACAACATATATAATATATAATATTCTGTAAAATATATAGCATTATAACTTGCATATTACATGCAAGTCAGTGATTTTAAACTGAACCAGATTCTGTCATAAATCAGACATCACTGCTTCTAAAAATTCTCATAAATGTGCCGAGGAGAGCAATGTCGATGTGTGAATGTCAATATTTTCAGTGAAAAACAACTTTAATGCAGCCTGCTCTTCCCACAATTTTATTGCATAGCTTTAGAAGACTTTAAATATAGTCTATGAATCATATGTATTACTTTCATGGTGATTTTATAGTGCTTTTGCATCCTTTTTAAAGCTGAAAAGTCTCAATTCAATGAAAATGCATGAGTAATATGACAATACGATACATTCTTCAGAAAAAATCCTCAGCTCATGTTCAATAACAGAAAGAAAGCATTCATACAGATTTGGAACAACATAATGGTGAGCAAATAATGAAAGAATTGAACTGCTTGAAAGTCAAGAACACCAAGGCCAGAATCTGAAGGTTAAACAAAGCCAGAATTAAATATTAATTAAATATTCATAAAAATGATTGAGTCAGTTGATAGATCAACACGTGAAAGCCCTTGAGCGGTTCTTTCGCTCCGCACAGCTGCAAAAAAGTAGAGAGAGCTTAATCACCACCAGTTTAGGCGAAAAGTAGGCATTCTACCGAGACCTCATTGTTAGCTGCTTTTGTTGGTGAAGATGAACTACCCATGACAATTAAAGTTCCAGACCATTACTTTGCTGAATAAACGGTTACCCGCAATGCTTAACTGTTCTAAAAAGACCTCAGGCTGGGTTAGTCTAGTTCCTTGTCAATTCCCAGAGATATTCTGTTATTCGGGAGTTTCCACTAAGTGTGGAATAGCCTCAATAACAGGCCACTGTGTTAAACAAGGCACCAAACAGAAAGATCATTATCACTCTTATCTAACATAATTTAATCATAAATCATATGAAACCACCACTTTATAATCCCACAGGCATTATGGTACAATCTGCTCTGGTAGAATCACACCCAGCCTCATAAGCACAGTACACCTGCACATTCAGATGCAAAGCAGGTCACTTACAGTTATTCACATTAGCCAGTGGCCCAAAATATTCAGAGGACAATCACACAAACCAGGGCAGAGGTGGCAGTGCTTAACCTTTGGGTCACAGTCTATAGCTGCAAGCCAAGGGACATAAGTACTGCAGCACACTGAGTTAATTTAATCACTTTTGGATCGTTTTGTAACTGGGTATCACTGTGGGAAACTGCTTCACACCGTGTAAGCCCAAAGCTCATACGCACCGCCAGCAGGCCTGCCCACGGCAGCACATACAGCACCTGCCTGATCCTGGTTCAGAGTCTGGATTTCAGCCTATCGCTGTTAACAACTTCAAAAGATTAATTTGATCTTACCGTGCGTTTCACAGGGGCGCTATGGTGCTTTGCATAAGTTGACATACTGTAGTACAGCCTTCAGCTTGAAAATTTGAGAAGGCAGATTCTCTTTTAATTCAGCCTCCGAGCGTCTTTCCTAACCCGCCTTTTTTAATGTTTTAAACAAGCTTTACATCATTTGAAGAACCAAGTCATTGTGTGGATATTCAAAGCTGGAAATGGTAAAGTTCACAGATTTTTGTTGAGGCAGACCATGCGTCCCATTCAGTGCATTTCCACTATCTAAATGTTCTTCACAATGTAAAACAATTCAGCTAAGTGATCCACTTTTACATTCACCGTAACGTTACAGAACCATCTGTTAGGCATTAGAAATTGATATTTACAGGAGTCTGTGATTTTATTGCAGTCCGAAACCAGAATGTTTTTCTCCCACCACCCATGTAAAAATCCCCGACTGAAAGGGCTGCACGATATATCGTTTCAGCATTGATATCGCGATGTGCGCATCCTCGATAGTCACATTGCAGGATGTGCAATGTTTAGTATACTGATCGTTATTTATCCACCTGTTTCCTGGAGGCGTTACTGTAAAGTTACTTTAAACTTCTGGTGAGGTGGCAGTGGTAGTATACCAATGGTATTTTGTGTGCTAATTAGCGAAGAGGGTGTGTTTTTCGGATCATTGTTTACTTTGTAAAGTTGCAAACTTTTATGTCGTTGAAGTGCTCAGTGACAACATGTGCTGTTCTAAGTTGTGTAATTCCCACTTCGTTAGCAAGTTTGGTTCGCAAAATCCTGAAAGACTGTTAACTAGTGATGTGACATTTGAACTGAGGCATCGGAGATTGTGTTAAGAGGCGCCAGATGTCTGAATTGTGTGTCGAAATATTCAAACACCCAGATTACAAGTACATTTTAAATTGCAGACTTATTTAATTTAATTTTTAAATACACAGTCATTTAAGTAATATGAAAAATACAAATTAAATATTTGTGTACATTATTCTACTATTGCATCATATTGTTATTCGTACTTGAATTGTGTTAATGTGTGTTTATTTTTGTTGACAGTATTTTAATAGTATTTATTGATTATGAACATATAAGCATTACAAAAAAAATTAATAATATATGCGGAGGTATGTATAATTACAATATAAAGTAATTTTAAGTCATTTGCTATTAATATTATTTTCTAAAACAAGGTACATGCAATATAAAGGCATATGTGACGAAGATGTTTCTGCAAGTCTCACGCGCAGTGTATACGTCACTGTCCGAATTCGTTCACTTCATTTCGTTCACTCCTTCTGATATAGTCCACTCAACTGTCATACACTATATACGGATTGGTGAATGAGTGAATGAGTGAACAATTTCGGACACAGCATTTCTCCCCCTAGTGGCAGTCGCATAGAACTTTAAAACTGATCGTGCAGCAACCGTTACGGCATATTCACATTGATGAAATTAATGATTTAAATGAATATAATCAATATATGAATGTTTCGTCACAAAACAAATGACCCCCAAATAAAAACATAGTAGGTTTTATGGGGCTAATCAACGTCAATAATAATTTAATAATTATACAATAATTATTTCTGCCATAATTATTCTAAAGCACCATTTTACAGAAATAGTGTTAAAGTAAACAAAATATTGGTAATTCTAACCTTACGCTCATAGTTTTTAATAGAATACATCATATCCGGTCGGGTGGTCGCATACGGTCTAGCCGCAGAAGTTCAATTATTTTAACGCATCCACAGCTCAAATTGGATCCGAAATTTCCACATATGCATATGATTGGAACTCCACGCAGCTCCCGCACTACTCTCCATTGGAAATGAATGACTTCCGGTCTATCGATTGTCGTTCGTCGGAGCCCGTGAAAAGGCGTGTTTACACGCGCCGCAATAGTTCAAGTCTGTCTACACAGGACGCGACCGTTGCAAATCATTTGAACTGTGTCAGTACGTCATAAATAGATCGTGCCGCACCACATCCAGTGTAGACAGCGTCACTGATTTTAATGAGATCTACTCTAATTTTGTCGTGTCGCGCCGCGCCGCTTGCGTCCATTGATTGGTGTAGAAACGGTGAGAGCCACGCAGATGCACGTGAACACCTAATTCACTTCTGCATGTATTTGTGCCTGAAAAGACACATACACGCGCAATGTGTCGTAATGCATGTCTCTGCAAGTATCCTTGTAAACACTGTTTCTAACGGCTTAGATGAAGGTAAATAATTGAGAAAGAAAATGGATGTGAAACAGTATATTCATAGCAGTTTAATGTTCCTGAGGCTTTCTGTGTCATGAATGTTAATCCAACAACAAAACACAGAGAAGCTTTAACACATATACTTAGCTTTAACACATATTTATTAGATTTAATTTATAAAGTCAAGACTAAGCAGTGTTATTTTACATTTGATTATTCAATTTCCGTAACAGAATACTGTTAGACTTACCTGAAAAAAACATAGCACTGTTTATTTCATTTGTATCTTAGTTCTGTTATAGTTATCTATGCTTGTTATTTGTTTATTTTCTGTGCTGTTTTACTCACCTACAAAATCACCAATCAATCATTGATTATTTTTTTTCCCAAATAGAGCTATTCAAGTGTGATTCACAATGTGAGATTTTTTCCAAACAAACACCAGGGTTGTGTGGTAATTTATCTGCCGTCTGAATGCACATCTCTGAATTTACAAGAAAAATCGATTCAAAATTCAATGTTTAAAGCCTTTCTGACCAATGACGAACACTGTACGATAACTGTTACACTATTAATAGTAATTTACATGCACATGTATTATTGAAAAAAAAAACAATATTTACAATGACAATATTTCATAACGGAGAAAGAGAAGAAAAGCATGTAAACATTTGAAATGGGTCTTTTTATGGCAGCAACAGGTATGCAATACAATTTTAAAATTGTATTATTAGGCCACAACTACATACATATAAATATAAACCAAGCAGCTGTATGTTTACCTTATGCAAATAAAAGGTAGCATTAACTTAAATAATTAAATAAAAAATAGGATATTATTAAATATGAATTTAAAACAATAGAGAGTTAAAATTTCTATAAATATGTCGACTTGTTAAGAGGAATATATTACAAGAATGTGATGGGACAATTTGTGGTTAATATTAAAATAGCTATATTAATACTGCACTGCAAAAACTGATTTTCTTATTTTTTGTCTGGTTTCAATACAAACATCTAAGCATTCCTAAATCAAGATACACTGCCCTCCAAAAGTTTGGAAACGCCCTAGAAAAGTGGGGTTTTGGACAATATTGGCATGAATCCTTTTTAATTTGTGATAATTTTGCACTGATAAGGGACAACACAAACTACGAAAACATATTTTATTACATAAACGGTAATACATAGAAAAGACGTAAAAAAATTTCGATTCATCAAAATATCCACCATTAGAAGCTATTACAGCTCTACATAATCTGGGCATAAATTCATTGTATTCTAAACTTAACTGTCAATCAGTTGTTGAAGCTATTGAGGTGTGCTGACCCAAAAATCTTTTAAAAACCTGGGCCAAGTTTAAACCAGTAACCAGTCGTCACAGCTGGCAAAGTTTGACATGTATATATTGCCATTATTATGTAATCAAAATGAAAATTATTATTGCTGGTCTTTAATGATAATGTCAAGTTACTTTAATGTATTTGCACCAAAAAATGATGAGGATTTATGCTGATATCATCCAAAACCACACTTTGCCAGGGGTGTTTCCAAACGTTTGGACGGCAGTGTACACACACTTGAGAAGCAGAATGACTTGAAATTTGTTTAGATATTATATATACCAAATAAATGCATGTTTTTAAATGCACATTTAAATCAAATAGTATAAAACATAAAAAAAAAAACACAACTAACATTGAAAAATCAGGCTGATACTTCCTGGCTTTCCTAATTTTATGACCAAAATAAAACAAAACAAAGATAAAATGCTCAAAAATTACTTGAAAATACTTCATAATATATATATGAGTAATTCCATGCAAAGGTCAACCTTACCATGAAAAAATAAAAGTTTTTACGAAAGGTTTTTACTATACTGACAGCACAGATGTCAACATTTGGTGGTTTAAATTTATTCATGTGAGATCTCTCTTAAAGTTTTTAAAGCATTTTTTTTTTTTACTGCATGATTGTCCATAGTTTAGTAAGTGCTATTTTCAGGCTTGTTACATCCATAACAGTACATATTTCTCATAAATAGACACATCAAAATTAAAATTAAGTAACAATTATATGTTCTGTGAAGGGCCATCGCTTCTCTATTTGTTGGGTATTATTGCATCTGGTTTGTGCCATTTTAATTTGCAGAAATCCTACAAAGTATGTAGTCTGTCAAAAACGATGCCCTTTTTTGTCACATCCATATTTCCCTTTTTAACATAGAAAACCTGTGCACACACATATATCATTCTGATGTTTAGACTCTATTAACAAGGGTTTATTAAAATATAAACAGATGGTTTGGTATATCGGTAACACGTACATTCTCTAAGCATTTATATGGCACATCCATAACGCATAATGTCACATCCATAACCATATATATATATAATATTTATAATGGATAACAAAATACTTTTTTATACTTTTTTATCAAAATAATTTTTTGTGGCATTTCAGGGATCTCTAACGTAAACACAGTAGTCAGTTATGTCCATATAGAAACAGGAATCAAAGTGTGTGGAGAAAAATATGTATCTTCTGAAAACAGACAGCAAGTGTTTTATTTTGTATGTCCCGGCTTGGTATTCATAAAGCAGACCGTTTTCTTGACTGAATGTTCTAACAGCACACATGCACGTCCTTGAAAGTAAACTCTCCACCATGGTTCACACATGACCTTCATACAACATCTCACTGCTTGAGTCTCCGTCGACCTTAACCCATTCATCGCCCTTGGCAAAACACAAACATGTACACACATTAATCTTTTGCTCCACACAAAATAGAATTTTCTCACAGCCCTTTGACTTAGACTGAGACAAACTCTTTGAATGCGCAGAAAGTCTGTAGAACCTTCAACAAGGGCAACAAATCACTCCTAGACTATATTCAGCCAAGCTCCTGAAAAAGGTGAATGTGGACAGAGCGAAAGAGTTCCGGCATTAAACGCTTGATGAAGGAATGATTATTACGGACTCAATGGCACTTGCCTCTGACCTTCTTTGTTATTATAGTCCTGGGGTTTGACTTCAGAGAGCCCCGCACGGCAGTTCATGTCTAGACAGTCAATCACAGGTCTTTTAATGAAATTAGTCAGTTTCCTTTTATCACTTTATCACAATTATGTGGACATAGGGGTGAATTTTAAATAATTTCTGTAATTGGGTTTGAATGGATGGTATAATTCTTGTCCCCGGGTGCTTCACTAACCTCTAACATGAAAAACAGACAATTCATTAAGAAATATTGCCGGAGCTCCTCATTTTTTTCCTGTCTTTAAAGTAAATATTTAAAAAAGTTTTCTGGAGAATAATGAGAATAACTGTATTATTATTTTTAAGTATAATTACATAAGTACTGCAAGTTTCTTCACAAGTTTCTCCTTTCTTCACAAATTCACTTATTTCCATATTAGTCTTTGGTAAAATCTTGTGAACTAACAAAAGCCAAGATTTGGCTACCACAAACTCTTTTAGCTAATTAAGTAATTTGATTATAACTATAATTATAACTAAGAGTTTTCTTAGCTTAAGATGTTTGTTGCAACCAGGCCCAGATCCTTATAATATCGACTACTTTCAATCAAGTATTGACAATGGATTTTTGGTTTTAGTTGGTCTCATTTAGTTGTCTCAATCTAAAACATCCGGTCCTGTTTGATAACTTGGTAACACTTTATGATAAGATTTCATTTGTTAAAATTAGATAACTACATTAGATAACATGAACTACCAATGAAAAGCATTTATTAATCTTAGTTAATATTAATTTCAACATTTAGTAATGCATTATTAGAATCAAAGGCTGTGTCTGTTATTATTATTTAATTGGACCTGAGCTAACAATACACAGTTATATTTTTATTAACTGACATTAACAAAGATTTCAGCCTTTTATTTTGAACCTGTACATTTTCTTGCCAATGTATTACGGCTGCACAATTTTGCGACATATTGCGATATATAACAAAAAATACAGGATTACAGGAAAGAATTAATAGTTTTAGAGTAATTGGGGTGAATAAAATCAAATAAAAATAGTTTAATTAATAATTGTTTTTGTTGTTTTGACCCATTTCGACACCACCAAATGAACGGTAATAAAATAAGAACAAATGTGACCTTGGATCACAAAACCAGTCACAAGGGTCAATTTGTTGAAATTGAGATGTATACATTATCTGAAAGCTAAATAAGCTTTCCATTGATATATGGTTTGTTAGGATAGGACAATATTTGCTCAAGATGCAACTATTTGAAAATCTGGAATCTGAGGGTGCAAAAAAATAAATAAAAAATTGAGCAAATCGCCTTTGAAGTTGTCCAAATGAAGTTCTTAGCAATGCATATTACTAATAAAAATTGACGTTTTGGTATATTAACAGTAGGAAATGTACAAAATATCTTCATGGGACATGATCTTTACTTAATATCCTAATGATTTTTGGCATAAAAGAGAAATTGATAATTTTTAACCCATACAATGCATTTTTGGCTATTGCTGCAAATATACCTATGCTACTTATGACTGGTTTTGAGGTCCAGGATTACATATAAACAGTTACAATATAACAAAAACACTAACAAAATAAACAGTGGCTTAAAGGGATAGTTCACCCCAAAAAATGAAAATTCTCTCATTGATTACTCACCCTTATGTCATTTCAAACCTGTAAGACCTTTGTTCATATTCGGAACACAAATAAATATATTTTTCAAATGAAAATCCAAAAGCTTTCTGACCCTGCATAGGCAGCAACGCAACTACCACATTATGGTACTCTCAAGAAAGCGTGGCGGAAACTGACACGGAAGAGATTTCTTGCAACGAAAAATTATTTTTGTAACTTCAAAAAATTAAGGTTGAACCACTGAGGTCACATGGACTATTTTAACAATGTCCTTACTACATTTCCGGGCCTTGAACGTGGTTGCGTAGCTGTTTATGCAGGCGTCAGAAAGCTTTTGGATTTCATCAAAAATATCTTAATTTGTGTTCCGAAGATGAACGAAAGTCTTACAGGTTTGGAACGACATGAGGGTGAGTAATTAATGACAGAATTTTCATTTTTGGGTAAGCTATCCCTTTTTCAGGTCGGATAATCAAGTCTTCACTGTATAAATTGAGTGAGGAGTGAGTACAATGTATTGATACGCATCCAATTATTTTCATGACAGTTTATGTTCACTTAAAACATAACCGACCGTTTTCAGATGCTGAAACACTAAATAATTCAAGAACTACACATGTAAACGCCGCGCTTTGTTCTGAAACTGGTAAAGCATATATTTATTGAATTAAATTGCAGCCTGCACAATATTGATTTTATTTCTATGTATAAACACTCCATAGCATATTTCTGAAAGTCGGCTATATCGTTTATATCCTACAACAGTGGCATGTTCATTGTAGTAAAGTTACAGGCCTCTAAAGGTACCGCATAACAGTAATGGCCCTTAAGTTGTTCTGAAGTCCATTTAATTTAGGGGAAATTAAAGAGATTTGCACTTATCAGTATAATAGGAAAGTTTTACTCAAGGGCCCCCATAACTTGCTGGACTGCATGGTATATAATGAACTGAAAAACTATGCTCGGAATAAAAGAGAAAGCATTAGAAGATGCAATTAAACTCAGCGCGAGTTAATAGGTATGATGCCGTGAAGAGGGATAAATTGAAAGGCACGCTGTGTCTGCCAGTGAGGGATTTCTTGCCAATGCCTTTGAGCTTTTCAGTCACAGTCCTGTCACAGGGAGTTGAGCAAGAGCAAGCAGCAGCCTCAGTGTCAGAAAAGCCACTTTCATTGTGTTTCAAGCTCTAACACTCTCCCAAAACATGCCCTTCACAGTGTTTTCAGGGAAAAAAGCACCTGGATCGTGCGTTGCCACTTGGAGGATGGGCTACATAAAAGCTAAATCTCCAGCGTGGCATGTTAAGCTCCGATAATCTGCAGAAGAAACGCCACGACACCTGGTCGGAATTTCAGATGACTACGTTCCGGTAGGTGCGAAGCAGGAATCCACCGACAGGCCGACGTCGCTCTTAGAAATCACAGCCAGCTCGTGCCATTAATATCATATTCAAAGGCATCGCAGCGATGTGAGTCACGTCAATGCCGAGAATGTCCTCCAGAAGCGTGCATAAATTACTTTCAATGGCTTGCGCTGGGTTGGTCGGCAAGTGATCCATCTGCGCTCGTAACAGCTGAGGCTCGCTGCAGCAACAAATCGGAGGGCAAGGCTTTCTTCCAGCATGCTCCCATAAGCTTAATAATGTGCCATGTGGAGAATGATGTAACATAAAGACACAGCGAGATGTGCTGCGGCTCAGAAGGACGGACTCAAAGGAGCTGATTACTGTGGATCATCTTGAATGCAACAAGCACCCAAATCTCCAGCGAGACTCTAAATAGTGTTTGACGATGTCACAGAAACAAGAGAGGGTTTAAAAACACTCACAACCACGCTGAGCGCGATCATTACAGCAGCTCCATAAGACAAACCAATGGCAATGAAAGTTTCTTGTTGTTTAAACTCGAGTTGTCAAGGCTGCCATGCCTTACAAGTACTTTTTCCAACTCTGTGCGCTATTACATAAGCATCCTTAAAGTAACGCATGTTTATAGGCATATAAATAGCTAGATTATATATACTTGCTGTGCTAATTGGGAGCAGGCTGTCATCTTAATTCAAATCATTCATCACATATCGAGATATATCTGGTCTCTTTTGACTCTAACGAGAGGCGTGAGGGAGCTGGCCATGCGATTGGGTATTTGCCTTCCACAAGATGGCAACATTGATTCATCTTGCTGCTTTTTATAGTGCGCTAGTCTCTTAGGCAGCCCGAGCCTGAAGAACCCCGTGATTTTATGTTGCTATTCCACCTGCTGTGAGAGCAGGAAGAAAAAGCGTTCGGTTGTTCTTTTCCATGTGTCCTTTTCACTTCAGGCTGCCAATATTTGCTAAGTTATTCCGATTCCATTAAAGAACAAAACACTGCTTTAGTTGGCTGACGTAAGATGCAAGTTTATCGCAGAATGCGACCACTTGAATCTCCAGAGGATCTAGATAACTAAATTGTCAGGCGTAAGGATCTAAAATGAAATCAGTTGTAAATTCCTTCCTTGCATTCCTCTCCAATCAATATTGAGGCAAGAATAAAATTTGCTTTGAAAAAGTGAAGGACAGAATTAAACATGAATATTGCATGCTTGAACTACGTGGGCTTCCCATAAATCATAAAGCAGCTCTGTGTTGAAAAGGCTTTCTTCTTTTTTTCCAGTGCATGTAGTTCCAGATCAAAATCACCTCACAGGATTAAAAGCTGCTGCTAAGGATCAAATCTGGCTAAAGTTAATATTTATTAATTTCACAATTTGCTTTTAATTCAGCCTCAGTAGTCCTCCAAAGTGCAGAGTTAATAATTAACAAAAATTTAGCTCGTACCTCTGCTTAAAAAATATTGATCAACGAAAACTCCTTGAAGTCAGCCTGAGGCGAACTTTAACAGCATCTGGATCTACCAGTGGTGGGGACATTTAACATAGATGAACGTCTGAATTATTTAAACAAGAATGAATTAAAGAAATACATTTATACAATCCTTGAAGCGATGAAAGATCTGAAGACTTTAATAGACAGCGCTGCAATCTGCCATGAAACTTTGCACATTTACCGAACGCAATTAATGTTTCAAACGTCAGGCTCCTCCCACACGCTCTGTTAAATATAGTTAAATACACGACTCCTCCCACAGATCTTGTGCGTGTGCGTACCGGTGCCATTTCAGAGCATCTCTGCTTTGACGAGTGAATCATATCCTATACACAGGGCTCATATTATCGAGCTTAACAAAGGTTATTCGGGGGTATTATTCCCTCTGTGTGATAAAAGATGTGCTACCTTATGCCATGGACACCGCAGAGGAGGTCTTTAGATAAAAAAGGCTTTTACGCACAGCGGTGAATAGAGACTAGAGCTCTAGAGGGCTTTGAGGAATGATGCTGTACTATCACGGCATTAAAATGTAAAGACTTTATACAGCCGCATCTACACATGTTGCGAGTAAACAGAAACAGATAGCTTTCTGCAACTTTCAATACCACAGCATATAGGGCTGAATAATTAAAAAAGAAGTTCACTTCCAGAACAGAAATTTACAGATAATTTACTTACCCCATTGTCATCCAAGATATTCGTGTCTTTCTTTCTTCGGTCTTAAATAAAGTATGTTTCTTGAGGAAAAAATTTCAGCAATGTTCTCCATATAGTGGACTTCTGTGGTGCCTGCGAGTTTGAACTTACAAAATGCAGTTTCAATGCAGCTTCAAAGGGCTCTAAACCAAAGCCAAAGAAAAAGGGTCTTTTCTAGCAAAACAACTGGTTATTTTCTTAAAAAAAAAAAAAAAATTAAAATTTCTATACTTTTTAACCTCAAATGCTTGTCTTGTCTAGCTCTGTAATGCACATGCATACTCTGTGTAATCTGGGTCAATATAGTCAATAAAAACTCCCATCTTATTTTCTCCACTAACTTTAAAATTGTCTACATCGCTATTTTACCTTTTTTTGTAAAGGGCGTTTGACCTTCTTTGTACTTTCCCTTTGTAAACACTGGGTTGGTACTTCTGCAGCCATGTAGGACGATTTTCAAGTTGGAGGAGAAAATGGGTGTTTTTCAACATACCCTAAACTGTATTGACCCGGATTACACAGAGTAGGCATACACATCGCAGAGCTAGGCAAAACGAGCAATTGACATTAAAAAGTATATAAATTGTAAATTGTTTTCGAAAGTAACCGACCGTTTTGCTAGATAAGACCCTTCTTCCTCAGCTGGGATCGTTTAGAGCCCTTTGAAGCTGCATCTAAACCGCATTTTGGAAGTTCAAACCAGGGATGGGCGATACAGGCTTGAAAATTTATCACGATATTTTTGGGTATTTTTTGTGATATCAATGATGATAATTCAGGGAATCCTGTTTTTTTTAGAGAAAAGTATTATCTTTCCTATTTTTACCCAAAACATGGTGTTGTGAGCATTAGTGAGTACACACATAATGTAATGATTGTTTAATTCACTGGAATGTGAATTAAATTTTAGTACTTTTTGTATGTCAAATTCCTTGTGTAAACACACTTGGCAATAAAGTTCTTTTCAATTCTGATTCGGAAGCCGAAGGGCACCCTTGCGCAGAAACTCCACATATGCTTTACAGCAGAAGTAATAGACCAATTAGGAGTAGACATCACAGTTTCAGGCGGGGCGAGCATAGCTCATTTGCATTTAAAGGAACAGTCCCTCAGAATGGGATGATTTTTGCAGAGCTGATTTTGACAAGGTAAAAAGGGTGTTGTTTTACACAATCACTGAGAATTTTTAACCAAAGTATATTATAGACCTTTCATTAAGACCTAAAGAATCATATCAACTTGTGGAAAATGGGCATCCAATGACACCTTTCAAGCTATTAAAAACATTTTACATTAACCTATTTTAGTTCACATATTCAGATTTTTTTCTCAAAAACGTAGGTTAATATCTCTACTGACTTCATAACTCGATTTAACTTAATAATAGTGAGTTTGTCCATTCTAAAGCGAAAAAAGTCAGAAGTGTGGGATATAAACTCAAAAGAGAGAATGGCGAGTTTATTTTTCTTATCAGAATTGTGAGATATAATCTCGGAATTGTGAGAATAAAGCCAGCATTTTTAATTTTTTATTCTTTTATCCATTGGCTTCCATTGACTGCCACTTGAAAACTGTCATTTTCTGCAACCAGACAGGCTTCATCCACAATAAACATCATCACTGTTTGCAAACACTAAACTGGTCTATAGTACTGATGACGCTCTAGGACTCTCTAATCCAGTTATCGCTGTAGCTGAATAAAACGCAGATAGAGAAATATTAATTGAGGAAACTTGAAGACAATAAACATATGATTGCTACAATATATGATGTTCTTCAAGCAATTTGGATATTTTTATAAGGATAAAGTATATTTATAATGCAATGCTTATCAACACAGCCTTTATAATACTATAAAATAGTATGATTTCAGCCTCATTCTCATTCTGATATGATAACAAAAGGTTATTTCAAACACTTGACTATGTTATGAAGTTCATTTGGAGAAAAAGCATGTCATTAAATGATATCTTTGTTGAACAACAGATTTGTAAACAGGCTCATACTCATGCAATACTGCATTGCACACGTGCTACTAGTACAGTTAATGTTATTCAAGGCTCAGACCGTTTTTTGTCACACTGCACAGTTTTGACCAAACCAGTTCCAGATTGGAGCTCCTCATTTAGCGAGATGCTAGTTTCACAACTGCCTTCAGCATGTCACTTCTACTGTTGCACACAGAAATATGTCAACAATTACATTTTACCCTTAGACTAATTCTTATTGTGGGGACAATAGAAGTCCACTATATGGAGAATATTCCTGAAATGTTTTCCTCATGACTTAAGAAAGAAAGAAAGACATGAACATCTTGGATGACAAGGGGGTGAGTAAATTATCTGTACATTTTTGTTCTGGACGTGAACTTCTCCTTTAACATTATCTGTAAACCGTGATGATTTGTGCACCGCTTTGCAAAAAACGCTGCCAAGATCCTTATCACGTGGCATTACATTTCATTATCTATGGCCTCTCTGGACAAAAGGCAAAGGGAGGATGGCGAGGCGTTTCATTTTATACTCGATCTCATAACCTCCAGATGTTCACCTCTAAAACATGTCCACAGATACAGGTAGAGCTTAATGACCCGAAAATCGCCTGGAGTTCAGGTAATGAAGAGCAAGCCCCGTTCGCTTTTAATTGGGACTTTGAATCGAGATTGCTAGGTAATGTGCTCCATGCATTACGAGTTTAAAGAACAAAAATTTGCCTACAGATATTTTGTTTGTATGAAGCGAAGACCTTGCTGAACCGCACTTCATATAATTGTGAGGGGAGATGGGCTGTGTCAAAAAGGTGAGTTAGCCAAGACCACACATCAGCTGCAAAATGTCAACCGGACTCCGTAATTATTCAGGGCTCTAAAATTAGACATCAAGATTCTCGTGACAAGGACGGAGCACTGAGGGCCCATCGGGCGAGAGCATGAAACACAATGCCCTTTGAGTCAAGCTTGTTATTCCTTTGACTATTGACTGCTTTTTTGATAACGCTGTCAGCAGGAGATGAACGGTTTGATCACAAGTCTTTTGAACCTTTTTCCT
Organism: Labeo catla; assembly: GCA_012976165.1. Taxonomy (NCBI): domain Eukaryota; kingdom Metazoa; phylum Chordata; class Actinopteri; order Cypriniformes; family Cyprinidae; genus Labeo; species Labeo catla. Next base: position 156,686 of record VONZ01000071.1, read on the forward strand.
CACACAGATTATTAGTGCGATTGCTCCGACTGCATGTTCGCCCGTTTGTTATTTTTCAAAATGGTACAAAATCACTCGGGTCCAGGGTAAATTAGTGTTCTGTAATTACAAGAAACTGGAACGCCATTTATCAAATGAAGAATTCATCCCGGCGTCTGCCGACCTTGGGGGTCATCAATTCGTTTGTCAGTCCTCCAAAGAAATAACGATTGTTCCCCTTCAGCATAAGCACATAATGCCGGATAGAGTGGGTTTTGCTTGCTAGTTTGCATGACAGGCAGCTGGTGACAACCTCAAGCCCAGATGCTGCTGCCCCACCTCTGCTCAGCTGTCCACAGTGGAGCCGGCTTTGAACAGCCTATTACCTCCACACAGCACCAGGGAAGGCAATCAGCACCACTGGAGCACTTCTCTTGGACCAGATGGTGAGAAAGATGAATCGCACCATTATATTAGAGCTCAATAATTCTTCAGATGAAACTAATTAAGCTGGTTTTCTTACCTCCCTTCAATCACCAAATATGGTTGATAGCAAGGCCACTCCCTCAATGAGTTTGGAAATTCTAATGTTCCTATCTGATACAGCTTTTGACCTTAGCTGCCTGCAACATTGGACTGCTAAGAAAATTCTGCTTTAGAGTTTCATCCCTGTATTTATAAAACACCATCTAACTGGTTTACAGTAGCTTCTGAACATGGACATTCATCTCAGTTTTAATCTTTAAAATTGACCTTACATTTAAATCAACTTAATTTTTTAAAAGGAAAGGTTGAATTAGTTTTCTCAACTGTCTCAAGTATTTCTCAGCCTCAGTTGGTAGTTGGTTGAATGTGACTGTGGTGACATTTCTGTAAAATTATATTGCGTTGTTTTTTTTTCGAGACATTTCGAGACAAATTCAAAGAGAAATGTCCAGTAAGTGATGCTAAAGTGCATTCAGTTGTATCCAGAACTAATGGATGTGAATTTGGCAATGTTTTATTACACTGGTTGTTGTACAAAAAAAAATCACGCCATGAAATGTCTGAGGAGTGGTGCTAAAAGTTTAATGCTCTGTTGTGGTTGAAAATAATGTGTTAACAAAAGCAAACATGAGATAACGAGTTTGCTGAGGCAACCGTGTCATTTTAGCTTGCCTCTTTAAGCTCTTTTATTGTAACTTTTGCGTTATGGACACTGCAAGTGCAAAGTTGCACCAAGTGAGCTGCCAACCAGACATATCAGAAAAACCACACATATGGAGCTGGTTACGTGATGCAAACATCAACACGTATTAGTTTACAAATGAAGCATTATGGTAAAACCATTTTGAGGTCATAATAGTATTGAAAAAAGAATTGCATGAAAATATGTCTTTATTATCAATATATATAATCAATATATATATAATATATAATATCCTGCCATAATTTGTGTGAAAAGGAATAAAAGTTGTTGAATGCTGCTGAAAACTACAGTGAATTGTATCTACAAGTACATTTTTTTGAGGAAAAAATCTAGGTAGAGTTCTGTATCTGAGCCTATGTTGAATGTCGACTTCTGATCTGATCTTGTGACTAAGATACATACAGTAGAGGTCAAAAGTTTGCATCCCTCTTTCAGAATTATGAAAAATGTAAATTATTTTACCAAAATCATACAAAGTGCATGTTATTGTTTATTTAGAACCAACCTGAATAAGATATTTCACATAAAAGATGTTTACATTCAGGTCCCACAAATTCTCAAACCCTTTCCAACAATGACTGTAAGATTTTGAGATCCATCTTTTCACACTGAGGACAGCTGAGGGACTCATATGCAACTACTATAGAAGGTTCAAACACTCACTGATGCTCTAGAAAGAAACACAATGCATTAAGAGCTGGGGGTGAAAACTTTTTGAATTTGAAGATCAGGATAAATTTAACTTATTTTGTCTTCTGGGAAATACGTAACTATCTTTTGTAGCCTCTAAAGGACGGTACTAAATGAAAAAAATATGATATTTAGGCAAAATGAGAAAAAACTACACATCTCCAATCTGTTCAAAAGTTTTCACCCCTTGCTCTTAATGCATTGTTTTCCCTTCTGGAGCATCAGTGAGTGTTTGAACCTTCTGTAATAGTTGCATATGAGTCCCTCAGTTGTCCTCAGTGTGAAAATATGGATCTCAAAATCATACTGGGACAAAAATCATACAAAGTCATTGTTGGAAAGGGTTCAAATGCTGGTAAACCAAAGAATTTGTCAGACTTGAAAGATTTTTCTGAACAACAACGGGCAGTTTGACTGTTCAGGACAAACAAGGGACTCAAGGGACTCATCAAGGGATCAGGCTTGAGAATGTTATTTATTTATTTTTTCTCATGTTGTCCTGTTCGCACTATGATTTCCCTGGTGAAAAATAAATATACTAAAATGTATTTAAAATACATTTATTTCATGCTAAATATAAAACAAATACATTTACATATTATGTACTCAATAAAAATACCCTGCAATTGTACTTTTAGTATACTAAACTGGTATATTTAAAGTCTGCTAAATTGGAACAACTAATTTTGTACTTAATGCGCTTTAATTGTGCGGAAGTACTGCTGAAGTCCAACTAAAGATATACTTAAGTATATCTGATTGTGCTGAAGTGGAACTATTGCAGGTATAGTCTTGGTAAAGTTTAAATATTTTGCATTTAAGAGCGAAGTTTTTTAAAGATCATACAATCTTCATCAATAGTGATATTAAAACACATTTTAAGCTTAATTTTGAGAAATGTGCATTGTGCACAAGTAGTACTCCAAATAGTTTAATTACAATTTTTATATCAGTAAATCTCTAGTGATATGTCAATAATTATGGTAATAGACTTGACCTACACTTAGGATAAAATAAATGCATTTTAAATCTATTACTTTTTTACTAGGATTGGTTTTTTTTGACAGATGGCTATTCTCAGGTTCAGTGTGAAAACATATCAAATCAATCAAAATTTGATAAAAAAAAAAACCTTCAAAGCCACACAAAAATCCCAACATAACAGAAACTCTCATAAGCCTAAAAAAACACAACTGACCATTAGACAAGAGCAAGTGTTCCCCTTTACTTGAAAACATAAAATAACACTTATGTTAAACATGTACTCTCCCACTGCAGTCCCACACAAATTTAAGAGGATTGAATATAATGAAGTTGTGACAAAATGTTGATTTAGCTCGTTTTAATTCAGATCAAGTGAACTGATCAAGCACCAGTTCTGAGTGTAGGCAACATCGTTGTTATTGAGCTTTTAGTTATTTCTGGAGCTTAACTGCCTCTGGTCATCATTTACTTTCACTGTATGAAAAAAAAAAAAAAATAGTGAGAATGTTCTGAAAACATCTCCTTTGTTCTACGGTAGACAGAAAAACAAAAACTAGAACAACACGAGGGTGAGTAAACGATGAGAATATTTATTTTTGGGTGAACTATCCCTTTAATAACAACAATACTTAAAATATTACAAAGAAACTCTGTTGAACCTGGACTGCATTACAATCTGTCATACCCTAATTAGAGCCAAGAGAAAATGGCTTCTTCACACTCTCAGTTAGGTAGTAGCTGTTCTCAAAGCACCCACGCTTGTAACATTCACAGCTATTGCCAACATAGGACCGGGTAAAGATAAAGACTGCTCAGTTAATTGAATCCAACACAGAACCGTAGGCAGTTTCCAAAGTACTAAACACGACGATATTTGTTTATGTAAGCACACAGTGAAGTAACAAAAAGTTCATCCCACAATCCTCGTCATACTGGCAGCATCGAACCGTGCGTACGACAAGACGAAGGCGGTGCCCTGCTTTCCAAAAAAACAAATATCAGGCATTAAGGCCGGCTTTAATATGTCACCATAAAATGTCACATGTTCTGTGGTGTGTGAAGTACATAACCACATAGCAGTGACGCACATCTTCAGCTGGATGTCAGACACATGGCTTGACCTTTCTCCAGCATGGATGTTATAATGGGCAGCAAACAAAAGATGGCCGAGCATACCTGAGTCATTTCCAACTTCTCCTGGCATTAAATTCCCTAGCAATGAGATGACACTTTCATAAGTGAAGTATTAACACCCTCAAAAGTTGTTGCAAATATAGCCAGTAGCACTAATAATAGAACAATCATTCTTAACCGGTAAGGGGGTAAATACATTTGCATGGCACTGTGAGTAAAATATCCATTTTCTTTCTATTTTGACCACAATTCCGATAAAACGTCTTTATTTTAAGTCCTTATCATCAATTCAATCTGTTTAATCTTCCCTGGTATAAAGAGAGGTAAAACACATGCGGATGGTTTGACTGTACTGCCGCTGGGTATAAATCAACACTGGCAAAAGGACAACAGTAATCACATTCACCTAATCTCCCATGACAGATTCAGGACATGCTTTTCATTATAGCAAAAGTGGATAACGGAGCAATAAGCACTGTTTCAGAGTTTACTCAAATCCTGCTCAAACTAACAAAGAGATTCTTGTTCCTGAGCGGTTGATGACGCATTGTATTTACTGAGGGCTAAGACAAGAAAAGGTGCTGAATTTTTACTACATTCTGATACACCTTTCTTTTTCATCTTAGATGTACTGTCAGTCTAAATATTGAGTTTTATATAGACAGCTTTTATAGATATGTTATAAATATTCCCTTATGTAGTTTACGATACTAGGACCGATGCAAAACTGTCACAGAATTGTTAGAGGAACATAGTTAAAATAACATCTGAAAGTAAAAATGTCTGGCAACAATCATTAAAAAAAATGTTTACTCAAAAACGGAAATTTGATGAAAATCTACTTAGAGTTGCAAAGGGGGTGTAAAATTTCCAGCCTGATCTCACGGTAATTTGTACATATTTTACGAGGTGGCTAATTTGTATGAATTCGTACAATTTTAGCTAAAATGTATGTATTTTACGAGTTGCACAATACGTATGAATTTGTACGAATGCCCTACACCTAACCCCTCCCCTAAACCTACCTGAAAACATACGAATTCGCACGAGTGAAGTTGTATGAAATCGTACGAATTAGCCACCCCCTAAAATACGTACAAACTTCCCAGTCTTTCCAAAAGTTTCTAAAAATCCCAGAAAGTCTCCAAAATTTTTTTTTTTCAACATTTTCATCATTTTCCACCCCTTTGCAACCCTAAAATGTACTAACCCTCAGACCATTCAAGATGACGATTAGTTTAAGTCTGGAGTGAATGGGTGCCGTCAGAATGAGAGTCCAAACAGCTGATTAAAAACATGACAATAATCCACAAGTAAACCACACAACTCCAGCCTATCAATTAATGTCTTGTGAAGTGACAAGCTGTGCATTTGTAAGAAACAAATCCATCAAAGTGTTTTAACTTTAAATCATTGCTTTTACTAAAACATGAGTCCATAATTAATTATAACGCTTCCTCTAGTAAAAAAAAAAAAGTCCATCACCTGTCTTCTCACGTCAAAATCCACCAACACACAGTATTTGTTTAAAACTGTTTTGGACTGTTTTCACATTTAGACAGTGTTTGATCTGCATATATTTTACTAATATTATAGTTAGAGGACTATTTTAGCCAGAAGCAACACTCTGAAATAAAAAAAACATTTAATTATGGATTTGTTTCCTACAATCATTATGCTTTTCACTTAAAAAGATGTTAATTGATGGATGTCTCGTGTGGATTATTGTGATGTTTTATCAGCTGTTTGGACTCTGATTCTAACGGCACCCATTCACTGCAGAGGATCCATTGGTGAGCAAGTGATGCAATGCTACATTTTTCCAAATCTGTTCTTATGAAGATGCAAACTCATCTACATTTTGAAAGAAGTTTTATTTTTAGGTGAACTCTTCCTTTAAGTTGAATTGAAAAGTAAATAAATATAATATAAACAAATGCAATAAACATTTGGACTCTACTAAAAAAGTAAAAGATTCAAAATGCATTTATTTTCTACTAAGTATAGTTTATGTCTATTAACATATTTACTGACATATTGCTCAAGACTTACTGATATAAAAATTGTAATTAAACTTTATTTGGAGTACTACTTGTGCACAATGCACTTTTCTTAATATTAAGCCTAAAATATTTTAATATCACTACTGATGAGGATTGTATAATCTTAATATCATCTTTAAATGCAAAATATTTAAAGTATACCTAAAGTATACTTTTAATAGTTCAACATTAGCACAATCAAATATATTTAAATATATCTTTAGTTGGACAATTAAAGTGCATTAAGTACAAAATGAGTTGTTCCAATTTAGCAGACTTCATTTTTATTTGTATTTGTAGTATACTCTGCATGAAATTTTATATACAATTTAGTATATTTATTTCAAAGTTTCAAAGTTTCAAAATGTAAAATCCAAATCCATCCAAATGTAGGATGTATGTAACTGGTTTAAATGAATAAATATATATATATATATTTTTTTTGCATTTTCTCTTTTTGTAACTTACTGCATGCTTTACCAAACTGAAATAACCCTAATAAATTTGCAATCTTTGATTTTCTATAAGACATCAATGTATGTTTCAGTAAGATGGCATTCTGAATCATGCTCCTTTAATTTTCTGAATAAATCTAAAAGATTTACACATTTTTGTCATCCAGCATGGCAAACATGTAAAATTCATAATCACACACCCTACATCTTTTATGACAGGCACTGGCTTGTAAAGTTATGTTTATGGTCAGCATAGCGTATTGTGTTCATTCTTTAGTAGCATGCAGCATAGCCATATTTGAAAGTCATACTTGTGTTGAATAGATTTACAATAAATACTGTATGTCACAAGCAGCAAGGGGAGTGTGGGAATGATTCATATAAATTGTGGCAAGTGGTGGCACAGCTGAATAACTGGCACCAACATAGGGTAATATCTGAAAGCATATTTTACAGTGGCCTGTCATTTCCTTATAGCTTTTAAAACAAGTCAAATCCATGTTTGTGACAGCTGGAGCCTGCTGGCCGAGTAAAAACTCTGCCCATCCACATACTGCAGTCACGATGAGCTGAGGACAAAACAGTTAAAGTGATAAAGCAATGCTAAGAAAATACATTTTCAAGACCGTTAAAAAAAATTGCCACAATTTACAAATAATCACCTTTAAATGCTTTAACAGGACTTATCTTGCACAGCTGTCATCCTCAAGGAGTTCAAGGTCTATGCATAACCAAAGTTTCAGCACAAAAGCAATACAGGCCGTGTTTGAAGTGAAACGTACTTGTTATCTGTTATTTAAATCAGGGATTTGTTTGTGCATTATAATACTAGTGGATTCTGTAGAATTAAGACTTCCTCTGATGGTGCTAGATGAAGATAAAGATGTTTTCAATTCGAAAGCAAAACATGGATTTCTTATTAACTGATACAATAATCTCATTCGGAAATGACAATTGGTTTGACATTAGTGTGCTTTCAGCATGACTTAAAAAGTGAAAGTCTTGCCTATGGCTGATTTACAATTTGAAATTCACAGTGTCAAGTTCAATTTACCCTCGCGTTTATAGCCTCCCTAATGTTTTTTATTTTTATTTTTTGTATAATGGCAGTGTGATTATAGCAACAGCATAATAAACAAGCATATTAAAACTTGCAGGACGGAGATAAATAAACACTAAGGTATGTGAGGTGCAAACCATGCGAGTGTCCTTTGTTGCATGCTCAAGACAGGAATACTACTGCAGAATATAATTACATGGCTGTAACTAATAATTACGGAAGCCACATTGTATCTAATCTATAAATTCTATAACAGCCTTAAGAAAAGAAAATCAAACCCGTGTCTTGGAATGTGGTTCTGATTAGGTCAGGGAATTAATTTCAGTTGTACACAGTGCCACACGCTCTAACCTCTGGGGAAAGGAGTGCTAATGACACTAGCTGATGTGATTATTTTTCTTGCAGCAGAGTGTACCTCTAATCATTAAGCCCACTACAAACCATCTCAAATTAATCTCTTGGACAGGTGGCTAAACTTATGATCGGGTCCGGTTGCATTCTCTCAAGGGAAATTCTTGTAACAAAAGTACTTCCCACAAACATACAAAGTTTCAGCCGTGATATATTATACATTTTGCAAGAATATGTAACTCTATGCTTGATAATTAAGCAATGTCACACATCACACCAGCAGTATTACCAGCCTTGTGCAGCATCAAAGCTCAGTGAAATTCAGTACAAGGTCACTCTTATTGCACAATTCGACAAACTAAAAGCTAATAATTTTGAGCTACTTGCATTTTAGACAATATTGCCACTTAGTTTGCCAATTTTTCTCCTCCAAAAGAAGTCAAAGCAAAACAACTGTTGTGCCTGCTCGAGAAACACACCTTCATGGCACTGCTGAATGAATCAGTGTTTTGAACGAATTGGTTGTTAATGACTCGTTCACAAACATACTCCTTGCTGAATGAATCAGAATTTCTGATCGAAGCTGTTGAATGAATGATTCAATGACTTGCTTTTATACAACAACTCGACAAACCAAAAGCTATTAATTTTTAGCTACTTGCACTTTAGACACAATAAAGTCAAAGCAAAATAATCGTTCCATCTGCTCGAGAAACATACTTTCATGGCCTTGCTGAATGAATCAGTGTTTTGAACAAATCGTTGTTAATGACTTGTTCGCAAACATACTCCTTGCTGAAGAAATCAGAATTTCTGATCGAAACTGTTGAATGCATGATTCAATGACTTGCTTTTATACAACAATTCAACAAACAAAAAGCTAATAATTTTTAGCTATTGATTTTAGACATAATATTGCCACTTACTTTGCCAATTTCGCTTCTCCAAACGAAGTCAAAGCAAAACAATTGTTGCGTCTACTCGAGAAACACACCTTCATGGCACTGCTTAATGAATCAGTGTTTTGAAAGAATTGGTTGTTAATGACTCGTTCACAAAAATACTCCTTGCTGAATGAATCAGTGTTTTGAACGAATCGGTTGTCAATGACTCGTTCACAAACATACTCCTTCAATGACTTGCTTTTATACAACAATTCAACAAACCAAAAGCTATACATTTTAGCTACTTGCATTTTAGACACAATAAAGTCAAAACAAAACAATTGTTCCATCTGCTTGAGAAACACACCTTCATGGCCTTGCTGAATGAATCAGTGATTTTAAACAAATCGGTTGTAATGACTTGTTCGCAGATATACTTCTTGCTGAATAAATCAGAATTTTTGATCGAAACTGTTGAATAAATGATTCAATGACCCACTTTTAAACAACAAATCGACAAACAAAAAGCTAATAATTTTTTGCTATTGATTTTAGACACAATATTGCCACTTACTTTGCCAATGTTGCTCCTCCAAATGAAGTCAAAGCAAAACAATTGTTGCATCTGGACAAAAAACACACCTTCGTGGCACTGCTGAATGAATCAGTGTTTTGAATGAAACGGTTGGTAATGACTCGTTCACATACATACTACTTGCTAAATGTATCAGAATTTGATCGAAACGGTTGAATTGATGATTTAATGACTCACTTTTATACAACCATTCAACAAACAAAAAGCTAATAATTTTTAGCTACTTGCAATTTAGACACATTTATACTTACTTTGCAAATTTTGCTCCTCCAAACGAAGTCAAAGCAAAATAATTGCTCCATCTGCTCAAGAAACCTTCATGGCACTGCTGAATGAATCAGTGTTTTGAACCAGTCGGCTGATAATGACACATTACGCCTTGCTGAATGAATTCATATTTCTGAACAAATCCGTTGACTGATTCAATGACTCGCTCATTTGAGTCATTTGTTTTGTTCCTGAATGAATTTGTTTTAAACAAATTGGTTGAAAGAATGAATCAATGATCCACTCATAAAGATATTCACTTGCCACCACCTACTGGCAAAATGATGTAACTAGCAGAAAGAGTCGCTGAAAAATGTAAACAATAAGTTTTCAGATATTCAGATAAAATATAAAATTTATGTGCAGCATATTCAAACATTTATTTCAGTTCATTCATCGCCTATCTTTCGAAGACTTTAAGTTGAATAATCTTCAGCAGATCTACAGTATGTCTATGTGTGAGAGATCTCAAATTGAAAATGTGCTTTCCTGGCTCAGACCTGCATCTACATGCAAACCTTTCAGACCTTGATTTCTGTTAAATTTATGCATCTTTGTGTTGCTGCCACCATTAGTCTAGCAAAGTACTGTTATATCACAAATTACAAAGCGCTGCCAGGGAGGATGAGAGTTTACTCACCTTCATATTTCTTCAAAACATCTTTGTAAAGCGCTGAAGTCATCTTCTGCTCTGAAGTGTCTAATAATCTCTTCGCAGAAAGCACAGTATGAGGGTCTTACAATTCTAGGATTGCTAAATGAAATGACAGCAGGAGACAGTAAAAGCTTGCAGTATTATGGTCATTTGATCAAAAGGAATAGAGGATGTATTTGTCGAATAGGTTGCAGCAAATAACATTCCGCCTTTTTTCCCCCTACAAACAACTGCTTCGTTATGAAGTGTGAAAATCAACATGACAGCTAACAACTTTGTACAATCAATTGAGATATTTTTATGCATACAATACACCGTGTTTTAAAGCACAACAGAAGCAGAACTTTTTGTACTGAGAAATGTCCTATTTATTTATTTATTTAGGCCCAGTATTGCCCCAACACGTTTGGCTGCTCTCTCTCCCCAAGACTAAATGAGCTTCAAAAATTCATAGAATATTGATCAGCTGGCAAAGTCAAACACGATATCTAAGATCACAAAGACTTGGGGCGAGATGCACTATCAGCTAGAAATAGTTGTGTCACACAGAGTACATAAGAGAGCTTCAAACGAGACACGGATGAGGCCAAGTTAATGGTGTCTGCTATCGGGCCTGATTTGGAAGGTCATCTGTAGGTTGGCAAAATGACGGGAAAAAACAACAACTCCCCGGCTGACCTGCGTCGAGATGTCACCTTTTCTGATGTGCATTTAAAATCACTAATTGTATCAGCTAAAAGTGAGACAAGCGGACTAATTCTGTGCACCGTCGGGAGTTTTAGTGTTGCGTCTGTAAATAGGCATTTTTCGCTTTCATCATTTGCTCTGTTTTACAACTCTGTTAGGTGAATTGCTTATTTTTGGCATGTCATGACACATTTGTTACCTTCTCCAAGCTGCGGGACTCACAATCTGCTTGATCGTGCTTGATCGTTCATGTTTTGAACGGCGGCACTATAATTTTGCACAGATTTCCTCTGTAAAAAAATGGCTGCATTATAAATAAATAAATAAATAAATCTCGCAGAATGGATCAAAAATGATTTGTGTCACTTTCAAGCAGTGAAAATACACAATTGGCCGTAGATTACAACACTCCATATGTTATCAGCAACTGTGCAAAATGCAAGTTGTTGGATGCATGCAAAACACACAATCAATGCAAAAGTAATTCATGAATCAGCTAGGCACTTCCAAGAGGGTGTAATTTCCATTTCAATATGTGATTGCAAAGGCTGTTGAGTGAATTGGATGGTTATTTTGTCTGTGCTGTGTTATAGTTGACTTTCGTCTCCAGACCAATTGTTAGGGAATAAAGATTTCACAATCCTAGACTTGAGCCAAAAATGCCACAGTGCAAGTAGTTTAGTGTTGCCGTAATAAAGAAAGGTCAAATAATACATTCATTGATCAGATACAGCAGAAGTTTTGAAGGTGGGGGAGTTTGTCTAAACTACGGATCTATTCTCAGAGATTTTAAAAAGCTGTTTGATGTGTTTATGCAACTAATTTTAAACGCTGCTTTTTATATAGTTTAATACTGTATATATTATAAGTGCATTTTTTTTAGTATTTTGCTATTATTGTAAATAACTGTTTTGACTACAAATCAAATGCTAATTTTCAAACAAGTAATCACTGCAGTGATAATTTATTTATGCGTGTACGTACGTATTTATGTACTTTTTTTACACGTTTCAAGTGAACAAACCCCCCTCCCCCACACTATTTAGGTGTTTTGTCATATCATTTGATTTTCATATCATTTGAGAACAAAAAATATATAAAAAAAGCTTGTTCATTCTGCACACACGTTATGTGCAATGCATTAAAGTAATAGTTCACCCCAAAATGAAAAATTGCTTAAAATGTAATCACTCTCAGACCAACCAACATATAAAAATAGTCAAATGGCATACGTTTCTACATTTTTTTTTCCATCAGAACAGATTTGAAGAAATTACTTCACTTGCTCACCAGTGGATCCTCTGCAGTGAATTGGTGCCGTCAGAATGAGAATTCAAAAGACTGATAAAAACATTAATTTTTAATAATCCAACAATAATCCACTAGTAACCCACACAACTACAGTCCATCAGTTAAAGGCTTGCGTTTCTGCAACTAATTGTATATATATATGTATATATATATATACATAATAAATGCATTTTTTGTTATATTGTGCTATTACTATAAATACTTTTGACTTCAAATCAAATGCTAATTTTTAAAAAAGTAATACCTAAATTTTTCCTTCAACTTGAAAGAATATTTATCATAAAACAATCATTGTATGTATGCATGTATGCATTTGTTTATTTTTTTTTACGTTTCAGGTAACCAAAAAAAAACCAAAACACTACTTTTTTTTTTTTTTTGTAAATTGTACATTTTCATAACATTTGAGAAAACAACAACAACAACAACAACAACAACAACAACAACGTGTAACAACAACATTAACAGCAATAACATACGTTTCCTCATTTCTTCATCAGAATAGTTTTAGAGAAATGTAGAATTACATCACTTCCTCACTAGTGGATCCTCAACAGTGAATGGGTGCCGTCAGAATGAGAATCAAAAGATGATAAAACATTAAAATAATCCACTAGTAACCCACACAAATACAGTCCATCAATTAAAGTCTTGTGAAGTGAAAAGCTGCATGTTTGTAACAAAAAATTTCATCATTAATTTGTTTTAACTTCAAATAATTTCTTTTAAAATATAATAAATATATAAAATATAATAAATAATATTGCATTTAAAGTGAAAAGGTCATTTAGTCTAAATCAGGAGAGAAATGTGCACAGATCAAGCACCGTTTACAAGCTAAATCAAACAGTTCTAAACAAATATGTGGGTGATTTTGATGTAAGAGAAACTCATGGGATGGACTTTTTCACTGGAGGAGGCAATATTATGGATTATTGACTGGTAATTTGAACAGAAGCAATGACTTAAAGTGAAAACATCTCAATGATTACTGTTTTTTTTTTACAAAACAGATTTTCACTTCACAGGATGTTAACTGATTACTTGTGGATTGCTTTAATGTTTTATCAGCTGTTTGGGCTCTCATTCTGACGGCACCCATACACTGCAGAGGATCCATTGGTGAGCAAGTGATGTAATGCTACATTTCTTTAAAACTGTTCTGATGAAGAAACAAACTCATGTACATCTTGAATGGCCTGAGAGCGGGGTAACAAACATGTTTGTAACAAACAAATCCATCATTAAGATGTTTAACTTAAAAACATTGCTTTCGGCTAAAATATGAGTCAACAATAATAAATAATATTGCTTTTTCTAAACCAGGGGAGAAATGTGCATAGCATTAAGCACTGTTTACAATCAAAATAAATTAAAAACAGTTCTAAACAAATAATGAGTGGATTTTGATGTAAGAGAAACTCATGGGATGGACTTTTCACTGGAGGAGGCTATTATGGATTATTGACTGGTAATTTGAACAGAAGCAATGGTTTAAAGTGAAAACATCTCAATGATTATGTTTTTTTTTATTACAAACAGATTTTCACTTCACAAGATGTTAACTGATTACTTGTGGATCTCATTAATGTTTTTATCAGCTGTTTGGATGGCACCCATTCACTGCAAAGGATCCATTAGTGAGCAAGTGATGTAATGGTAAATTTCTCTAAAACTGTTCTGATGAAGAAACAAACTCATCTACATCTTGGATGGCCTGAGAGCGGGTAACAAACATGTTTGTAACAAACAAATCCATCATTAAGATGTTTAACTTAAAAACATTGCTTTTGGCTAAAATATGAGTCAATATAATAAATAATATTGCTTTTTCTAAATCAGGGGAGAAATGTGCATAGCATCAAGCACTGTTTACAATCAAAATAAATTCAAAACAGTTCTAAACAAATATATGAGTGGATTTTGATGTAAGAGAAACTCATGGGATGAACTTTTTTACTGGAGGAGGTGATATTATGGATTATCGACTGGTAATTTGAACAGAAGCAATGTTAAAACACCTAAATGAATATGTTTTTTTTTTTTTTTTATTAAACAGACTTTCACTTCACAGGATGTTAATTAATTACTTGTGGATTGCTGTGATGTTTTTATCAGCTGTTTGGACTCTCATTCTGACGGCACCCATTCACTGCAGAGGATCCACTGGTGAGCAAGTGATGGGATGCTACATTTCTCTAAAACTGTCCTGATAAAGAAACAAACTCATCTACATCTTGGATGGCCTGAGGGTGAGTGCATTTATTTTTGGGTGAACTATTAAGTTATACTCATCACACTAATAAAATGCACAAAAAATGAAAAGACACATTTGATTTGTAATAAATGTTAAAATATCACACAATGCATATGGATGAAGCTAGCGTGCAAAAGACAAGCAAAACTGTGCTCTCAAACCACCGCTCTCTGGGGAACGTGAGCCTTCCGTCTTTCAAGCCACGCATGCACGGAGGCAAAGAGAATATTTGCATGCACAGAACAACTCAGGGCTCTTGAAATGTTTAAAACTTCCCTTGATGTGCAAGATACGACTATTGTCCCATTGGAAAGAACCAAAGGTGTACCTTTGTCATACTGCTGTCAGAGCACAATGAAGGAAAGGACTGTTTGATTTGGCTGTAGTGCTTATGCAAAGGAACAGGTTTCTCTGAAGAGGCTTTTATCTGATTCCCTATAGCAGACGGAGATGAGAGACTCGACTCATTTGAGGACTGCTTCCAATGCATAAGAAAGCAAAGAGGAGGGGCAGTTGACACGGCAATGCCAGCCCAATTAAATATTACTCATAAGATATTCGCCAGGAGTTGAGCAACTGTCACGGCTACACAAAAAGAAAGCCTGCAGACAAACTTGCCCGCACTGATGCTCCAGGTTTAAAAAGAAGATGGTCAAGAAGAAGAACTCATGCCAGCATGCAAACTTCGAAATCTTTAGAAGTAAGGGCATCTCGGAGTGAACTCGAGACAATGGGTCTTTGAGCAATTATTTTTGTGTGTTTTCTGATATGCGCAGGCATTCAAAGACAGGCAATGATGTGATATTAAAGAGCATGTAATTTAGCAGCTGAGGGACTTTTGAGCGTGAACGAGGCCTGGCGACAATACCATGGCAAAGGCTGTGCTGTCTCTTCCATTTAATTTTCCAATCCACTTCCTCCACGTAGTTAGGAGAAGTGAGTTTTGTTCTGGTTTGATACACCGTCTAATTTGAGGTACTAAGAGCTTGTTGAAATTGTTCTTTGGTAATGCATTCTGAAGTCTCCAAATGATGAATATTTCTGCTATCTTCTCGCGCTGTGTTTAATATATTCCAGAGCTCCTGACTTCTGCTCTCTTTCAACTTTTTAAATCACCGCAGTCTAACTAGTATGAGAGATTTTACCATAAAATCCTTTTGAAGGCACGGGTGTGGGATGTGAATGTCTTGAGCTGGATATTTGAGCCTCGCATTGGTCTGTTATTTGGGAGTAATAAGTTGCCGCAGTATTGCAAGCAGAAATTACATTGCTGGGATGTAAAATATTATGAATGTGGCATATTGATGTGGATGGAATAATATGATAATTTCAAGTATTCCATGCACAATATGTTGTATGAGAACACGTCTCGGTTTAACAGGTTTTTGTGTAGAAAGTCTTTCTCATTTGTACTGAATGATGTACTGTAGATGTCAGCAACGTATTTGCATTACAATTCTAAGAGAATAAACTCAACTTCACACCAAGAAATTCACAAAAAATAAACATAGCTGTTATTCAAATAAACCTTAAACCATCTGTCAACATGACGCGGTGGCTATAGTTGTACATTTGTATTTGATGAAAAGATTTCTGGTGCCTTTTTGTTTTAGGGGATGATTTTAATTAAAACCGATTTCAGCTTTTATCTTGAGTTGTAAGAAGGTCACATTAAAATGCGTTCATTATGAAAAGTTCAGTCTGAAGAGCATTCATTGTTGCTACTTTTCAAATTAGTTTTAAAAAAAATCGTTTTACCCTTGTCTCACCTTAGATCTTTCAACCTTAAAGTATGGAAATCTATCACAAAAATATCACACATTACATACACATACAGAAGATCTAATATTTGTATAAAAACTATATCTATTTATTATACACAAATTATGACTGCCCCATCATTTCATCATTCATTATTTACTGACCAACATTTTGCCCTTAATAAAGTTTTATTTATTATTTTTAGTTTTTTTTAGTTTTTTTTCCTCCTTAATTTTTTTTGAGGAGATAAGTGCCAGTTAAGAGCATAATTGAGATAAATACACTACCACTCAAAAATTTGGAATCAGTAATGTTTTTAAAAAGAAGTCTCTTATGCTCATCAAGGCTGCATTTATTTGATCAAAAATACAGAAAAAAACAGTAATATTGCAAAATGTTAGTACAATATAAAATAATAGTTTTTATTTTAATATACTTTAAAATATAATTTATTCTTGTGATGCAAAGCTGAATTTTCAGTAGCTGTTACTTCAGTCTTAAGTGTCACTGGATCCTTCAGAAATCATTCTAATATGCTGATTTATTATTAGAATTATCAATGTTGGAAACAGTTTGGAATCCGTGATTCTTTTTTTCAGGATTCTTTGATGAATAACAAGTTAAAAAGAACAGCATTTATTCAAAATATACATGTTTTCTAACAATGTAAATCTATGCTATCACTTTTTATTAATTTAACACATCCTTGGTGAATAAAAGTATTAATTTCTTTCAAAAGAAAAGAAAGAATAAAAATTTACTGACCCCAAACTTTTTAAGAGTAGTGTATATTGTTAGAAAGCCTTTCTATTTTGAATAAATTCTGTTCTTTTTAACCTTTTATTGATCAAGAAATCCTGAAAAAAAAGTATCACAGGTTCCAAAAAAATATTAAGCCGTTTCCAGCACTGATAATAATATTAGAATAATTTTTGAAGGATCATGCGACACTGAAGATTGGAGTAATGATTCTAAAAAAAATCTGTATTTTTGATCAAGTGAACACAGCCTTGATGAGCATAAGAAAAGTCTTTAAAAACGATTATAAATTGTACTGATCCCAAAATTTTGAGCGGCAGTGTACATGATATGAGAGATAATGTGTAAAGAAAAAATAACAGAAAAAACCCTTTATTTCCAATCAAGACATAAAAGTACAATTTTATGCAAATAATGCAGAAAGTGTAAAATATATTTTTTCAGATGTTATTTAATTACGTGACCACAGAATGCTATTAAATACAATAAATCATTTAAAATGCAGTGGAAATATTTCACTGCTTTTGTAATGGGTGTATGTCCACTTATTGAATAATTTAGTGAGAATTCATTTATTTTCTAAAACTCCACAGGGGCAAACATGTCCAAACATGTTGAAAAAAAAACACCTACATTTTTTATTACCTAAAAATCCTAGCCATCCATTTTTTTTTTTTTCACCTTTTTGTAAAGAAGGTAATGTTCACTCAGTCCTATCAGCTAGATACAGTTAGCCGCTTTATCTGCTTTCCCAGCACCCCAGGCTATGTACATTTGTTTCACTGCGCCCCGTCTAAGCTTTGAATTCCAGAATTGTGTTTGCACCTTGATGTCTGATTGGATCTTTACAAATGCATGTATATGCAAATAGAGCAATATCAGTCTTTGCTGCAGGCGAAATAAATAGACAGTGGTTGCATCCTAAGAAATACTGTGCCAACAATGTTCTGGCTGTGAGAGCGGCGCTTGCTGAAAGTTAAATCTCTTTACTTCTCTAGCTGACATGTTAGACTGTACATTGTGTATTTTCTCGGAAGGGAAAATCGATAATGTGTGTCAATTTCATCAAACATATATCCACAAGAGCCTACATCTTATTCACTGTGCTTCAGCGAGTGCAAGGTTGAGGAGAGCAAGGCGTATTTCCTAAACAGCATCTTAAAAATGGTTCTGGCTCATGACTAGTCTAGTTTAGAAGCATTTGCGAGGGTTAACATGAACAATACTGAGATAAGAATGTTACATGTTTTGAGAATATGTCTGATTGTTATGAAACTGTTAAGGTGAATTTCACATCACTGTGTAAAGCTCATCTTAAGAGCCATTATCAGAAATTCCTGTTAACTGAAGTCTTGTTGACACAAAATTTTACTGACGACAAGCAGAACTCCTCTGTAGTCACTGAAGCAGCACGATGAGTGATCAAAGCTGTGCGGCTGAAGCATCTCATTTTATTGCACACAGAGAAATGTTAAAAAAAAATTCACAATACCATTCGTTACATTACAGCTAAGATATACAGTCAAGCCACAGAGCTCTGTGATCTTGGTACAAATGCAAATACATATAATGAGACTTATTACTGAAACTTTCAGTTGTAGACTTTTCACTAAAAATGAAGCAGAACTGCTGATAGCATTGTTTATTTGCACACTCTCTGTACTGTTTTAACCCAATCACTAAAAGAATTATGCAAATCACGTAACTCTACAAACAATGCCCAAAATGTTGTGCTCGCAATTAAGCATTTTTCACAAGCAGAGCTTAAATAATTAGAATTAGAACGCTGTTGCGACAGTGTACGAATGAAAATGCAATATTTTATTACACACAACAAAAATGATGGTGCTGGTGGTGCACTGAGACACTTCCCTACTGTATACAGTAGGCGAAAGCATGTCTAAACGCATAGCATTCATTAACCAGGCGAAAAGTACTGGATGACCTACTACTTCCATTGAGATTCTGAAGTGAACATCTGAATTTTTCCCATAAGGCCATTTGTAAATGGCAGCAAAGCGACTGACACTGTAGGTCACATGACAACATGATGGATGTAGTAAGGCCTGATTGCATTCAGATTACATATGTTCATACTATATAGAACACACTTAGGGGCGTGTTTACAGTTTTTGGGGCCCTAAGCAAGCGGTCCTTAGGGGTCCCCCTTGGAAGAAATAGCGTTTTTATTTTTGGGGGGTTTGGGGTGGATCCCCCTTGATAGAGGTGTGGTTTATAAACATTACTGAACATACTTTTTTAAAGGAATAGTTTACCCAAAAATTAAAATCCTGTCATTATTTACTCACCCCCATGACATTCCAAACTCAAGACCTTTGTTCATCTTCAGAATACAAATTAACTTTTGTTCCTGCCAAACACAGAATTTTCCATTATTCATGAGACAGTGCTTCCCTGCCAAACACTGATTTTTCAGGTTTTTCTGTGTTTCACTGTTAAACACTTGGGGGCGCTTTTACGCATCTCCTGAATGAGTCTAAAAAGTGGCGATCAAAAACACAGAAGAGGAAGATGCAGAAACAAGCGCTCTCATATGAAAGCATACGCACATTACCATGGGAAGTAGGGATGCTGAGGGTGCTGCAGCACCCCCCTGATTTGGAGCTAATGAAAAAATGGGGGTGCGGTGTTAAAAATAAATAAATGTGAATTTTGTAACAACAAAGAAATAAAACTCATTTTATTAATTCAAATATTCATTAAAATTAATTGGAAAAAACACGATGACAATCAGCAACAATTGTGTGACGTCACCACGTACGCATCCGTCATTGAAGATTAAAAATACAACAGTCAACATGGTGCAAAAACGCATTTCTGATTTTTTCGCCGAATGAAGCGCCGTGCAACGCACACAGACTGGGGACAGTTCTCCGCTTGTTCGCAATGCAAGGGTAAATAAATAACTGATGTTATAAGTACAGAGTTTTCTTTACTCAAACACAATGTCTGTAAACGCTAATTTTTTGTGCGTGTTTGAAGAGCAGAGAAGAGTCTTAACTTTTGCCATCTAGTTGTAGCCAATATACTTTTGTAGGCTACGTTTTAAATATCCTGTGAATATAAAGCTTCATCTCTATATCATGAGAGTTTGGTGTATTAAAAGACAAAAATAACTAAGTGCCCATATAACTACAATAAAAGTTATAACCTATTTCCCCTTCAAAAACGATCGTAGTTTGTTTATTATTATTACAGATCAGTCAAAGTAGTACAATGGAAAATTCGCATTTATTAAACATCTAACTCTTATTAACAAAAAATGAAGACGACGAAGCCTAGCCTATACTTGCATTGTAACCCAAATAAATAAGGTTTCCCTTATTTAAAACGAATGCTTAATTTGTAGTTCAGCGTTATTTTTTTTAATGAAAGTCAGTTATTTTAAACGAACAAATTAAGTGTTTATTAACAATAGTTATCTTGCGCTTATGAATCCACCACCAAACAGACGCGTCACACACAGCGCCTCCCTCAGATATGTAGCGTCCCATGTCCAGCTGAACTAAACTGATTTTATTTCTATAAAAATGCCTTGTAACACCGATTACAGGACCAAGCCTGTGTATTGCACACTTACAACTTCGCTCCTAGCAAAACTTGACCAAACCCGCCCCAGCATCCAGTGTTGCCAAGTCCGTGGTTTTCCTGCAAAATTGGGATACTTTTATACGTTTATGGGCAGGCAATTTCAACCTAAGTTGACCTGACGAAACATGGCCATGAGTGGACTAGTTCTGAGTAGCAGTTGGGCTGGTTTTGTTAAGGAGACTTGGCAACCCTGGCTGCACCTTTTGTAGAACACGGAACCAAGGTCAAAGAGAGCATTGTTAAATGGGAAGGTCTAGCCTATGGAGGACCTCTTGTCGCACAGGAACTGTGACAGTTGCTGCTGACGAGCAGTTGTAACATTTGCACTGGACTTGAAAGTGATGTACTGTGCAACGCAACATAAGGACGAGATGTCAGTCAGCTGCGTCAGCAGCGGTTGTTTCACAAGATGGAAACACCTTTTGCCTTGCATAAAATAAATGGATTTTATTAGTTATTGTACTGAGTTTAAATTCATATGATGTTAAAATATGTTCTCTAATGTCAGTACTGTTTGTTTATGGGCAGGTTTTGGAGTCAGTCACAGCATCTTTCAGCTATGAGTGAAACATGAGATTTCAGCTACACACCGGCATGAGAATTAGCACTATTTTGGTAAAAAGCAATTACAGAGAACGGTTGAATATACTAACTTAAAATTCTACTTTTAAATGTTACATTTGTAATGTCTAAAATGCTTATTAAATGACTTTAAATGTATGTAATATTGTAAACTATGCTGTATTCACCCAAATAAATTCAGTTTGTCTTGTATTTTGTCCATGTGTTCTTGCTTGATAATAAATGTTCATCTTTTGATTGCTGTTGCCTCTAGTAATTCTGTGTGTTTTTTATAAGTTCCAGTCCATTTTAAACCAGCAATATAATAATTTTTAAACAATAGTTGACTTAAATAAAACAACCCAGCATGTTTGGTAAAAACATTTAACCCAACCAACTGGGTCAAAATAACCCAGCATGTGTTCTGTCCAATATTTACCCTGCGCTGGGTTGCCAAACAACCCAAGTTGGGTTGTTTTTAACCCAGGGTTTTTTTTTTAGAGTGTATGCATATTATTAAGTCAGTGGAACGAAAAACACAGTAGTTGACCCAAAAATGAAAATTCTTTCATTAAATGCAATGAGGGTGTCATGTCGTTCTAAACCAATAAAACCTTTGTTCATCTTCAGAACACAAATTAGGATATTTTTTATGAAATCCGAGAGCTACTACTAAAGCTCTCGGATTTCATAAAAAATATCTTAATTTGTGCTCCGAAGATGAGCGAAGCTCTTATGGGTTCGGAACGACATGAGGGTGAGTAAATAATGACAGAATTTAGATTTTTGGGTGTACTATTCCTTTACGTTTTGCACTAAAATACCACATGCAGAAACTGCACAACTTTTTTTGAGAATTTGTCTCTTAAATCGGCACATCCAAGAAACAGAACAGCACGATTTGCAATCTAAGTTGCCCTTTACATCAGAGCTCTCTCAGCGAGTACAAGGAAGGCTGATCTGTAAGATCTTCAAGCATTCGTCACAGACGTCTCTAGCGTTCAAAGCAGCAATGATTATTCCGTAGCACGTGCTATTAATCTACCTTGATGTGATAATTTGTTTCCGCTCTGTTTGGGGTTTTTAAGTGAACTTTGCCTCAGCAGGGCGGCTGAGCGGCTCATGACGACCAGACGAACAAGAGGCAGCTGCTTTCCATTCACTCTCTGTCAAAACAATAGCGCCGTTAACAAAGCAGAGGGGGCTTCATGCATAGTGCGACAGCATTGCTTTTGACAAGTTGAGGAAAATTATTTGATTGATGAACAAAGTCATTTCCCACTTGTAATTAATACTAGTACGTGTGAAGTCCTTTTGAGAGCTGTCAGCGATATTGTATTAATTCAGGGTTTCAGAAGAGGATGGGAATCCCACCAGACAGAGGGGGCAGGATCTCATTTATCAAAGCACACTCTAAATATCCATGACATTATTAATGGATTCTTTGTTAAAATGAGGCAAAATGATTAAAGAGGTAGAGGAGGAATTATATCTGTTTGTACTTCACTATTTCCACTCATGTCTGGAGTCATGCTCAACACATCTTCATGCCCCTTGCTTTCTACATCATTTTCTAACCATTATAGAGCTATTTTACCCCTCTGTCCAATGGCAAAGAATAGAGATATAATGGCCTAAATTGTATTCTTGATGATACAGTTGACCTGATTCAATTTACGACACTAAATCTGACTCTCTCTCTCTCTCTCTCTCTCTCTCTCTCTCATACACACAGTACAATGTGTTGCAAACTAGTTCAACAACTTAACTTTTTCAATTATGGTTCTCCCACACAAGTAGCTGAAATAAGATGAACTGATTTTTCATCCTCAAGGACACTTCTATTTTTGATACAGATGTTTGTAGCTCTGCCGTGTGTCAGATCTCACAATAAAGCCATTTTATCTGTATATAAGACATTCACGATCAGAGAATTTGACTTCAGGTTGGAAACCTTGAGAACAGTAATGTCTGTAAGAATATTAGATATTAGATATAGATAGATAGATCGATATGTAAATAGGTAGATAGGTATACTTTTATTTAGCCAGGATGGATTAAATTGGTCAGTAAATACAAAAAAATGATATTTTAAATAAAATCTATTTGAACTGCCTGTTCATCAAAAAATCCAGAAATAGATTATTCCATTCATAATAAGAAATGCTACAGAATGTTGCAAAAACCAGCATATTGGAATTTATGTAAGAGAACGTGACACTAAAAACTTAAGAAATTGCTGCTAAAAATGTAGCTTTGCCAGATAGATAGATAGATAGATAGAACTACTTTTATTTAGCCAAGATGCACTAAATTGGTCAGTATATACATTTATAATGAATGAATTAATAATGTTAAAAGGTTTCTATTTAAAATAAAATCTAGTCATCAAAAATAATTCATTCATAAGAGAGTAGAGAACTTGCTGATAAAAATTCATCTTTGCCATCACAGGAATAAATTACATTTGGAAATACATTAACATAAACAGTTATTTAGAATTTGCAATAATGGTTTACATTAGTACAGTTTTTTACTATAGTTTTAACCAAATAAATACAACCTTGGTTTTTCAAAAACATCAATCTTAGTGACCCCATAGACACAGCAGAAAGTTAGACAGAGACAGACAGACAGACAGACAGACAGACAGACAGATAGATAGATAGATAGATTCACACATTCACCCCCCATTTTTCGGTTCTTGTTAAACTATACCCTAACATGGATCAAGAATCGCATTTTATCCACCTTTTGTCGACGGTTCCAGGTCTTTTCAGCATGAAGTCAGCGCCTATGGTACTGTATAATTTTGATGGCTTTGCACAAGCCAGGTTGGTGCTATGAATCATTGATTATACATCATTTTAGTATGCCGCACTGCAGACGCCACATTGGGTTCAAATCGAGGAAAGGCAACCTGAAGTCCCTGATCAATATGAGCAAACCTGGGAGAAAGCTGTCAGGTGGAGGCGAAGGACTCCCTTCTGCTCCTCTGGGCTAAGGAGTAACCTTTTCAAAAGCAAGGTGATGAAGAAGCTCATCATTTTTAATGAGGAATTAGCGATCCATCGAACAAAAAAAAGACTATCAAGGAGCGGCAAGGAGAACGACTGTCTGACTGATGCATGCGTGCAACTCACCATTTAAGTTTAAACATACACTTCCACTTGGAGAAGTGACAAAAGTGTCAACTGATGCATTAAAAGATTGTTAATTAGCAGGATATCTGTTTTTATTTCAATGTAACACAGTTGGTTTTTGAACAAGATTGGAGGGAAAAGCCAATTTAGTCTCGAGGTTATCAAATTGCCACCTACTATGAAACCGCAGAAGCCGGTGCAGCTAAAACACACGAAGACCTATTAAATGTTTCACTGTCACGCTTATAAGAAAATCTAAACCGATCCCAGGAAATAGATATGTTATTTAATTTGACTGAATGCGTCCCGTCTCACATCGCACTGTATATTTCATAAGAAAATGACAAATTGCTGCAATTGACAGAAACAGATTCATGCTTAATTAAAAATATAATTACATGCACTTAAGCCATTTAGAGCAAGATGAATGTGACATCATTAGGCACACTTTGAAAACCAGATGTTCGTTAAATCAGTTTATGCTGGCGACACGGTACAATAGATCGAGCGATCCGTGCGGCAAAGGTACATCCAGTCCTACAATGTGCAATCAGCTTCGCTGACAAAAATGGCCAGCTTCTGCTTTGGAAATACATAAATTGATGTGTCGCTTCGTATCTGCCTTGCTCACTTGCACTACTCTATTGCTAATACAAAGCTAGACAGCAAATCCACTTATTTGAGGAAAAGTGATAAAGAAAATGCTACGCCTTTCAAATTCAACCTGTATTTGCTGACATACACGGCAGCAGTTACTTTCGCCTTGCTTTTATTTGTCAAGGCAGCAGAGCGTCCGATGCCTGTCCTCCGACATGTGTCTCTGCTGGATGCTAATAATTATGGGTGCGTTTTTCCCTTCCTCAATTAGCACCTGCTGTTTAATTAATAAGGATGATTTAACAACCGCACAAAAGTATGAGTCTGACCATAAATTGAACCGCCTGCCATGGAGAAAAACAAGGACACGCAGTTGTTCTTGTTGTTGGAGACAAACAACAACTTTCCCCTCTTGCCGTAGGCGGCACGGCCAAGTTCAAAACGTAGAGGTCATTTATCTTCACCCATTAGGTTAGCGCTTAAATGGCAAGCCTAAGTGCCTCCGTGCTGGAATATGGAATTCCGGCGGGAAAAGCGAGCTGCAATCTATGCATATACCCCGCTGAGATTAATAAAAATATGATTACCTTTCTGTTTTCTTAAAAGATAACGCAGGCCATGCTGGTGCGCTACTTAAGATCCATTATCAATTCAAATTTGCATGCTGCAGTAGTCTTACTAGCGTGCTATTTCTGTAGTTTACCCTTCGCGACACTTTAGCTGCCGCCTCTGAGCTCACTGACACCTGTGTTATTATTCTCTGTCAAACACATCGGGCGTCTGACTCACACTGCTTTATTTCCTTCATAAAAGCAAAACTGAATTATTTCAATCTTGCTACTTTTATGTTAAGTCCTAATGACAGGCCCCCGTTTCCTCTCTTTCACTTTTACTGGCTGCCACATCAATAGAGCAGATCTGTGTTCTCGTATTGATGTAGCCTGTGCTCCTTCTACGCACTGTGCTATTGAAGAGGACGCGCTTATTAGTGCAACTCTTCATGGACATATTCAAGGAATATTCTGGGTTCGGTACAAGTCAAGCCCAGACGACGGCGTTTGTGGCGTAATGTTGATTATCACGAAAATCAATTTTCACTTGTCCCTCCTTTTCTTTAAAAAGAAAAGCAAACATCTGGGTTACAGCGAGCCATTTACAATGGTAGCGAATGGAGCCAATCTGTTAAAACAGGCACTGTTTTGATTACCGCTGTAAGATTTCTTTAGAAACAATTTTCATTTCAAAATTGCTAGGAAATTTCACTAATAATGACAAAGAAATACACACTGACATGTATTTAAGTAGAAATCCTAAAATAGCATTTTCTTGAAGTCCAAAAATCTTTTATTACATTATTATAATGATTGTAGTGTGGAAAAAATCACTTACTAATTTTTTTTCTCTGAAGTTCCATAAAATTTAACTTGTTAGCATGACAATGCAACACAAAAAGCCCTAAAACTGTGAAAATGATTAATTCAACTATTTCACACCTCGAATAATGCAATTTTTTAACAGAAGTACTTTTACAAAATTATACACTTCACATTTCCGCTTTTGAATCCTCCAAAATTGGCTCCATTTACTTTTATTGTAAGAGCCTGTATGCTTTAGTTATTCATCTTTTTTTTAAAAAGGTTGTATTGATTGTATTAAACCCAGAATATTCCTTTAAGCAAAGGTCAAAGACAGCTAAGCATTATAATTTTTAAGCCCAATTTTAATAAATTTAGTACCGATTTGTTGTACTAGAAGTTATTTGTACCTACAACAAGATTATACATTTTTCAATTTGTGTTGTTAGATGTTACATTCTAATTAATTAATGAGTGCAAGGCACTCAAGTGTAGAGTTGGTGGTTATTTCGGATAAAACACATCTCTTAACACATGTGTCTTTTCTCATCTCATCTGTAGCCAAAGGTGCACGAACATTTGTCGCAGCACTGTTACACTTCTTACATTACCAGGTGAACTTCAGCTTATAAAGTTGTCCAATTAGGTTGCTTAGCCTGTGCCACCAGCTGCAGTCTGAAAGGAAGAAATAAAGAAAAGAAAATGTTTTCTTGGACTGTAGAGTGTGGATTGTCATGAACAACATCAATGTTGACATGAAATGTTCACAAACACACAAACACACACAAAAAATAAAATCCAATGGCAGTCGTGGCTCACTTGCCCAATGACCAATTTAAAAGAAATAAACTGCACAGCTTATTAAGTTAATTAAACACATAAGATATGTTAGTCTAGTGGCGCAGTTTTTGATTAGCTAGTAAGGTGACCTGGGTTCAAATTATTTTTTAATAAAGTATAACCTATATGGGCCATTCTACAGAACTGGTGCAGACTGCTGTCCCACAACAACAACAAAATAGATATTAGATGTTTACTAAGATAATTTTTATGTTTACTAAGATAATTATTTTCTTTGTATATTATGAAACTTCATGTAAAAAAGTGTCCTCTATTTTCATGTCACTATCGAAACAGTGTATGTTATAAGTCCATTGGAGACTGATTTTAACTACACCCCTACATTTATGATCAGGAAATATTTATGTGTCACTCTCTCTCATAGCTAGATTGTGAGCAGATAAATCCTATCATTTTGAGGTAAATGTGTTCAAAAGTATGAAAAATCTGTGTGTATGTATTACTGCTAGTAGTGACAAATTTGGGGAGAGGATAAAATATTCCAAAACTTTCTGAAAATACAAGAGTTTAAATACAAGAGAGTTAAAGGAGAAGTCCACTTTCAAAACAAGAATTTACAGATAATGTACTCACCCCCTTGTCATCTAAGATATTCATGTCTTTCTGTCTTCAGTCGTAAATAAATTATGTTTTTTGAGCATTTCAGGATTTTTCTTCATATAATGGACTTCAATTGTGCCCCCGATTTTGAACTTCCAAAATGTAGTTTAAATGCAGCTTCAAAGGGCTCTAAATGATCCCAGACGAGGAAGAAGGGTCTTATCTAGTGAAACGACCGGTCATTTTTTTTTTTTTTTCTCGAAAAATAAAAATTGGTATACTTTTTAAGCACAAAAGCTCGCGTAGCACAGGCTCTCAGATACGCGCCCACGGGTCGTTCATGAATGATTCGTTCATTTTGAACGAATCTTTAAAGTGACTCGCGAAGAACGAGTCATCTCGGGGAGTGATTCGTTCAGTCGCGGGTTTTCGGGTTTTTCGAGTCGTTCGTTCATCTTATGGGGCTGTAACATGACACTGATTTTGCTAAAATTAACGAACTGACTCAAAAAAAGATTTGTTCATTTTGCAGAATGAGACTCAAAGGTCCGAGTCAGTAAAATGATCTGAACTTCCCGTCACTACTACGAATCACGTCTAAGTTCATCGTCTGTGTACTCCAGCTAAAAAAGGTAGAGTATGGCAAAAAACTCTCTTATTTTTTCTTATTTTTTATTAGCAAAAAAAATCTTATTTTCTCCTACAACTTCAGAATTGTCCGACATGTTGTACCTTTTTGTTTGTAAACAGTGTTTGACTTACTTGCACTTTCTTAGTCTTTGCGCGTTCGCTTTGTAAACACTGAGTCTGAAGATCTGCCTACGTTCCGCGTGACCTTTCGACATGATTCAATAGTATGTTGTGAATGCACATGCCAGAACCTGTGCTACACGAGCTTTTGCGATTAAAAGGTATACAACTTTGTATTTTTCGGGAAAAAATGGCCGATCGTTTCACTAGATAAGACCCTTCTTCCTCGGCTGGGATCATTTAGAGCCCTTTGAAGCTGCATTTAAACTACATTTCGGAAGCTCAAACTCGGGGGCACAATTGAAGTCCATTATATGAAGAAAAATCATATAAAAACCATAATTTCTTTACGAGTGAAGACGGAAAGACATGAACATCTTGGATGACAAGGGGGTGAGTAAATTATTTGTAAATTGTTGTTTTGAAAGTGGACTTCTCCTTTAACTGCACAATTACTAGAAATGTGTACCTTGGATGTTATACAATTTTTACAAAATACAAAATTTTGACTTTGAACCAATTCTGTAGAATGGCCTATATAATAATACTATAATGACATTTCTAAAAATATATTAATAAAACAGCACCTCCCATGATATGCAGTGATCACCATGCCTTTTTATTATATAGAAACAAACAGCCTTAGCATTTTGACAATAACTTCTTTTTTTATTCTCTGCCAAATATCGAGTAAAATGTGCAAGAGCAGATGAAGACAAAATGTTCAGTTTTTTAAAGCAATGATCTGTAGGAAATGAGACTCGATTGGGCTGACCTAATTTAGACATGTGAATGGCTGATTTCTGACACAGTGTTCTAGACAAACATGCATTTAAAATCCATTTGGATAAAAATTCTTAGGCCGCACGTGCTCCTTCAGTTTGAATGGACATGACACTGCTTTTGCAATAGGTTACACGGATTAGATTGCATCTAACTGTGGATGAATCATAATTTGCGGTAACAACGCATGATATTATCAGGCTTTTTATTTCTTCTTACATTTGACAATGTAATTACACCATATAGTGTGACGTTGTGATGATTATTATCATTCAGAGAGCTGTGTCTTCCAGACAGCTAGATCCACAGTTTAAATTTTTTTTTGGATGTTGTGACTAACTTGGTCTTGCGCATGTTAACTTGTGTCTTGCAACCATAGCAACATCTAATTGCTTGATCTGATTCCTCACCTAAGATTTCTATCTACTGTGGCATTGCAATTAAAATCATATGAAAAGACTACAAATAAGTCAATAAACGAAAACTCACAAAAATATGACTCTTGACTTGATTTTATCGTCACTTCAGATCAAAACATACCGGTTTCCGTCAGAAGCATTCGAGTTCATGCTACTTTGTCACAAACAGCACATCCCAGGTCAGGGCCTGCATCAAGGGGATGGATAGGGGAATATTGTTCTGGGCCCACTGACAAGAGGAGCCCATGAAGGACTAGACTATTTTTTCCTACTGTGCCGGCGGTGGAATTTAAGCAAAGGCCATGTCCCTTGTGCATGTAAACTGTTGATCAAGCAAAAGCGAGCAAGGATGAGCCAGTTCCGATTGATGACTAGACTATTGATTGGACACGAAAAATCCCTAAGGTTGTTACTTAAGTTAAGCTAGGCAAGTCTTACAAACACATCCACAACTCTGAAGATATTAAAAGAGACTCTCGTACACCGGGGGCCTTCTGGTATTCACATTAGGCTTTTAGAACTTGTTTTCGGTATTTAAATTCCCAGGAAATAGAGCGCATGCATTGACGTCACTTTCCCGCCCAGGACACGCCTTCAGCGTGAATGGATTTATTAAGGAGATGCGAAAACGCAAGTAAAACAAACGATAATCAGTTAAAACTAAAGGTTGCTGAACTTAATATGATGTTCCTAACAACTTAACAAATATCCGGTGGTCAATGGATATTGATGCAGCCAGGAATCGTGTTTTCTAACACTTATATGTGTCTGATTTTGACGCTGGGGAAAATAAAGAAAGCAAATTTGCCTGTGAACTCATTTTGTATACACAAAATAGGTTGGTCTAAACCCCGGTGATCCAGCTGAAAAACTTATATAGTTTTTGTCAGTGTTTATTTAAAAACATCCAGACATGCAGAATTTAAGATGGTAAATATTTAGTTGATGAGTTGTCATTACAACATACTATAATACAATATATACGATATGATTTTACGGCACAATTCAACATATTTACATGAAATGATAACTACAAATCCGTGTTTCGCTGCCTGGAGCGAACCATTTATTTCTTTGAATTGCAGCGAGTAATTAGCTTCTCTTTTCAGTAGCTTTCAGCAGTCTGTAAAAATATACCTCAGGTTTCTTGTCAAATCTATTTGTACAGTCAATCACATAGCTTGTTCTGGTTTTACAGGTGTTTTGTGTGAAACCAATGCTGCCACTCAAGTCTTTTGCCACGTCACCAGTCAGATCTCACGAGATCTCCTGACCATATCCTCATTTTGCAGTTTACATTAGAGCTGCACGATTAATCCTCAAAAGATCGAGATCTAGATTCAAACACCCACGCGATCTTATTCCTGAATAACAACGATTTAGCGATGTCTATTGTGGCTGTTTCACATCGTGAGTGTCAGTGGAGCGTGAGAAGCACGTTTTGTCACTGCCTATGTTAAAGGCATTTTCCACAAGTTGATAGGATTCTTTAGGGTCTTAATGAAAAGTCTATAATATACTTTGGTTAAAAATTCTCAGTGGTTGTGTAAAACAACACCCTTTTTACCTCGTTTTGTTACCATATATCTCATTCTGGTCGAGGCTGCTTTAAATGCAAATGAGCTCTGCTCGCCCTGCCCCTCTCTTCTCTCTGCGGAGAGACGAGCCTGTTTACTTTAGCCGCATTTAGCCGTTAAACTTGCTAACTAGCATATTATTAGGAAAGGCGATCGCAAAGATTCATAAAAAAAACACGTTATACTTACTTCTGCTGTAAGTGAATCTGGATCATGAATGATTAGCGCAAACACAAACGGATATATGTAGACCGGGAGGCGCATTCCATTCACAAATAAACGTAATGTTAATCTACTGCATCTTCAGCGGCTCAGATGTCGGGAGTAAATGACGACCACAGAATGGCTCGATTTGAAAAAGGGGATATTATTTTTACAGATTAATTAAAAACCACTGCATGGATTTTTATCATTATAGGGTAGATTTGTACATACACTGCCAACACACATTAATGTTCAAACAACATGTAAAAGTGAACTTAGCATCCGATGACACCTTTAATGAATCAGAGAGTCGGGTATCATTACGCTTCCGATGTGAACGCTGTCATTCACTGATATGAGTGGCGACAAAACACTTTGCTCACGCTCTGCTGAGGCTTACGATGTGAAACAGGTGTTGAAGACAATCAAATCTGCATTTATACTGCTGCTGATCCAGAAAAAGCAACACAAGCAGTCTTTTCAACCACATTATAATCATTATTTCTGTGTTACAGACATTTAAATAACAGAAGTACTGGGATAAAAGTTAATAGTTTGGGTGTAAACACTTATTGTCTACAGTAGCCATCAAAACGAAAGTATCTTAACACTGGTATGTATTGTAACGCTTATCCTCTTCCACCAGGAGGTGGTGACAACTGCCCGTTTAAAAAAAGTATGTTATTGAATCATTCATTTAGGAGATTCCAATAGTCAAACAAGTCTTAATGAATTGAGACACTGACTCCTTCATTGATTTTTTTTTTGTTGTTTAAATGAATATGTTTTTAAAAAACTTAAGCAATGAACATTTTGTCAGGATCACTAGCAAATTACGTTACTTTGTTTAGTTTTCTAATCTTTTTTTCTCCAGAATCGTGAGAGAATCATGGTCTCCAATTCTCAATTTATCCAGAATTGTGAAGCTATTGTTTTAATGTTGTTTATTACTGCATATAATTCATTAAAATGGAAGTTTAATTTCATAAAGTTCAAAATGCACCTACATTTTTTTGCATTTTGTCTTTTTCAGTTGAATAAAAGATTTTCCCTATGTATTTCATTACTGAGGATTTCTTTAAAAAAAGTTTAAAAATCTCATCTCGTCTCGTGGGATAAGCGTCTCGTCGCACCCCTACCAGAAAACATATAAATTCAATCAAATTTACATCAGTCATTCAAATATGTGGTCCTAGCTGACAAATTCATTTCTCATGCAGCACGTCATTCATAATGCATTATTACGTCAACATTTCATTATTGTTACATCGATAATCACTTTTTAAGATTAATGCAGTTTGTCAAGTAATAACCTACTGTGTCAAGTAATGCACTTCGCAGATTAATAATGTATTACAATCCAAGTTACCATGTAACTTCAGAAGCGTGGCAAAGAAAACAAGTCTATTTGTGCTGTTTATTACATTGAGCGTAATGCAAAATTCAACAGGCTGCATTTCTGAGTAGTTTCAATCACAGAAGGTGATGCTTTTCACAATATTCCCCCTTCCTATTTGAATTATATTGATAAAAAGTCTCCACTATACCACTTTTAAATGCACTGCATCATATGCTGAGCAGCAACTTTCACAGGGAATGTTTTGGCAGCAGTGTTTTCTCAATCTCAGATCGTTTCTGATCTTTTCAGACAAAAGGTAAGAGAGTGACCATCACTAGGTGGCAATGTAGTGACACAGGAAAAATGAATAGCGTGCCTCCTGCAGTCCGTGTGCATGTCTAGAGAGCAGCAATTTTCCATACCGTCTACAGCATCTCCACTAATTTTCTTAATTTAATCTGAGGCATTTCAAAATCGTTTGTTAGGCCACTTGACAGGTTTCTCAAAATGATGAAAGATGCATTCATAGGCATATATAAATAGCATGCATAACTTACATAAGTGCTTGTGCAATGTGTAATTTTTGTCCATTTAACTGTAATATCTCTAATATATCTTGCAGATTGATGTGTTGAACATCTAACTATTTAACTGCATGCAAGAAACTAACTAAAGAAAGAAAGAAAGAAAGAAAGAAAAAGAAAATATCTAAATTGCTCATTCCTGCCTGTATCTTTTAAGATCTCTCCACGGACAGCTGGTCTACGACATGCACGACGTTCTCACACACCAAGCTTTTCCAATGTCTCACAAAGCTCTTCTGCTGTCTACAGCGTCGGGAACAGTGACAGGTCCGGAAAGAGAGCTGAACTGGCAAGGCATGTCAGACCTTGCAGTGATTTCTCTGAGAGCTATTTCACATTAGCATTAAAGTGGTCCTTAACAAAAAGGAACAAACAGTCTGAAAAATAGCTACTTGAAAAATGCATTAGTTGCTGTAAAACGACTTTTGACTTAGTGGATGGAAAACAAAAAAGGTAAAAGGGATGTGAATTTGATTTAACCAACTTGTTAGTTCTGATTTATTAAAAATCCGGCTGAGTGTCTGACGCCTGAGATTCTTAAGGGAACGGAGACAAGGGTAAGAAATTGCTACATAAAAAAAAAAATGCATACACAGCAATGTCACTGTGCCACGCACACTTGCGGCATTAGAACTAAAGCCCCTTTGTGATCTCTGTATGGATGTCAATGTTGACAAGTGCCACAGACAGAAAATCCTTTCCCTGAGGGAATATGCAAGCTAGGCACTATCATAAAGTGATCTGGCATAAAGCAAAATAAAGGGGTTGTGGAGGTTATCTGGAATACTTCCTCAGCCGCTCGCGTCGTCTTATGTACTGTTTCACAGATGGCACCTCTGTGATGTCTGAAGAGTAAAGCGTCCTCTCCCTATGCTTTGGTTGGAGGCTGCCGGTGCCTTTTAACATATCTGTGCTACTTTACCCCTTCGCACACCATGGGATAATACATTCTCCGGAATGAAAACAAGTAAAGCACATCAAAGTGCTTTAATAATGCAAATCCCACGGGACACTTTGTCCTATACAAAAAGAGCTCGCAAAATATGAGGTGGCAGTAGAAGTTACTTCACATATCAGTGAACTGCGAGGCTGGCGGAGCTCAAAAACTTCACTTTCATTCCATGAAAGGTTTACAACAAGCTTAAAATACTGTTATTAAAAGCATACATCACATACATCACACATACACATATACACACATACATGAATACTGATTTTCAAAACATATCAAAAAAGAAGCTGGCTAGGTTTTTGGTAGTGCTTGGAGTACCTTTGTGAAGATCTGACTACTTATACTTCCATTAAATAGAATCAAATTTATTAAATTAGAATTAACTTCTAATATATAATATTTGAAAGAAATTAATATTTTAAATTATATTTGAAAGACTCTTTCATTCAGCAAATATGCATGACATTTATCAAAAGTGACAGTAAAGACATTTATAATGTTACAAAAGATTTCTGTTAAACAAATCTCTCCACTTTCACTTCATCACATAATTCTGAAAAAAAAAAAGTTATTTTTCCACACAAAATATTAATCCTGTTTCCCGTAACTGAGTAAAAAAATAATAGGGATGCACAATATTATTGGACCGTTATCGGAATTGGCTGATAATGACTTTAGATGTAAATAGATGCAAATAGCAGCACCGATATGAAAAATTATGCCGATATGTCTTGCCAGTAAGGGAAATATGTAAACTCACATGTGCCTGAATGATGATTAGATTAACTGTTTCATATCGCTCCATTTAAACTGAGAATGCATGTACATAATGACGTGTTTGGTGTGCAATAGAGTAAACAGTAACAGCATGTGCAGTGGCAGCTAATGCTCCTTCGGTAAAGAGTTTTAATTCCGAAGGGGGCGCTGTTGGCCTACTTCTAATAAAGTGAAAGTAAAAAACACCAATAGCATTTAGACTGTGTTTCTGATTAAATAAAGCATTTATTTTGTCATAAAATCATGAGTATGCTTTTGATTTAAAGGTCAGAAGTAATAGCTTACGTGAAAAAAAAAAAAAAACACTTGTAAATTAAACAAGTTTATAAATACTATTTATTCATTCACGTGTAATATGTTACTTTTTTTAAAACAATTATGAGCTCTAAAAGAACTTCATTATTGTTTATTTAATTCGAACAAATACGTTTTTTTTTTTAAACTAACCAAAATAAAGAAATAATCTGCCTATAATTTCCTCACAGGAGAGACTTGTTGTTTCCAAACAAAAGGAAATATATCGGTATCGGCCAAAATTAGTTGGAAAAAAATATATAAAAAAAAAAAAAAAAACTGCAAAAATTTTATATTGTGCATCCCTAAAAATGAAGGTAAATATTGGTAATTGCGACTTGTAATCTCGCAATTTTTAATTGTTTTTTTTTTTTAAATCCAAGTTTTAAAGTCAGAATTGCGAGATGTAAACTTGAAATTCTGACTTTTTTCTCAGAACTGTGTAATATAAACTGGATATTGTGAAAAAAAAAACAATTTTGGTATTTAAATTCTCACAATTCTGGGAAATAAAGTCAGAATTGCAAGTTCATATCTTGCCATTCTGACTTTAAAACAAAATTATGAGAAAAAAAAGTGAAAATTGTGAGATATAAATATCAGTCTTTTCCCTGTGAAACTGTGAAAGTTTCACAATGTAGTACTAGAGATTTTCTACTACTAGTAAATTTACTGTTTTTGTTTCAGTGTAGAATGCAAAAAATATATAGAAATAGAAAATATTTATATTCAATTAGAATAATATTGCTTTTACTGTGCTTTGGTGAAATAAATGCAGCCCTTGTCTGTGTGTGTGTGTGTGTGTGTGTGTGTGTGTGTGTTCTGCACTTTCATTGCAGAATTTGACAAAATATATATTAATATGCATAATTCTGACAAATATAATAATAAATGTTACATCAATGTATATTATTAACTCTCCTTTCCATTTAAACATGACATTTTTTAAACTTTGCAATAATTAATCATTTAAGGATAGAAGCCAGCAAATCCAATAAAGTCAAATCAAATAAACTAAATAAATAACAAGCTGCTAAATCCGTTCAGTACACTAACATAACTGGTGGTAACAAATCTTAGGAAACAGAATGAAGAGAAAGAGGGTTTGGAATAAAGAGAAAAGGGGAAATGAAGTCAGCGGGGCATCAGTGGCACAAGCCTTTCCTTAAAAATGGGAATGAGAGAGCTACTGATGCAAAGACAGAGCTTGTACTTGAATGATTGAGGTTATGCAGGTGACCTCATAAACTAAAATCCATGGCAGCTTCCCAAGGTGAACGCTGAATTATGCTGTCATTAAAGGACAGGCCCTGGCAGCCAAGGTTAGTATGTAAAACATAATCATCTTCTTCCCTCTACCAGTCCGTCATTAGTTGTTCTTATCAAGCAGAATTTATCACACCTTCAACTAGCTCTGCTATCACAAAGCGAGATGCGGCTGGAAATTGGATTCCAGCAAAGCCACCGAAATTGGATCCGCACACACCAGCCATATTAGGGCCAGTCATGTTAGGTAAAAAAAATGATGTCTGATGTCTAATCAACAACTCCAAACCTGATTTCCGAGCAACTCCCGACACTTAGCTTGAACCGTGGGGGACCCTCCCATCAAATCGTGAACATCTGGACACCCGACGCTCATCACCCACCGCTGGAGTGAATACGACCCTGTTTGTGTCATATATGGAAAAATGTCTGGAGCTTACGGAGTTGATTTCATGTTACAAGCAATGCAAGAGGGAATGTGGCTCTCAGTCCCAGGCACTAAACGCGCTTGTCCTTCATTGATCTTCCCTGCTGACTGCACTGGCGGCACACTGCTGCTTTTCTCTGTTCCAAAGGCTTGCAAATGTGTTAATGGTATTGCCAACCCTAAATCTGCAGTGACTGGGAATGTGCCATCATGTTAAGCAATAATTCTAGCTGAGGCTTTTCAGAGGTCACACAGTATGTGAGAAAATATTACACATAAGACTCCTGCGACACTCTTTATATCACACGCCAATTAGGATGCATACGAGACGCTATATATGCTTAAAAATATGCTGTTTTCTTACTGCAGATAATGAACTATGGAATACAGTAGTTTATTTTGTACAAGCTAAACAATTAGCGATAGAAATAAGATTTGCAAATCGTTGTTTTGTGTAACATCACCATGCAAAAAAGTAAAGAGTCAGGACATGTCTTTTAACATAAAATCTTTGCTTACAACAGCTATTTGCACTGTTTATATGTCACTGAGCATGTGAGCGTAATACAGCCTGGCAGATACAGCATTGCCCTTTGACGACAAACTTGGCCTAACAATAAGTTTGATTGGTAGAAACATTTCACAATCATTATTTTTTTCCTTTTAACATTAACTTGAAGATTCACTTTTATGCAAGTTCAATCTATATAACTTTGACTTAACAATCACCTGCAGTAGAGCATTTCCAGCGAAATTCAGTGGGTGTTTTCACACCTGAATATTTCAACAGGGAAAATCCACTGGCTGCCATAATAGTTCCAGTCTTCATATATATACATGGTCGTTACCCCACTTGAAAGAAAAAAAATGGATCTCTCAAGTAGAGAAGTGAACAATACTCCATGAGTCATACGCAAAATGTATTTTTCACTCAGTGTGTTGAATGAACAGGAAATCCTACATAACTGCTCAGGGATGGGTAAGTGGTATTAGCTGAGTTTTATGGCAGCAATATTAATCCACCTAAGGGACACTGTCATATCTGGATGTTTCCATCTTACAGTGGAATTTAAGTATCTTCTATAACTTTTTAACTAATGACTGCTCTCTTTATGCCAGTGGATTTCAAGCATTTCCCTGCAGCTCCTCAACACTGCACATAGTGAATGTTGAACACTTTTGAACTGCTTAATGTACAGTGTTGTGGTAATCATCACACTTACATTTCACAAAAAGTAAAAAAGGCCAGGGAAGTTGTATATATTTTTCTTTTTCTATGCCAACAAAACATTTTCATAAAAAGCACAAGCATCCAGCTTTGTGTGTTGCCAAGTAACACAGTAGTGATATCTCTTTTAAACAACAGACCAGCAAATAAATATGTAAAGGAGTAAGGTGAAAAAAAAAAAAAAGGAATGTCCCAAGGTCCCTCTTTAGCGTGAAACTCCTGTGCTAAAGATTCAGGGTCTTCCGTACAAAAAGTTCTCTTACTAATTATAAAAAATACATTACAACTACCAAAATTGGTTGAATAAAATGGCCGCACAATAGTGTGATATTGCCCAACAAGCAAAAAGTTAATATTAACTTAAACTGTATTATTTTTAAATTTTATCTTTAATTTATTTAATTCACCCATTTCAATCCTGAATAAATCAGTGTTGTTAAACAAATTGGTTGAGTACATTTTGGTTTGGTTGATTTGATCCTGAACAAATTTGTGACTGAATGATTTAATGACTCTTTCATAATTCCTGAATAAATCAACATTGTTGAATGAATCCGTTGAGTGAATGCATCAAGTGACTCATCATAAAGACTTGTTTAATTTCTGAAAGAATGTCTTGAGTGAATGATTCAGTTACTCTTTCAAAATCCTCTAAATGAATCGGAGGGAGGAATCACAATGCCGCATCAACATTGTGATGTCTATCAGCCATCGGCGATGGACGACAGCATCATCTATTGGTGAATCATGAAATGGTTCATCATAAACACTTTTTTTTTTAAGTTTCTGAAAAAAAATGCTTGAGTAAATGATTAATTGACTCACTCTTAAAGACTTATTTAGATTGTGAAATAACTGCTTGCGTAAATGATTCAATGACTCACTCATAAAAACTAACTTAGTTCCTGAAAGAACAGCTTGAGTAAATGATTCAATGACTCACTCATAAAGACTTAAGTTCTTGAAAGAATTGCTTGAGTGATTAATTCAATGACTCATAAATACTTATTTATTTCCTGAAGAATTATGAACTATGCAATGACAGTCATAGTTACTCACTTCCTGAAAGAATTGCTAGAGTTAATGATTCAATGACTCACTCATAACGACCTATTTAGTTTCTGAAAGAATTGCTAGTGAAAGATTCAGTGACTCACTCATTAAGACTTGTTGAGTTTCTAAAATAATTGCTTGAGTAAACGATTCAATGACTCACTCATAGAGATTTATTTCCTGAAATTATTGATTTAGTGAATGATTCAGTGACTCACTCATACTTATTTATTTCCTGAAAAAACTGCTCAAGTGAATGACTCACTCATAGACTTGTTTAGTTTCTAAAGAATTGCTTGAGTAAACGATTCAATGCTTCATTTATAAAGACCTATTTAGTTTCTGAAAGAATTGCTTGATTTAATGATTTAGTGACTCACTCATAAAGTCTTGATTAGTATCTAAAAGAATTGCTTGAGTGAACGATTCAGTGACTCACTCATAAAGACCTACTTAGGTAAAGTTATTAAAGACCTGCTAAACTAACTTTTTTAGTTTTTGAAAGAATCGCTTGAGTGAACTATTCAATGACTCACTCCTAAATAGTTATTTATTTCCTGAAAGAATTGCTTGAGTGAACGATTCAGTGTCTCACATAAAGACCTTTTTAGTTAGTTATTAAAAACCTACTGAACAAATGAGTTGAATGAATGATTAAAGTAACTCACTCGTAGAGACAGTCACTTGTCGTCACCTATTGGCATAACAAAGTAAACAGCAGAAAGATTTACAGACAAATCCCTTCCACTAATACACAAACTGACAGTCAGCCTGAAGCAAACACAGCATAGTAATACAAACAGAGTCCCAGTGCTGTTGGACTGTTATTCTCAGAACTTCTGGAACGCAGCTTGAAGAATCAAATCTAAGGACCGGAACTAACTGTTTACAACTGTGTATATATCAAATGTATACAGAGCACATATACAGAAAGAACGAATTGATCACAAATTGGAATTCCTCGCATTTAACAAACTCTGCAGGAAATAACTGATGACATTATTTTATTAATGATTTAGTGCTGAACTTTGCATTGTGCTGACACCTGGGATGTAATGGCTAAGCTGTGAATTAAGTCTCAAATCCCTTTGATTCCTCAAAGCTGCCTGCACATCACCATAACTGATTTTTGCAGGGAGAGCCACCGCTCAAGCCGTACTTTGTGAGAGTCCGGCTACTTGTTATAATCCTGTATAATGGAAAGTGGAATGTCACCTTGTCTTGAAGGTACCAGATAGCCTTCTGTAAAAATGTCATTTAGCTCAAGTGCAGATCACATTTAATTAGAAGAGGGGATTTAAATTGCCATGCATCAAACACTGCGGATGACCGAACGGGGGAAAAAAATAGGCTTTGGGCCAGACTCCATGAGCTCCTCACAACCCATCAAAATCCCTCGTGCCACTGAGGTCAATAAGCCAACGCCGAGCCGTCTTAATTAATGATGACCAAAGCATACGAGAGAGCAGAATGGTAATGTTCAGTCTAAAGAACCCGACGAAAAGGACGAATGAGGAAACAAAAGAGCATGTGTATCATGAAAGCGTCAGACTTGTCAAAACAGCACATGATAACTGAACTCAAATACACCACGCCCTCTATTTATCTCATAAAGTCACGCTGCAGCTCTGCAGGTTCCCATGTCAATACTTTCTTAACACCCTTCACCGCCTTACTTGAAACGCTTCTGTTTATCAATTCAGAGTTCAAGGGGGGTGGGGGTGTTTTCAAGGCATCTGTCAAGAAGTGGCAGCTAATTTCTTGATGCTTGTTAACCTGTCAGAAACAGTGCATATTTTTATCACTTTAATACCGCCTTTTGTTGTAGAGTAATTCGGCTTTCATTAAGTTCCACCGTACAATCAATAACAACTACGCAGGTGTCAAAGTCAGTTAGCACACATCTGCTTACTGTATGACGGAGCAAAAGCATGCACATAAGTATCTCTTTCGCAACGAACTAAGATAGCGTTCATTTCAATATTGCATCTCTATTACACTGGTCAGAGATTTATCTAATTACGCAAATACAAAAACACATCGATATCAAAGAAATAATGCCAGTCGTCTTAAACCCAAAGAGCTGGATTTAAAAAGAACATCTGAATATCCTGCTGGGCCCGGCAGTCCGAGATGCACTTTGCTCTCAGTGCACGCTGAAGGACATTTCGAACATATAATAATACTGTAGACGCAGAGGCAAACATCTTAAAATGGCAGCGGATGAAAAACAGAACAAATGCGTTATCAGAAGCACTGATTTACCTCAACAACTTATTCAAGAGAGTTTTACAGAATATTCAAGCATCTCCTCACAGTATATTTTCAACAAGATGAGACATGATTAAATAAGGTCATCTCTAAAACTCTTACTAAACGCTATCTGTTCGTTTTGATGCGAGGGGGGTTTACTCACAAACCACGTAGCTTTTTTCATTAGCTTTATTTGTCAGTGCTGTGTCAATTATTGCAGTTCTCTCCTGCAGGTCTACGTTGGTGGCTGGAGTCTTGCCAGTTTAACCACATTGATTTTCAGCACGGATTTTAACGGGGGAACAAAAATGGAGTATAATAAATAGCATCTTTGCAGGTTAGTGACAAGCTGAATGGATGTGTTCGGTCCCAAACAACAGCACGGTGTTGCTTTTGTTAACCGTAAGTTGTTGGTCTGATAGAGATAAGATGCAATAGGTGTCATCTAATCATAAAGCTAAACTTTCCTCATCCATCATGTTTATTGCATTATTATAAAAAATATATTTCCGCTTTAAAATCTTGATGAGCTATGTTTGAAGAAAGTAAAACAGCAGATATACGACACATGCACATTAGCTGACATCTATATAAGCGTCAAGTTGCTTGGCAACTAGCTGACTGTTAGGTTAATTAAGTATTGTACTGAGGAAAATAATGTGTAATTGTGATTATTATTGTTAATAAATGATATTTAAGCAGTGTTTTTATCATTATGTTGCTTTAAAGGGAAACGTCACACAAAAAGAAACATTCTGTCACCATTTATTCACCCAAACCTGTGTTTTTTATTTCTGTACGAAACAAAATACAATACTTTAAAGCTGCAAGAGCATTGAGACCCCACTAATGTTTATCATATGTACAAAGAAATCTTTTTAATGACAACTTAATTAAAAAATATTTCTCCCCAAAATGAAAATTCTGACATCACTCAATGTTGTTTCAGTGTCTTAAAGGAACACTCCACTTTTTTTGAAAATAGGCTCATTTTCCAACTCCCCTAGAATTTAACAGTTGAGTTTTACTGTTTTTGAATCCATTCAGCCGATATCTGGGTCTGGCGGTAGCACTTTTAGTATAGCTTAGCACAGATCATTGAATCAGATTAGACGTTAGCATCTCGCTCAAAAATGACCAAAGAGTTTCGATATTTTTCCTATTTAAAACTTGACTCTTCTGTAGTTACAACGTGTACTAAGACTGACAGAAAATGAAAAGTTGCGATTTTCTAGGTCAGTCTTTGCTGCCGTACCATGGGTGCAGCAGGTGCAATGATATTACAACTCTGCGTCTACACAAACTTAGTGCCGGTCACTTTCAGGCGCTGTGTAATATCTTTGCGCCTGCTGCACCCATGGCACGGCAGCAAAGTTCCTTGATTACTACCCTGGAATGAGAGTATAGTTCCTAGCCATATCAGCCTAGAAAACTTCAACTTTTCATTTTTTCGTCAGTCTTAGTACACCATGTAACTACAGAAGAGTCAAGTTTTAAATAGGA
This sequence comes from Labeo catla, assembly GCA_012976165.1. Lineage (NCBI taxonomy): Eukaryota > Metazoa > Chordata > Actinopteri > Cypriniformes > Cyprinidae > Labeo > Labeo catla. The sequence continues at coordinate 199,824 of VONZ01000071.1, forward strand.
AATATATCAACATTATGTATGGTCATTTTTGAGTTGAACAATGAGCTAATTTTCAAAAAAAAGTGGAGTGTTCCTTTAATGTCAATGCAAATATAACTTTCTTTGTTTCATGAAACACAAAATAAGTAGTTAAGAAGAATAATGATGCTGCTTATTTCCATATAATGATTAAGGACAATTGCGGGACTCAACACAACTATTATAAAAAAAGTCAAACATTCACTGATGCTCCAGAAGAAAACACGATATATTAAGAGCCAGGGGGTGAAAACTTTTTTAATTTAAAGATCAAGGTAAATTATACTTAATTTGTGTTCCGGGAAACATGCAAGTATCTTCTGTTGCTTACGAAGGGCAGTGCTAAATTGACAAAAATATATGATTTTTCAACAAAATACGGAAAAAATGGACATCTACATCCTTTTCAAAAGTTTTCACCCCTCAGCTCTTAATGCATCAACGTATCCTTCTGAAGCATCAGTGAATGTTTGAAACTTTTTTTAATAGTTGTGTTTGAAGTTTCTGAAGAACAGTGCTTAGTTGAACTGTTTTAACTGCTCAACAAACAAGGGACTCATAAACAACCATCAAAAAAAAAATGTTGTAGAACATCCAGGTAACCACATGCAGTAATAAGAACCTAAGAAATTATTTTTATCATTTCAACTATTTTTTTGTCTTGTGGACTATATGTAAGCATCTTTTATGTAAAACATCTTACTCGGGACAGTACTAAATAAAAAATAACATGCATTTTATATGACCTCTCTCATTTTATAATTAATCACATTTTCACAGATTCTGCAAGCGTTTCCCAAATGTTTACATGCCACTGTAAATACAATAAACAAGTAAATAAATAAATGACTTAAATAAATGACTTGCATGCTATATTCAAAGTCTTCCTAAAAATATACACTACCGTTCAAAAGTTTGGGGTCAGTAAGACTTGTAATAGTCTTTAAAGAAGTCTCTTATGCTCATCAAGGCTGCATTTATTTGATTAAAAATATAGAAAAAAAACAGTAATATTGCAAAATGTTTTTACAATATAAAATAATGTTTTTATTTTAACATACTTTAAAATAGAATTTATTCCTGTGATGAAAAGCTGAATTTTTATCAGCTGTTACTCCAGTCTTAAGTGTCACATGATCCTTCAGAAATCATTTAATATGGGATTATTATTAGAATGATCAATGTTGGATAATATCAACAGTTGTGCTGCCAAATATTTTTGGAACCTGTGATTTTTTTTTTCAGGATTCTTTCATGAATAACAAGTTTAAAAAGTACAGTGTTTATTCAAAATATAAATATTTTATAACAATCTAAATTATTTATTATTAACTTTTAATAAACTTTTAATTATTAACTTAATACATCCTTGGTGAATAAAAGTATTAATTTCTTAAAAAAAAAAAAAAAAAAGAAACAATACAAACGTACTGACCCCAAACTTTTGAACGGTAGTGTATATTATATTTTATCTACATTATTAATTGAAATGATTCGTTATCACATTATTCACTTACACTATTTAATGCAATGACTGAACCATTTACATGATACAAATATGCATGTATGTGAATGTAAATTTTAGAGTTGCAGCAGAGAAAAAATGATTTGGAATAGGTTTAAAAAAAATAAGGGTGAGCAAACAGTGACAGAATTTTCATTTTTGGGTGAACTAATCCTATAATGCTTTTGTCATGTGTAGACTTCCTCTCTGAGGGCCTTACTTTGATACGAGAATAAGCTCAATCATTCTGGAGCATTAAAAGATGTTACTAATAGAGAATAAGTCAAACCTACAATGATTTAAAAAAATCTGTGCCAGAGCACTAATTTGTAAGACATGATAAGTTTCATATGAAATACATTTTTTTATATATATATTTTAAGTCTCTTGTCCCTCTCTGTAAATGTAAGGTAACATTGTTCCTTGGAAATAAAAATTGCTCAAGCAGCCAATTTCCTTCAAAATGATGAGTCACTCAGCAATCAGAGTGGAGAGCTCCAACAAATGAGTACAAGTAATACTGTTAGTGATTGCGAGTTCTGTCACCTCTCTCTTTCAGTGGCCTCACGAAAGGCAAGAAAGAGCAAGGACACTGACTTAGTTTTTCTATAGCTACACATTGTTGTATTGATAAGGCATTACAGTACAGTTCACGTCAATCATGTATAAAAGCATACCTGCTTGACATAATGGAATATTTCTTTCTTTATGTAGTCAGAAATTTGCTTCATTTATTAAACTTTCAGCCTTTTAAATTTAAACTCAGATCAGATCATAAAGGATATAGCTTTATTGTGTTACTTTTCAATGTCATAATCTTTCTTCAGGATTGTGGAAAATGTTGTCTAGACAGATCAGAATTAATCAAAATATGTTTTTATTCAATAATGCTGTGTGTTAAAGGAATGACAATTTGAGAATTTACTCACCCTCAGGCTAAGACGAGCTCCTAGATGAGTTTGTTTCTTCATCAGAACAGATTTGGATAAATTTAGCATTGTATGACTTGCTCACCAATTGATCCTTTGCAGTCAATGGGTGCCATCAGAATGAGTGCCCAAACAGCTGATAAAAAACATCACAATAATCCACAATGAATCCACACCACTTTAGTCCATCAATTAACATTTTGTCTGTAAGAAAAAAAAAAAACACCTTTAAGGTTATTTAACTTTTTGTTTTTGCAGCGTCTAGCCAAAATGCATAAAAAACCATCACCAACATATTTTTTTGGACTTGTAAATGGTGCTCGATCTGTGCATATTGCTCTCCTGATTCAGTCAAGATGTTTTTTTGACTGGAGAAAGAAATATTTGACCCTGGACCACAAAACCAGTCATAAGGGTTGATTTTTTGCTGGATAAATAAGCTTTCCATTGATTTAAGGTTTGTTAGGATAGGACAATATTTGGCTGAGATACTAGAACTATTTGAATATCTGGAATCTGAGGGTGAAAAAAAAAATCTAAATATTAAGAAAATCACCTTTAGAGTTGTCTTCATGGAACATGGACTTTACTTAATATCTTAACGATTTTTGGAAAGAAAATGTATAATTTGGACCCATACAATGTATTGTTGATTATTGCTACAAATATACCCGTGCGACTATTGACTGGTTTTGTGGTCAAGGGACACATATTAGGACTCAGTAGCAGCAGTTTGAGATCTTAATGTTAATCATGTCTTAATGATGAATTTGTTTATTACAAACACACTGCTTTTCACTTCACAAAACATACACTGATGGACTGGAGTGGAGTTTTTAACAGCTGTTTTGTCTCTCATTCTGACGGCACCCATTCACTGCAGAGGTGAGAAAGTGATCTGTTTTGATGAGGAAACAAACTCACCTACATCTTAGATGGGCTGAGGGTGAGGGCGAGTAAATTCCAAAAATCTTTTTATTTTTTAGTGAACTATTCCTTTAACCAGCTAAGTTTAAATAATCAGAAAAGACCTTCTTGCAATCTTTTTAAATTGTACCTGTGAAGTTGCAATGCTTTTTTTTCAGTCCTTTAGGTGTTTTAAAATGACCTTGTACTGAGCGGTATTCTGTAACGAACAGATTAAGTGTGCTCTTGAAGACTTGGACAAGCACAAATAAGTGCCAGCCCTGCACATATTATATGTTTCTCCTATCGGACATGTTCAGTTCAGTACATAGAGTTCTCTCCTAATGAGCTGATCATCAGAATCAGGGGGGTTGAATAAGAAAGACACACGAAATGTGCAGTGGGGCCCGATGTAGGGCCAGCTTCAGGTATATGTTCTATTAAACTTTATATCGCATTTTGTAGTGAAGCAGGAGGAACTAGGCCTGTGTGGGCCACACCCCTCCAGATAAATTCATGTCCTGAGACTGCAAACAGGAAATTGTGATTGATTGATTTACTTTCTTTCCTTCTTTAAATGAAAAGAAAAAAATCAAAAGCACTCACAAGTGGAGAGTCTTACAGTTGTAGGCCAAGGCAAGTCACGCAATGCACCTGGATTCAGCTGATATATAATGTTATGGCACTCTAGACTGGTCTTGACACTTTTTTTGAAGACTTATTTAAAGGTCTTGTCTCGGTCTCGACCGCATTTGTACTTGGTCTTGTCTCTGTCTCAGACTAAGAGGACTACTAATGGAACTACATTTTAGACTTTAAAAACACACGTTTGTGCTATTTTGGCAATGAAAATAGTTCCAAACAAATCCATAGCAGAAGTGTTGTGTGTTCCAAGCAACACGCAGCTGTGTTTCATTACTGAATAAATCAGCTGCTTTGAAAGAATTGTTTGATTCACTCATGAAGTGATCTACTTCCACTTAGCCTACTGGTAGTTTTACTTTCTCCTGATGGAGTAATTGACCGTCTGATGTTTTACTTTGAAACTGCAGAGGTGAGCAAGTGATCTGTTCTGATGAAGAAACAAACTCACCTACATCTTAGATGTGCTGAGGGTGAGGGTGAGGGTGAGTAAATTTTAATTTTTTTTTTTTTTTTAGTGAACTATTCCTTTAACCAGCTAAGTTTAAATAATCAGAAAAGACCTTCTTGCAATCTTTTTAAAATGTACCTGTGAAGTTGCAATGCTTTTTTTTTTTAGTCCTTTAGGTGTTTTAAAATGACCTTGTACTGAGCGGTATTCTGTAACGAACAGATTAAGTGTGCTCTTGAAGACTTGGACAAGCACAAATAAGTGCCAGCCCTGCACATATTATATGTTTCTCCTATCGGACATGTTCAGTTCAGTACATTGAGTTCTCTCCTAATGAGCTGATCATCAGAATCAGGGGGGTTGAATAAGAAAGACACACGAAATGTGCAGTGGGTCCACATGCAGGGCCACGATTGAATACCACCGCAAAAGGGTATGGTCAGGGTAAAAGTTGCCATGGTAACTAACAACTCAAGACACCTTTCAGAACAGGAAGACGTGGCCAGGAACATGTCTGGTTTTGAAAATTGATTGCCATGCTTGAATAATCTTACAGCCTTGCAAAGAATGTTCAAGACTTAGTTGACTTTCTTTCTAATGTTCTCAGGCCTTGGCTTCTTTAAGAAATGACCTGTTTTTCAATAGATGAATACATACAGCAGTGTTAGGTTTAACTGCTTGAAAAGTCGGTCTGATATAAATGTAATGTCAATATGTCTAATAATTTGTGCATCAATGCCAATGAATTGTATGGCATTGTAGACTGCAGAATTTGTTCGTGTAGCCATTCAGAAAAAGAGAAAAGAAGCACAGGCAATGTCTTCTGAACTTCGATCTGTTCATTGGACCAATTCTGAATGCCACATCATATTTGCCCACATTTTGCCTTAAGGAACAAGGAGCGTAGAGATTTTCTGCTGTGAATATACGAATCCGCCGCCGCTGAACGATGCAATAAAGTTTCACAGGGTTGAACTGAACGGCTCATAATATCTGCATTTAATTCCATAAGATCAAGATTTTCTACATTATAAAGCCAAACAGAGTTAGGCGATATTTTAACTGTGAAAATGGCTCTTTCAAGTCCATTAGATATGGAATTTTTCAAAGCGCAAGCATTTTACCAAGGACAGTTTTTTTTTCTTTGTATCGCACAATTCTGTCTGCACCTCGGCATGAAAGCATGCACCTGTATCTGTATGTGTGATTACATGATTCTAGTAACGTACCCAAAGGGGTTCACACACACATATTCACACGAGGTCCTTGTTTTCGGTTTGTTTGTTCTCACGTTCATTACTTTTAGAACAATAAGTGCTGCTTTTGTGAAAATGCTGTTGAAACAAGAAAACAGCACATTTTTTCCAAGTTCAGATCTTAAGGATTTTGAAACTGGAAAATAAAAATAGTGATATTATAAACTGCATAGCCATCCACTTAGATTTATTTATGAAATTATTTTCATAAATGTGACCTTGGACCACAAAACCAGTCATAAGTAGCATAGGTATATTTGTAGCAATAGCCAACGATGCCAAAAAATAAGTGGGATATTAAGTAAAGATCATGTTCCATGAAAATATTATGTAAATTTCCTACCGTAAATATATCAAAACTTCATTTTTTTATTAATATTATGCATTTATAAGAATTTCATTTGGACAACTTTAAAGGCGATTTTCTCAATATTTAGATTGTTTTGCACCCTCAGATTCCAGATTTTCAAAAATAGTTGCATCTCGGCCAAATATCGTATTCTAACAAACCATACATCAATGGAAAGCTTGTTTATTCAGCTTTCAGATGATGTATAAATCTCAATTTCAAAAAATTGACCCTTATAAATGTATGAAGACCCAACCTGGTTTACATATTTTCTTAAATTTTACTACTTATTTTTTAATGCCTTTAAATTATTGAATTAATTAGAAAGCCTGGCCTAATTTTGGTCTATAAAAAAGTTTATTTAATTTTTTTTTGTTGTTATTTGCATATCTTCTCAGGCTTGGTGAGATGTTTGTCTTAATGCCTTGACATCTCATTTGGTGCGGAATTAAAAAAAAAAAAGTGTTTATCATCTTGAAATAGAATATTAAGATGCATTAACACATTGCTATTATTATTTGACAGAGTTTTAAAGCCTTTTACTGGTTGCCTGATTTTCATTTAATCTGCTGCAGTGATGCTTCGTTGCATATCCTTTATGATCTCATTTTGTTTTATAGTACATGAATTGTTCCTCTCCGGTGATATTTTCATTTATTGTGACTATCAAGATATAAAATGACCAAGGTTTAATACACAACCCCATGCTACATTTTTACACACAGCAAAATAGATTAGGCACACCAGAAGTCTCTCAAACTATTAAAGCTGAACTTGCTAGATTTCAATTGTCATTATGTGAATCCGAAGACTTTTTAAACGCACTCAGAACCGCAAAAAATACAGGCTAAAACAAGACTGTGTCTCACAAACAAAAAGCTATTGTGCTGCTCAGCAGAGTCCCGTTACACACAGAGTGAGGAGTATAATCTAAGTGCAGTCCTGAGAAAAGAAAAATTGATCACTCTTTTGTGTCTCTGCTCCATTCTCTTCCTAAACCCGAGTACTACATTTTTCCCCTAAATTTATCTGTCACCTCCTCAAGTGCACCTAAAATAACTCCAGCACATTCTTAACCATGGGCTCATGAAGGACAGAAAGTGCATAATCCTGTCTGTCGTGGACAACAAAGAGAAGCAATAAAGCTTTAATGTTACTGTTTTCTACTTCTTCTGTGTTTTATAAAAGGAAATGAGAATCACAGGACTAAATCACAAAGCAGATTCTGACTTTTATCTCAACCGTGTTATGTAAAACATCACCAAAATGATATATATGAATACTGATTTGTGTACAACCACTTTTATATCTTTTCTAGGAGAATTATTATGAAAATAACTTACCAGTTGCTTAGCCTACTGCTTATTTTATGGCCCACGTTGTTTGATTACCCCTCTGGTGATGTTAGCCTATTTACTGCATTGATGTTAAAGGATTAGTTCACTCCAGAATGAAAATGTCCTGATAATTTAATGTCAACCAAGATGTTCATGTCTTTCTTTCTTCAGTCGAAAAGAAATTACGTTTTTTTGATGAAAACATTCCAGGATTTTAATCCATATAGTGGACTTCAATGAGGATCAATGCGTTGAAGGTCCAAATTCAAAGGGCTCTACACGATCCCAGGGTCTTATCTAGCAAAATGACTAGCCGTTTTCTAATAAAATAAAACTTCAGATATGTTGTATTAAACTTTATATCACACTTTGTAGTGAAGCAGGAGGAACTAGGCCTGTCTGGGCCACACACCTCCAGATAAATGTATGTCCTGAGATTATAAGCAAGAAATTGTGATTGATTTATTTACTTTCTTTCCTTCTTTGAATGAAAAGAAAAAAAATCGAAAGCACTCACAAGTGGAGAGTCTTACAGTTGTAGGCCAAGGCAAGTCACGCAATGCACCTGGATTCGGCTGATATATAATGTTATGGCACTCTAGACTGGTCTTGAGACTTTTTATGAAGATTTTTTTTAAAGGCCTTGTCTCTGTCTCGACCGCATTTGTACTTGGTCTTTTCTCTGTCTCAGACTAAGAGGACTATTAATGGAACTACATTTTAGACTTTAAAAACACACGTTTTTGCTATTTCGGCAATGAAAATAGTTCCAAACAAATCCATAGCAGAAGTGTTGTGTGTCCCAAGCAACACGCAGCTGTGTTTCATTACTGAATCAGCTGCTTTGCACGAATCAGTTCAATAAATGATTCCGTGATTCACTCATGAAGTGATTCACTGCCACCTAGCCTATTGGTAGTTTTACTTTCTCTTGATGGAGTAATTGACCGTTTGATGTTTTATTTTGAAACTTTTATCCTTGCCATTTGTCACTGACAGAGGTTCCACGGCTGGTTCTTCCAGAGCTGGTTCCTTCACGGCTGATCCTTCCAGAACCAGTCCCTCCACAGCTGGTGGCTCCAGAGCTGGTTCCTTCTTGGCTGATCCCTCCACGGCTGGTTCCTCCAGGAGCCAGTCCCTCCACAGCTGGTCCCTCCAGAGCCGGTCCCTCCACGGCTGATCCTTCCAGCGCCGGTCCCTTCACGGCTGGTTCTTCCAGAGCTGGTTCCTTCACAGCTGGTCCTTACAGAGCTGGTCCCTCCCGCGCTGATTCCTCCAGAGCCGGTCCCTCCACGGCTGATCCTTCCACAGCTGGTTCCTTCATGGCTGATCCCTCCACGGCTGATCCTTCCACAGCTGGTTCCTTCATGGCTGATCCCTCCATGGCTGGTCCCTCCAGAGCCGGTACCTCCACGGCTGGTTCTTCCAGAGCTGGTTCCTTCACGGCTGGTCCTTACAGAGCTGGTCCCTCCACAACTGGTGTTTTTGTTTCATATTTGAAAATATCTTTTTATTTTTATATATAAGCCATTTTTCAGAGAGTAAATGTGGATCTTTCAGATGAATTGGAGGGGTGCTGGTTTGGTCTTGACTCGGTCTCACCCTACCCTGGTCTTGGCCTTGTCTTGATCTCATCACACTCTGGTCTTGGTTTTGGTTTAGGTGGTCTTGACTATAACACTACTGATATAGGCCAATATCTCTAAACCATACAGCACTGAGATATTGCTGCAATAAAACTTAAACCATAACTTAAAATAAAACTTTACTGCTAAACATTTTTTGTTTCTTTTTTTGTATGCTTCAGTTAAAGTGCATTAAAAGCAGCTCTCGGCTGGCCTAATGATCCCCTGATGGAGTAATTGACTGTCTGATGTTTTACTTTGAAACTTTTATCCTTGGCATTTGTCACTGACAGAGGTTCCACTTTTGAAATATCTTGCTGGCTGTAGCAGACACCAAATTACTATACAGCCTACTATTCTCATTGCTGACTAGCTCAGAATTCAATTTCATTGTTTAATTGTAAGCATGCTGGCAAATTATAGACTGTTTATAGAAATATGCAACTGATAGATCTGTCTGTCTGTCTGTCTGACAGCCATTGTCGACCTCTTAGGGTTTCTAGATGTACTGTAAATGATGACAAATAATGATTAAACACTGGCTGGCTTCACAGCCTCAGACAATGCAGTTATACATTTGGAATACAAATCTAGAGCTTATTTAAAGCAATAAAAAACTTTTGACAAAGTGTTGTTGCCATGGACCATGTTTCTAGCCAACTTACAAACAGATTCTGTAATATTTGTGAACAAACAGCTAAATGTGTGCTTAACTTTTAAAAAACTATCCACTGCAGTAATGGTGTGGCTGTTTGTCCCATTTAAATGATCACAACTGGTTATTTACCTTCAGTCGTAGTACATGTAAATAGTGGACATTCTTTGAATTGTCTTCCTAATCAATCGAATAAATTGGGGGATTTTCAACCTGTTAATATATCGTTCAAGGCAAACTCATTTTTATTACATCTTTTATAGCCTTGGGCAAAACTCAGTTACTTTGATCCCCAGCAAGCCTTTGCATACAGGATCATAAGGAATAGTGCCATTAGGCTGATGGGAACTGCTGCTTTTATCAAATACATCAAAGTTTAGTTGCTGCCCATTAAACATACATATTTGTTTCTCTGGACACACGAAATAAGGGTATATCTGAAAGGACAGTTTTCTTATAATGAAGTATACTTGTCATGTACATGGACGCACATCTGCATCTCTCTTTATTTTTTTTATATCATCACCACTGTTAGTGTACTAATGTGCAAAAGCATTATTATCTGTTGCTATCCACCTTTTTTTTTCCGTAAGAGTGGGCATGGCCATTTGTAAATTTTACGTTTCCGGGCTCATCCGCGTCCAGCAATTTTCAGCTGTACAAAACAGCTTGTTTTGCTGCTTGATATTGCAAATTGGTGTGCCTTACCATATTCTTTTAATATATTATCTTAACTGAGCACACTTGTTTGTAGAGCAAACAGTTTTACTGTTTACGGCACGTTGTTATTCTTCTCTTTATTTCCCTATAGCAGATAATGAACCGGAAGTCTCATCCATAGGCTTACTTCCACATTAAGGAAAAAGGTGGATAGTTTGGGCAAATACTGGGGAAAGTTACTTTTAGATGTAATTACATTAGATTGCATTACAATATTGCATTACTTCATAAAAAAGTAACTAATTTCATTACTTACAAATAGTTACATTTTTGGTAACTGTAAAAGTGAAAATAATAAGCTTCAGGTTGCAGGAAGTGTCTCTGCGCTTATTCCCAAATTCTCTCAACACAAGGACAGGAGAGGTGTCAATGAATAAATTGGAAAACATCATAACTTGCGTTACTTATTTGAAAAAGCAACACAGATATTTTGTTGTAAATGTAAAAGTAATGCGTTATTTTACTTTGCAAAAGGTAGTCTTATTACATAGCTTCCGTTACTTGTAATGCGTTAAACTCCTTTCACACTAAGGTTATGATTTGTTTATTCTTCATTTTTAATTTTATATCAGCATCAAAGGCATTTATTCGTTGAAAGCGCAAAAGTAAAGATATTAAAAAATAATAATATTTATAAAATCTAAAATATTATAAAATAGTAATAATTGTATAGGACAACTTAACTATTTTTACAAACAAAATAAAACTAAGTAAATAAATGAAACAACTTTATACAACCTTTTAATTTGATCCAATTAATTTTTTTTTTTTCCCAGTAGAAACGTTTTTAAACTCCGTTAAAGAAGTACACTTCCAGAACATACGTAAATTTACAGATAATTTACTTACCCCCTTGTCATTCAAGATGTTCGTGTCTTTCTTTCTTCAGTCGTAAAGAAATTACGTTTCTTGAGGAAAACATTTCAGGATTTTTTTCCATATCTATGGTGCCACTTCCAAAATGCAGTTTAAATTCAGCTTCAAATGGCTCTAAATGATCCTAGCCGAGGAAGAAGGGTCTTATCTAGTGAAACGATCAGTTATTTTCTAAAAAAAAAAAAAAATAATTTGTGCAATTTGTATACTTTTTAAGCGCAAATGCTCATCTTGTATAGCTCTGTGTAATCCGGGTCAATACAGTTAGGGTATGTCGAAAAATCTTGTTTTCTCTTCCAACTTCAAAATCGTACTACATCGCTGTTTTATCTTTTTTTGTAAAGGGTGTTTGACATCGCAGAGCCAGACAAGACCCTCTGAATTACTCAAAAATTTGAAATCAAAGGTGTCTATCAGGACATATATCACGTGAATTAAAGGGATAGTACACCCAAAAATGAAAATTTGATGTTTATCTGCTTACCCCCAGGACATCCAAGATGTAAGTGACTTTGTTCCTTCAGCAGAACACAAACCAAGATTTTTAACTCAAACTGTTGCAGTCTGTCAGTCATATAATGGGAGTCAATGGCTCCCAAATCTTTGAGAGTAAAAAAAACATTCACAAACACAACCAAATTAAACCCTGCGACTCGTGACGATACGCTGATGTCCTAAGACACGAAACGATCGGTTTGTGCGAGAAACTGAACATGTCTGAATATGTCCTACTATCCTGAGCGCTTGCTCAGCATCTGGCGCGTGACATGTGTACGCGCTCTGGTGTAGTATACACAAGCGCCGGAAGCGATCTGCACTTATAGATGCTCTCCACTTCTGTTGGCATCTCATAACACTTACTACAAGAACACCACCACTTTTGAAGAGAACTCTGTCTCTCTGAAGCTTGAAGACTTGCTGTTGCTGTGGCTGCTTCCTGCATCTCTCTGACTTCTTGCTCTGAGTATTCTGGTTCAAATAAATATGGCTGGACAAAAAATTCACGTTGTCTGATGATATATAAATATTACCTTCTATTGCGATGACCTGTACTTCTAAATATCTTTAGATCTTCACAGTGCAATATGTCCGCAATCTCTGTGCACTGTGTAAACAATGAGTGACGTATGAGCGCAGATCGCTTCCGGCGCTTGCGTATACTATGCCAGAGCGCGTAAACATGTCACGCACCAGATGCTGTGCATGCGCTGAGGACCAGTGTTGGGGAAAGTTACTTTTAAAAGTCATGCGTTACAATATTGAGTTACTCCCCAAAAAAGTAACTAATTACGTTACTTAGTTACTTTTTATGGAAAGTAATGCGTTACTTTACTTTTGCATTACTTTTTAAATCTGGGCAGGGCTTGCTTGTTTGTTTTTAATATTAAAAGTTCTATTTCTGGCAAATGTAAAAGCCTTTTCACACCAAAAGCCCCAAGCTTTGGGAAAAGTAAATTCACGTCTGTACAGTAGACCGCAGAAGAAAAATATCAACTCTTCAGCAATACAAAAAAGGAAAGAAATTGTTAGATTATCTTGAGTAATTTTTGCTTAGTATGGTTGAATTGGATCATCGAAGGTCGGCAGCAAAGACACCGGTTGATAAAATGGTATTAAATGCACAAAGGATATTTGTATTATTTAACATTTTATTATAGCAAGTTTGCGTCATCTTCTGAGTTGAATTTCACTGTTTTTATTCATTTTGAGGAATGAAATGAGATGAATTAATGCATGTAGTCTACAACTAACATCTTACTCCCGATTTCTCTCAACATGAGGACAGGAGAGCCTTTAATCAATAAATAGGGGGAAAAGTAACTGGTGTTACTTATTTGAAGAAAGCAACTCAGATATTTTCTTAGAAATTAAAAAGTAATGCGTTACTTTACTAGTTACTTAAAAGTAATAATATTACATAAGTTGCGTTACTTGTAATGCGTTACCCCCAACACTGCATAGGACAGTAGGACATAGCGGTGAATCAGAGGTAAAAAATGATATAAATACTGTTCAGTTTCTCACACAAACCGATCGTTTCATGTATTAGGACATCAGTGTATCGTCACGAGTCGCAGGGTTTAATTTGGTTGTGTTTGTGAATGTTTTTTTTACTCTCAAAGATTTGGGAGCCATTGACTGCCATTATATGACTGACAGACTGCAATGGTTTGAGTTAAAAATCTTGGTTTGTGTTCTACTGAAGAAACAAAGTCACTTACATCTTGGATGCCCTGGGGGTAAGCAGATAAACATCAAATTTTCATTTTTGGGTGAACTATCCCTTTAAGTTTCTAAATGCAACTGTTCAGTAATAATTGTTAATTAGTGATAACACTTTGTTATTAGTTTGCTGCACTTGTTGATCAGTTAAAAAAATATTTAGAACTAGTAATTTCTAAGTTGTAAGCTGAAAACACAAAATACAATGTGTAATTTTAAATTCAGGTACAAAAAAACACTTATGAAAAACCAGTACACAATTTCTTCAAATTAAGACAGTACATTGTGCCCTATTTTTACAGACTTTTCTTTAAGTGTGGCATACTACAATACGCTGCTTAATATAATTGTTCAGAATAAGTAATAAGAAAACACACAAAATGTTCTATGCTCTATAATTCTATGCAGTTTTGCATTGTGATTACATAATGATATCATCACGCAGTGACATCACAACGTCATTTAGCAACCTTTAGAAACAAATTGTGCTGACTTTAGCAACTTTCCCTGAAAATTAGATGGCAACACTGTTTTAACTCCGTTAATACAATTTCTGAGTAAAAATGTTAACACAGAACACTTTAAATATGTTTTGCATTAAAGGTAGACCTGAATGTAGAAAATGTAGGAGTCGCGTGACAGCAATTCTTCCCTTTTCAATGAATACACATGGGTAAGTCTTGTGTAACTAATTCTACACTTATATACAGTCTTAGTATTTCTATTATCAAAATAAAATCAATGATTAGATATTTCATTTTAAACTGGATTCACCTCATGTAATTTGTTATATAAAGGTTACGGTATTTCAAGAGGCTATTCATAAATGAATGCAAGTTTCAAAACGAAAGGCCATTTTTTGTATAAATTCATACACTTCAAACTATGCATGAAACTATGTTCTTTGGTGCTTATTTCTGTGAAAAGTACCTATTTCTGAGAAATCTTCACTGATGTACTTGAATACACTTGTATTTTACTTTAGTGTTCTCACAGGTATTGATTTATTATATAAAATTTAAGAAAAGATAAAAATACTTGCACAAAAAAACAAATACACATGATGCAAAAAAGTAAGGTCACCAGCGATCGTTTTTTCCTGCACAGAAACTATTTGTGGAGGGTTTTTGATATTCACAGCATCTCTTGAAAAACCCTAGAACTGTTGACCCAACAACAACAGAGACGCCCTATGAGTCGGCACGTGGCCCCAGCAGCTCTTTAGGAGAACATCCGCTGGAGTTCGTGTGTCTGCGCTCTAATTATCCTGGCAGCTGTGCACAAAAAAGATCTCCATGAATTAATCCTTTATCACCTGGCCTGCCTATATTCCCTTCATATGTGATATCACTTAAGGGCCTTTGATGAGCCACACATTTCTCTGTGTACACTGCACATCCAAACAAGAGAAAAGCCCCCAGATGAAATGCTGCTTTGTGTTTGTTTTTGCCTGGTCCTGGAGGATCACATTGCTTCTGAAGACTTTGTCGCTCTCGGCAACAACATCTGCCTTGTGAGTGTGGGGCAAGTCCCTTTAGAGCAGAAATGCCATTTAACAAGACGTGAGGGATTTGAGTCAATGAGTGCTCAATGTGGTGAACTTCATCACAGCAATGAATCTCTCCAAAGAGCTTATGGTGATGGCCTTTTTCTCGGCTTGCTGGCGTACTCTCCTAATGGTGGGGCGGCTAACACCAGAAACACTGTGCTTTTGATTCTGCTTTTATGTCAGACCGCTCCAACTGGTCTGGCTGTTTTAGCACAAACTACAGCATACACTAAAAAGTAAATGTGAAAAACTCACTTGGTTATTACAGTTTTTGTTTGTTCTAACAACTTTCAGTAACACAAGCCACAGCTCATCTATTACAATTTCTCATTTCTTTTTCGTTGAGGTTTGTAAGATTCTATTGTGTATAGTGTTTTTATTTCATAAATATTCAACAATTACTTAGTTTTCCATTACATGTAAACTTCTATAGAAAACACTAAATAATAGCACATTAGTGTTGTCACGATACCAATATTTTGTCTTCGATACGATACCTGACTAGAATATCACGATACTACTACTGAACCTATACTATGAAAAAAACATAGAACAATAGGAAAAGTAATTAAATAATAGATGATCCAAATGGAGATCATAGTTATTTTATCTATTTTATTTTATTTAATAATCAAAAGCATGTCTAATGAATTTATAAAGGATAATTAGATTTGATAAAGAATTAATGTTGTGTATTTACAATTTTCTGGTAAATAAATTCTGGTAAATATTTTTTTCTGGTAAATATTCCTTAAACATTGTTTTAATAATATTTTTATTATTAGTAGTAGTACTATCATTTCATTAAGTAATATATTAATATATTTCTGACTGTCAAGTTAAACCAAACTTTTATTTTGATTTTTGCTGTGAAGACCTTTAGGGTTTTTATTTTATGACAATAGTTTTCCGCAAAAGAAACAGTAAAATGCTCATGAAGTCACTCTCAGAGCAGTTCTAGAGATAATGTTCATGTGTACTCGTACATGTACTCGTATATTGAGGCGGCAGAGGCTGAAAACACCACGAACGTCACGCGTATGTGTGTAATAAACAAAACTGCGCGTCTGCACCATTCACTAACACAGACAAGCAGAAATACGGCTCTTATTGAAATGCATTCTTAAAGTACCGGTACTGGTAACATGCGGAATGGTACCGTTTTTAAAAGCAGAGTATTGCGATACTTTTTAAGTACCAGTATATTGTGCAACACTATAGCACATTATTAATCACTTATTATTACAGTATGTTACTGAATAATAATAGCATATATACACCACACCATAAATAATTCCACCTATTTCAACTTAAAGTTCAGGGTTTTTTACATTACATTACTAAATTACATTAAAACAACAAAAAAATAAAGTTGAATTTCACATAACTTATTAAAATTTGCTCAACTTATTTTAAGTTAACGTAAGTTGCATGACTTTCTGATCATATATACTACCAGTCAAAAATTTTTGATTTTTAATGTTTTTTTAAAGAAGTGTCTTCTGCTCACCAAGCCTGCATTTATTTGATCCAAACATTTTAAAAATATTTTTACTATTTAAAATAACTGTTTTCTATTTGAATGTATTTTAAAATGTAATTTATTCCTGTGATGAAATTTTAGCATCATTACTAAATCATTCTAATATTCTGATTTGCTGCTCAAAAAAACATAAAAATTATACTGACTCCAAGCTTTTGAATGGTATAGCGTGTAATGTTGCAAAAGCTTTTTATTTCAAATAAATACTGATCTTTGTATCTTTCTATTCATCAAAGAATCCTGAAAAAAATGTACTTAGCTGTTTTAAATATTGATAATAATAATCAACGTCATAACAACAATAATAATAATAATAATAATGTTTCTTGAATAGCAAATCAGCATATTAAACTGATTTCTGAAGGATCATGTGACACTGAAGACTAGAATAATGATGCTGAAAATTTAGCTTTCACAGGAATAAATTACATTTTATATTATGTTCAAAGCAGTTATTTTAAATAGTAAAGATATTTCAAAATATTACTACTTTTGCTGTATTTTGGATCAAATAAATGCATGCTTGGTGAACACAAAAGACTTTTTTGAAAAACATTAAAAATCCTACTGTTCAGAAACTTTTGACTGGCAGTGTAGTATACAGTAAAAAAAATCCACCCATTTTAACTTAAAAACTGAAGTTCAATCTTTTTAAGTATAATGAACAAAATTTGTAACAATACTAAATGTGGTTTCTAAATTTTTGACTTTACATTAAACCGACTTAAAAACAGTTCAATTTTAAATTGCTAAACTTATATTAAGTTGCAATGCAAAAACACATTCTTCTCATTCGTTCACTTTTTTTTAAATCAGTGTACAGTTTGGGGTCTTTTTTTTTTTTTAAATAAATTAATACTTCTTTTTAGCTAAAATGTTGCATTAAATTAATCAGAAATTACAGTAAAGACATTTAAAATGTTACAAAAGGTTTTCTATTTTATATAAATGCTATTCTTCGAAACGGTCTGTTCTTCAAAGAATCCTAAAAAGAACTTATATCAGTTTTCACAAAAATATTATGCAGCACAACTGTTGTCAACATTAATAATAAGAAATGTAGAATTAATAATTTCTGATAGATCAAGTGACACTGAAGGCTGAGGCAATTACTGCTGAAAATTCAACTTTGCTTCACAGGAGTAAATTACATTTCAAAATATATTTAAATAGAAAACAGTTATTTTAAATTGTAATAACATTTCACTGGTTTTTGATCAAAAAAAATTAGGCACTGGTGAGCATAAGAGACCATAATGTAACTATTATACTATATACAAACAAACAAACAAAAAAACTCTGCTCTAAAATACAGCATGTTGTAGTTTATTACTCAACGTTCAAATATTGTGCTTCTTTAAAAAACAATATGTTTGGTTTGCTTAGTCCTACAGGAGAGAACACCTGCTTTACCAGCAAAAGCAGGCCTTAGAATCAGTCTAGCTGTCTTCTGTCCGGTGCCCAGGAGAGCTGGGGATGAAGTGTATACTAGCACGTGTAATTACAAGCTCTGCAAACCATGTGAGTACACTACTAAACACGACTCACGAAAGCCTGTCCTCCTGCATGACATCACAACCATACACATGTCACAAGAGGGACTTTGAGACCTTCCTCAACTTAATGAGCCCCCTGACAGTCCTAACCTCATTTTTGTTAAATTGGCTAATTAAAAAGACATTTACGACACAAATAAAACCAGTGTGCATTAAACGAACATCGCTTCACTGGATATACCTTTTTTAAAACAGAATAAATCCACTCTTTTAGACTTCATTTCACAATAAATAGCAACCAGAGAGGACATTAGCCATTGTAGTGGTATAACAACACAGAAAGCAAATAATACAAGACAACAAGTGCATAAAGGATTACAGTGAATGAATCGTTAAAAAAAAGGGTTCAGGCTGATATGGTGTGCTTTAGTAGTGTGTTCATTATTCATTTCTTTTATTTTACCTTTATTTAACTATTCAAGTTTAATATAATAGCCTGGCAAATATAATATGGCTTTTAAAGCTTGGCTTCGCAAATCTTGTTCCGGCATTTAGGGACTTGTTTTGTTACTGTTTCAATCAACATGTGTAGTCTTGATCACGTTAATTAAACTAGAAATGGCAGGAATAGTGTGAACTTTTTTTTCCTCACTCCTCTTCTCTATTGTATGATCTGTTAGCAAGAGACAATTTGCATTATGTGGCATTAGTGAAGGGATTAGGGAACATGATTTATGCCGGCAAGACATTCTTCATTTTCGCAAATGAGTTTCCATTCCCAGTTGAACAATGGAGCACTGTCTGACCCTCCCTTAATCTCAGTGAACAAAAAGGGCTTGCTAAACCATAACTTTGGGACCTTGTTATTCAGACCGTGATTAAACCAGTGCTCCTAAATTAACATTAGGTTGGATCTCTATTAATTCTCTGTATTATCAGTGTTAATCACAAGTTAGCAGCCAATCAACGAGCAATGACTGAAAAAAAAGAGACTGCTTTCTGGTGCATAGGTATCTGCTGTTTCAAATGGATATGGCTGATTGCTAATTTACTTAAAAAAAAAAAAATACACAAAAGCGGTAAATTACTGCAGGTACCCAGGCAATTATCCTTTCAGAATATACTGCGTGCTCAAACAATACAGAATTACTTAGGCCTTGCCACCATATCCCCGAACTATCTGCATAAAATAAAAATATATAAAAGGTAATTCATGCAATTTTTTTGACCTTCCTACCTTTTCTATTTAGATTGTGAATAAATAGTCTCACGCAGTCAGATCTTTCACTAAACCACAAAAGAAAGGCATGGTGCACATTGCAGCTTATTCTGTTTCCATTTAAGTGGCTTTATCTAAAATGGATTTACAAAAATAATTTACTGGCTTTAATAATAATAATAATAATAATAATAATAATAAACTGCACAGCAGTTTTAGCAAACGGTTGTAAAGAAAACACATGAAAAACACCAATGTGTAAATGTATATTAGACTCAATGTGATCAAATTTTCTGCCCATTCAAAAGGAATAACTACAGAGTATTTTACACACATAATTCAGAAAAACCAAATACACATCTTTCTCTGTGAATATCCAATTGAATCAATACTAGGTGCCACAAACTAAATTCTGAATATTTTATGCCAGATTTTATGCCATTAATTTAACAAATTCAGTGATTGTTTCATTCTCAAAAGTACTTTTAAATTGATAAGTGCGCCTGGGAAACTCATACTTCCGAGTCGGGTGTTTGTTATTATGAGATGTTATGCTTTCAAGTTGGAAACATAACGTGGATGTGTTATAAACAAAGGAAATACACTGTGATCCTACTGAATTCAATATGATGAAACATATACAATTCTACCACTTATTTTTATATGGAATCCAGGGCTCTACGCTTACTTTTCTTTTTAGAAGCACTTGTGCTCGTAACGTAAAAAATTTAGGAGCGCAGTCAAAATTTCAGGGGCACCTTCTAATCAATAATCAAAAAAGCTGATAAAAAAATTTGCCTTCCCATTACGAGGTGATATCTGACTTTGTGATTTATGGGGGAATGTAGTTTTTACCTTTGTAATGGCATTTTTCTAACTTTATTAAAAGTATGTCATCTTTTATGTCAAATTTGTTTAATTATATTTTATAAGCTTTTTAAATTTCTAATTAAAACAACAGAATAAAAACAAGTAGAATAATCAGTATTAACAAAATTCATTTGTACTACAGACTACTTCTTTATGAATGGGAAATTAAGTCATTGACTCACTAGATTTGTTTAAAAAACGCACGTTCATTCAGAAACAAAACACTGCTGTGTTTGAATGGAGATGCGCAGTGCCTCAGTTGTGACTTGTTTCAAACTATTTTTGACGACGGAATAGAGCAAAATCAGGCAATAGTGTTATAGGCAGACAATGTAAGTTACCTAATATTAACTTCTTGTTTATTTAACTGTTGTATTAAATCGATATCTCATTTACAAACTCCCTTAAAAATCATTAAAAGCTGTCAGTCATCTTAGTTCAACGCGATCTCACAAAGTTCCATTATAACCAACGAAGCTCTCTACACTGCACAATGAATCTCTTATTTACACTCTCTCTACACTGTTTATAAAAAAAGGATTCATGAGATGTGTCTGTGAAACATTATTCAACATTGCAAAAACACCTAGAAACCCTTGAAGCTCCCCTCAGAGCAAACACAAATATGCTGATCAGGTCTGTCGCACATGCTGCTCCTAAATATTTTTTTCATAGTCAAACTCAGTAGTTTTCAGTCGCGAGTACTCATGTAAACTCATGTATCATCTAAATTTCTGAGTGTCCTCTTTGTAAACATGATTCGTTCAGTCATTCATGCTCTCGTAATTACGATATTTCCAACTCCATTTCGACGCCACATGAGTCCCAAAGGCTGCATAAAGTCAGCCAATCAGATTAGAGCTAGTCATACTGTTAAAAATTTTACTAGCCAGACTAAAACCCACATTTCCAACATCAGCTCCAGGGCTCAATGTCTCGGTGCACATACACCAACCCCCAGGCCACAGCTTTGACAATACCTGCTGACTTAAAAAAATGTTAATGTCTTTTGCTGAGTAAATTGCCAGGAGCTGAAAGCAAATGAAGATGTTTGAAGACGTTCCCGTGTTGTTACAGCCAGTTTGTTAGGTGTAATCAATGAGCAAGGATAGGCGTGAGGCGAAGGCAGAATGACTGGCAAGGCCCTGACTGCACTGGCCAGGTGCAGAGTGAGTAGGGACCTCCCTGTTAACACATGGCACACCACTCAGCCAGGGAGATTAATGGGTCTGACTGCATGGCAGCCGAGCGGCCAGGGATCAGGGAGTGTAATTGCGCTGGGGCAAGTATGGACATGGACAGCTGCGCATAGCAGGAGCCAATCACACCTCGTCATCCCTGCCGTACCTCCAGTTGTTCACCCTAGGTAAGAGTATCCCAGCCCGAGCTGTGATAGGATACCAAGATGAGGATTCTAGGTGAGCGAAAAGGTGTTTTAACTTCTATCACAAAAGCAATTCTGTGTAATAAAAGTTCTATTTTGGTTAAATGATTGCAGAAGCACTTTTGCGGGTGCAGGTTGTGTGTTAAGACTTTAAGAGAATCTGTTTCTGCCAGGTATCAGAAACTTCAGCGAAAGCTATGTTTTTATATTAGATCACCGCAGGCCAATGTACAGTAAGGACGGAAACACCTGATTCAAAAGTTTATCCTCTGGAAAAAATTTATGTGGATTCCAATACGCTTTTGCGTACATGAAACCACAAACTCTATTTAATGCACAATGTCTCCACATTGAAAATGAACATCCCATCATAGATATGAGAGATGTTCACAATGAATATCTCGTATCTATAATGATGAAATTGCATTTCTGCCTCTCCCAAGCAAATTTAACACCCTGTTCATAACAATCTGCCTCTTGCTCTGCATAAACTGTTTTGACACCCACATGCTCGTATAATTTCACTGAAGTCCTTGTTCCAGCGACAGATGTTTAAGACAATGTAAATTCATTGGTGACATTGAGATGGTACTTTGCTATTCAAATGAGCTCTGTCTCCTTCAGTGCTAAACGGCTCCTGTATTGGTTGGAAATATCAGTGTCTCTATAAACAGCTGTGACCCCACGCAGGAAGTCAGGCATCCCACTTCCTGTGGCAAGCTGTGCCGCTGGCTCTCCTGGCCAGAGATGGCTTTCTAATTGGTGTCCTCTCACCTCTTTATACTGAGATGCTCCTGTTTGACAGTTCTTGGCAGCAGGATGAATGTCCTTGAAGAACAAAAAAGTCAAATCCCAAACCTGGAAAAGTAAAGCACTTTATCGTCAAGGATTTTCAAAAGAGAAAAGGGACGAGAAACAATACCCGGTGCCTTCTTCAAAGAGGCGAAAGTTTGCTACGGAATCCCAAATGTGTAAGGAAAGTTAGAAATGTTTTAATCGAGAACTAAGTCTGTGCTTAATGATTTACTGATAAAAAGTCTTACGCTGAATTCAGTTCCTTTCTGATAACTTTTAAGAAAGAGGAATACAGGTACTCTGCTACTACGCTGAGTTACACTGTATATTCCTTATATTTTACTAAAATAATGTTCATCAATAAAGCATGCATTGCTAACAAGCAGTCTGTCTAAGTGGTGGTTTTCTAAGAAGGAGAGACAAAGTTCTCACTGATTTTTAGTCTAATGTAAAATAAGATTTTCATTTAATGTGCAGAGCTGGGTAGTAACTGATTACAAAAATTAAGTAGATGTAATTAGATTAAATTACATTTTAAAATACTTGTAATCAGACTACAGTTACTTTTTAATGGATTACATCATTACATATTATTTACACAACAGCAGTAAAATATTCCTTTTTTATATCTTTCAAATTTCCATTTCTAAAATACCCTAGACTTATATACATTCAGAGAGTCTTACAGTTTTGTGGACTTTTTTTGTGCACACAAAGATCAGTCATTAGTCAGATGCCTACTTAGCATTGGATCCCTGGATTTACAAAAATCATTCCAGGTTTAATAAGTGTTTCAACACTGCATCAACTACACATTGATTTTTATTTGAATTATCACTCTGTAGGTTGTTTAACTTTATGTCATTTGGAGACTTTTGTCTTTTAAACACATTAAAATGCACACATTCACAAACTTTTTTGACATCTGATCTGTTTTCATCTAATATATTTACTTGAAGTACCCCTCCCTGTTGAAAAAAACAGCATATGCTGGTTAGGTAGGTTTTGATGCTGGAATGCTGGTTTTAGCTGGTTTATGCTGGTTCTTAGCTGCTCATGTGCTGGTCCTGGACCAGCTTACACCAGCTAAGGACCAGTTTAAACCAGCATTCCAGCATCAAAACCTACCTAATCAGCATATGCTGTTTTTTCAACAGGGCTGAGATTTTAAAATAAATATTTTATTAATTATGTATCATGTTTGCATGTTCATTGGTTCTCTGATGTTGTTTAGCGTCAGGTAAACAAATAAATTACTTCATTTTTTGTAAATTTTTTGTTCATTTGTTTTGATTTATTTTACAATTATTTATTTTAATTTAACATTTTTATAATTTTATTAATTATTAGCTTTTTATTAAATTCATAAGACCCCTGCAGTTCCTTTACAAACCACAGTTTCTGAAACATTATATTATGTTTAATGCACTTCATGTCATTAATAAAAACAAATGGAATATATTTATTTACTCTTTGTATTTTTATGTCAGTATGGTACAAGATTATCTTATTTAAATCAATGTAATAAACGAGTTAGGTTAAAATAATCCAACAGTAATATCTAAAAGTAGTCTAATTCATAACATAAAATATCTAATGTAATGCATTAATAACTACATTTTGTCATGTAATTTGGGATCAGTAACAGATTACAATTTGTAAGTAATATACCCAGCTCTGTTAATGTGCACACAGTTTCTAAGATAATTATAGAATGCGCATTAGAGCCGTGCAGTAAACCTTACGACTTCCGTTCAATAGTTACCTTCTTTCCGGATCATTAGTCCGACTCGATTGCTCGGTAAACACTGCAGGTGTCATGGTGCTCTCAGGCACGGAGTTGTACCTTCAATTTCACTAAAAACCGACTGACACTCACAGTCACAGTTCAATATTTCTTCTAAGCGTGAATTGTTTACTCCTGTCCGTGATTTACGCAGAATACCCAACACTCGCGACCTTGATAGGCGGGATTTCACGAACTTTAGAGGCGGGACTTATAGTGTGATCAGTAAAATAGACCATTCACAGCGCGATGGAGGCGTTGCCCTCTCTCACATGTGTGATCCGTGAAAAAAAAGGAAAAAAATAAAACATAACCATATCCTTAGAATAGCATTGGTAGCATATCCTGATAGACAGAGTTGTGAACTGAATTCGTTAAGTCTGAACTTTTTTAACAGATGATTGTGCTATTGATTTGACCAATAAAAACGGCGTGGGGGCGGGGCTTGTGCTTAAGGATCACGTCGATCGCGGCGCTCTAGAAATATTTAAACTTTTAAACTTTTCCCATTTAGACTTATCGTTTGTTTGTTTATATTAATATTTTTATTGTAGATTAGCAAACTAGTTTAGCCTGGTTTAACATGTATATTTCATGTAAAGTGCCTACAGTTTAAGACAAAATAGAGAATACAACTAAACTGCATACGTATTGAAAAATGGTGGATAAAAATGGAAATAAGAGTTTTTGTACAGACAAGTGAACTTTTCGGCTCTTGTCATGGGCAGAGAAATGCCCCAAGATACTTAAGTTGAGAGGAGGCTCTTGGGTATGAAGCATTTACATGTCACAGACATGCAAAAGCCTAGATAAATAATTCATTTGACCCAGGCAAAGGCTATTTTAAGAGGTCATCATATAGCTTCATAAGAAATGAGAGAGCTGACAGCAAGCAGGTCAAGTGTTGTCCTCAAAACCTTGTTTTCTGAAAGGGTTAGCTTGGCAGCAGCTGTTCAAGCAAGCAGGGAAGTGACCTGCTCAGTAAACCATAAATAAGTCAGAAGAATATGCAGTGACTTTGTAGAAACGGGTGCTGTTTACATTTCACCTTGATTTGTGAGACTTCAGATATCACAACTTCAATGTGTACCACATAATTACTAACTACTTGAATTATCCCTGCGTCTAAAGCCCTTTTCTGCTGCATAAGAACAACAATAATTGGTAAGTCATAATTTCTTATGTCATCTTAGTATATCATAATTTAAACTTTTATCTTATAATTATGACTCATAATTTTGACTTGTTTCTCATAATTATCACTTTTACATGTCATCATTTAGATTAATCTAGATTTTCATTTCATAATTACAATTTATGTGATAATTTAGTCTTTTTTATCTCTTTATAATTACACAACTTTTGATCTTACAAGTATGCTTTTTAAATGTTGTGGAAATGGGCATCTACAGTTGAGGTCAAAAGTTTACATACACCTTGCAGAATCTGTTGATTATTTTAGCAAAGTAAGAGGAATCATAAAAAATGCATGTTATTTTTTATTTAGTACTGACCTGAGTAAGATATTTCACATAAAAGCCATTGTCTACAAGAGAAAATAATAGATGAATTTATAAAAATGAGCCAGTTGAAAAATGTACATTCGCTTGATTCTTAAAACTGTGTTGTTACCTGAATGATCCACAGCTGTGTTTTATGTGTTTAGTCATAGTTGTTTGTGAGTGCCTTGTTTGTCCTGAACAGTTAAACTGCCTGCTGTTCTTCAGAAAAATCCCACAGGTCCCACAGATTCTTTGATTTTTTAGCATTTTTTTGTATATGAATCCTTTCCAACAATGACTGTATGATTAAGAATCAAGCATCAGTAAACATTTGAATGGGGTAATTTTTATAAATTCAACCATTATTTTCTCTTGTGGACTATATGTAAACATCTTTTATGCAAAATATCTTATTCAGGTCAGTACTAAATAAAAAATAACATCCATTTTGTATGATCCCTCTTATTTTGGTAAAATCATTAACATTTTGCAGATTCTGCAAGGTGTATGTAAATGTATGACCTCACATGTATATAGTATTTCTCTATTATACAGTGTGTGAAAACCAGTAGTCAAATGAATTGCTTGTACCAATTAATTGTTCTTCAATTTACATAAGTAATTGAGTAAATTATTATATTATTTACAGTATATAGCTAAATTCAGGCATTACAATAACATAGCATATAGAGATATATAATATATAAATGTTTTATTGCATTGTTTATATTATAATAAGTAAACTGTGTAGATTATTTAAGACAAGATGGTGGATGGCTTCAAGATGCAGCTGAAAATCTAAGATCCAGTATTTTCTTTTCTTTATTATTTCTTTAATCTTTTCGTTTTTTAGTATTCTGAGCTGTAAACCATCTGTTTGTCTGAAACACCAGATTTCCCTCTGAGAAAGTCCACCTGCAGTACATTGTCTCACCCGTTTGACACTATCGCATGGTGGACGCTGGTGTCCGTTGATTGCTTCAGCCTTGGTTTTTGCAGGAGTCTCCTTGGGAATGGAGCAATCTGTCCATTCTCAGTAGAGTACTTTTTTAATGAAAAGCATAGCACTGCTGCATAAGGTGTTTGGCAAAGCCTCATTGTGCGGCTGCCAGAAGTTGCATTATGCTCCATTTTATACTTAAACAGTATTTTCTTGGCAATGACTTGGCTGACAGCATCGAGTCAAATGTACACTCACATCAAATATGTCAAGTTCATAAAAAAAAACGTATGATTTTTATACTAATAGATCACTTACCATGTGCTTCTCTTAAGACTGACAATAAATTCAAGGCCAACCTTGAGGGAAAAAAAATGAGGTGATATAAAAATTAAAATCATTGTTATTATTTTTATGACATTTAAAAAATGTAATCAAATTAATAACAGTGCTGATTATTAAAGTCATCACACATACCTAAATTTGCTTAGAAAAGCATTCAAATTAAGATAATTCAAAAACATTATGTCATCAACATTATGCTCAAATAATGTATTAATGGATAGATCTAAATATTTACTTGATAGTTATTTTAATATCATTAAGATAGTATTATAGTTTTTTTTTTACTAATATTTCATTTTTAGATTTTAATTTTAGTTCAATTATTAGTAATTTTAAGGGCCGTCAAACGATTAATCACGATTAATCGCATACGAAATAAAAGTTTGAGTTTGCCCAATATGTGTGTGTAATGTGTAATGTGTAATTATTATGTATATATAAATTAGGGCTGTCAAATGATTAATCACGATTAATTGCATGCAAAATTAAAGACTAAGTTTGTCTAATAAAAGTGTGTATACTGTGTGTAATTATGTATATATACATACAAACAAATTAATGTATATATTTAAAAGAAATATGTAAAAAATATTTGTATTTATATATAATATAAATTACATAAAAATTATAATAAATACATATACTTGTAAATATTTCCAAAATATATACATGAATGTGTTTGTATTTATATATACATTAAAATTACATACAGTACACACATATATTAGGCAAACTCAAACTTTTATTTTGTATGCGATTAATCGTGATTAATCGTTTGACAGCCCTAACATAAATACAAACACATTCATGTATATATTTAAAAAATATTTACAAGTATATGTATTTATTATCAGTGTTGGGGAAAGTTACTTTTAAAAGTAATGCATTACAATTTTGCGTTACTCCCTGAAAAAGTAACTAATTACGTTACTTAGTTACTTTTTATGGAAAGCAATGTGTTACGTTACTTTTTAAATCTGGGCAGGGCTTGCTGCTTTGTTTTTAATATAAAACAATTCTAATGTAAAAGAAAAGTACATTTATGCAGGAGATCACTCTTCAGCTATAAAAAATGAAGCACAAATGTTAGTTTATCTAAAGTGATTTTTGCGTATTAGTATGGTTGAATTGCATCACCGAAGGTCAGCAGCGAAGACATAAAATGGGATTAAATACATAAAGGATATTTATTTTATTTAACATATTTAATTATTGCAGGGTTGCGTCATTCTGAGTTTGCATTTCACTGTTTTTATTCATTTTGAGGAATACTGAATCTGTTTTTTGTGAGTGAGATAAATTAATGCATGTTCACATTTAGTCTAGGATACAGTAACATCATGTTCACTCCAGGAGACTTGTCAATCAATAAATGGGGAAAAAAGTAACTCAGATATTTTCTTAGAAATTCAAAAGTAATGCGTTACTTTACTAGTTACTTGAAAAAAGTAATATTATTACGTAACTCGCGTTACTTGTAATGCATTACCCCCAGCACTGTTTATTATAATTTTTATTATACATAAATAAAAATATTTTGTACAGAACATATTTCTCTTAAATATATACATTAATTTGTGTGTATTTATATATACATAACAATTACACACATATATTAGGCAAACTCAAACTTTTATTTTGTATGCGATTAATCGTTTGACAGCCCTAGTAATTTTGTTTTTTCTTTTCATTTTTGTAGGTTTTCTTTATATATACGTCTATCTTATAAATTTTAATTTCAGTTTTAGTTTTAGTTATTTCTCTGCCTTTATTGGCAACTAACTGCTTTAAAATGAAATAAAAATATGTTTTTTGGGGGTTTTTTATGGTTTTAGTTTTATTTAATAAAAATAACCCAGTTTTTCTTATTTTATGGGCTGTGATTTTGTCAGAAAGAGTCTCTGTTTTTTTTATATTAGCAGAAAGCCGAGGCAGGATTTGCACATGTAAGAACAGGCCTCAGACAGACTGATTGCCACAGCCAGAAAATGGGTGAATTCTCCAGTTAAAGCGACAAATGTGAATCAGTTTTATTTCTATATTGACTGATGTGTGGGTGAGCAAAGCCACCTCTTTCTGTTAAGACAAATCATTAGCAATCCTTCTTGACATGTGACATTATTTGCCAATGAGGCCTCTTCAGACATCCAGCAGGACGGTTCGCATTCAGGAGTACAGTAAAAATGGACAGTTTTATTATTCTTGACAGGCACACAAATTACTTTGAATAAAGCTGAATTCTCAGGCAGTCTGACGTATTGTTAACAACCCCCACAGAGGAGAGGGTAAGAGAATATCACTTGGTGAAAAGTGCCTGAGATTTTTAGTCGGCGAATGCTTAAACAGAGATAATTCATTTTGTTGTGAGCCAGGCTGACTGTCAGGAAGCAGACTTTGACAAGGAAACCGACTCTGACCTTCAATTAGACTCCCGAATGATAATGCTGTGGGGAGAAAGTAGAAAGTAGAAAAAAGCGTTAGTGCAAAAATCAATAGCTCATTTTCTCCTTTTTTGTATAGGGATTTTGATGTTTGCTGAGATAAAGGCTGACAAGACTTAGGAATGGAGTGCCGAATGAACTTGAAAAGCAGAGAAATCGTCACTGTCGCGTGGAACTCAATACTTTTTGTTCACGATTTGTAATTATGCACGGCATTTCGCAAATGTTTTACAGGGGTCCATCAGCAAGGGAAAATATTTTAAATCATTTTCTGTGTGACTGAATTGAATGCAGCTACAAACAGACACACTTATGATCTTTTTTGTCAAAATAGCTCACTTATTTAAATTATGCATTTCTGTAAAAGGACTGTAATTTCTTTCCATCTGCCTCAGTTGTGTTAGTGTTATTTTAGTATCACTGAGATGAGAGTACTTCACAATAAAATATCATAGTGTTTATTCATATTCTGTTTAGTTTTTTTTATTTACTTTCATTTTAATTAAAGTTTTAGTAATTTTGTTGTGTGGGTTTGTCAATTTTATCCATTTTTTAGTATGTCTACATACTTTTTATAAATTCTTTTTCAGTTTTGTTGCAGTTACACTAAATTTAAAAAAGAGAAAGTTGCCAACTCCTATAAAATAAGTCTGCCTATTTATTTATTTGTATTTTATTGTTATTTTATTTATTTTCTGTTTTCATTTATTATTATCAATTATAGTTTTCATTTTAATTATAGTTAAAGGTTTAACTATAATAATATAAAAAGAGAAATGTTGCCAACTACTGTAAAATAAGTCTGCCTATTTATTTATTTACTTATAGTTTAATTTAAAATGTATCTTAATTTATTGTTTTAGTTTTATTATTTTTATATTTTCAGTTTTCATTTTAATTATAGTTAACATTTTTGTAATTTTGCTATGTGTTTGTCATTTTTAGAAATTTTTTAATGTCTACATTGTTTTTATAAATTCAGTTTTGTTGCAGTTAAACTAAATGTAAAAAAGAGAAATGTTGCCAACTACTATAACATAAGTCTGCCTATTTATTTATTTTATAATTTTATTGTTTTAGTTTTATTATTTTTATATTTTCCATGTTAATTTTAATTAAAGTTTT
Organism: Labeo catla; assembly: GCA_012976165.1. Lineage (NCBI taxonomy): Eukaryota > Metazoa > Chordata > Actinopteri > Cypriniformes > Cyprinidae > Labeo > Labeo catla. The sequence goes on from VONZ01000071.1 coordinate 230,310, forward strand.
TGTAATTTTGTTGTGTGGGTTTGTCAATTTTATAATTTTCTTTAGTATGTCTACATACTTTGTATAAATTCTTTTTCAGTTTTGTTGCAGTTAAACTAAAATTAAAAAAGAGAAAACTGCCAACTACTATAAAATAAGTCTGCCTATTTATTTATTTTTTATAATTTTATTATTTTAGTTTTATTATTTTTATATTTTAAATATTTTTTTTATTATAGTTAAAGTTTTCGTAATTTTGTTGTGTGGGTTTGTCAATTTTACAAATTTTTTAATATGTATACAGTAAATAAAATATAATAAAAAATAAAATAAGTCTATTTCATTTTTTTCTTTTTTTGCTTTGGTTTTATTATTTTATATTTTCAATTTTCATTTTAATTATAAAGTTTTAGTAATTTTGTTGTGTGGTTTATCACTTTATAAATTTTTTTAATATGTCTACACACGTTTTATACATTCTTTTTCAGTTTTGATGCAGTGAAACTAAATGTAAAAAAGAAAGAAATGTTCCCAACTACTATAAAATAAGTCTGCTTATACATACACACACACATATATATATATATATATATATATATATATATATATATATATATATATATACGCACATACAAAAAATTATTAAATAAAAATAGCAATACAATTTATTAATTAAAATGCTTAAATAAAACAATAAAATCTAAAATTATCACATTTGACAGTTTTGCTTTTTAATTAATTTTGTATCATAAATGTTTATTGTTTACATTTTGCTGAAAAGCTGTTGATAGGCTGTTTGCCAACAACTCCTATTGTAACATGTCCTGCTGTGGTTTAATAAATTATATCTGTTTTTATTTTCCACATTTTTTGCAGTCGAGACTTCGGACTATGGAGTAGAAGTATGACAAGTAGTCCCTGGTCTCCTCAATATATTTTCTTGGTAGCCCATTGCAGATCAGGAAGAATATGTAGAACCTTTGTAGAATATTTTTGTTGTGTATTTCCAGTTTGTAATTCTATTAGAAATGCATTTAACTGCCGTGCAATCGCAAAAATTACTGGCACAGATCTTTAAAGTCAGTTAGAGTCCATATTGTGTGTGTATGTAAAGAAATGGGGTCTCTCAAGCATGTCTTCCCCATCTCCCTCATGTGTCTGTCTCTCCTATGCTCTTCTGACAGTCCTGTTGCCTGCTATACGAATCTCCCCAAGAGAGCCGGCGAAGAACATTGTGTGTGTGTGTCTGTGTGTGCGTTTACGAAAGGAAAAAAATCATCAGCAGCACTCACCATGTACAATTGCAGGACATATAAACACGTAAATCGTGCTGCAATCACAGCTCACTTTGCCCATGGCAATCAATTTCTCTTTATCTCCATACAACCCAGTTACATATATATATATATATATTTCTTTTTGGGTGTGTAAGCTCAGCACCATCTAAAAAGAGGAAAAACCGCAGAAGAAAAAGGGAGGGGTTAAGATGCACTTAAATCCAACTCTCCTTCTTTCTTAATGGTGAAGTAGAGCAAACACTTGCAGCGTTTGATCTGAGACATTGATGACATAAAGATTAGACGACGCTGCAGATGCCACAGTCCCTAAGCAGGCTGCCGGGTCTCTAATGAGTCCTGAAACGTGTGAATGTTAAGTGGCATGTGTAAGGTCCCAGGGTACAGTTGTTTGCAGTCAAAGGAATAGAGCTGAACTCCCTAAACACCTGCTCCGTGACAGTTCTGCACCTCCCATCCAACTGGAGGAAGCCGTCTTGTGTGTTGCCAGATCCGCAGCGAGCAGGTTGCACTGCATCTTAAAATAAAGCAACAACATGAAGCACCACAACAACATGGAAAATTAATCAGCCGCTACAAGGCTGTGAATTTCAATGAAAAGCCTGGTAAGAGCTTTGCTGCCGCTGCAGATGAAGAAGAAGACGGAGGAGGAACGGCTCACTGTATGCAATGGTCGATTCCTATGAGCTCTGAAAAACTGAAAGATGAAGTTTTGATGGTCAGGTGCTGATCGGAGCAAAGTTGGTACGAACGCAGGATGAATCTGGGACATATTTTGCACTTGTGACTTACATAACTTACTGTCATGTCACAGCACTTCAGTCCTACAAATGAGATGCATCTGCGATTGTCAAGATGTTTTCTTACCTCTGTTTTTCACACCTTGTCTGCATTTGATAATTGGAGATGAAAGAGATGCAAAGCTATTAAAATATGGTTGACTCAAATTCAGTTTCAATTATGTTTCAAAGTTAACTTTGGCATTACAACATCACATAAGATTTGCTAAAAACTACATTTATCTGTGTTGTTAAATTATTAGTGTTTTTAACCATGTCAGATGATAGCAAAGATAATGTTAATAATCATCTGTCATCATCAACTCACCCTCATGTATTTCTTTATTCTATGGAACACAAAAGAAGACATTTTGAAGATTATTGGTAGCCAAACAGTTATTGGTTCCATAGAAAAAAAATTGGTTCAAAAAAAAAAAATTCTAAATTAACTGGTTTTATTCAAATAATATTTAACATGACTGAATCCTCCGTTTTGAAGAGTATTGGTAGCCAAACACTGGCTGGTTCCATAGTACGGGGGTAAAAAAAAAAAAAAAAAAACAACAATTATAGAAGTCCATCTATCCCTTTAATGTAAAATTGTGGAAATTAGCAATTAATTGTCTAATTTTGTTAGATACAGTTTAAAAGAAATGCATAATAATATTTAACATGACAGAATCAACGTAAATTAATTAACATATTAAAAAAAGGCACAAAAAGAATTTTTACTTAGAAATTGGTAGTACACATTGAATTAAAGGTAAAATTTAGATGTAAAAAAAAACTGAAATAATATTTGAATGTAAAATTTAGTCTAATTTATTTATTTATTTATTTTTAAATTAAAGTGTACCAACAAAAAAAATTTGTGGGTTAAATCAGGTATAAACCTTGTTATGGTAACAATTGCAGGATTTTCACTACTTTTCACAGTGTCATATGGTACTCATATATCATTCATCAAAAAAAAAAGACCAGACTTGACAAAAAAAAAGAAATATGACCAGACTTGTTAATCTAAAACACTAAATAACTATGTGGGAAAAAAAATAAACAAAACAAACAAAAAACACTATGCAAATCAGTGGGGTGCGTAAAAAATTATATTTAACATCATGAAATCAACCAGAAAAAAGACAAAGAAACAATTTTTACTCAGAAATTGGTAGTAAATTTCATAATTAGTTACAATGAAATAACTCATTGAATTAAAGGTGAACTTTAGATGTACAATTTAAAAAATTTGATTAAAAAAACTCACAATGGTAACCACTTTTACAGCTTCTATTGATTACATCTCGCTAATTTTTCTCAGAATTGTGATATAAACACTAAATTCTGACTGTTTTTTAGAATTGCATGATATAAACTCGCAATAGCGAGTTTTAAAGTCAGAATTGCATGACATAAACTCACAATTGTGAATTATAAAGTCAGAACAGTGGGATATAAACCCACAATTGCGAGAAATACAGTCAAAATGATGAAATAAAACCTCACAATTCACATTTTTTTTTTTTGCAAATGTAAGTTTGTATCTCGCAATTCTGAATTGTTTCAGAATTGTGAGATATAAACTTGCAATCGATATGTTCTCAGAATTGTGTTTATATCTCACAATTCTGACTTAATAACTTGCAATGACACGTTATATATTTATACATCAAAAACATCAATTAAACATCAAATAAAAGTTTGGAACATTGTTTTCTTTCAGACAGATTTTTGTTCTTAAAAATAACCTTGTAAAGATCTCATGTCAGCAACCTTTGGGATATTTTTTCTTCTTTGACAACTATCCCCTCTCTAGTTTGACATCCCAGCTGGAATGTGGTTGCGATAAAGCAAACAATGCAGACATCGGAGTTTAGGTGTCCCAATTACCCTAATTCACCTTTCATCAAAGCATCTCTTCATCGGTAGGTTTCACGACATGAAATACTCTCAACATCTTTTCTGTCATCCAGTGTTTTTTATGGCTGGTTTTGTACGGTGATCAATAGTCTTCGACAGATCTGTCTGGCATCCGAGAGAAATGCATTTACTGTGGCTCTCATGAGGGAAATCTCTGTCAGCAGATATATCTTTGAATTCGTGCTTCACAGCTGTGACACATGCCAAAACAGTAACAGAAATGTGACTATGGCATGGAAGGGAGGTGTCAGTTATTGAATGACCTCTTATATATTGGTGGAAAGGAATGAGGTGTCACAGCAAGCAGTGGTAATAGACTGGAATACATTAAATAATGGGGAGGATCCATTGAGCTGGAACCAATCTGCGCTTTCTTGAAGGTTCGGGGACCACCAAAACCAGACTGCATGCTGGGTATCTTGATTGTGTGTTAGCGATCTGGAATGCGTGAGCAGACGGCACGATAAATGACATCAGCTATAGCGCTGAGACTCATTTCAATGAGACGCTATCAGTGCAACATACTGTAGAGGAACAATAAAATTCAACCCCAGAAATTCAATCAGTGCAAGTATATGTAATGACATTTTTGTATGATTTTTTTTTCATAGCTTGTTGACATTTCATAATACTACTGTAAGCACAGAACATCACTTTGAGGTATGTTAGGAACCTATTTTAGCCTTTTTTAAATTTATTTTTTACTTTTTTGCAGATGAAAGCATGTATAAGTCAAAAACTTCAACTGGGAAATGGCATTTCATTATTTTGCAATGTGTCAGAGGAAAAAGCTTGAGACTTTTTACATTTTCTCACAGTCATCTTAGATTTCATAGATTCCCCTCAGAAAATACATGATGATATTATTCACCTGCACTCTTCCATTTATAATGTTAAAAAAAAAAAAAAAAAATTACATTAATATTACTAATAATAAACTAATATAAAATTGATTAAACTTCATTTTTAAATTTATTTATTAAACATTTAAAAGCACATTTAAAAAAAAAATGTTATACAAAGTTATTTTATTTTTATTATTTGCAATCTTAAAATTAAAGCAACTTCTAATAATAATACAAATAATACTTCTAATAATGATAATTATATTTCTGACTATATTTTTATAACTATATTTTCCAATTCAAAAACAAAAGCAACATTTCAATTAGCTATAATACAACAACGAAAATAATAATTATACGTAATATTAAAATGTATTATTATTAGTAGTAGTTGTAGTAGTATTTACTATATTTATAATTATGAATATTTATAACAATTAATAATGATTTTTAGAATGTTTTTTTTAGCATTTTTATGATCCAATCTTATATTATATCCAAAACTAAATAAATTAAATTACTATAAATATATTATATATTGTTATATAATTATTACATTTGTGTATATAATTAAATAAGAATGTGCAAATTGTAACTGTAATATCCAAGTAAGCAATATTTTTATAATTGTATTATAATTCTATAGTAATTAAAAAATGAATAGTAATATTTCTATTAGCTATAGTACAATAGTAAAAAATATGTTATGTCATAATGTATTATTAGTAGTAGTAGTACTAGTAGTATTTACAATATTTATAATTATTAATATTTGTAATTAATAATTATGATGATTATTATATATATGATTATATATCTTCTGATTATTTGTGACTATATCTTACATATTTTATCCAAAATGAAATGAAATTATAATTATTTAAATAAGAATGTGCAAATTGTAATTTGTCATTTTTAACCCGTGAAATATCCAATGAAGCAATATTTTTAGAATAATTATAATAAAAAAATATTTCCAATTCAAAAATGAAAGCAATATTTCTATTAGCTAAATTATTATTATTATTATTATTGTTATTGTTTCACAAGAACAAGAACAACTTCAACAACAATAATAAAATGCAATTATTAAAAGTAAAATAATAAAATAATCTATAAAAAAAAGTTCCATTTTCAAAGAAGGTTTTCATCCAAATGTGAGTTTGAACATGAAAAGGCTGCGTTCTCAGTGTGATCCGGTTGATTGATTCTATAATAGGACGCTCTGACACATTCAGCCATGACTTCATCATCGGAGAAACATTACTCCCTTATCTCTGTGTCTTATGAGGATTTCTTTGACATTTCAAAGGCTTTTGTCCAAGTACACCTCGCAAGTCAACTTAAACAACAAATCTGAACGCATCAGGATGCATCAGGGCTGAAAGCTGCCTAGATCTGCTGTTTTGTCCTCCTTGGAATTGCTACTTCTCCCCACTGATCCAAACAGTCAGCTTTGGGAGACGATGGCACAAAGGCACATGTGTTGCCAGGGAACAATAATAGAAAACTCTATTCCAAGTTCAAAGGACCTCAAGTTTGATATACTGTAGCAGTTTTCTGAAGGACTACACTCTATTTGCAGATATTGTAACACATATTTCATGGACTGACAGGATGGTGGAGAGCGCCTAAAGCTCTCGGCTGGTAATCAGAGGTTGCTGGCTTTATACTGAACGTTATTTGGGTGGGGGTCCAAGCAAATGTCTGCTGCAGATTTCACAGACTTTGTTGCTTTTCTGGAGAGGACAACTTTTTGCACTTTTTCTCAGTCTGTCACACAAATGCATTTTTGCTCCACTGTAATGTTTGGAGATCAGCTATTTCAAGCATGGCAGTCGATATATGAGTTTGTAGTCATGACTACTGCTAATGCCTGGTGAAGCACTTAGTGTGTTTACATGTGCAACTGTACAGCAAAATAATCAAAACGAAGCCAATTACAAATTCTATATATGTTTTTGACGTCAAAGTACAAGCAGTCACGCACACACTAAACAAGCCGACCGAATAACATTAAAAGTAACTGAGGTGAAATCGAAGTAATGAGAAAATATGTCTGTGTTGGTTTAGCATAAACCGGTTTGCTTATATGACCTTTGCCCAATGAAACAAGCAAGTTAAAACATTAAATCTACCTGACCTTGTCAGATTATTATTCATAATTAAGTTGTATGTATGCATGTAAACACACTCATCAAAGAAATGTATGCTCAGTGTATATCAGAAAAAAGGTGCTACTTTTTAATATTTTCCCACATTCATTTCCTCTCAGATTTCATAGAATTCTCCCATAGAATATGATCCTCATCTGCTCTTTTCCACTTGTAACATAAATGATACAGTCAAAGAAAATCTGCTTTTGGATGAATACTATTAATAAAAAAAATGAATGCAAAATGTAATTTAACTATTATAAACATCATTTAACTTTATATTTATTTATTTATTTATTAATAATGTATTATTAATTTATTATTATTATTTCCATTTTCAAAATTAAAATTATAATACTTCTAATAATAATAATAATAATACTTCTAACAATAACAACAACAACAACAATAATTATAATAATAATAATTGTGTTTTCAATCTCAAAAATAAAACAATATTTCTAAGTATATACTACTACTACTACTAATAATTATTATTATTTTTACTATTATTAGCAATAGTAGTATTTACTATATTTATAATTATTAATATTTATAACTATTAATTATGATTATTATTTCCAATCTTATATTATTCCCAAAATGTTTTTGGAAATTAAATTATAATTAAATAATAATTAATAATAATAATAATAATAATAATAATAATAATAATAATAATAATATATTTTAATATATATATATAATATATATATTATACTTTATATTATTACAAAATGAGTACAAATAATTAATTAATAATTAATGTGCAAACTGTACTTTGTCATAATTCACCTGTGAAATATCCAAAATAGCAATATTTCTATAATAATTATAATAAAACTAATAACTATTTCCAATGCAAAAATGAAAGTAATATTTCTATTAGCTATAGTATGACAAGAATAACAACAGCAATTATTATTATTTGACAAGAATAAGAACGACAACAAATGAACAAATAAAAAAAAGTCTTATTATTATTTCACACTTTCACTATTCATGTTTATTATTTAACACATTTATTTATAAAAGACTTTGTTTGACTGACCAAAGTTAATTAAGCATTAAATGGTTGTATTTTTACAAAATCCTTATCAGAGTGTAAAAGCTGCTTTTCTTAGAGATCTCAATTCAGTTGGAAGTAATTTAGCCTGTTTCGTTGGATAGCGGACTATTTCAGTTGTTAAACTTGTTTACAAGTCTCTCGAATCACTGCGCTTTTGAATTGGTGTCCTTGGACTTTTTGAGGCGGCAGGTTGAGAAAAAAACTCCACTGGGCGAGAAAACTGACAGATTCCTATCAAAGCGTCTAGGCAATTTTACAACAAACTCTATTCAACAGTTAACAAAACGCTTTGCCAACAACACATTAGCACGATGGCAATATTGGGTAGAGTCAACGGCGATAAAGATTCCTATTGTATCGCAATTGAAAATGAGTCCTACTGGTGACTCCCTTGCTGATTTTCCTCAAGAAGCGACAGTTCGCAGTCCATCTGGACGCCTTTCTGAGCCAGCCAGATTTTGGGAACTCGGAGGGAGGAACTGACGATCCAAAAATGACTCTGAGCAAAGACATGATTAGTCAGACGTGAATATTAAACAATGCTCAGGGACGAAAGCGATCTTTTTTACGACCCTCCCACGAGCCGTCGGGGCCAATATTTGGCATGATGAATATCACAGGTAATGAACTTTTCACACCCCTGAATTAAGTTCTATTGTGCATCAGACGATACAATTAATGCACACTTTAGTGGAACAATTTAGAGCTAATTTTCCATTTGTTATAATTAAGAGGCAGCGCCATTGCCATTGTGGTATTAATTTTATTGCCATTGGTCTCCCTGTTTATTACGTTCCTTCATGGCGATCTAAAATTGAAGAATCGTCTTGATGCTTACAGTACATCAGCAAAAGCAATTATTCCCTCTCTGATACCACCTCTCCTTTCCTCTGAGGCTTTCCGCTGTTCTTTTGCTCTTAAGTGCTAATTCAATTTAGGTGCCAGTGTGAAATTTTGAATCGAAAGTTTGCGCACTTCAGCCGGCATCCGATGCATACGTTGAGAGGAGTAATTATTAAAAATTCTTTGTGCCGTTTTCTTAATTTTCCCACTCGCCGATATGAAAGCCCTCGCCGCAGCGAGGAGCGTTCTGTGTGCGCTCTTCAACGTGCTCCTACGAGATGAATCATTCTGGCTTGATGCTATTTTCTCAGCAGCATGCAATGAGCCCATCATTCAGGGGGAGCATCGTCTACATAGCGCCATGGCAACAAGCCACAGGCCTGCACGGCAACTTATGTGCTTCACAAAGGTTATACAAGAGGGTCATCCTCCTTTAGGGCCGTGGAGAGGGAGAGAGAGCTGCAATATCACAACTGTCTACCTTTCTCCCCCTTTTTCCTTCTTAACTCTCCTGCCAAATAAATTATTCTAAGACTTGCATGAGAATGTTTTGAAAATACTTTTTGGAGGTCACCGAGCGCATTGTGGTCGGGGATTGAGGGAGCATTAGGATAATATAATAAGATTATAAGAACGTGCATACTGATTTACATTACAAGCATTTACCTCAGCAGAGCCCTGCACCGTTCACAATTCAATTGCGATGCCTTTTAAATTACAATTTGGGGTCCTGAATTTGAATTGAGTTTGCAAACAGGATGCAGAAAAGGAAGTGCAATTAAAACAGAATTTGTTGCTTTTTTTTAAAGCTATATGGTTGTAACAGTGAGAAATGAGCTCCATGAGCACTATCCTCCTTAGGTGACAGTAGAAAATGTCTAAAAATGACACTTTTGGTGTAGAAAAGTATTTAATGTCTTCTAAACTTTTCTTCTAAAAATAATATTTCTAATATGTCTAGCCAGCCATGATGTCTCTTTTTGTATACCATTCAAGTTTAATTTTTTAAAAAGAATCTAAGGCTTTTATTCATCAAGGATGCATTCAATCGATCAAAAGTTGTATTAAAGACATTTACAATGTTAACAAACTTATATTTCAAATATATCTGCTCTTTTGAACCTTCTATTCCTCAACGAATCTTACAAAAAAATCAGTTTCCACAAAATATTAAGCAGCTTGAGTTGTATATGTAACATTAGAAAACACTTCTTAAATTGTAGTAATATTTAAATAATATTAACAGAGTGTGTTTATATGACACGTCACATCGGTGGCACTGAACGGAAACGGTGCCACTGAACCGAATGAAATTTGCATATTTTGCTGATTATTGCTGCTGAAAATGGTCAATTATTGTCATGTTTTGGTCTGTACTAGTCGGTCAGACCAGGAAAAACATTTGGAGTATTATAGGCTGCCGAAAGTTATATAAAGTTATAAGGAGAAGAGTGCAAAAAACTGTCTGAGGAGCAAAAAGGCCAAACTGAAGGATTTCCAGGGCAAGAATCTTGACAACATGCGTGTTTGTTCTTTCCAGTCAGGTAGGTAAAATATTAGATTAATATCTTAATAAATACTGCTTGTACATATCTTTACCACCAATTAACTTTAGTTTGCACCCTTTCCTGCTTACTAAGTCCTTCTCTATATGATTTAGCAGCTTCCATACGTTTTTTACGTGGTTTAAAAAGCATAAATGAGTAGAACAACATATTCAGTAGTACATTAACCGTGCAGTCTAAGCTGTTGTTTACATCCGAGTATCGTCAAATATGGCTGACCAAATCGTGATGAAAGTGCAAACCGTCTATACATATTTAAATATTTTATATTACTGTTTTGTTGTATTGGGCATAAGAGACTTATATCAAAAAGATAGAAAAAATATTTTTTCTCTTTTTTTGACCAATGACTCACACCATTGCATAAAAAGAACGATCAAACTGAACAGAAGAAACTAAAAATGCTAACCGTCTTTAGTTTACTACAGCATCAAAGTACAAGTTCATGAGAATAACAACATATTTGTACTCCAAACGAGTTTTAAATAACTTTCTTTTGCGAAGTGATTCATATTACAGAATGGGCCAAAATTAGGCGTTATATTATTACAGTGACCAATGCTAGGTCGACTAGCATTGCCTTATTAATACATATCCTTATTAAAATACGTTACCTGAGATGGCTTGAAGAACACCTGTTGCAATCGTGTGTTGACAGTCTTAATGTTTCATCAGATACAACTTTTTTTTTTTTTTTAGTATTATAATCGTCTACTGCGATAGCTGGATGCCTGCAGTTTTCCGGAACGACGTAAGCTCTATTGTAGAGTTTCTGTGCAAGGGCGCCCTCCGGCGTCGAGTATGAATGAAACAAATAACATGAGTGAATTTACCGCTCCATAATGGCGCTGTTTCTGGATTATGTATCATATTGTTTTATGTATGTTTACTATTCATTTGTAAATATCACGATTATCGTCTATACCGGTGTATCGGTATATATATGACAGTGAATAGAGCTACATTTCACACAAATGTGTGTGCTGTGAATGAAAATGTGTCTTTTTTGTTTACTTAGGTAAATCTAATTATCAAAGTACGTTCAGGCTCAAAATCTGAAAGATCCAGTTACAGAAGTTTAAACGAGATGTGTTACTATACATAGTGTAAAAAAAATATTGGTAATTCTAACCTAAGTTTTTAATAGAATACATCACATCCGGTCTAGCCACAGCCACTAGATGGCAACGTATTCTATTACATTTTATAAATTAATTCATTTCATGAACCACAGTTGACAAACATGTCCCACAATCCTCTAATTTACTGCAAATTAGTCTTCAAAATGGAGTCAGATCTGCTTACAGGGTGGAAAATCCAAACAACACGTGTTATCTGCCAGATTTGTGTTGGTGGAACAGCAAAACAACAAAATTCATCTGTTAATTTTCTCTGCATTGTAATTCAGTAAACATATCTTCCTGTCATTCCAATTCAACATCATGAGGGGTGTGTGAAAAGTCAAATCAAAAGAAGAGCTAATTTCTAAATCCAGAATTTCACCCAACCCTGTGCCTTAGTCAAGAATTAAAGGATACTGCAGATGTTGTCATCCATTTCTAGCCTTAGTTGTGTGCTATTGCGGTTGTACAGCTGTACTTAGAATATCTTGGAAATTTGAAGATGCTGTGAGAACATGAACATGAATATAGAGTGTCCTTGTATATATTATTCATAACTCACTTACCAATGCACTTTATGAAAGATAAAAACCTGCATGGCTATTATCTGTCTCCAGACGGTTAGATGATAGCGTTTGCATGTTCAGGCTTTGGAAATGCATGATAATAATGACATTTAACAGTCGACATTGTCTTAATGATATCTTTATTTACAATCGATCATTATTTAGTTGATACTACAGCAAAAATAACCATAGAAAGCCAGTTTTGCTAATGTGCTAAAACAAAGAAACAAAAAGCATAAGGTATGTCCGTTTACATGCAATGGCAGTGCAGCTGCAGGACGACACATTCCTGCTCGACAGCCACAGAAACCCTCCCATCAGCGCCGTCACAAAGAGCTGTGTGTCTCTAATTAGAGGAAATGTACGGATCATTATCCCGTTGGCCAATTAGCATTATTTAAATCAGTCATTGCAATTGTCAGTCATTAATCAGCACGTACTGAGGACTTTTCGTCAAGCCTGTCAGCTCACATAGAGCTGATTTTTATGGCCTTTATTGTCTGTATCACACAATCACCTGACCCGGTCCAGAGCTTGGTTCCTATGAATAGAGGGGACTATAGCTAATTTCTCATTGTTCCATCTCCTCGACTAAAAGTCTGGCTTTGAAAGCCTCTTTTATCTGAGAAAGGGTCTTTGTTTGCAATGCTTTCAGAACTTGAGAAATTGTGAGTGGATTAAAGTTCCAAAGCTGAGTTTTGAGTAATGAACAGGAAAGATAAACCAATTATTCATTTTCTTGACAGCGTGAAATCTATAAAGAAGCGATTAGAGACATTTGAAAGTTTCTGCCCCTTGCATTGGTTTTATGTCAACTAATTTTTTCTTGCCATTCCAAAATAACACCTAGTTTTCATTATCACCATCAATAATTGAAATAGATTTTTTTTTCCCCTTTTAAATCTCTCTTTTTCTGCTGCCGCTGTGTGTCGTTACAAAGCTTAATCCATAATGACTCACAAAATAGCCAGGAACATGAATTTCTGCAATTTACAAAACTAATACAGTAAATAGATTATTACAGATCCTATTTAGAAAGGCTTTAATATACGTGATTAACATCAAATATAAAGTTGCTGTTTACAAACATTACCCAGATCTACACTCTTAAAAAAACTTTTATTTTTACTTCACTAGACTACATTCCAAAGCATAATATCACACTTTTACACCACATCATTTATGAAAAACATGCCATTCATCTTAAGAAATTGTCACCCTCTTCGAGACCCCTCTTCGCAATTTGTGAACAAGCTGATTCTTTTCAATTAACCTTGTTAAAGGCACTAAGATTTTTTAATAAAATGTCCAAAAAACACTGGCACAGTGTTAAAAATTTCATGCAGTTGTGTACTTACGTTATCTCATAAGTTCTTAACGATTTGTAAATCCAGAGAAATTCCAGTTTTTAATAATGACTTGTCTCTGGTCATTGTCGCCTATCAATGACGCAATATCCGCGCTATCTTCGGTTTCCGCTTATGAATACTATGGCAACACACATAGACAAATGCGGAAGTTGTAGTTTTACCGCAGATGGATCATGGATCACGATTACACTTCACAAAGATCAGTGGATGAGAGGGTAAGGTCATTTACCAGTGCTGGCCAGAACAGCTCTACTACAGCATAGCATAGTAGCGCTACTGCAAACAGGAACAAGTATACTACATAGAAACTTCCTATAGGCACGTTATTTGAGCAGACTCTGTTTTTCCGGTGAGCATGAGTAGTGGTACACGAGTGGAACGCACATTCATAGAGCGGAATACTGAGCAGTGACAGCAGCTAGAGGAGAGTGAAACTGCGTGCTGAACACTGCCGGTCAGTGCGGTGCGGCGTGGCGCGCCATATATAGGCCTATATTATATATATATATTTTCGGCCATTTTTCTCTTTTGGTCGAAAATGCCATTTTCAGCCAATAATTTTATTATCTATGGTAATGTAATTAAATACAGTATGTGCTGTACAAAAACATTTAGCCATACTTGAAAATATGGTGGGTTTGTTCAAATTTACTTTTAGAATGACTGTTTTACACACGTAAAAATGCACATCATTAACCCACCAAATCATGACAAATAGTCACATATCAGTAAAAGGCTAATATCGAATCAAATTTCATTTCGATAGCATAAAATACTGTTACTAAACGTGCAGGTAAGTTAATAAAAAAGTAATACATTACCTCATCCGTGAGCATGATTTGTGAAAACGACATCTCCCAACGTTCCACAACGTCATTGTGTCAACGAGCTTCGCCTCTGTTATTGTTTTGAAAATGCGACCTCTAGCGGCGAGCTGTTTGAGCGCACTGTATGAAATGCCTGATTTGTGTATTTGTGTATCACCAACTCATACATATTTTACAAGGTGACTAAAGCCGTCTTTCCAACGTCTCCTACATTTGGATACGATTGTCGCATTTTTCCTCCTAGTGGCAGTCGCACAGAACTTTCAAATTGGTCGTGCAGCAACCATTACCTCGACATATTCACCAGTAAAATGAATCATTTTAATTAATATAATTATATGAATGTATCGACACAAAACAAATGACCCCCAAAATAATAGAATACATTTTTAATAGAATACATCACATCCGGTCTAGGAAAAGCCACTAGATGGCAAGCCTGCAACCATTAGCCAAAAAGCCGTTTTTTTTGTGTGGATGTCAATAGAAGAGAGGCTTCACTACGCTGTATAAACAGCTTTTTAGAGGAAACGGCTTATCATTTAATGAATCGACAGCCTATCTGCTAATCTTCAGCATGTTTTACACTAAACAATACTTTTGGATTGAACTATTTTTTAGAGTTTACCATGAAAAGATCAGATCGGATCCAAATTTTCTGCATATGCATATGATTGGAACTTCACGCAGCTCCTGCGCTACTCTCCATTGGAAATGAATGACTTTCGGTCTGTTGCTTGTCGGAGATAGTAGAAAGGTGGCATTATTTGTATGCATTCGTACAACCTCACTTGTGCGATTTTGTGCGAGGGGTAGGTTAAGGGGCGGTTTTAGGGCTGATCCTTTGTAGGCCAACAGATTTCTACGTATTAGCCAGCTCATAAAATATATGTAGGTATGAATTTGCAACGAGATAACATTGGTATCACCAAACGAGTATATTTGCATAGCATTCTCCTTAAAATTAAACTTCAGTGACATCGCTGTTGGCCGACTTAAACCACTTCCTATTGGTGGTTTGAGTCCCAACAAAACTGAGGTTTTAGAATCGCCTTTGGTACTGTAGAATAGTAATACTCTACCTATCATATAAGAAAATCAAATCTTCTCATCTCAAGTCGCATGTACCTCAAAATCACTGTGAACATGATGAGCTTGTGCTGCTTTTTTGGTCACAGTGCACTCTTTTACTTCTTATGGAAAAATGAATTGGCCTATGGCAAGACGGGGGAAATTGAATCCCGTGTGTGAAGCACGAGAGACTGGACAACATAATACTATTACGGTATCAGGGCAAGAACCAATGTGCATTGAGCCTAATGATTGAATTAGTTTGACCTGTTTTTTTTTTTTCTTCTCCAGGAAATACAGAAATTTAGTTGGACTGGTGCAGGTACACTGTGTTTACCATCTAAAGGGTTAATGCTATAATGAAGCAACATCAATAAAACATTTGAGAGAGAAGGACTGAATTGAGTTTACTTGTAGAAACAACTGGTATTATCACAAATGAAATAAACAGTAAGTTAGGAACTAAATTTAAGAGCTGGCTTGTAGGTTTGTGCAGCCTAGATGAAATCATGTAAATTGGCCCCACTGGCATAAAAAGTGTCATAACATTACTCTTACCATTGCAAACATGACAAGCTGTGTATTTTTTTAAGAGAAAACACTAACATAAGCACACTTTACATGGGTAGCTGAACATTAAAGTATCTCACATAAAAGTATTAAAGTATTTAAAAGTAGCAAATCATCATATTAGAATGATTTCTGAAGGATCATATGACCATGAAGACTGGAGTATTGATGCTTTGATCATAGGAATAAATTACATTTTAACATATATTACAACAGGACACTTATTTTCAAATTAATGTAGTAATATTTCACAATATTACTTTTGTAAGTGTGCATATAGTCACTTACTACCCAATAATGAACACGGATATTCAGTTTGGTTGCCTTCATTTGTATGCCTGTCCCCTAAAAATTGTGTATGCATGGGGTAATTATGATAAATGCATATGTCTTCAACTACCTGACACCTGTCTAATGTTTCAATAGATGTAATAATGAGGCCAATCAGGATGTACTACTGTACATAAACCTTCTCTTCTCTGGTATCATTTATATGAAGGCTTCAGAATCACATTTGTGTGAATGTAATCATTTGACATTCAAGAAAGTCAGGTCCTATATCATTGTGAAAATGAAAATATCATTGAGCCCTGACTTGTGCTTAATACATTATTATATAGCTTCTTTTTTGTATGCGTCATGCTGGATGAAAGTGTAATATTGACATGAGTCAGTCTTGACTAAAGGCAATAAAACACATCAATTTTTATCACCAGCTCAAAGGAACCTCACCATATGCGTCAAAATCCTTTCCCTCGTACTGTACCGCTCGAAGAGCGAATCACAGGGTTCGATTTGAAAATTCATTTAAATAGTTGTGAGCATACAAAGTTCAGAGCGGATGTCTCTGAAGCAATCTCTTCAATTATGAATTATTCACCAGATATTATTCCAAAGGTCATCTTATAGTAATTAGTATCCTGCTGAAGACTAAACAGCCTCAAGGTACCTGATGGCCAGTTTAATTACAATTTAAAATGAGCATGCTGTTTGACACCCTCTATATGTTCAACCATCGGCCTCTGCAGATGGTCCTTTGAAAACCAAGTGCGTCTCCACTAAAGAAACATATTTGCAAAGTTAACAAGTGTTCTTGAAGCCGGATACGAATGAACAATAAGAAGGTGTGAGCTGCTTGCAAATGGCCACTTCAATCAATTTCCCATTCGGCGCATTGAGGCGTTTTTCAGCATCACAGCGGTCCGTCTCGTGGCGTATTGTATTTTCAGCTTTCGCCAGGGACAAATTACAAATGGCTCGCTCTGTGATTCAATAGTAACTTTGTTATTACTTTGTCACCGCGCCGGTTTAAACTCTCGCTTGCTCTGTCTTCCTGTATTCGCTTCTGATTTAAAAACTATTGCTGGATTTAAACGCTGGGTCAACACGGCAATGAGACATAAGCCGTGCCGCTGCGCTGCCTTCAGCAACCCACTTGAGCAAGAGGAAAAAGCTTTGAGTCGGAGATCTTCAGCAGCGATGTGATGACCCCATCTAGACGCCCTTGATGAGATACTCTGTCTGTACACATAAGCCTCCTCTCGGCAGCCGCGGTGTCACTGCGTAGTAACCCCAGATCTAGCAACTCGTTTAGCTTCCGCGCTCTGATCGCCACATCCACGGGGACTCACCCGGAAACTCAGGTGGGCTTTAGCCGCACAATCATTGTGGGCCGCCGCAGTAAAGCCTCTATCTACAGGTAAAGAACCAAACAGCCATGAGGAAAGTGGCTGAACTCTTCTAGTCCTCCGTTTGAGCTGCTGCAACAAAACTGGGTTGATTAGCTCTATGCTAGCCAGTCATGTCTCATTCATCTAATAAAATGGCCATGGGGAATAATGCTGGGAAGTGTGGAAGGGCTCGCTGCATGTGTGACTGTAAGACCCCATCCGTACCCTTTCGCCCATTACCTTTTCTCATGTTCCCCCATGCATATCAACCCATTGTCATAGCCACTTAGTGTCTCCACATGCACTCTCTGGTCGCACAGTCCAAAAATGCTGCTTTATAGTTTCTGGATTCCACACTAAAGCAATGACACTATTGTGCTTAAAAATGAACTGAGGAGAGTCCACCCAAAAATGAATTAAGTACTCACCCTCAAGTCGTTCCAAACACGCAAGACCTTTTTTCATCAGAAATCCATGAGATTTCTGACCCTGCATAGACAGCAATACAACTGACATATTCAAGGCCCAGAAAGGTAGTAAGGACATCGATAAAATAGTCCATGTGACATCAGAGGTTCAACCATGATGTTATGAAGCTACGAGGATACTTTTTGTGTGCAAAGAAAACAAAAATAACAACTTTATTTAAAGGGGTGCTATTATGCTTTTTACTTTTTGAATTTTAGTCAGTGTGTGGTGTGTATCTTTGGGCATAAAAAAGATCTACAAAGTTACAAATCTCAAAGTCCACTCCAAAGGGAGATATTTCGTTTTTAAAAAATCTCTTTTCAAGAACCACAACGAACTGCTTCTTTGGACTACAACATTTGTTTTCCGCATGCAATGATGTCACAACGCGGTCCATTAGAATATCATTAAATAAAATCCTGCCTGCAGAAATTTGAATTGTAGGGGGGGTGGGTAGGGACGAGGTGGGCGATTAGCCTAACTTTAGTGATGCAGCGTGGAGAGCCGCTTCAACGAGCTGCAGCGCAGCGGGTATAAATACAAGCATTGACTGGAGTGGCCACTTCAGAGCAGTAATGCGCCGCAGACGTGTGCAATACAGGGGGTCGAAACACATGCCAAAGCTGCGATCTACTCTGGTTGCCGCGTTGGACACGTAACACACCGCAGACATGTGCAGTGTGTGGCAAGAGATTTTTTCATCATACAGTGTAGATAACGTTAACTGCACTTATAACGTGAGTGTTTTTTAAAATGCATAAACTTGCACTAGAATAGGCTAAGCTAATCAGTGATGATGTTCTTTGATAATGCTGGAGCTGGTTTCGGGCAATGAAACTAAGTATGTAAATAGTTAAATAAATTAGCACAATAATATCATGTATTGGCGATCTCGCAGGCTGATGATAGGACCCAACACTACTGTAGCGTATTATTTACTCATCCTCCATGCATCCTAGGTGTATATGACTTCCTTCTTTCAGACGAATGCAATCAGAGTTATATTAAAAATTATCCTGGCAATCCCAAGCTTCAGAACGGCATAGACAAGTGTTTCTCTTAATCAGTCCAAAACAAGTCCAATAATGTGCATCCATCTATAATAAGTAGTGTCTCACACGACTCCCGGGGGGCCTCCTGTAGTGAATCGATACGTTTTTGTAAGAAAAATATCCATATTTAAAATGTAAGAATCACTTCAATCTAGCTTGCGCTAAGAGCTGTACTTGCTTCTTTCACAAGGGGCATGGCAGTACTGAAACACATCTAAGCTGTTCGCCAATCGCAACACAGTGGGAGAGCTAACCAATCACAACACATTCGTGTTTTGGAAGGCGGACCTTCATTAAAGCTGGAACTAATTGAGCCATTTGTGCCAGGCTGGGAAAAATGTAATGTAATAATGTAAATTATGTTAAAAATAATGCGTTTTTCAATCCACCAAGCACGAAAGCATGTTCTAGTACACCCCCAAAACAAAATCAAGACTATGTAAAAAAGCATAATAGGACCCTTTTAAACAATTTCTTCTCTTCCGTGTCAGACTTCGATGCACTTTCCAGGTACCGCAACGCCAGCATTCTTACGGGCAGAAGATCTTACAGGTTTGGAATGATATGAAGATTAGTAATTAATTACAGAATTTTTATTTTTGTGTAAACTAACCCAAAGGGACAGTTCATTCACAAACGAAAATTCTAAAAAACATTCTAAATATGTTTGGCCTTTTCTTCCTAGGAGCATATTTTGCATGGAAGATATTTTGGAGAACTGTTGGACGATATTTTTGGAAGATATTCTGAAGAACTGTTTTTGTTTTTTTGAAAGTCAGTGGGACCCAAAACTGTCAAGCTGCAAAAAGGACAGAGTAAAAGAGTGAAAAGTAGAGTGAAATTAATTAATACACAAACTACAACAAATGCAGCAACACAAACCTTAATTTTCAGTTAAAGGATTAGTTCACTTCCAGAACAAAAATATAATAAAGATAATGTACTCATCCCCTTGTAATCCAAGATGTTCATGTTCTTTAGTCCTAAAGAAATTATGTTTTTTGAGGAGAACATTTCAGGAATTATCTCGGACTTCAACGGTGCCCTGATTTTGAACTTCCAAAATGCAGTTTAAATGCGGCTTCAAATGATCCCAAATGCGGTTGTAAATTATTTTCATAAAAATAATACAGTTTATATACTTTTTTAATTTCAAACGCTCGTCTTGTCTTACTCTTACTGACCTCTGTTTTTTTCCGGTTCATGACAGTTATGGTATGTTAAAAAACTCCCATCTCATGTTTTTCTTCCTCAACTTCGAAATCGTGCTATATCGCTGTTTACCTTTTTTGTTAAGGGTGTTTGATCATCTTTGCATGTTCACTTTGCAAAGACTGGGTCGGTACTTCTGCAGTGATGTAGGATAATTTTGAAAGAATTTTTGAAGTTGAGGGAGAAAATACGATTGGTGTTTTCCGACATACCCTAACTGCCAGAATAGACAGAGTTATGAATACGCAGGCATTTAAGATTAAAAAGTATTTAAATTGTATTTTTTTAATGAAAATAACCAATCATTTAGAAGAAGATCCTTCTTCCTCGGCTGGGATCATTTACAACCGCATTTGGGATCGTTTGAAGCCGCATTTAAACTGCATTTTGGAAGTTCAAAATCGGGGCACCATATCAGTCCATTATATGCAGAAAAATCCTGAAATGTTTTCCTCAAAAAACAATTTCTTTACAACTGAAGAAAGAAAGACATGAACATCTTGGATGACAAGGGGGTGAGTACATTATCTGTAAATTGTTGTTCTGGAAGTGGACTTCTCCTTTAAAAAGCAATTTTTAACGTTTTGGTTCCACTCACTTTCACTGCATGAAAAAAAAAAAACAGTTTGCATAGTCTTCAAAATGTCTTATTCTGTGCTCTGCAGAAGAAAGATGGTTAAAGGACATGAGGGTGAGAAAATTATGACAAGGATCATTTTTGAGTGAACTGTCACTTTAAATGGTAACTTTAGCATGCTGTTAAATTCTAGTTTGTTTCCTCTGACTTTATCTGCATTGCAGTCTGGACGCCCGGTATTTCTTTTGACTAATGAGGGGAAGGAAGGATAATTGAGCTCACCCCTATATGAAAGCTCACACTCATATGCACATACGTGCTCGTCAAGCATCAAAAATGTGAAGCCAGCAGAAAAAGAGTGTAACTAGGCAGTTCAGCAAAATGTTCAGGAACGTACAGTACTGTAGGTAGACCCTTTTGCTCGGATAATCTTTATTCATTTGCTTTTTAAGGCTCCTTTCTTGCTCCCAACTCCGTCTTGGGCCTGGTCCAAAGCTGCAGTACTGGCACATTTGCAGACCACATAATGGCGGTTATATGCCCAGACTCACCAATTATTCTTGAGTCCACCTAGGTGGCCTCTTCTTTTTCTGACTAAAATCTCTCAGGTGTGTTTCCGAAGCTCACCTCCTACTGAATCAATGCCTCTAACAGCTGTATAACTGCTATTGTCTGTGCAGACGGCCTTAATCAAGACTTCCCTCTGCCTTGCTTTTCTGCAAATAGATGGTGTTTCGTATGCACATTGCTCGCTTTTCCTAATGGAAGCCGGTCCATAAGCGAACCGTGTTGCTTTCCTCTTTTTTGTTAGTATTCTCCTCCAGCACCTGCTTTCTACATCAAGGCTTTGCAGTCTATAAGAGAAAAATAGGATTAAAGTGTTCTGAAATGACAGGACGCACAACAGAGTGTCTAAAGATACACAATATTTAATGGTTCAAGAAAAAATTCAAGACAAGAAAAAACATTACACCAAATGTAAATGAGCGTGTTCTTTTTTCTTTTTCTTTTTCGTTCTTTTTTAACTTCTAGGAGTATCTTACAGGGGTATGATATCAAGATATACTTCAGTTGTTCAACAGTGTTCATTGCTTGACATATGAAAGCTCACCTCCAAAGAAAGAAATGATTGTGAAATACAGCAAATGATGTTTAAATTACAAGCAGATTTAATATATCAGCAGTTTTATATTCTTTTCAGATTCTGTACAAGATACATAGTGTGTACATACATTATCCGGCCACCGGCTTGCCAGTATACATACATGCACACACACAAACGCACGCGCACACATATAATAATATACAGTATGCATATGTTTTGAATACATTACAACAGAGATTGTCCTCATTTTTCAAGATTTTTGTCTTTTATCTATTTTTCAGTAAACCACTTTTCCTTTTGTTTACACATACAGTATGGTAACATTTGTTTGGGTTACTGCTAAGTATATCTATGTACACTTTGCTCTTTTTTTTCTTTTTTTTTTTCTTTTTTGTACGGCAATGATGAGAATTCATTTGATTTGTGTTACGACGTGTTGGGCACTCAAAGTGTGTTGCCATTCTAATCCTTCATACTAACTATAACACAACCCGAGGAGATGACCGTATGACAGCACAAGCTACTGATTAGTGTCAGAACAAGGGTTTAGTGCTACAGAACACAATCAGCCAGCGGAGGTCAACTGGAACCACATGCAAATGAAGATGCCTGACTACTGAGACGGTCTGCTATAATATTTTCCTGAAAAAACGCTCAAAAAACATAAAAAGAAAAAAATATATCCATCAGAGGAAAGAAACACCTCATTACCAAGGTTGCTTACATGATACATCAGGGAACAAACTTTTTTAGAAAAGTACAAAAGTGCTAGAGGGGAGAATAACCATGCATATTAAGACCTTTTATGCATTTATTTATCACAAATGTCCTTAATTTCATTCATTCTCACACAATGTTTGTCTTTTTTTACTTGGTAAACCTTTGGCACTAATATAGTTGCTCCACTACTCAAAAACAGCTGTTTCAGAATTCAGCGAATGTTTATATTCAAGTTCATACATTTTTAAAGTCAACATGAAATAGCATTTGCAACATGTTTAGCTTCCATATGGGGCAATTTTCAGATAGAAACAGGCTATTAAATGAGAAAAAAGGGCTTATATGTGATCCTGGACCACAAAACCAGTCATAAGGGTCATTTTTTTGAAACTGAAAAAGTAAATAAATCTGTAAATAAATGCTTAAACTTTTTTTTTTTTTTTTTATCAAAGGGTAATGAAAAAAGTATCACAAAAAACAAACAAATAAACAAACAAAAAACAACAATGATAATAAAACAGCATATTACAGTGATTTCTGAATCTGTAATGGCTGATGACAATTCAGCTTCCAACTGATCCCAAGCAATAATGTCAATATATATATATATATATATATATATATACATATTGTGTGTGGTAATTCATTATTTTGTACTTATTGTGCCATTATCTTTATTGTATTGTTTAATTGCATATGTTTATTGTATTGTCCCACCTTATCAATAGTTTTAGTTTAATAATTAAATAGTTTACATGTTTGACCCTGGACCACAAAACCAGTCATAAGGGTAAATGTTTGGAAATTTGATCTGAATCTGAAAGCTGGTTTGCTAGGATAGGACAATATTTGGCCAAGATACAACTATTTGAGGGTTAAAAAAAATCTAAATACTGAAAAAAATCACCTTGAAAGTTGTCCAAATTAAATTCTTAGTGATGCATATTATTACTCAAAAATTACGTTTTGAGATATTTACGGTATGAAATTGACAAAATATCTTCAGGAAACATGATCTTTAATTAATGTCCTAATGATTTTTGGTATAAAAGATAAATGGATAATTTTTACCCATGCAATATATTGTTAATTAATTGGGATATGATTTAACCAGGTGCATGCTGCTTTTTTCAAAATAAATCAAAAGTGGAGCTCTCCACAATTATCAACAATAGCATTGCGATCAATAAAATACACATTTGAATTCTAACATATATACATACAGTAATAAATTGATGAAAAGTTGGAAAATTCTCTTTAATTTTTATGCATCTGTCAGTCTGAGATGTTGTTGTCATTACGTGTTGCTCAAGCTCAAATTTCATCATCAGAAACACATCCCTGGATCGGACCATGAAATGAGCCTGGAACTAAATGTTTGGCTATTTTTTAATTAAAATATTAAAAAATTAAATACTTGTTTTAAATTAAAAAAAGTGCATGTAGAAGTGCATTTTTTTCTTTAAATAAAAAATTTGCACAGATGAATCATTTACAAAAAAAAAACATGCAACATGCATAAAGAAAGTAAACAGGCTCTGTTTGATTTCATGTTGACTGTAAGAATGTAAAACCTCTAAATTCATGCATTTCTGGAAAAAGGTGTAAATATATTTCATATGTGTTGTGAAGCTCAACAGCTCTCTTCTTCAAAAAGCCTTGTTTTTAATCATAGGAAATTTGAAAGACCTCCAAAATCTGATGATAATTACTTATAACTAGGTGTTTTCTGTGTTATGAATGAACAGAAGCAGAGATTTTCAAGCAGTGTGTTCAGCACAGCTGATGTTAGTATTTCAGACCTTGTCTTTCGAGCGTTTCTGATCTATTGTATAGATTAGGAGAGTTTGAGTTGAGTCACCATCCTTATACATCGATACTCTTACACCGTCCCAGCTACAGTAGCAGACATGCAAGAGCTGGAGCAAAAGACCGAGCCAATAGAGTCCCACATGGCAATTATTCCTCTTAATCAAGAGTGTTCGACAGATCTTAAACAGTTGTTGAGGGAAAAGCCGCCGGAGTGATTGTCAGTTCTCACGCATCAAAGAGCAACACACTCCAACACGTCTCGCCGTGACACATTTCTTGTCGCTGGCACGTACACTATTTTATAGTGAAGTAATTTTTTGGATCACTGACCCAAATATTTCTGTGTCATCAGTATATACTAAGGAGAACTGTTGGCGAATTAAATTTGTGCTGATTTCTCAAACCCGCACAACCTCTTCGTGGGTAACTTGATGTCTCTGTTTGAGGAAAATATGACACGATTGTAAGCAAACTTCTACTTCACTTAGCAGTCGTTACATCCATACAATACACATCTACATCTTAAGGCTGTTTCTTTGACATCATTATACAGTATATAAATCTCGCAAACGCTTTTACGTAAGAAGTGCGCACCATACAAGCCCACGCACACACACATTCAAAAGGTAGCCAATTATGCTATTATAAAGCAGCGTTCTGCTTCTATAGCAGTTACAGTGATTACTGATCAAAGTAATTATACTATTGGGAGATTCTTGTAATTGGTTCCACAGCACTTATTATGGTGCATAAATTGTATATATCGAAAAGAAAAACTTGATACGGTAGCGCGAAAAAACAAAGGGTGTCTCTTTAGTCATGTCTGTGCCTCTGCTAATGAGATAATATCGAAAAAAAGAAGCGGCTTTCTTATAATGGCAGAGAAAGGGTGTCAGATGCATGGAAACTACCAACATGCTGAACATCAGAGGAAGGCTCTGAGCTCACCAGGGAGAAAGGAGCGTCAAAGTTTAAGAAGAAAAAAAGCACCCTAATATATAAAAGTTTCTACGTGTTAACATCGAGCAAGACTAATTTTTGCAGAGAGGCTTAGCTGTATCTGTAGTCTTGACAGAGTAAGCAGCACATTCAGGGGCATGGAACTAGGTCTCTTTAGCAGAAAACTGACTCAGGCGGAAATTCAGCTGGAAACGACGTACCTCACCGAAGCAGAAGAAATACTGCAGCCACCCAGCATTACACTTAACCTTATTGACTACGCTTACATGCGTCGTGATATTCCGAATGCGCTTCTTAACGCAGAGCCTAATTTTTATTGTTTTGTTTATGAGCGTGTCTGCGTTCTTGTGCAAAGCACACTGTTAGCGAGCGCCAATTAAACTCGCCAAGACCGCTAGCTGCTGAAATGCAGACATGCATTCATACGCATTTAAAATTAGACCAGATAATATGAGGAATATGCACGCATTTTTTTAATAATTAGATAGGAATATCGGCGTGCATGTGAACGTATGCAATGATTTCCTGCAGCAGCACAGACTTAAAGGAAAAATCCACTTCCAGAACAACAATTTACAGAGAATGTAATCACCCCCTTTGTCATCCAAGACGTTCATGTCTTTCTTTCTTTCTTCAGTCGTAAAAAAATTGTTTTTTGAGGAAAATATTTTAGGATTTCAGGACTGCTATGGTGCCTCGAGTTTGAACTTCCAAAATGCAGATTAAATGCAGCTTCAAACGATCCCAAATGCGGTTGTAAATGATCCCAGCCGAGGATGAAGGGTCTTATCTAGCGAAACAATCTGTTATTTTCATTAAAAACATACAATTTAAATACTTTTTAATCTTAAACGCTCGTGTATTCGTAACTCTGTGTAGTCTGGTTCAAGACAGTTAGGGTATGTCGAGAAAACTCCAATCGTATTTTCTCCCTCAACTTCAAAAATCATTTCAAAGTCATCCTACATCGCTGCAGAAGTACCGAACCAGTCTTGAACATGCAAAGAAGATCAAACACCCTTAACAAAAAAGGTAAAACAGCAATATAGGACGATTTTGAAGTTGAGGGAGAACATGAGATGGGAGTTTTTTGACAAACCCTAACTGTCATGACTCGGGAAAAAAACAGAGGTCAGGAAGAGCAAGACAAGACGAGTGTTTTTAATGAAATTTTAATGAAAATAATCAATCGTTTCGCTAGATAAGATCCTTCTTCCTCGGCTGGGATCGTATACAACCGCATTTGTGATTGTTTGAAGCTGCACTTAAACTGCATTTTGGAAGTTCAAAATCGGGGCACCATAGAAGTCCACTATATGGAGAAAAATGCTGAAATGTTTTCCTCAAAAAACATAATTTCTTTACGACTGAAGAAAGAAAGACATTAACATCTTGGATGATGGGTGAGTACATTATCTGTAAATTGTTGTTCTGGAAGTGGACTTCTCCTTTAAACATAATTTGATAAGTTGCATTCAACAGGCGCACAAAAGAATGAAATAAAAATCTTGTCCCTTTTGATCAACAGTAAAGCTTAATTCATTTGCCACTAATCTGTCACTAAGACACATTTCACACCGTTTTTTTTTTTTTTGTTTCTTTTTTTTCCACTTGAGGAGCTACTTTGGTCTATATCTACCATTTGTCTACTGTACATGTTTCAGTTTCGCAGAGGATCACAGAGGATTCGCTTTAACGTCACATTTGTGTCGTGAAACGTTTGACACATGCTAATACCGATCAGAACCCGTCAGCTTTTCCGTTTCAATCACTCTCATTATGCGGTGCTCTGAGGCCTACCCTCGCTTCTACAGCTGATGCTCGCGCAGGAAGGCGGATGAGCCTCCGCCGGCGGACGTCTGGGGGCTGGACGTGGCGGAAAAGCTGGCTAGAGGGATGACCTTGACGGGATCCTCTTTCTTGCCGCAGTGTCTCTCAAGTGTGTTGTAGAACTGGGGCCGGTTGCTCCCTTTGTCCAGATCATCTTTGGGCACTGACCTGCCAAGGGTGTGACGCCCATCTGGCTTGTTCCCCCGCGCCCAGCTTTGTTGAAAACCAAAGGAGGGCAGAGTGGCGGCGCCGGACGTCTGGAATTGGGTCAGCGCTGGCGGCATCCAGCAGCTGTCAGAATGACCCAGGATCAGACATTCCTGGGTACAGGTCTCCGAGGCCTCGGCGAGAGCTTTCTGCAGGTTCACTTCAATAGCTGTGGATGATGAAATGACAAATGCGGAGGCTCAGTCAAGAGGTGAACACGGAAGACAAAATAAATCATACTTTCTCTTATTGCTAAGGCACTTGGAGACAATATAAAGTTGGCGCTATCAAAAGGTGACCTGTAAATGTCAGCTTCCGTGAGAAATGAAAGGCAGTGATAAATGTTTAATTCATCTCATAATGAGAAAAACAACACCAGTTCTTTTAATTTAAATGGTATTCCCATGGCCCAAAGTGTTTACCTACAATATGCACTGAATTCCCTGTAGCTTAATTAAATCTTAAAAAAAAGTCTCAGTTGTTTGTGTCTGAGATTGGCTTTTTACATATTAAAGAATTAATGAACGGCTCCAAAACCATTGTTTATTTTAATCGCAGTCATCGTGGCACACCTTTCTTCCGCTGAAGTCCCCCACTTAAGTCAATTAAGACGAATCAAACGGAAACGCTGCGATTCTTCCTTCTTCGCCTACTTGTTAGCACGGCTGACACGTACAGTAAGCGTGCCGCAGTAGCTGCGAGCAGCAGAACGTGATTTGCTCAAAGGAAAGGGAACCGTAAACTACAGGACTCTAACTTTCTTATCTCATTAAACTTGCTCTGACATCACATGCGAGATGTGCCAAGAAAAGGACCTCAGTATTGAGCCCCAGCCATAAAGCCTGTCAACTCTAATAATTAGAATGTAAAACAGTGCTTGTGGAGGCAGGCTGGAGCCCTACAGCGGCGTATGTATATCTTAACCCGCCAGGAAAAGGAGAGCCCTGTCTGAACATCACTTTGCTCATGCTGGTCCCCCCTCCAAGCTGTCATCTAGAAATAATTTAGCATATTTG
Organism: Labeo catla; assembly: GCA_012976165.1. Classification (NCBI taxonomy): domain Eukaryota; kingdom Metazoa; phylum Chordata; class Actinopteri; order Cypriniformes; family Cyprinidae; genus Labeo; species Labeo catla. The sequence goes on from VONZ01000071.1 coordinate 258,912, forward strand.
CATAAGTAAAGATGTTAGAAATAATTGAAAGGGACTACGTCTGGTTCCCTTGCATTACATGCTTGGGTTATTTTTATTTTTTACCACCAGGAGCCAATATAGTTATTGCTTTTTTATGTTTAGTATTTTAATATCTTGCAGAGGGAAATCAAAATATCTGAAATAGCAGAAAAACAGAATAAATATTTACACTGACATTACATTCAATACATTTGATCAGTACATGCATTTCCTGGGAATCAAACCCACAGCCTTGCCATTGCTAGCGCTATGATTTAAAGTCTAAGCAACAGATACCCATACATAAATACTGTATTAGTTGCTATGGCCTGCTATATGTAAGCCATCCACCATACTGCAACTGCCAAGGTAGGTTAATAAACACTTGAGAATAGTCTTACAAATGTTTTTGACCATCACCCTGGTGAAAAAACCAGCAAATGCTGGTAGGTTTGTTTTGATGCTGGTTTAAGCTGGTCATGTTGCTGGTCAAGGACCAGCATAAACCAGCTAACGACCAGCTTAAACCAGCATCAAAACATACCTACCAGCATATGCTGTTTTTTTCACCAGGGCAGAGAACACTAGCATAGATATTTATGGCTTTCACAACCATAGGCTGCATAATGTTGACATGTTGCATGAAAATTCATTGGTTTGTTAGTGTGAGTATTAAGCTGTCTCTGAAATGTTGACTGTTCCATGATAGTGGATGTGCTTGTGTGTCTGAAGGGATCTACTTATATAGGTATTTATGGTTTGAGCTACAGGAAAGCCAGGAATTGAGCCACAGTAATTCTATTAAACAAACATCTGTAAACAAATTCAAGAAATCTCATTTAATACTGAAAACATCAACTTAAAATGACTATTTTACCCAACAACATTTGTGTGTGCTATGCAGTTTCATGTTTATTAAGGGTGTATTCACACTTGTAGTTTGGTTTGTTTGGTTTGTTTGGTTTGTTTGGTTTATTTGGTCCAACGAGGGCAATGATACATTTGGTCCTGGTCCGTTTAGTGTTCACACTGGCATTTTTGACAGCGAAACTAAAGATACCGAAACTAAAGTCACAGTAATACGCTCACAACCTGATTGGCCGGGTTGAATGATGTATATTTCATGACAGAACTCACCAAGCACGCCAAATAAAAGGAAAAGGTGTGTTCGACTTAAAGCGGCGCAGCGGTTAAATGACATTAAAGTTCCCATTCACTGATAGTCAAATACACCTAATGCCGTTTGCTGAACTAAGTGCGCTCATTGGTGCTTGTATATGATTTTCTTTTAACCACCTGTGAACTCACAAAGAGCTCATAAAAGGCACTTTACCTCCTCATTGCTCCACATTTGCCCTCTGCTCATTTTGTTTTGGATACACTGCTTGTTCCCTTTGTGAAATCATGTCGCAAAGTTTCGCATCTTGTCATTACTTCCTGTTTTTGGTTTGTTTACCACACCAGAGTTTGTTTGAAAGCGGACCCATCTTTTTAGTGGTCTCAGTCCGCTTGTTTGGTGCACACCAGGGTTCGGATGGCAGCGTTCACACTTGCTCAAATGAACCGCGCTAACAGAGCAATCTTATCTCGTTTTAATCAAACCAAACATGACAATTGTGAACACAACCTGAAGGACCATGCTGTCAGCTTAGCAACATGCTAATGTAATATATACACCCTTCAGAGAATTAACCACTGTTTTACTACTACTATTACTACAAAAAAAGTTTAACCATGGTATTTGTAAAAATGCTAAGTTCAGTCATGAAACTCTAGATGGTGCAGGATGATGATGTTTAAAGTAAACTCGTGATATTCACAGTGTTAAACTCTTTGGCACAAGTAGATTCATGTTGCATACGCAGCCAATGAGCTTGCTGCTTTTCATTTAAATAGCTGGTTAGCATTCACTAGAGCAGTTTGCAGCACACTTTTAGAGTTTCTCTGAAGCCCTCTACCTCCCCAGCTCCACCTGTATAGATCTGCTTCGGTTTATTGTATATGCTACTTGCGCAGCAGCAGTATTGCTTAAATACTCACAGCACTGTATTTGTTTATGTACTTGCAATAGCTTGCTTTGCAGCAGCAGCAGCAATAATCTACAACAACAACAATAACCAATTCCATCAGCAGCATAGCAGATCTATTCCGCCAAAACTAAACACATTAACAGTGTTATATCCATTACCATGCTAAAATCTTCAGAGTTGTCATGCTAAAACTGTGATTATACAAATAAAATGGTAACCAGTATGCCACAATAAACACCACAATAAAACATGGTTAATTTTTGTAGGGGTCTATTTGATAGTGTGTACAAACATCACAAAGTTTTGTCCTTTCATACAGTGTCTGTACTATTTCTCTCCAGAATTATGAGCGATAAAAACATCTTTGTACTTGATTAAACTAAAGTTTGCAGGTAGATTTTTACCACCTCCTACTTAAAAGTAACGTCTGCCAGAATGCTGCTTCAAACTGGAGATCCAGTTTGTGAACTCTGGGCAGATCAACCAACCTCAGCGTTAGGCAACGGTGGGCAACCAATGAGGATAAAGAGCTGGTTTATGTGCAACATTAAAATACTTTCATGTATTTACATGCAGTAAATGCCTACCTGTTTTTCTTGTTCAGTGTCTAAAAGACACTATTAAGTGCTAATAGACAACTATTTAGTGCTAATGTCCGGAATAACAACCTATTATATTTGACACTAGATCGTTTTAAATTTTTGAATAATGAATGACAGTATACTGATTTTAGGACAGTCTGAATGTTAATTTTGCCGTAACTCGCAGAATATGAAATGTTCTTAAACCATGGTGCCATCTTGTGGTGTGATGGACTAGAACGCACTGACATCGACATTCCCACCACTGACTTGTTGCGGTCTCCGTTAATTTGTTGTTGTTCCATCCAAGTGTGCCGCACAAGTCTTGAAAAGTGAAGCCAACACATTTTGATCACCCCCATGTGGCTGGTCCTAGAATAGGTCATAAAGAATTTTTTTTCCAAATTTTTTTTTTTTTTTGTCTGTTTTTTTTATGTAGTTTTTATCACACTGATGTAAGTTCAAGTGTTTGTTTTTTAAATAAATTTGGTTTTAGTTAGTTATGTGAGGCTATAAAAAACAGGGAGTGTGACGTTGTGATTGACAGCTGAGACTGACAGCTTCTCTGAGCGAACTGAGGTGCCAGCTGACTTTTTCGGAATCTTCAGGAGGAGATTAGGGTTTTATTTACATTATTTTAGTCTCTTGTATGACAGTTAGCAGACAAAACTTGGAACAGTCAGGCTAAATAAAAAAGGGTCGGGGTGTGTACTTGCGATCGACTCAGCGGGGGTGTGGGTGGGATGCGGCTCCACTTCGCTCGCTACTGCGCAGACTCTGGTCCCAAATCAGCGCAACATGTCCCTACTGGACACTTCACTTTTCTTCAGTGAAGGTGTGTCACCCATTTTTTTTTGCAGTCTATGCTATAAAAAAACAACAGGCCAGGGCAGTGTTGCCACCTTGTGGACAAACTAATTAGTGCAGAAAATATTCAATGCACATATGCAAGTTTTTTTTTTTAAACCGAAATAAGTTTGGTTTTAGTTAGTTATGTGACGCTATAAAAAACAGTAATGTGACTTCATGACTGACAGCTTCTCTGAGCTTACTGAGGCACCAACGGACTTTTTCAGGATCTTCAGTAGGAGATTGGGGTTATGTTTACATTATTTTAACACAAGCCTCTTTTATGGCAATTAGCAGACAAAAATTGGAGCAGTCCGGAAAAGGGTCAGGGGCATGTGCTTGCGATCGACACTGTGGGAGTGTGGGCGGGACGCGGCTCCACTTCGCTTGCTACTGCGCAGACTCTGGTCCAAAATCAGTGCAATACTTCCGCACCCTATAGGGGCATTGGCAACTTCACCTTTCTTCACTGGAAGAGAGTGAAGGTGTGTCATCCATTTATTTTTACAGTCTATGCTGAAAAACAACAGGCCAGGGCAGTGTTGCCACCTTGTGGAAGAACTAATTAGCGCAAATTCAAGCCACATATGCAAGCTTAATGTACAAAATATACACAGTTAGAAAAATTGGGATGCACACGCATTGTGCTGATAACAATATTTACGCCATGTGCACTATGCACACACACAAAAACCCCAGTATATTGTGGGCTTCAGACTTACTAGGTTTTAGAATAGAGCTACAGTATGCTCTTATTTTACATGCCAGTTTGTCTTAATACCAGAGAACTGGACAGAATAGCACAGATATAGAGAGCTATAAACAGAAAGAGAGGAAAAAGCGAGAGAGATGAGGCTACATCCTCCCGGACTTACTCTGCTATAGTCTGCCTCAGAGCATCAGTGCATAAATCAGTGGAGCGGTAAACGTGTCACCTTTCAGAGGGTCACTAACTTCATTAAGGAAAAATGATGCCGCTCACTCACTCTCTGAGTAAGCAGAATGAGTCCTGGCCAGGTCGCTCTCAGAGACTGCTGTAAATCACCCCAGAGCTGCTTTGGAAATTGGAGGTGTCTTTCAGAGCCATTGTTCTTTTGAGAGGGCCGAGCGCATCACGTCACGGTGGACAGATTCACGCACGCAAGCAGACACATGTAGAACACACAAGAAGACGCCTTTAGTGCATTTGCCCAGCAGGTCTGTGTATGTTTGCGTGCTCTATACGAAGCTAATCAGCACAAGCAGTGGAGAGTATGTGCGCAATTACATTATGTGGAAAAGGTGTTTTGAAGCCACGCTGCTTTGGCGCAGCACGAGCTGTCAGTGGCGCTATGTCAACAGCCAGGAGAGCTACTATTTTTCGCATGTGATATTTCACATTAAACAGCTCCAAAGATGTAGTCCGTATCAGTTTCTCCTCCACAGGGACTAGTACCGCTTGACTGATGTGGGTGACAGCGCTGAATGCTTTCGTCAGCCCGAGGCAGCGGCTCACTCTGATGCTGTTTAAGTGCTTTTTGTATTCAGGGGGAATCGCTACTCTCCCGTCGAGCTTTTAAAAAAGAATCAGACCCCACGTGCTCCGGTCTGAAAAACGGAAAACCTCGCGTTTGGGGGTGAGAGATAGTATTTCTAATTTCACCACAAAGATCTCCTGCAAAAAAAAAAAAAAAAAACAAGAAAAAAGAATGTCGTGTGAGGTAATGATATTTACATTATCGCAAAACATAGGCTTAAAAATGTCAAGCCTATTTACTCTGAGAGTAATAGGGCTTCTAATAACAGCTCGCATTTAAAGCAAATTGTCTGCAGATTGAAACATTTCGCAAAATGGCCAGTGGTTATTGATTGAAGTCCCGGGCTGATTCACACTTGTAATTACAGCGGCGCGAACGCTTGAAGATATTTTCAATCTTCCCCTGCAAACACTGTCTAACGCTGTCGTCAGAGATTGGTAATCGGATTGCTCCCGTAAGACAAACCGTAAAGGTCTCGTCTTTTGTTCCAAAACCTTAGCTTTATTTTCTACAGTAAAACAAAAGTGTTTTAATCCTTAAAGGGATAGTTCACCCACACATGAATCATCATTTACTCATTCTCAAGTTGTTCCAAACTTGTATGATTTTTCTTCTTCTGCTAAATACAATAGGAGATATTTTGAAGAATGTATGTGACCAAACAGCTGCTGGTCCCCATTGACTTCCATTGTATTTTTTTTCCCCCTCATGGAGAAATTTGAAGATCTAAAATAATAAAGAATTTGTTATGTTCAACAAATAAAAGAAATTCATACAGGTTTGGAACAACTTGAGGGTGAATAAATAATGACTTTTTTCTACATAAAAAAAATAAATAAATAAAAAAAGACTTTTCAAAAATAACTTTGTGCATGTGTGCATATGAATATTGTATGTTTAAAAAAAGCATGTTTTTTTTACAAAAATAACCATGCATTACAAAACCTGAACGTAATTTTCCAAACTAAATCAAAAGAAAAGAATTTCAGTCCTGCAAAAACCTATTAGCATAATAGAGAGTGAAAACTGAAAAGGAATTGTTCCAGAGTTTGCTAAATATGACATCTCACTGTCTACACTGAGATACCAGGTTGTATGACAGTAAATGCTGTTTTGAACAAGAAAAACAACAACGCTTAACACATAAAATGAACTGACGTGGGCTATAGTGGCATTTACGTAAACACGCTATCTGATAGTACGGGACGCTCCTGGTCAGGAAGTGCGATGAAACGGTGCTCATAGCACACAGACGTACTGAAGTCAGACAATGAGCACGGATGACAACTTGTGACAGGGCTGTTAAGCAAAGCAGCACGACCTGAATATATCTTGATGGGATTTACATCAAGGATGCCACAGAGATGATTACTCAAGTCATTATGTTAGCATGTGCAAACCCATTACTACCAATTAGAGGGCTAATTGCATAAATATAGAACATCATCTCTCTCCTCTCTCTCTCTCTCCTGTCTAAACATTATCTGGTTGACTGTACAGCTTAAGAAAAACTGGCTCTGTACAACCTACAGCACATTTCCGCATGGAGCAGTGAGCTTTTTGTCAAATGAGGGAATTCAGCCTTGAATTTTACTGAACGACATATATGTCATTTTATTTTAAAGCGGTGCTCTTTAACAGAGTCTTGATTTTGTTTTGGGGGTGTACTAGAACATGCTTTCATTCTTGGTGGTTCAAAAAATGCATTATTTTTAACATAATTTACATTATTACAATACATTTCTCTTATGTTGTAATTCTTACGTTTTAAACATGGATATTTTTCTTACAAAAACGCATCGATTCGATACAGAAGGCCTTTATTAACCCAACGGAGCCGTGTGAGGCAAATTTTAATATAACGCTGATTGCATTCGTCTGAAAGAAGGAAGTCATGTACACCTAGGATGCATGGAGGGTGAATAAATAAAACACTACAGTAGTGTTGGGTCCTATCATCAGCCTGCAGATCGCCGATACGTGATATTATCGTGCTAATGCATTTAATTATTTACATACTTAGTTTCATTGCCCGAAACCAGCTCCAGCATAAGGCTAAAAGCAGCCTAACATTATCAAAGAACATCATCACTGATTAGCCTAGTCTATTCTAGTGCAAGTTTATGCATTTTAAAAAACGCTCGTTATAAGTAAAGCTATCTACACTGTAAGATGAATAAATCTCTTACCACACACTGCACACGTCTGTGCGGCGTTATGGCTCCGACACAACCGGAGTAGATCGCGGCTTCGGCATGTGTTTCAACCCCCTGTACTGCACACGTCTGCGGCGCGTTACTGCTCTGAATCAATGCTTGTGTTTATACCTGCCGCACTGCGGTTCGTTAAAGCGGCTCTCCGCGCTGCATCGTTACCTCATCCCTACACTCCCCCAACAATTCAAATTTTCGTGGGTGGAATTTAATTTTAATGATATTCTAATTGACCGCGTTGTGACATCATTGCATGCAGAAAACAAACGTTGTATTTCAAAGGAGCCGTTCGTTGTAGTTCTTGAAAAGGGATTTTTTAAAAACGAAATATCTCCCTTTGGAGTGAACTTTGAGATTTGCAACTTAGTAGATCTTTTTTATGCCCAAACATACACACCACACACTGACTAAAGTTCAAAAAGTGAAAAAGCATAATAGGACCCCTTTAAAAAATGTGATACAGGATTCAGTGTAGCCTTGCTTTTAGTGTGTGTATGTTTTGAACACTGTCTTAGTTGTGTTGAGAAGCACAAATGAAAGTTTCATGAGAGACCACGGCAAAGATTTAGGGTTGCGCTTTTTTCGAAAATGCAAATGATCAAGTAATGAGTCTTCATAAAGTTCAGTGAGCCAAAACATACCCACCAAGGGGGTACGCTGTGGCATATTTGATCAAAGTTTAGTATCGTTTCAGCCATGTATGCAAATTTTACATGTATTTAATTGGTGCACTTGATATGAGCACAGTTAGAACCCTTGGGACAGGATAAGAACATGACAAGAGAGAATATCCATACTAAATTAAGGATATTATTATGGTTTCGCCAGCTGACAACCTTAAGGAGAGGTGGACTTGCATGCATGTATGAATGAATGCATGAATGAAGGAAGGAATGAGCAAGCAAATGTAATAATGCATCCTAATTTTTAGTATGGGGAGCCAAAATCCCAAAAATCTGTGTGCGTGCATGTGCGTGTATGCATACTGCATGTTTAAAAAGCATGCAAATTCAATGGGATCCAAAAATCTAAGAACACTAGTGAAAATACTTTTGTTTGGCATATTTAGTTTAATGTTTTTTTTTTTTTTTTACCATTACACATTACTTACAAAAAGACAAACTGAAGAATAACATTAATTTCAAAATCTCTCGTGTTCTAGATGTAACACTTTCAGTCATGTCATTTGATTTGATAAATAAACAAATAAATACAATTGTTGTAACTAAACTAAACAAGTAAACTAACTAATTAAATACACTTTCAGTCATGTCATTAGTTTTGAAGATAAAAAAGAGGGTTTTGATCTAGGTATTTGATCTAGACCTAAGCTAGTTGTAACACTTTCACTCATGTCATTAGTTTGAAAGATAAAAACTAAACTAAATTAAACTAAACTAAACTAAACTAACTAAATACACTTTCAATCATGTCATTATTTTGGAAAAAAAACAAAACAAAACAAAATGAGGATTTTAACCTAGGTATTGTTGTAACTAAACTAAACCAAAATAACTAACTAACCAACAAACTAACTAACTAACTCACTAACTAAATATACTTTCTGTCATGTCATTATTTCGGAAGATAAAAATAAAACTAAACAAAAACAGGGTTTTGACCTAGGTATTGCTGTTACTAAACTAAACTAAACTAAACTAACTACATTTTCAGTCACGTTATTATTTTGGAAGAACAACAAAACAAAAAGAGGATTTCAACCTTTTTCGGTTTTGCTGTAACTACACTAAACTAAACTAACTAACTAACTAACTAAATAAACTTTTAGTCATGTTATTATTTTGGCGGATACAAACAAAAACAAGGTTTTGACCTAGGTATTGCTATTTCTAAACTAAACTAAACTAAACTAACTACACTTTCAGTCATGGAAGATAAAAACAAAACAAAAAGAGGGTTCTGACCTAGATATTGCTGTAACTAAACTAAACTAAACTAAACTAAACTCAAGTTAATGAACTAAATACACTTTCAGTCATATCATTAGTTTTGAAGATAAAATAAAAGGATTTTGACCTAGGTATTGTTGTAATGAGACCTAAGCTAGTTGTTCATTAGTATGAAAGATAAACTAAACTAAACTAAACTAACTAAGTACACTTTCAGTCATGTCATTAGTTTGGAAGAACAACAAAATGAAAAGAGGGTTTCGACCTAGGTATTTCTGTAGGTAAACTAAACTAAACCAAATACGCTTTTAACTCATATTATTAGTTTAGAAGATATAAATAAAAAAAAAACAAACTAAACTAAACAAACTAACTATATATCTTTACCTTAAGAGGGTTTTGAACTACTTGTTGAAAATACTTGTGACTGAATCAAAGTTCCTGAGATCTAATGAGCATCTTGTGCTTCACAGTCATTGTCACAAATTGATTTATCAGATTAGTGAACTAGAAATACTACACAATTCAACATATTTCTCATTCATTTTACATCAGTGTTTTTTCATAATTCTAAAATCTCCTGTTTACTTCCGTCTTAAATTAGATTTTGAATGCCAAATTTCCAGTGTGGTCACAGCGTTCTGGACCCTTCTGTACATGCATGCAATACAGATTAAACAAAGGGCATGGGCTTCAAACAAATCCCATGCTGTCAAACAAAATGAAATTTGAAAGATAATAATTGAGTTTGTAATTACATGGACTTTATCATTTCATTACACACCCGCTCTGACTCCACATCTAGATTGGCAAATGGATGGTCATTAATAATAATGGAGCTATTTAACCCCATGGGTGTTTTACAAGGGGAAAGATGCCATTTTTCACTCAAGGGTTGGACACAACCATCAGGTGAAATAAGAGGCCCACTTTTCATTCTCATGAATCAGGGAAAGGCCACTTACTGCAGGCTAGATGCATTTCATCACCAGCTCCACTCCAGCACCACTCTCGTATTTCATCGCTGCTTATGAGTGATTTACACTTTTACTTTTGCAGAGGAGATCCGTATGATTTCATGCTGCTCTTAGCTATTATATATTCATGAAGTCCCAAATGTACAAATGTACAGTGGGATGTAAACTGTGACATGCATCGCAAAAATAAATTACAACTGGAGGCCAGGGGCATGCAACACTCCAGCAACTGCAATATGTTAAAGAAATTCCAGGCTCCGTGGAGCCATACAACATATTTTATACACTTACGGGAGCTTTTCAGCATCTTCACGAGTCCTGCTTTCTAGATTTCAGCAACTACCTTTCAAATTAATCTTAATGATGACTTTGCAACACGTTATAATACATTTAATGTACAAATTAATTTAATTAACAAATAGGTAGCAGGTGCACAATCATATATGAAAATATCGTCACACTTTATTTTCAGGTCCAGTTCTCACTATTAACTCTATTAACTAACTTTTGCCTCAAAAAACTCCCAATTTCAGCAAGGTAGTTATTAAGTTTAGGGTTAAGGGATCCAAATATGGTCATGCAGAATAAAGCTTAAATATGTGCTTTATAAATACTAATAAACAGCCAATATGATTATAATATGCATGCTAATTAATAATGATAATTGGTCCTTAAAATAAAATTGTTACCGAAAATATATAACTCAAGATTTATATTATATATATATATATATATATAGATATACATCACTTGCTCACCAATGGATCCTCTGCAGTGAATGGGTGCCGTCAGAATAAAAGTGTAAACACTTAATAAAAACACCACAATAATCCACAAGTAATCCACACGACTGTCTTTATGAAGTGAAAAGTTTTATACTTTATATCTATAATATTGCTTTCTTTTGAGAAAAGGTTGTTTTGTCTGCATAAGGAGAGAAATATGCGCAGATCAAGCACTGTTCACAAGGAAAAACAATCCATGGACTGGTTTCTTACAAACACAGCTTTTTACTTCACAAGATGTTAATTGATGGACTGGAGTGGTGTGGATTACTTGTGGATTATTGTGATGTTTCTATCAGCTGTTTGGACTCTCATTCTGACGGCACCCATTCAGAGGATCCATTGGAGAGCAAGTGATGTAATGCTACATTTCTCCAAATCTGTTCTGATGAAGAAACAAACTCATCCACATCTTGGACAGCCTGAGGATGGTGCATTTTCAGCAAATGTTTATTTTTGTGTAAACTATTCCTTTAACAGTTCAATACCCTGAAAACACAGCGGGATGTGACACTACGGCCAAATATAGCAGTCTGAGACATGCGACAGACTACAAGAACTAGGCTAGCTTATGTTCAGTGATTTGAAAATATAACAAACAATACGCTGACTTTTAACGTCAATTTCTATTTTTTGCTTTACTTAAACTGCCACAATAATATTGTTGTATTATCTTTGTTTGGGGGGTTTTCTCAGCAAAATGTAATTAATTGTGATTAATTAATCAGCATATCATGTAATTACTGTGATTAAAATTAATAACATATTTTACTAACTTGTTAATCAGTGTAATTACTGACTTGACTGAAGACTGAAGAGAGAAAAAAATAGAGAGTTGTGGAATTCTATATAGAGTATATGATGAAAAACGCCCTTGTTAAGATTAAATGACCGATTGACAAACAGCATGACAATTTTAGGGGGAAGTTATAATTCACGATTGCACAGCTGAGTTGCTCTGGGGTCCAGCACAAGACAGAGTGTTTTTTTGAATAATGGCCCCCTGAATACGTAAAGTACACATCCCACCATCTGTTAGTCGGCAGTAAAAAAACAAAAAAACTTCAGGGCAGCACATGTGCAGTTTCCTGTATTTGAATAAAAATCTGGCACAGAGATTTCTCCTCATGAAAAAGAGCATCTTACAAAGAAAAGCATGCGCTTTACGCCTGGCAAATGTTCAGACTTGTTTCTTCTCAATTTGCTACTTGTTTATCATCTTTCACACCTGCACAACAGACATTGCTTACAACACGGGCACATTCACAGTACGAGTGCTGTCATACGGATACATTCTTCAAAACAGCACTGACCTGTCTGAGGATACTTAAAGCCATTTTTCTATTTAATTAGACGATTATTATGTTTGTTTACACACTGCATTTACAATAATTATATGTTCTGATTGGTTGTGGAAGAATCAAGACTTATAAATCATTACCAAATAGTGGGCAATTATTTAATTAGACTTAAACTAATTTTTTCAGCTTTTCAAACCACATCTAATTGACTCAATCCTTATGAAATGGAAACTGCTGTGGCAGTACGAGCATGCGCTATATTTCACAAGATGACTAGTATGAAATATGTCTGCCCTCTCAAAAGGGTGGAGTCGACTGACGGCACCTCAACACATTTTTAATCAAGGTGCGTCTTTTACAGTGCAGCAGCTATGAAAAAAATGGCCTTTAATTTATAGCCCATTAAGATGGCATATCAATGCTCTTGTGTGCAAAAACATTCCAGGTGCATACATACACAGATGTGTTACTTTCATTCTAATAGTGATGAATTAGGATTATTCTAAATGAGTGAGCTTGTGCATGAAGTTGGTAATTAGCATAACACAAGCTCAAACCATCTCGATACAAGGGCGTTACAAACAGCCTCTTCCGTAAAGCTATTTGTCACGCTCCACCAATGTACACTTATGCTCTAAAAAAGTGCTTTTGTCTGAGCTAGAACACTATAAAGTCCTTATATAGGCGTAAGACAAGAAGTATTTGGAGTCTTTATGGTTGTCAAGCGTTAGTGGAATGTTTATGTGATAAACGGCACCTGTGGTGACTCTGCTATAGGACACCTGTGTGTTCTTGTGGGGAACTGACTTCATCCATCTACTAAAAATCACCTTGGGACTACTTGGTTAAAAGTAATAGCAAACATGGCTGGAAAAAGTGAATTTAGTTTTGGAAAAAAAAAAAAAGTATAATATTTTTAGCAGAACTCACATAGTTTGATACTTTGTTATCTGTGAAAATGCAGCATTTTTTAAGTGTGACCTACAGCAATATGGATGAAAAAAAAAGGTCAAACACATTTGGAAATGATCACTATGGAAGACCATTTTTGCCACTGAATAAAAAATAAAAAAAGGTAACTATGACTTTTTATCTCACAAAAACAAATTTTCTCACAATTATGAGTTTACATCTCGCAATAGAACTGTAAGATGTAAACTCACTATTGCAAGTTATAAAGTCAGAATTCTCAAACTTCTGAGAAATGAAGTCAAATTTTCGAGATATAAACTTACAATTCTGACTTTTTTCTTGCAAAATGTGGGTTTGATCTCACAATTGTGACTTTTTTCAAGATATAAACTTGCAATTGTGAGTTATAAGTCCAGTTCTGAGGGAAAAAAAAAAAAAAACTAATATGTTCTCAGAGTTTATATCTCACAATTCTGACATCATAATTCACAGTTGTGTTATGAAGTGAGAAGTGTGAGATATAAACTCTGAACTCTGTAGAAAAAAAGTCAGAATTGAAATAAAGTTTAAATGACTGAATTTTCTCAATTTTAAGGAAAAATTCAGAATTGTGAGTTTGTATCATGTAATTCCAAGAAAAAAAGTCAGAATTGTGAATTTGTACCATGCAGTTCAGAGATAAAAAAAAGTCGGAGTTTTGAGTTTGTATCATGAAGTTCTGAGAAAAAAAATAAAAATTGCAAGTTTGTATCATGCAATTCTGAGAAAACAGTCAAAATTGTGAGTTTGTAACGTAATTCTGAAAAAAAGTCAGAACTGTGAGTTTGTATCATGCAGTTCAGAGATAAAAAAGTCAGAATTTTGAGTTTGTATCATGCAGTTCTTTTTTTTTATTCAGTGGCAGTAACAGGTTTCCATGAATCACAGATGTGTTAACTGTCCAAAATACTTCTTAGATCTGCCCTAAATTATCATTGAAGAGTTTTAGAAAAGGCATAAATTGATCAAAAGTAACAGTCAAGACTTTTATAATCGTACAATAATCTTCTATTTCAAATCAATGCTGTTTTTTTGAATCTTTCTATCTTAAAGAACCATAAAAAAGTACCATCTTTCAGGAAATTTTGCTGTTTTTAACACTGATAATAAGAAATGTCCTTGAACAGCAAAAACTGATAGCATTAATAGCATACTAGAATGATTTCTGAAGGATGATGTGACAATGAAGACTGGAGTAATGATGCTTTGATCACAGGAATGAACGTAATAATCGTAATAATGTTTAACATTATTACTGTTAAATGATATAAGTGGAGACTTGGTGGGCATAAAACATAAAAAATCAAACTTGTGTATATCAGTTAAGCTCTCTGCCCAGATATATAAAAACTTGTTCAAATCTACTTCCTCTTTTCCTCATTCACACACCCTCCTCTCCATCCCTCTTCACTCTTTTCTCTATCCATGCTGCGTTTGACCCACTGCAAGGGAAAGTAATTGCGGGCAGAAAACAACATTTAATGATTACTTCATCCCCGAGTCCTGAGGAGAGAGAAGTCACAGGCAGGTAATTTCAACAAAAGAGGGAGACCTTTTTTCCCCGACACACCATTTTCAGACAACAAAGAATATTATTGACTTGGCTGAGATTAAAACAGCAAAACAAATAAAAGAACAAAATCAAGGACAAAGTGACCACAGAAAGAGGTTGTCCCCCGAAACACGGCGGGTCAAACTCTCTCCACTGTCTTTTCTTTTGTTAGCGTTGATTAAAAACAAGCAGCGGATAAAAGATTCCATTTGGTGTCTGATCTGGAAATAAATAAAAAAATAAGTAAATCTCCACGCTGCCACTCACACGCTCCGAGAATAAGATGCTGCCGTATTATCTTTCCAAACATCCCTCTCTCCATGTGTTTTAAGGCGAGAATGGGAGGTAAAGGAAATTGAAGCGCTTTTTTTTGGAGGGGACAAAAGATTGCCTACGCTCTACTCTTCTAGCTACTTGACTTTTTCCCTTTTTTCCCTCTCCCATGGACTGATGGTCTTGATTGTCTGGTGTTCATTATGTCTGGTGTGGTCCTACCTCTCCTCTCCTCTGGTGTGTTCAGGCCTCTCCTCCATTAGGAAGACAAGAGGAGGGGGGTGTTAGCATCAACACAATCAGCACTGCCCAAACACACAGCATGGGCTGAATAGAAGAGAGGTGCAAACACCATAACAATCAGCAATCAGCACTGATCATGATAATAACACAGAGAGTGCTACAAGATCCATGCTGCGCTCTCCCTCCCTGCCAGGAGGACTTATTGTGTACATGGGCCAGCATGTGAAGAGAAGCAATAAATTCAGACACAATTTGAAATGTGAAAAACACACACGCAAAAATAAACGGTGAAACGCACAATGATGACTGTTTATGTGTTTTTGACAACTTGTAATACGCTACATCAAAATCAAAGCTTTAAATATACGTACGGATGTATAAGTGCATCACATTTCAGGTTTTGGTCACCTTTTATTTTGTTCTTCATAGCTTTACTGTAAAGAAATATTCCTGTGGTGTGATAAATAAATAAATACACACACACACACACACACACACAATAATACATCAAGTGTTAATATATTAGTATTGACCAAGTAGCTTTCCATATATATATATATTTATATAGAAAAGTTAAAAAGAACAGCATTTATTCAAAACAGTAGTCTAAGACTATAATTACACTTAAAAATATATATTTAACACATCCCTGATGAATTAAAGTATTAATTTCTTTTAAAAAACAGGAAAAAAGAAAAGAAAAAATGACTGAATGGCACCTTTTCAGTGGTAGTGTATATTGTTACATGATATGTCTACTGTACTGTAAATAAATGCTTAAACTTTTTTTATAAAGGGATTCTGAAAAAAGTATCACAAGTCCTAAAAAACAACAACAACAACAACAACAACAACAACGATAACAAATCAGCATATTACAATGATTTCTGAATCTGGTCATGTGACACTGCAGACCGGAGTAATGGCTGATGAAAATTCAGCATTGCATCATAAAAATAAATTATATCACAAGTATAGTGAAATAGAAAACTGTTATTTCAAATGGTAAAAATATTTTACAACATTAAAATATATTTCCTGTATTTTTTTATTAAATAAATGCAGCCTTGATGAGCTTAAGAATCTTAAAAAAAAAAGAAAAAAAAAAAGAAAAATCTGACTGATCCCAAGCAATGCCTATATATGGTCATTTATTATATTGTATTTATTGTGTCATTATCTTTATTGTATTGTTTTATTGCATATGTTTATTGTATTACCTTATCAACAGTTAATTAATTAAATAGTTTACATATGTGACCCTGGACCACAAACCAGTCATAAGGGTCAATTTGAGATTTTTGAAAATTGAGATTTGATTTTAATTTGAAATTGAGAGCTGAATAAATAAGCTTACCATTTATGTATGGTTTGTTCGGGCAATATTTGGCTATTTTGAAACTATTTTAAAAATCTGGAATTTGAGGGTGCAAAAAATAAATAATAAATAAATAAAAATATTGAGGAAAATCGCCTTTAAGGTTGTCCAAATGAAGTTCTTAGCAATGCATGTTACTAATCAAAAACTAAGTTTTGATATATTTACAAAATATCTTCATGGAACATGATCTTTACTTAGTATCCTAATAATGTAAAGAAAAAAGTATAATTTTGACCCATACAATGTATTTTTGGCTATTGCTACAAATAGTTCAGACTGGTTTTGTGGTCCAGGGTCACATATACGATCACAATGTATACATTATGTATTAATCTGATTCATGAAAAGAAAAAAAGATCACAATGTGAGTAAAGAAAGAAAGAAAGAAAGATACACACGAACTCGTTTTGACCTCCACTCTGGACAAAAAGCAAAGTAAAAGGCCAAATTTACATACGTGGAGAAATCTGCCAGTAAAGTGAAATGTTCAATGGACAACACTTTTTGAAATGTAAAAGGAAGGAAACAATTTCTTTGGGGCAAAATATCCGCCTTGTATACAGAGCCGGTGCTCTTATGAAGAGATAACAAAGATGGATGAAGCAATATGTGTGAGAGATTACGGAAAGCTTTGGAGGTAAGGGCACAGACAGAGCCACGCACTGCCTACTCGAAAACTCACTCGCCATTCATATCAGTTTGTAAAGCTGGGATGTTCTCCATGGTGGCTGATTTGAACTCAGTTACCATAGGTAGTCCTCAAAATATGTTTTTAGGCTTGCCAAGAACATCTGCAGATAGGCTTTAAGCTATCGGGCATTCCGTTAGGGCTGTTTTTGATGTGTTTACTACAATGCAACGCTTCTGTGGGGAAATACGATATCAAATATGAGGAAAATAACATAAAACTGGTTTAAACGTCAAATTCACGCGTATTGCTTTCGCGCAGACGTATCGTTTGCGCCGCAGCATCACATACAAGAGCACCAGTGGGCTTTTAACTCACACAACACAGTCTATACCATCAAATAAATTCCTTTGGGATGGGAGGGAATAAACTATGCCTCCGGATCTGCAATATATCTGTTAGTCACCAGTGATTTGTTCGGTTCCCCTCAGCAATATATTTTGGTAACTGCCTCTATGGTCAGGCAGATAGTGAGTACATGGCATCAAAGGTGGGCCATCTTTCAAGCCTTTACTGGCAGGACAGAAGGCCAGCTGCCGCGCTCGCTCCATTGTCTCGCGAAATAAATGTACCTGCAAATGATGGAATCGTTAACAATGGCAATCCCGAGAAGTGGGGGTGGTTAATTAGCTGTTAGAAATATTTAATAAACAACCCTCAGGGTCCCTTTGTGTCTGTGATATACGCACTTTCTGTTCGACATCTGATTCAAGGAAGGTCCACGTCCAATTGTCTGAAAACGAGCTAAGAATAGCCTGAGTGCTGTGAGGGGCGTTCGTCTGAGGTGCTTCGTACATTTTCCAACACGGAGGGGGTGTCGTCTGAGTTACTGCTTTATAGCTCTGATGGATTTGTGAATTATTTGGCATTGGCGCTGTAAAAAACAGAAAGCTTAGCGACTTGCTTTGTGACAGCAGCCTGCGATTTATCGAAGATGGTCTGGGACACCTCAGGGGGTGTGATGATTTCAATAAATCACGTTTTCAAAAATGAAAAAGTTCTTAAGCTGCTGTACGATGTTAACATTTCTGCTTCTCTCATTCTCTGCGAAAGAAACCATTTTTCTCACTTTCTTGTAAACAGAAAAGCTCCCTCTTCTCTGCTCCTGACCCAATACTCTTTTAAGTCTCTTCGCCTGCCTCTGCTCCGCAGGGAACAGAAAGTCTTTCAGGCATCAAGGGGACATGCCATCAGTTTTGGAATATCTGAATATTTTCTGCCGTTGTCATTATAACCTTTTGCTTTCTCTTGCCATAGTCCAGAGATATAGCGGTGAGCCAGAAGTCCAACCAAAGGTTAGCGAGGCCAGGACACTTCGTAAATTGTACATTTGGAATAAATTGCATGTAAACTCTCCTATGTTAATGAATTCCATGCATGCTCATTCACAATTCATAACACCCGCCCATGAATTACAACTGTTTGAATTGCATGCACAGGAATGTTGTTGAATCTTCACGAGTCCCTTTTTATGTTTGGCTCCAGTATTATGCATAAATGCAAAACAGACTAATTGGCCATATGCCTAACAAATATTATTCAATTAAAGTGTTCTTGCAGACAAATACTACTGGTGCTCAGAATAATAATCTGTAAAAAAATGTAAAACAGATTACTGTTTTTAATCAAGTTTGTCAATGAAAAGTTTAAATTTACATGTAATTGTTTAACTGGTTTTGTTATTATTTATTTTATGGTAAACTGTGGCATTTTTGCAGTGTCATTAGTTTGCCTAATATTTTGAAAATATAAACACTTTCATGAATCAGAAAAATATGTCAAATTAGATAAAAGATAGTAGTTTCTTGAATGAGGTTCAAAGATAAAATGAAGGCAGAACTTTAACATTGAGTTCTTATGACATGAGTATATTTCATAATTGTTAGGTTGGGGCAAATAATTATATTTATATTGTGGTCAAGTTGCCACATATCTCGTACATTTTATACATTTTGCTAAATAATTTTTTTCTTTTTTTTGCCATCAATAATTATAATAATTATGATAATTTTTTATATTACCTTTTACATTTTGTGTTCCATATTGGGGCAAGTTGTCACATATCTTGTAAATTTGATACATTATGCAAAATGTTAACAATTTATATATTTTTCTTTCTTTCTTTTTCTTTCTTTCTTTCTTTCTTTCTTTCTTTCATTCTTTCTTTCTTTACCATCAATAAGCACATTTTTGTATGTTGCTTTTTTTTAAAAAAAAATTTGTGTTCCATATTGGGGCAAGTTGTCACATAGATGTAAATCTTTCCTTTTATTTTCTTTTTTTTGTCATCAATAATTTGATTTTTGTATTTTTGTATTTTTATTATTATTATTATTATTTATTATTTTTTTTTTTTACATTTTTTGTGCTTAATATTGGGGCAAGTTGTCACATATCTAGAAAACTGTATACATTTTGCAAAATGTAAACAATTTATATATTTGTCTTTTTCTTTCTTTCTTTGCCATCAATAATTAGATTTTTGCATGTTACTGTTTTATTTTTTTTTTGTGTTCAGTACTGGGGCAAGTTGTCACAAAACTTGTAAATGTTTTACATTTTGCAAAATTTAAACAATTTATATATTTTTCATTCATTCTTTCTTTCTTTCTTTCTTTCTTTCTTGCTTGCTTGCTTTCTTTGTTTCTTTCTTTCTTTCTTTCTTTCTTTCTTTCTTTCTTTCTTTCTTTCTTTTTGCCATCAATAATTTGATTTTTGTATGTTATTTAAAAAAAAAAAAGTTAAATATTAGAACAAGTTGTCACACATGTAAAATTTTTACATTTTGCAAAATGTAAACATTTTGTATACTTTCTTTCTTTCTTTCTTTCTTTCTTTGCCATCAATAATTAGATTTTTGCATGTTATTTTATTTATTTTTTTTGTGTTCAATCTTGTTTTACATTTTGCATATTTAAACAACTTACATATTTTTCTTTCTTTCTTTCTTTCTTTCTTTCTTTCTTTCTTTCTTTCTTTCTTTCATTTATTTGCCATCAATAATGAGATTTTTGCATGTTATTTTTACATTTTTTTGTGTTCAATCTTGTAAAATATTTACATTTTGCAAAATGTAAACAATTTATATATATTCTTTCTTTCTTACTTTCTTTTTTTCCTTTTTTTGCCATCAGTAATTACATTTTTTTGCATGTTACCTTTTATATTTCTTGTGTTCCATAAATGTTTTGTTTTTTCAAATGTTGCTAAAACAAACAAATAAATAAATAAATAAAAATGTTTAATGGCAGGTCTCATTGTGCCAACTTACCCCATATACAAACATATCCTGTTTTATTATGATATGTTAGAAGTAAGAAAGTGTTCTCTTGAGCATGAACAATTGAAAAATGTCACTATACTGTAAAATATTAAAAAGTGTATATGTCAAACAATCAACCTTAACTAAACTGAGTACATTTAAATACGAATACATTATTAACAAGGATAAATCAATTTTCATGACATTTCAACAATAAAAAAGGTTTATCCACAACTACAAGGAATATCTGCTAATGACCAGTTAAGCATTATATAAAGTAATGATGCTATACTGTAAAGCACCACCAACCATATTAATATTTTACAACTCAATTGCAAATGCACAATGCTAAAGTGTTGAGATGAACGTGCTCTATGTATGGCTTCATAAGAATATATTTAGAGTGCCCATACAGCAGACAGTTCCAGGGCTCCTCTTCCAAAGACATGTTTTTCCTCCACTCTCTTCCCCTACACTCCACTGTCTACCTGTCAAACGCCTGTCACCAGCACTTCGGCAAGGCCCAGAATATAGAAGAGACGCATGTTAGACCAGCATCCCATTCCTCACAAGTAATCACACGATGTGCAGCGAGTATATTAAGATCCTTATTTTCAAAATATGCCATTAAATTGTAGTTTTTACATCACGTCTCAGCATATTTATTACCAGCCAGTGCAAACAAACTCATGTATATTTATGCACATGCATACAAGACAGATGCACAAAGAGAGCAAAAATGTCAAAATGCATTTTCTTTTTGAGGAATGTCATTTTTAGTTGCAACATTGCAACAGATATAATAACATCTAATCAAAATGCCTCCAGTTATTGTTCACCTCAAAAATATCAGAGCTAAAATGCATCAGTTATACTAGAGTAACTAAATTACGATAATGGGTATTAAAAGAGCAGTGTGGTTTTTGGTTTTTATGCACACAAGAAGATCATGTTTCTTAAGTAAAATAAGTAAAACGTTTAACTAAATCATGTACAGACCAAAAGCTGGGAGGCTTATGGAACAGAGAAGATGTTTTCTGTTTGATGTTTTCCGTTTGTGGTCCAAGGCAATAGGCGAAATGAAAAAAAAAACAATCAGATACATGAGTTTTTCCTGTTTCAAGTCATTTCACATATTAATGCACATGCAAACCATAATTATTCCTCTAAAGCTTCTCAGCATTCCTCTTTGTATATGTGCAAGATGAAGTGAATCACAGGACAAAAGTCAGAGCACTTTGACATCCCTCCAACCATTTACCATAATGTTTATCGCGGCGGACCGAAGAGCGTGCACTTTGAAAGGCTGAAGCATGAAATATAAATACAGTATGGCGATCGATACATAAGCAAACTCAAAAGAGCCGGGTACACACATGGGTCCGGGACTCAAAGGAAGCTGAAACACCACGATTGTGGAAAGAGACACCCAGTCACGATGAAGGCAGCTCAGAAGGACAAGACTTCCAGAGAGTGCAAGGAATAGAAAATAGCCACAGGGCTGTGTTCAATAGACTGCCCGAAACCTATTGACCTTATTGCCTTGAGTTTTTGTGTCCTGCCTGAGGCAACCGCTATCAAACATTAACACCATATGTACTGGACTGTGTCTCTATCCAGCCCTAGATAAGCCCCGGTCATTTGTCCTGCAGCTCCAGAGGACTCGAAATGCACCGGAAGGGGGTGTCGTTGGATTCTAGGTATTTTCTTTTCCCCAGATAACCCTTTGTCTGTCACATTTTATGGTTGGCATCTCTTACAGCTGTAATGTCAGGACCCATTAGCGTGTCTCGGTGATGGCATGGAAAGACAGAAACTCCATACTCAAAATGTCACATGCTTTTGTCATCATGTTGTGAAGCCGGGGACGAGGCTTAGCGTCGTCGCTTGTCATCAAAGCCCATCCGGTGCCTTCAGCCTATACCGAACCCGATATCATATGTATGATAATGAAACCAATAGTGTTCGAGGAGCAGGCTTTAAGGCAGACGACGGCCTTTAGATTATGTTCATTATTTCATGGGATTTGCGTTGCTGGTTTGAGGATAGAGAGCGCAGGCTTTAATTTGAAGCTAAGATTAGTTGCCATTGGTCAGCGCACATCACATACCGTAATATTCCAAGGTGATCCCTTCATAATTTCTCACGTTCTTGATCCGTGCTCTCCGCTCTAATATTTCATAATTAGGTGAACCCATCAGGTAGACAATTTCATTTTCAATTAAAACTCTTCGCCTCTCGTGACCTTGAGCGTAACGGGGGAGCGCTGCATATAGACTGCTGCTTCGTATGGACCGGTCCGGGCACCATTTAAAAATACTTTTTAATTTAGGTTGAACCCCTCAGCATCTAATCGGAATGCTTGTTCACCTTCATGGAGGCTGGGGAAGTCAATTAAGGTGGACAGAGGAATATGTTAACATGGGTTCTGAAAAATGTTAACATGATTTGGCTTCGAGATGTACTGGTGGACTCAGCGGTTTCTGTTCGGGTGCAAATCTGTATGTGACTGATCATCTTCATTTATATAGAGCTTTATACAATACAGAAAACAGTAATTGATACAAACCACATTCAATTCTGCTGTGAAGCAGATCTAAAAAGATAGCAGTTAACAGTCATAACATACCGTTGTACATATTAAAAATGAATGCAATTATTGCATCATAAGCAAAAATATTATAGTCTGGCAAACTGCATGCATTTCTAATATACTTTTATAGTGACTTTTATAGTGATCAGCTGTTATGAAATGCATCATATAAATAATCAGTTAACACATTTATTAATTTAAACATATTAAGTCTTGCAGGATTGCAGGATTCATTCATATAAAAATAACCAAATCTATCTCTTTTGCTCTTAGTTTGTGTGTGTGTGTGTGTGTCTTTTACTCTTTATTTATTATTTGAATTACTTAATTTATGTGTAGTACTCTACTGGTGCATATTAGGCCTGGTTAACATGCATATATAAAATTTATATTAAAATGCATAAAATTATGCATATATATATATATTTATATATATATATATATAAATGTGACTACAAAAATGATGGTGGTAAACATTCATTCATCCTTTCATTCATTTTGGATAAATACTACATATAAAAAGAATAAACTCTCTCTCATTTGCCCTTTATTTGTTTGTTTTTGGCTCTTTATTTATCATTTTAATTAATGACTTATTTTAAGTGCAGTGCTCTACTGGTTAAAGTTGATTGCAGGTGGTAAATAAAAAGCACATTGTAAAATGGCACAACAATTTAGCGAATTCACCCTGTATAGTTGGTCTTTTTTTTGTCTCTGTTTTTTTATTATTATGTAGTGCTCCACTGATGCATACTAGATCTGGGTAATATGCATATATAAAATGTATATTAAAATGTATAAAATTATGCATATATAATAATAAATTCATTCATTTTGGATAAATACTGTATATTACTTTAATTAATGACAATGTATGTGCTGGGCTATACTGGTGCATATTAGGTCTATATATATAAAAGCCGATTGCAAAAATGATAATGGTAAATATTCATTCATTCACTTATTCCTTTTGGATAAATTTTGAAGAAATACTGCATATAAAAAGAATCTACTGGTTAAAGTTAATGGCAGGTGGTAAACAAAAAGCACATTGTAAAATGGCACAACAATTTAGCAAATTCACCCTGTATAGTCGGTCACTACAAAGACGTGAATTAATCAGTTAATAAATTCATAAATAATTTCTGGATAAAAACTGCAAAGAAACAACTCTCTCATCTGCTCTTTATCTGTTTATTTTTTGCTCTTTATTTATTATTTTAATAAATGACTTCATTTAAGTGCACTGCTCTTCTGGTTAGAACTGATTGCGGGTGGTAAATAAAAAACACATTATAAAATAGCACAACAGTTTAGCGAGTTCCCCCTACATAGTTGGTCACTATTCACAGACATGCAAATAAATCAGTTAATAAATTTATAAATAATTTCTGGATAAATACTGCAAACAAGCTCTTTTTCTGTTTTTTTTTTGCTCTTTATTTATTATTTTAATTAATGACTTAATTTAAGCGCAGTGCTCTACTGGTGCACATTAGGTCTGGTTAAAGTTGATTGCGGGTTGTAAATAAATGCCACATGGTAAAGCAACACAACAATTTAGCAAAATTCACCCCACACAGCTTTGCCACAGTAGCCTATAGCATGGCTCAGACATTAATAAAATTGTGCATAATGCCACAAATAGATAATATATAACTGGTGTGCAATCAAAGAATCCATGAACTCAATGTGGTGCCAATCAGCTGAATGTTTATTCAGCAAGCTCCTGCTTTTCATTTGGAAATCAGCAGAGATGTCGCAGTGAATCATCAGTCAATTGCTCTGAGCTGATAGAAAAAGTTGATTTCTGATGATTCCCCTCACCCTGCATGTGCCGAATACGCTGTCAGGCATTGCTGGAGCCACATCCAAAAATAGCCTATTATGGGCACTAAAACAGTCAGTCTTCATGGGCCAACAAACTGAAAATCCAAGCAATATACAGCTCTATACATCAACAGAGAAATGCAAAACTAATACCATATATATGGGGGGAAAACATACATATTATTAATTTCACTTTTTATAGTGAAGACAGTAGGAGATCATGATAAATAAGATCTTACACTTCAACTTTAAATCAGTAAAAAAAATCCATTTAGACTGTTTTGGTGTGATGTGCGAGTGGAGATACTGTATGAAAGTGCAGAATAACAACATATAACTGCTCTATTCTGCGCCGATTGTATCACACAGAGAGAACAAATGACAAAAAGAGTGCTATCTAAATGTAGTAATTGACTATCTGAAAATCCTTACCTTACCACCTTCAATCAATACAACACTCACAGATAAGAGTTTTCATTTTCGATTCCCCAGCTCAGCAATAACATGAAATGATGTGGTTGCAAACAGATAGTGACATTAATTTTGCACAAGCCTCTTCTGTGGTCACAATGTCCATCTCGGCACAGTCTAGTATATTCCATATTGAACACTAAATGATCGTAATTCGGTTTATTGTACGCAAAAATCACATAATCAAATACAGTGGCCATTAAGAGCACAGCGCTCTCCTCGGCAGCGGTTTAAAAACGGTGCGCTGTATACATGTTACCAAGATGAATTCATCGAGTTTGACATTTTTACTCCTTCCTGCCTATTTCCTTTTTCCTGCGCTGCATCATCAGAGTCTTAAACCTGCTATGGCTGGTTCATGACCAGAATAATGGACTGAAATCACTAGCTGAAAGCACAAATGATCATTTCTGTGGAAATGTGTTAATGTGAATTCATGTGAAACATAGCGGTGTAAAGTCATAATAGACATTTTGCACCCTAGAAATGTCAAGAACAAAGACGACAGGAATGACAAAACATGGATCCTCTGTGGAGGTGCAATATTGAATATTCCTTCCAGTTTTTTTTATTGGATATGCCTCAGCTCAGACTGTCAGGAAATGAACTCTGGGTAACTAGCAGTGGAAATGCCAAGCAGTGTCATTACACATGAGAGAGAAAGGAAGGAAGAAAGAAAGAAAGAAAGAAAGAAAATAGAAAAAAGATAAATAGAAAAAAGATTAAGTATGGCAATTAAGAAAGAAAAACAGAAAAGAAAAATTAATGTTAATTATAGAAAAAAGGAAGGAAGAAAGTATGGATGAAAGGAAGGAAGGAAGGAAGGAAATGGAAAAGTAGATGACCAGTGGCAAAGAAAGAAAGAAAGAACAAATGAATGAGCAAAAAAAAAAAGAAAAAAAGGCAATTAAGAAAGAAAACAAAAAAAGAAAAATTAATGAACAGAAGGAAGAAAGTATGGATGGATGTATGGAAGGAAGGAACAAAATGGAAAAAAAGATGACCAATGGCAAAGAAGAAAGAAAGAACGAAAGAAAGAAAGAAAGAAAGAAAGAAACTGTTATTATAGATAACATTAAATAAGAATGGAAGGCAGGAAGGAAGGAAGGAAGGAAGGAAAGAAAGAAAGAAAAAAGAAAGAAAGAAAGAAAAAGAAAAACTATTGGTATAGATGAAGGGAAGGAAGGAAGGTAGGAAGGAAGTATAGATGGATGGATGGATGGAAGGAGGAAGGAAATGGAAAAAAATGACAAGTGGCAATGAAGAAGAAAGAAAGAAAGAAAGAAAGAAAGAAAGAAAGAGGAAGGAAGGAAGGAAGAGAAAGAAAGAGAAAGAGAAACTATTGGTATAGATGAAGGGAAGGAAGGAAGGTAGGAAGGAAGTATAGATGGATGGATGGATGGATGGAAGGATGGAAGGAAGGAAGGAAGGAAGGAAATGGAAAAAAAGAAGACCAGTGGCAATGAAGAAAGAAAGAAAGACAGAAAAAAGTATTAGAAAGTATAAGAAAGAAAGAAAAAAGTAAGACAGAAAGACAAAAAGAAGGAAAGAAAGAAACTGTTGTTATAGATTAAAGGAAGGAAGGAAGGAAGGAAGAAATGAAAGAAGGAAAGAAAGAAATGGAAAAAAACAGTAATTGCAATGAACGGAGAAAAACAAATGAAAGAAAGAACAAAAGAAAGAAAGAAAGAAAAAGAAAGAAAGAAATAAAGAAAGAAAGAAACTTGTTAGATTAAATGAAAGAAAGAATGAAAGAAAGAAGGAAGACAGGAAGTATGGATGGATGGATGGATGGATAGAAGGAAGGAAGAAAGGAAATGGAAAAAAGATCACTGGCAAAGAAAGAAAGAAAGAAAGAAAGAAGGAAAGAAAGAAAGAAAGAAAGAAAAAGAAACTTGTTATAGATTAAATTAAAGAAAGAATGAAAGAAAGAAGGAAGACAGGAAGTATGGATGGATGGATGGATAGATGGATAGAAGGAAAGAAGGAAGGAAATGGAAAAAAAGATCACTGGCAAAGAATGAAAGAAAAAGAAAGAAAGAAAGAAAGAAAGAAAAAGAAAAAGCAGAAAAATAAAGAAAGAACTGTCATTATAGACAGAAGGAAGGAAGTGAAGCAAGTGAAAATATGAATATTACATTCCCCTGTTGAAGAGCGAGCCTTTGTTTGTTTTGCTCTTGTGAACGGCTCTCGTCTTCTTTTGTTATTTATTTGGTTGAAGGCAGCTGCTCATCCCAACACGGTTCTGCTTGACTTGTGTAGGTTGACTAAAGCCTATCCATCTCTCTGGCAAGCTGCAAACTAATTTACTAATTTGCTTGTGGCTGACCTGGGTCATTTTTATTTATGATCCATTAGTGAAATATATTCAGACATCAAACCCCACATTAAGGGAATGATGGAGAATTACACAGCCAAGTAGTGAAGAAAGCCCTCCGCTACACCCAAACGTTTGAAGGAGGAAGGCATGGTGACAGGCACCCTTTAAAGTTAAAAGCAAAGGCCGAATGATTTGAAACAGGGCTGGCTGGCAGGAGCGCGCCTGGGAGAGGAGCTCGCAGAAGGTCTCATTTATAAACTGGACTGCGTTTCATACAAGGCACGGTAAAGTAGGACAATTACCATTTATAGTGGTTGCACGCCCTTTGCAGGTTTTTTCCCTTGCCTTTTTATATGAAAAATACTATACATTTTGCTATGGCCTAACATATTGAGTGAGGGGACACCGGTGAGCTGCTGTTTGGGGTATTGAACTTTGTAAATGGCCACAGATTGCTCCAATGCTTCAAGTGTCAGCTCCTTATAAGATGAGAGCAAAGTAAAGTAAAGTCATTAAAAAGCGCTCCAACAAGAGTTTCATCTTCATTTATATCGAATGCTGCAGTTGATGTTTTAAGTGATGGCCAAAGTCTGTGTCTGCACCGCGTCGTTCGCCGCTGATTTATGGAGCATCTGTTAGATCATCAATCATCACAGCCACAAGTTAATGAAAATAAAACTGACAAATAATGCACAAACAAAATTAGCCTCCAGATCTGCGAATTCGCCTGGCGAACCCAGAGCGAACCCTGTGTAAAGGGCTCACGGGGGCCTGACGGAGAACAGGTTTGGACCGAAGGTCACCGGAAGAAAAATCATGGGCCCCGTCTTGACTATAAATAGAAAGTAAACCATGGCCGCGAGCTACGAAGCAGCGCCAACGCGCGATACTATTAATTTTACTGAATATTTTAGTAGCGCATCGGCTTCTTTCTGAAGAGCTAAAGAAGCTTCTGAAGTGAATAATTCTCCTTTGCGTTCGAGAATTTTCTTACTGCCTGCTTGTGTCAATACAACTTCGTGTGAGGTGTTTCTTGCTGTCTGCAAAGCTGTGATAAGTGTCTTATTCCAAATGAATAGCAATTCACCACAGCGGTCTGTGTACATACGTTCACTTCAAATTGTTAATTAATTCATGTCCTCTTCTATTTGCCTTTGATGTTTTTTCTCCATTTTGAATGAGAATCCAAAATGAGGCGAACAATAGACGAGTGCGCTGGCTTTCTCTCTCGAGCAGACTCGCATATTTATGGATGAGGCGTGCAGAAATGAAATAAAGCAAATCAGTAAGGTTTAAAAAATTAAGAAATTCCTCAGGATATCACTATTTGGAGACTAACTAACTGATGTGTGGCAGGGCTGTGTATAATATACAGTACATACATTGCAGTCGTATGGGGAGAAAGCAGCTAGTTTTCAATCAAACTTTCTCATGGTAGGTTTGTTTCTGAATATCAGTTTCTACATAAAAAAGAAAAGGAGCCTAAGTAAAATTAGTATAATATATAAATTAGCATAAAACAGCCTATTATAGACTTGTCAGCAAAATTGAAACTGCAAAACGACACTCTAAAAAATGCTGGGTTGTTTCAAACCAACTTGGGGTCAAAAATGTGGACTAACCCAATTTTTGGGTTAAAAATTTATTTGAAAAATTTAACCCAACAGTTGGATTAGTCCGTATTTGACCCAAAGTTAGGTTGAAACAACCCTGCATTTTTTTGGAGTGAAATATGAAAGACAAAACAGGTAATTAAACAACAAATATGTAACAGGTAAAATAAAATAAAATAAAATAAAATAAAATAAAATAAAGTCATTTAACACCAATTTTCAACTACGTGCTAAAAAGCCAAATACAAAACCAAATTAATACAAATTTGTAAAATTACATTTTTGAACCTTAAAAAATACAAAATGCAAAAAACAAACAAACAAACAAACAAACAAACAAACAAATAAAAAAAAATAAATTAGTACAAATTAATACAAATTTGTAAAATTACATTTTTGGCTCAACCTTATAGTTACTAAGATACAGTCTTTAACAAAAATAATAATAATAATAATAAATAATAATAATAATAATAATAAACTAACACTATTTTTGGGCTAAAAAAAAAATAAATAAAAAATTATACAACAGTTGGGTCCATATTTGACACAAAATTGTATTGAAACAACCCAGCATTTTTTAGAGTGCAATATGAAAGACAAAACAGTTAATTAAAGAACACATATGTAACAGGTAACAAAAAATAATATAAAAGTAAAAAATAAAATAAAATAAAATAAAACTAATTTAACGCCAATTTTCAACTAGGTGCTAAAATGCCAAATACAAAACCAAATTAATACACATTTGTAAAATTAAATTTTTCACTCAACCTTATAGTTACTAAGATACAGTCTTTAAAAGAAAAAAAAAAAATTAATTAAAAACTTTAACACAACAGTTGGGTCCATATTGGACCCAAAGTTGTGTTGAAATAATCCAGCATTTTTTTGAGTGAAATATGAAAGACAAAACAGGTAATTAAACAGCAAATACGTAACAGATAAAATAAAATAAAATAAAATAAAATAAAATAAAATAAAATAAAATAATAAAAAATAAAATAAAATAAAACTAATTTAACACTAACATTTAACTAGGTGCTTATAAAGCACATATTCTCCATCCGTAATCCTATTCAATACCTAAACTTAACAACTACCTTACTAACTACTAATAAGTAGCAAATTAATAGTTTATTGAGGGAAAAGTCAAAGTTAATGGTTTGTTAATAGCGAGAATTAGATCTTAAAATAAAGTGTGACCATAAAAAAAAAATAAAAATCTGCACTTCCCAAAGGAGTCTAAAAATACAATAAAACAGTAATATTGTGAAATATTTTTATAATTTAAAACAACTGTTTTCTTTTTTAATATGATTTAAACTGTAATTTATTCTCCTTAATTTATACTCCAGTTTCTCACAATCCTTCAGAAATCATTCTAATATGCGGATTTGCTACTCAAGAAGCATCTATTATTATTATCAATGTTGAAAACACTTGTGCTGCTTATTAGCTTTACACACATGCACACACTATATATAGTACATATGTAGTACACATGTGTATATATATAGCTTCTGTCCGTTACGCTAGCCTAACAAGGATGCGGGCTCTCTCCTCATCGCAGCATGTGAAAGGCACAGGCCTGTTGATAGCGCGCTCCCAGCTCTTTGATCAGTGCGTAGCTATTCCACGCCCTGCTGAGCCCCTCTAGCCAGTTCTCAGTTTGATCAATGAAGATGAGTTTCTCTCCCTAATGAAATCTGCACTGGATCATGAGTTTGTCAATGACCACCACGAAAGGTCAGGCCATAAAGAGGCTGTTTTCCTCCTGGAGAAAAAGCATTGCTGTAATGAGTTTACATTACATGAAATCTGACACAAGAAACTCTATGACAAGTTATGCCTTCAGTTTTAATTAGGTCAATAACTTAATATAGTGTGGGTCAGAAAATCTCTAGGCTAATTGAATTTGACCTCTGAACTAGTCAAGTCATTACCACCTGTGTCAAAACACAGCAGGGCTCGGCAGCACCGAGACACTTTCCAACACGCAACGGGCCAGGTCAGACACTAGAGAAATGAGCACGAGAATAATTATGAATCCATGTTTATCTCAGAATTTTCATTTACACATTTTCTCGTGCTCTCTCTTCATTTCTACATTGGCTTGCAGGGCAACTGTTTAAAAAGCAATTAAATGTTGACCCAGGGAGTGCAAGTCTTGCTAAAAATGGAAAATCTGTCATGTTTCCTATTCCTGTTTTGTCTTTTTTAAAAAAAAATAAAACTATAAAAAAAGAGGATAAATAATTAACATCATAAAGCTAAATTAAATTTACAGTCATGCATGTTCTTGATAACTAATTATTGCACAAAAAATTGTGCTATTTAGCACATAATATTTCAACACAAAACTGCATCTTTTTCACCAACCATTCACAATTCATCATAACCTGCTGCTAAAATGCTTCAGCAGAGCTGCTTCATAATTAAATTAAGTAAATCGTACAAACTATCCATGATAAAGTGGCTGATTTTAGAATGTGCTGTACGCTATGATAACTAGGGATGTACTCATATGGAAATATGGCTCAGTCTGATACTAATAACTAGTAATTAATAATATTTTAAAGCTGATAACCAGCACATTCCTTCGCCATCTTCAAGAAACGATTAAAGATACATCTCTTCCATTTACATTTGACCCTCTAACACTAGCACTCTCTATTGCATTTCTATTGTTTTATTTTATTTATTAAAAAACTTGACCCTTAAACACTAGCACTCTCTTTTTAATTTTAATTCTATCTACTTGTTTTCTATTATTTATTTGAAAAATCTTGACGCTTTAACATTGGCACTCTCAATTTTTTTTTATTCCATCTAACTGTTTACCAGAAAAAAACCTTGACCCTTCAACACTAGCACTCTCTATTCAATTTCAATTCAACTTTTTTTTTTAATAATTAGAAAAAAACCCTGACCCCTTTAACACTAGCTCTCTCCATTGTATTTCTATTCTATCTACTTGCTTTCTTTTAATTATAAGAAAAAACTTGACTCTCTATCACTAACACTCTCTATTCTATTTCTGTTCTATCTTCTGTACTTGTTTTCTTTCATTAGAAAAAAAAACTTGACACTTTAACACTAACACTCTGTTGTATTTCTATTCTACTTTTTTATGATTTATTAGAAGAAAACCTGGGCCCTTTTAACACTAACACTCTATTCTATTTCTATTTTATCGATTTGTTTTCTTTTATTTATTAAAAAAACTTGATCCTTTAACACTATCACTCTCTATTGCATTTCTATTCTATCTACCTGTTTTATTTTATTAGAAAAAAAATTGACCCTCTAACATTAACACCCTCTATTCTGTTTTATCTACTTGCTTTCTTTTTATTTATAAAAACTTGACCCTCTAATTCTAACACTCTCTATTCTATTTCTATTCAACCTACTTGTTTTCTTTTATTAGAAGAACATTTTACAGTTTAACGCTACCACCCTCTATTCTAATTCTAATATATCTACTTGTTTTCTTTTGTTAGAAAAAAATAACCCTTTAACAGTAGCACTTTCTATTCTATTTCTATTCTATCTACTTGTTTTCTTTTATTAGAAAAACATTTTACAGTTTAACACTAGCACTCTCTGTTCTAATTCTATTCTATCTACTAGTTTTCTTTTTATTAGAAAAAACTGAGTTCAACACTAGCACTGTCTATTCTATTTCTATTCTGTTTGTTTTATTTTTATTTATAAAAAACTTGACCCTTTTAACACTTGCACTCTCTATCCTATTTCTATTCTATTTGCTTGTTTTCTTTTATTGGAAAAAATAACCCCTTAACAGGTGCACTCTCTATTCTATTTCTATTCTACTTGTTTTCTTTTATTAGAAAAAGTAAATCTTTAACACTAGCAATCTCTATTCTATTTCTATTCTTTCTACTTTTTTCTTGTATTTGAAAACTTGACCCTCTATCACTAACACTTTCTATTCGATTTCTATCTACTTATTTTCTTTTATTAGAAAAAAATAACCCTTTAACACTAGCACTCTCTATTCTATTTCTATTCTATCTACTTTTTTCTTTTAAATACAAGAAAAAAGCTTGACCCTCTAACACTAACACTTTCTATTCTATTTCTGTTCTATCTACTTGTTTTCTTTTATTTATTAGGAAAAATCTTAAACCTTTATGACTAGAACTCTCTGCTTTCTATTATTTATTAGAAAAAACCTGACTTAACACTAGCAATGTCTGATCTATTTCTATTCTATCTAATGTTCTTTTTATTTATATAAAAAACCTTGACCCTCGTTCTCTATTCTTTTTCTATTCTATCTACTTTTAATTACTATAAAAGATAATAATAACTTCACCCTCTAACACTAGACTATCTATTCTATTTCAATTTAATTTCTACTTTTTATTCCTTATATACATGTACTTGCTACATGCACTGCGTTAGACTAACCAGGACTTGTCACAGGACTTTTGTTGGTTTGATTGCTTCTATTTGTCCTCATTTGTAAGTTGCATTGGATAAAAGCGTCTGCTAAATGATTAAATGTAAATGTGCACTGACAGATATAAGACACTGTATCACTCTACATTTGAGAAGAGACCATAAAAAAGAGGATATCACAAAAAACTGTTTTCTTGTACCACAATCATTTAACAAAAAGTTGGGCTACTAAGAAGCAGTAGAGTAAATAAATCATACATGCCTTAGGCCAAGTTACTTTTATAAAAGTTTAAACTTATACATATGGAGAAAAAAAAAAAAAATCAGAGTATGCAGTATTTTATATGACTATAACAACAGGTAGCCCAACCATAAATAACATGTGATGCCATTATTATTGACTGCTATAATTATCAATATATTGTGCATCCTTAATTACAGCAACTTTGATTTAAAAGAGATGTTTATGGAGATCAATTGATCACAGCAGTTCTCCAGCAGTGTTATAAGCAGGCATACATTCAGACGCACTTTCAGCATTTCAAAGAGCTGATTCAGGAGTCTGGACCGTAGTGGAAGAGCGGTACTGTACAATCCCAGCATAATGTACCACAGTACGGCGGCACTCAGAACCAACCCCCTGAATGGAGAACTGCACTACTAAAAGAAATACACACCGATTTGCAAATTTCCTCCAGTAAATGGGGCTCTAAAACGGCGTGGGAGAATAAACAACGCCATCAGTGGACACAATTCGCTCTCGGTGAACTCTCCCCTGAGTCGATCATTCGCAAAAGGAAATATTTCTAAAAATTTGCTGAAAAGTCTTCTTTAAACATCCACGAGGACAGACCAGGAGTATCTCTTCCGCCGCTGGCATTTTTGATTCTCTCAACATTAATATTTGATTACTGAAGGAAAGAAATATTACAACACACAGGGAACAAAAAGGAAGCAGCTCTCCCTACCAAAGCTGGATATCGGTAAGGAAGCGTCAAGAAATAACCCGCACGTTGGAACAGATGCACGGGGTATTGTATACTGAATTTTCTTCCCCAGATCCATGATATCTAATGCAATATTCCCCTATTACGGTAAGACATCTCCTCGACTTGGAACAGCTGGCACATTGTGTAAGGGATCATTTTGCACATCCAAGAAAAGCCTCAAACTGTTAACACATCGATGCTGCTCAACACATCTGAAAAGCTCCGACCCAATGCATCCAGCAGTGCTTCATCACATCCTATGACCTTTCAACACACTCTAAAGAACTCTAGATCTCTGCAAGGTTCAAATGCATTGACAAGCCAGTGTGTTTTATGCAGTAATAGGGTCCCAACTGTATGAAGCATTCATTGCTGGAGAGGAGAAGCCAGACTCTCGTGTTAATGTAGGATTTTGTATCTGCGGGGCTTTAGAGAAACTGGAAAAAGGAGAGGACGAAAAGGCTATTGTCTACTTTCTGCATTCAGACCAAACCAAAAGCTTTTGATCGATGTTACAGCGACTTGATGTACAGTAAACATGGATCCTTTCTTACGTGGCCTTGACAGTGATCACACAAATAATCTGTTTCGCAGTCACACAGAGACAGTTGTTTATGGCATTTCAAGTTTGCTCAACTTCTTTTCTCTCTCTATAATTGCATCTGTCCTCTTCTTGTTGGCCAGTAGAGGGCAGATGAAATCCCTAAAAGATGCAATGGCTTCAGTGATTACCAAAAGCACCGCTTTGAGCAAAATCTTACCCGTATTTTTTCATGATGTAGAGACAGAGAGGATGCTGTATCTGTATGAAACTGAATATGTGACTCCGTAGCCACCTTTTAAAAATATACGGTCAAAAAGCTCCTGCTTAATTACAGCGTTTGGGAAGAAAAAACAGGAATGAATCCTGAAAACATGCCGTGCGCCCCACAGACGGTAATTTATACGTGCCACTGAAAGAACACGTCACTGCTCCCCTTTACAATGTAATTACCTGATAATTATGTGCTATTTCAACATGTGACAATGCATAGATTATGTGGATGCACCCGAATACAGCATGTTATCAGTCACGTGGTCTGTGAGACGGATAAGGGTGCCATTCGATAATGGGAGGACAGGCTCTCCTGTGACAGGTGAAAAGGGTGGCATAAAGCTGTGAGGTTGTAAGACATCCATTTAAAGTGCTGTGTAGGTTACACTACACAGGTCTGTTTGTTTCTCCGACGATCACTGCGGGCCGGCTCCACCACGCTCTAGTGCTGGATGTGACAGCGTGGCCCATGGATGGACCTGGATTAATGGCTTGTGACAGCTTCGCCAGCCGGAATATGAAGTGACATCTTGCTGCCATTATGTAAGTGGAAACAGCTGTTATTTCAGGAGAGGTTGCGCCTGGTTAGGGTCTTTGGTACACGGGGAAATAGAGTTCACATCCTCCACCAACCAAAAAGTATTAAATATTAAATTATATGAATTTTAGTTAACTTAAAATCACCCCATGTAAATCAATCAATCAATAAATATGTGTTGTTGTTGTTGTTGTAGCTTGCATATGTTACCCTGGACCACAAAACCATTTTTTTTTTAAATTCAGATTTGAGATTTTTATAAGATGAATAAATAAGCTTTCCATTGATGTATGGCTTGTTAGGATAGGAACATACTGGGCCAAGATACAACTAAAATCTGGAATCTGAGGGTGCAAAAAAACCTAAATGTTGAGAAAATCATCATATTACCAATCAAAAATTAAGTTTTGATATATTTACAGTAGCAATGGAACATGATCTTTACTTAAAGGAGAAGTCCACTTCCAAAACAAAGATTCACATATGTACTCACCCCCTTGTCATCCAAGATGTTTATGTCTTTCTTTCTTCAGTCGTAAAGAAATTACGTTTTTTGAGGAAAAAATTTCAGCATTTTTCACCATATAATGGACTGCTATGGTGCCCCAAG
Source organism: Labeo catla (assembly GCA_012976165.1). Classification (NCBI taxonomy): domain Eukaryota; kingdom Metazoa; phylum Chordata; class Actinopteri; order Cypriniformes; family Cyprinidae; genus Labeo; species Labeo catla. The sequence goes on from VONZ01000071.1 coordinate 295,634, forward strand.
TTTGAACTTCCAAAATGCATCCCAAATGCAGTTGTAAACGATCCAAGCTGAGGAAGAAGGGTCCTAACTAGCAAAACGATCAGTTATTTTCATTAAAAAAATACTTTTTAATCTCAAACGCTCGTCTTGTCTTGCTCTCCCTGAACTCTGTGTATTCTGGCTCAAGACATTTAGGGCATGTTGAAAAACTCAAATTGTATTTTCTTCCTCAGCTTCAAAAATCATTTCAAAATCATCCTACATCACTGCAGAAGTACCAACCCAGTCTTGCAGTCTTGCAGAACATGCAAAGAAGATCAAACACCCTAAAAAAAAAAAAAAGTAAAACAGTAATATAGGACAATTTTGAAGTTGAGGGAGAACATGAGATGGGAGTTTTTTTTGGAAAAAATCAGTCCAGGCAGAGTAAGACAAGACGAGTGTTTGACATTAAAAAGTATATAAATTGCATTTTGGAAACTGCATTTTGGAAGTTCAAAATTGGGGCACCATATCCTCAAAAACATAATTTCTTTACGACTGAAGAAAGAAAGACATGAACATCTTGGATGACAAGGGGGTGAGTACATTATATGTGAATCTTTGTTTTGGAAGTGGACTTATGATTTAGGCCATAAAAGAAAAAATTATAATTTTGACCCATACAATGTATTTTTGGCTATTACTACAAATATACATGTGCTACTTATGACTGGTTTTGTGATCTAGGGTCACATATACAACAGTTGCTTATGTAACAAAGATTTCAAATAAATGCTGTTGTAAAGCATATTTTAAAACATATTACAGACCAACAGTTTTCAGCATTGATAATAATTGAATCAGTAATAAACTGACTAAAAATTACAGTAGAAGCATTTATAATGCTTCAAAAGATTGTTTCACTTCATCAAAAAATCCTGAGAAACAAAAACAAATAAAACAAGTATCACAGTTTCCACAAATTACTTAGCAGCTTGATAATAATAAAAGTAGAAAATTAGCATATTAAAATTATTTCTGAAGGATCATGTGACACTAAAGACTGGTGTAATGAAGCAAAAAATGTAGCTTTGCCATCACAGAAAAAAAATAATGATAATGATAGTGTAATGATGTTTTCCAATATTGCTGTTTTATTTTATTTTTTATCAAATAAATGGAGCCTTGGTGAGCATAAGAAGTGAATATATATATATATATATAAATCAAAAAATTGACCCTTATGACTGGTTTTGTGGTCATAATTTACATTTATATATTATAATACTTTTATTATTACAACTATATATTCTGATTTACTTCTATTTATTCAGAATTACAATGATATATTCTGATTTACATTTATAAATATTTTTTAATAATATAATATATTCTGATTTAAACCTATTCACAATTTATATATTCAGAATATAATTATTTCCTGTTTGGTGCTTCATATTATTGTACTGTATTTATATTCAGGTAAGAAAAGGTAACAAAAAAAAAAAAAAAAAACGAAATTTGCCCTTTAATTGAAAGTACAAGAAACTACAGTGGATCGTAACATGACACAAAACAAATTCAAACCTCAGCTGTAATGTGTCATGGGCACGTGGACTATCTACACTATGAAGCGTGGCTCCGCTGCCATTGTGTGGATGCTGCAGATAAAATTCTCCATACATCTTCCTACAGACACACCTTTGTGCCTCTTTAGGACAAAGGACCACAAAGACACAGGAAACGGTGCCTTATAATTGCACCCTCTCCGTATAAGTACATGTGCTTTGTGCACCGACTACTATGACACAATTAATTGTCTTTATAAGGGATTCAGTGACTGCGAGGACAAACAGAGGCAGTGCAAAATTATACTCGAGTACAGAGGCGAGCGGTGTATGCAATTAGATACGCCATCTTTCCTCACCATTCACGCACAAGAGCAGCTTTGATGCAAAACAATCAGAATTAGATTCTCTATTGTGATGCTTTCATGTTTTGACGGTAAACGTACATGGCAAAAAGAACAGAAAAAACAGCCTCTTGCCCAAATAAAGACAATAGGCTGTTTTGCATCTTCTTGCGATGTGTATTACAAGGGCTTTACGTCTGTTGTATTTGGGTCATTCATGTGAGGAGAATTGAAAGCTTGTGTGAGGAGTCACAAATTCCTATTTTTAGTGAGGATGAACAACTGAGAGCAGTAATGATCACTCTCCATTCAAGCCTTTGCTTTTGTTCTCTCAAACAGCGTTCAGGGGAATGAGTGAGCTTCATCAGTGTGCTTGTTGCATTGAGAATGTACTATTGTATAAAGCAATCTAGCGGTGAGAAGGAATCAGAGCTCTGTAACGCACACACTCGTGCACACGAACTCATAAAACCCAAATCGTATGCGCGGAAATACACGCGTGCACGTGTAAACATAACGTAGCATATTTTAGGTAACGGACCGGAACGGAAAATATATACGAGACGAGCCCAGCGATGGGATTCGGCTCTGGCCGATGAATAATTTCTCATCAGGATTCTGAAATACTGTGTGCATCCTAGAGTTCAGTGTCCTTGCTTAGGATTCAGCAGATGGAACCAGGGGATGGAGGTTATCAGGCATCTCATCTCCCCCTGGACTGTAATTCAGTGGTGACAATGTGCTATGGACCCTAAAGGCTGGCCATCTGCTGAAGTTTTCCCTCTCCTAAGGTGAGAAAGACAGACCTCAACCTGGAAGTTCCAAAACACATGCTTAGGCACACGCTCGCATGAACACACACACCCACACATATATGCACATGCATGCATTAAAAAGACCGACGGATAGAGTGACCTTCAAATATCAGTACTACTTACTACCATGTTACCATATCGAAAGCCGTACCGTTTTTACAATATAGTCATTTTATCATTATTAGCATGAGTTCACTAAAAACCAAGCTACAATTTATTGCATAATGTTGCTTCCACAAATGATTTTGACTTAATAACTGTAATGTTACCTAAATTAATAATTTTGCACTGACTGCACTGACTCAATTTTTCACAAGAACAACATGCACAATGCACACACTAGCATTTCATTTTTTTTTTAATCATTTTAAAAGTATCAAGCCTTTATGTATAATGCATTATAAAGGGTTATTAAAGGGTATAATGCATTATAATTATTCATACTATGTGATGTAATACATTATATCTTGCTGTAAATAATTAAAAATGCATAGTGTAACAATGAGTTGATAAGTGTTTTAATGTATTAACTGTAGTTACAATTATTCATGAGATTGTACAATGCATTATAAAGTGCATTACAAGGCATAATTAATGCACTAAAACTACTTTTATAATGCATTATACATTAAGGCTAAGTAAAGTGTTACCGAAGTATTTAATGCTCAGTATTTATTTGATTACAAATACAATAATAAATGTAATATTGTGTAATTTAAAATAACTGTTTTCTATTTTAACACATTTTAAAATGCATTTTGTTTTTGCATTGCACAAATTCATTTTCAGTCTTCAGTTTCACGTGACTCTTCAGAAATCACCCTAATATGTTGATCTGCTTCTTAAGAAAGATTTCTTATTTATCAATGTTGAAAACAGTTGTGCTGATTAAGGGGAGACACTGCACGCAAAAACACTGTTTTTTTCATGCACCTGTCAAATTGGAGATTTTGGGCTTGTCATAAAGTGTTTTTTTTTTCAGACTAATGGAAAGAAAACATCCAAAAGACCCCGTTAAGTGTTTCTTTTACAGCACTTAATCTATTTGTGTCAATAGATTTTAATTAAAATACATATTTTTAAAGGTTTTCCCAAAATGAGCTTTTTCTGAGCCATAAATCTCCACTTCAGTAACACTTACACACACCAAACTTTACATTTAAATTCCTGTCTATATCCTGAAGGTTTTTACAAAGGGATTTAATTCATTTGATTTTATACATTTTATTCCCCCAAAATTGTAAAAATATATTGTTTTGTGTCTGTTCTAAGGATTTTCTGAATTATGGAGTGACAAAATTAGATATCCAAAATTCCCTCTGTAAAAACATTTGACTCTAATATGTCAAAAAAAATGAAACAAGAACTTTGAAACTGACTTCATCCAGTGTTTAGATTTTCGAACTAGAAATGTTTGCAAATTAGCATATATTTCAAATAATGCTCAATATTAAAATTATGTTTCTGTGGTAATCAATTTTGTGTCACAAATGCTGTCATTTACTTCGTATTTTTTATTCCTTTAATTGTGTAAAAAGTTTTGAAGGATTGAAGAATTTTGAAACTGACTTCATCCAGTGTTTAGATTTTTGTACTAGAAATGTATGCAAATTAGCACATATTTCATTAAATAGTGCCTCATTTGCATATTTACACCTAACATTTTAGAAAACCTGTAATACAAAAAACTGTTCACAATTATCAATGTAATCAATCAACTGGATAAGTAAGGTGATAACTATTAAAATTTTTTTTTACCCTATTCACCTGCAGTGTCTCACCTTACATTTTTGGAAACTTTTTTCTGAATTCTTTATTGAAAAAAAATCAATGTTTTGTTACATTATAAATGTTTATACTGTCATTTTTGATCAACTGCATGCGTCCTTGTTGAATAAAAGTATTAGTTTCTAATAACAAAAAGTCAAAATTCAAAATATTTACTTAAATAAAGATAACTTTGTACTTTTGATTCCTTTAATTGTGTAAATAGTTGCGTGGGAATATTTAAATTTATGTAATATTTGTCATTCCATTTATCAAGGGAGATGCTATCATCGTCATAGCACATACAGTATTCAACAGAGAAAGCAGTGCTTGTATGTAATGACAGAGAAATCATCATTATCTGAGGTTATTTTACTTTAATGTGACATTACATGACATTACAAAGTGCTTTTGTGGTGTCTGATATCATAGTTCAATAAGCAATTCAATAACTGATTGTGCTCTTTAATCGTTGTTAATAAAGGGTAATTTTGGTTAATAAATGAAAAGGAGTCTCATAATTTGCAGTTGAATTTTAATAATGACAAGAGTGTTAAATGACTATAATTACTCATTTTATCTGTAGAAATCATGGAAACCTTCCATTTAACAGAGGTATCAGTAATATTGGTCTTGAATCAAAAACAAAATAAGTGGTAAGGCCCACTTGTATAAAAAAAGCTAAATCTTTAGTAAATGGACACCCTGAGGGATCCTTAAAACCTTCAAAAATGTAATAAAAGCTGACATCGGTCGCGCTCGGCTAAGAGTGTCAGATGACAGAAACTCTGCAATGTTTGGACAAGATTAATTGCACCAATTGAGAAAATAGCAGGGCATTTGTACGGAAAGAAACATTTGCTGTGAAACAGATACCAATCAGGATGCCATCAGACTGCTGAAAATACAACAAGCTTCACACCAAAGAAAGAAGGAGAGAAAGGAAAAGAAATGCCAAGGATCAGATTTTCTGATGCTAACCTCCAGACAAAAAGACAGGAAGTCATCACTCCCCATAGTCTATTGGCAGTGAGATTTATCTCACCTATGACTCACTGTCTCCAGGTATCCCGCTTCACCTCAGACCTAATTTTGGGAGGGATTTGTCATAGTTTGAAGCTCACTTGAAATGGATGTATAAAAATGGTGTGCTGTGGTGTTCTCCCGTGGAGGTAATACAGCAACAGACGAGCAAATCGTGCCTTGTCAAGCAACAACATGACAGCATAGTCACAGGGAAATAATCTAAGCAGAAGTATAAATCACTTGCGCTAAATAACATTCAAACTACAATTTTGCCTGCGGCACACTTGATTGATTTAAACTGATAAAGTCGCTTCTTGGTTTTTGTTCTGTGCCATAATATTGCACTGTTGCATTTGCGCTCTGCCTCTCCATCCTTCATTCTGGAATTGTTTTCTCTAAACTTCACTCTGAAATAATCAGACGCGAACTACAACGCCGGCTCCGAGAAGCTTTTGTGACAAAACAAGACTCTTATGTATTGTGTGAAGAAAATAGGAACATCCTCCATCTCATGTCGCGCTAAACAGAAGCAAGCGACGATGAGAGCAGAAATGATCAATGATTTGGGGTCAACAAATGTATAAAGAGCTCGACATAAAACCTACTTTAGTGGTGCGCTTAAAACAACAGCTAAATATACATCAGCAGACTACAGCTGAGTGTTGTTTCTGCTCGGTTTTTGATGATACGCGAGGTACGCGCCCATTTTCTGTTCCGTTCGGAAAAAAAAGACAGACTAAACGTTGTTTACAAATACAGACTGACAGGTTAAATAATGTTGCATTGTTTTTCATGTCAGTGACATTTAACATAGAAGACGTATATAAAATTAAAAATACACAAAAATGACCCTTAGAAATGACCGTTCGGATGAATATATGACCTTCACTGCCACAGAAAAAAAATAACTGGACATACTATTGTGAGTTTCCTTCCCATTACAGCTTAATATGTCAAAAGTGCAGTAAAATAACCATCCGAATCAACTGCAAAAAGCCCAGGCAGGATAATGGGGTGAGACTATCATAATATCGTTGATAATGAAATGAACATAATGTCAAGCCAACCACGATCATTTACCCTGGGCTTAGTAAACACAACCTTGGGGGAACATGGTTAAAATAATTAGGTGTCTGACAAACCCTGTCACTGTTACACCGTGGGATAGTTATTTTGGTTCCCTCTCAAATAAATAATGATACATCAACAACAAAAAAGTTCCCTTTTAACACGCTTTCGAACATAGTTTCGCTGTTGCGTGACATGTGCACCTGAATCCTCGCCTCCTTGCGCCTGTGCGTCTGCTGTTGTCTTCTATTTTCATGCAGGATGAGACAAATAAAATCCCCAGAAAGCAGGGCCCTTGAAATGGCCTGTGGCTTCATAAAACAAGCTGAGGGTGGAGGAAGTCACAACACGGCTTCCTCCATTAATAGCATGAGCAGAATGGCATGCATTACCAAACAAGACAATTAAAGAGTCATGACTTGAGAAAAGATGGAAGACAGTCTCTGCAACACAGACAGGCATCCTGAAGTGATGCGAAATTACATTTATGTCTTGTCCATCAATTTATTCTCTGTTTTAATGGACAAATAGCCATCCATTAGTCCGTGATATCATCTTGGAAAGTCCAATCTGAAGAACTGCAATTGCTTTGGGAGATAATGCAAGCGTAACAAAAGAAAAATATCCATGTCTTGTGAATATTTCAACCAATCAAATTCTTTCGCAGACAAACAGCGAGGTCACGAATCGGCTGGAAGCGGCACACTCTGATCAGCATTTGTTTCTGAAGACAAAACAACAGTCCCAGTAAATTTGCTGACAACGAACAAAGCGGTTAAACTTAGAAACCCCCTCGGATGCTGAGAGGCACACACTGTAATTTTTAGTTATTAAGAATTCGCACAAGTACTGTAATTAGTGTGTGAATGACAACAGTCAACTCAGTGAGCGCTAATGCAATCACTGAGCTGTAACGCAACACAAGATACACAAGATTTTTTTTTTTTTTGGAGTGAAAACACTACAAACATAATCTTCAGATAATAACTTATTATTTCAGTAATATATGAATAAGATCAATGCGATTTGTATGTTTTTATTCGCTAAATGGGCCAATTATGTGTGATTAACCTCCATTAGCGAAGAACAGAAATACAGTGTGTAGATGAAAGAGCATGTATTGGGAGGTTTCTTGTATTTGTGTGAAAGTTGGACAACAATGCCTGTGCATAATCTTCTAGCTGCCTGTAGCAGTCTGAATTGGAGCTATGGTAAACCATGTCCTGTGAGCTAGGTTTTTTTTTTCTTTTTCTTTTTTTTTTTTTCAGATGTAAGTCACACCGTAGGTGCTGCATTTATGAAGCTGAAAAGGTTTGCAAGAAATATTGTACTGCTGCAGACAGATAATAGCACTCATTTAATATTTATCATGCAACAAGAAGTCTTTTCAAATAAGGTCACATTGCCTGACATTGACACGCTTATTAGTAGCATTAGAAACTGAATTGCTAGATGCAACAGTAACTACGTCAGGAGTTTTGATTTCCAAATACACCGTAAAAATGTTCTTTTTTTAGGGATTCAAGTATGTAAAGGCTCACCCCATTCGGCCTGACAGTGGCACTACAGTGAGCAAAAGTATGAAATCGATCATAACTCCTAAACCGTTAAATTTCGAGGTATTTTGGATTTTTTGAAAAAACTATTTTTGCGAACTAGTCCTATGTTCTCTCCGATTAGAACCAAACTGGTGCAGAAAGATTCTCTGGAGAGTGAATGTCAATCATTATCAAAAAAAATTTGAACTTTCGACTCACCATCGTAAAGGGGTGCCAAAACGTTTGAAAGGTGCAGAGCCACTTTTACTAAAATGGCTATAACTTCTGAACGGAATGAGATATCTTTGCCAAACTCAGAACACAAGAGCAAGAGCTCCGTCTGAGGTCATATGTATTGCACATATTGCGTGGTTTTTCACACATACACACAAGATTTGACTCATATGATAGACCTCCTCATTCCAAACAACTTTGCTTTTAGAACCACTGCTGTCAATCTAATTGTTTGTTAAATAATTGAGAATATCTAAAAATTCTACTTTTGGGAGCTAATCCTAGTTTTTTTTCATTCAATCACGAAAAAAAAACAAAACACTGCAGTACAATTCTCTGGACTCTCTAGGTCAATAAATATTTTTAACCTAATATTTTTACCCTTTGGGTAACTATAACGGGGTGGATTAGAAAAGACAAATTTAAAAACAAATTTACCCAAAAGCCTATAAATCCTAAACAGAAATTTTAAATGTCAAGAAACTAGGTGAGCACATGCGAAAGTACGCAAAGTTTTATGGAGATTGGACCACAGGTGGCATTATAACAGTTAAAAAGCCTTTAAAAACACTATATTTCTATGGCAAATTACTTTAAATAGCAGAAAATGTTCACATAGTCACACATACACTAAATCTTCACATCATACGATCGATTTCCTCATTCTGAACAACTCTGCCTGTGGGACCACTGCTGTCGATTAAATTGCTCTTTAAATATTTGACATTATTTAAAAAAATAAAAATAAAATTACTTTTGCAAACTCCTCCAATCTGTCCATAGGTGGTGCTATAACAATCATAAACATTAAAAATCATCATATTTCTAAGGTTACTTGGATGCATTACCTGGATTTGCCAAAAATGCTTTTTTAAATCATTAATTTAGGTGGTTACAGGATTGCTAAATAGTCTTTTCCGTACATGCTTAAATGCCTTAAAGTGCTTGAACCCCGATAATCGCTGCTTGCAGCTTTATTGCAATGTGTTATTTGCCATTTCTTTGTAATTGTTTATGAAACTGACTAGCAATTTCTGAGTGAAAATTGCTTCTACACCATTATGTTTTCAGTGTATGATGATCCCATCGCAAAGGACCTTATTAGTAAAACATATAATCTTACTCATACCATTTCAGTCTCTCAAAATTTCACATTTAATTCAATGTGTTATTTGCCATTTCTTTGCATCTGTTTGTGATATTTACTAGCAATTATTTTTTTATTTAGTGTATGATGATCCTATTGCAAAGAACCTAATTTGGACCCAGAAATAACAACAACAACAACAAAACACACATATTTAAAGACTAAAACATAATAAGTCTGATTTTATAAAGGTGCTATTTAAATTGAAATATTTGGCATTTACTTTTGGTATATATGTATACTGGTATACTATCTTTTGTACGAAGGATAATAAAAATATAAAGCTTTTTTTTTGGACCCCATAGCATCTTCCTGGCGGTCCCTGGATCCCACGTTTAACACCCCCCGGCCAGCATCATTCAACACTTTTAGTTTCATTATTTTAAACGACCAAATCAACACGCTAATGCTTTCGCAGCACATTCTTTAGGGCCAAACCGAATGCATTGTTTCAGTTCAGCTGGGTGATGCAATCAGATAATGTAGCAATATATCACTGACATCACAGCTATCAAAGCCATGCATTTGGCAGGTTATACTCCAATCAATCATGTCAGGATGGCTTTGTGGAAAGCCTGCTTAAGCCCAGCAAGTGTAGGTGTGCAAGAGAACATTATTAAAGGCAAGGATCAGAGCGCGCGCACGCCAAATAACAGTCAAAACTTGGTCGCGGTACAGAACAGCTAAGGTCAGTGAACAAGCCCAGCAATTTTCTTGATAGGCTTTTAAAGCTATGCTCAATCTACCTGAACAATTCTCTGAAAACTTCTCTGATGTGAGGTAAATTGCTGTGCATCAAAGCTGTTTCGAGACGTCGGTGTCCAAGGATGAATTAATAATGACCGTTTGTATGTCGGCTTATAATGATGGCTTGAAATAATGCTTTGTACTAACATAACATACATTATTTTTGCTGTTGAGCTTGTTAAACAGAAGCAGAAAAGAAGATGAAGACAACAAAGAACAATAGTGGAAACTTGGAGCAAAGAATCTGCTCCTTGTTTTCAAAGAAAATTTGTGGGCCGTCTTACACAACGGCGCCATTAATACCTACAAATGCCGATACCCCATGGGTCCTTCCAGTTATTTCTCTGCTCCTCAGTGTATACCTTTAATTAACCGATTTTTTAAAACTACCGGCTTCTATAATAGCTAATATTATAAGTTTGGTGTGAATTTGGCAGTCTTTATTTTGGCTGCCTGCAGAGTGTGGTGCTTTAATGATGAAAGGAGAATGGCTTCAAAGAGATTAGCTCATCAGCTGATGCCAATAGACGAACAATGCGGCACCATATTTCTGCTCGGGCATTGTGTATCTGAATACAGAGCTTTCTGTAATTTGATTATATTGGACCTTCTATTTCAGTCCTTTCAGCAGGAAAGACAAAGACTTGGACAGCGACATCTATAATGTGAACATTAACGAAACCACACCGACACATGCACTGCGAAATATATGTTTCTTAAACAGTGTTTTTGTTTTTTTTGCCAGTGCAATAAGATAGATTTTACCTTACCTTACAGGTAAAATTGCTTGAATTTAGGTTATTTTCTTATTAGACTGCCAAACAGAGTTCGTTGTTGCTGTTTAAAGAGTAAATCAAAAAAGAAAAATCCATTTAGATAGATATATAAATAGATAGATCTTTTTGCCTAAATCAAACACATTTAGTAAGGTTTATGCTTAAAACAATAGGAAAAAAACTTTGAGAGCAAATTTGTTATCAAAAACAAAAACAAATTTGATAATTTGTGGAATACATTGTAAAAAAAAAACACAATTTGTTGAGTCAGCTTAAAATAATTTGTTAATAAGTTCAGTCAACTCAAATAAGTTTAGTCAACTTAAAATGTTAAGTTGTACTAACTTAGATATTTGAGATATTTGATAACCAAAAAAATGGTTTGTTAAACTTAACAAGCTGGGGAAATAGTTGAATCAACTCAAATATCTAAGTTGTCACTTAGTACAACTTAACATTTCAAGCTGACGAAACATTTTTTTTTGAGTTGACTGAACTTAACATTTTAAGGCAGCAAACAAATTGCTTTTTACAGTGTATATAGCAAGGAGGTTTGATTTAAGAGAATATATCCTGAATTTATTATTATATGAAGTTTATTATTCTTACATAATTGGCAAATGAAGTTTTTCTTGTCTTAAAACAAGAAAAAAAAAATTGCATGTGGGGAAAACAGTCTAGTTTATGCTTTAAACCTAAAAACCCTGTTTAAGGTAAATGATTTCAGAGAATATCTCTTGAATTAAATTTCTCTTGAATTAAATTTATTTCTCTTATCAAACTGGCAAACAAAATTTAGTGAAGTTTGCTCAAGACAACAAGAAACACATATATGCCAATTCAGTAAGAAAGCAAAGTTCAATCAAAATATATTGATTGAAAACAAATTTTATTTTCATATACAATCAAGCTTCTCAAGTAAACTTTTCTCATTTTAAAAGTATAAATAAGAATAGAGGGGGGGAAAAAAGACAAAGAAAATAAAGGAAAATAAGACAAGACAATACAGATGAATAACTTTTGCATTTACGACCTGTTTCTGAATCTTTATTTCACAAACTAATGCCTGAAGCATTGGTGGAAAAGTGATAATAAAAATAAAGAATTAATTTAAAAAGATGGCTGTAACCTTATGATCATGTTGCGTTGGAGCGGCACACTGCGATGGATGAACTGCTCTGGTGGAGGTCAGCGGGGAGCAGCAGGACGTATAGTTTTTAGACACAAATGTGCAGCTGGGTCCCTCGTTCGGCACAAGCCCTCCCTGAACTCGTGTCTCGGAGCTTGTTAAAAAGGCCCAGTCATGTGGTGTGTTATTTTAACGGCTGTTCCCATAGATTGGCCTCAGTGGCATCATGAAAGCCCATAACGGCAGATTCATCACTCTCATTGTTCACAGAGGGCACGATGGCCCGATACGAGCGCCTTGTAGGTGTGCGAAAGTCACTCGCGATGAAATCTGTCAACACAACGGATGTCTCGTCTCCATCCTCCGCCATATGCCTTTTATCTCCCGTAGGACTTGATGAGACTGCGCTGGCCTTTGACAGTCTTTAGAAATTACTAGCGAGTGCTGACATTTGATTTGTGCTTGCCCTGCTGTGCTCAAGCAGAACTATAACTAATCGGTGATTGATGGCATCAAAACTGCAATGACACATAAAACGACAGTATACTGTACGGCTTTTTTATTCTGCCATTTCTTTTATAACCTCTTTTAACTATCAGGTGGTCATTAGCATCTGACAAGAATTATGCATGAGGTCCAACCCTCAGGACAATTGCGCACCATAATTTGCTGTGACTGAAATTTCTTGCGAGGAACGGCGTCTACAAATCTTAACTAAGTGTGTGTTTCCCTGGAAAAATGCATGAAAAGCAACTGAAATTAAATGGATGTGTCATAGCCGAGTATTTTATCAAGCGAGGCATTTCTTACCCAAACCGAACGGCTGAGGCAATATGTATTCCGTCAATATATAAAAATGCATATTGTAACAGTGCAGCCTAACTGTTTCATATGGCAAATTCCATAGGGAATGGGAAAATATGCTTTGCGTGTGCCAAAAATGAATGCATTTTCATCTGGTTTTGTGGGACTGTAAGTGATATCAAGTTTCAGTTGGGAGCAAATTGTCTTTTATAAGTGCAGATGCAATGCATCCATACTAATATAGCCCAGGCCCACATCTTAGAATGCTAATTTTACCGGACACGACAGTGATCGAAATAGATTTCTTTGAACAGCTCCTCTCATACCTATGCAGGAAGATCACAATTATAAAGCACACAGAATAAGCCACTTTCATAAAGTGATTTGTGAAATTATACAAAACTATTTATTTTAAGCCCTTCAGAGTTACATCAAAAATGCAAATTAAGTCTTTAAGTTAAAGGGGTCATCGGATGTCCATTTTCCACAAGTTGATATGATTCGTTAGGTTCTTAATGAGAAGTCTATAACATACTTTGGTTAACATTTCTCAGTGGTAGTGTAAAAAACACCCTTTTTTACCTTGTCAAAATTAGCCCTTTTCAGAACGAGCTGTTTTTTTGCATTTGCCTTGGTCGGTGTGACGTCACCCAGACAAGATGCTAAGAAAGGCTATATTTGAAAAAGGGGGCATTACTTATAAAGATTAAAAAAAAAAATACCACTTGGTGGATTTTTATCATTATAGGGTGGTTGTGTACACACACTGTCAACACACATTTATGTGACATGTAACATGTAACATGTAAAAGTAAGTTTTGCATCCGATGACCTCTTTAAGAAATTCAGAGTTTAATAAAACAGAACTGGGAGATTTGTATTATGTGCTCATACATTTTAATTTCTTTTACCTTGAAATATTTGAGTAAGATAACTTGTACATTTCACTTAAAGTTATCATGTACTCTCAACTTTAATATCTTAAATAGTGGAAACTTGACTAGCTTCATCCAAGCTTTTAACAAATGCTAACTTGCTAATTGGTAGAAAAACAATGTTTTGATAACATTAGCATAGGATATCAATGGCTAAATGAGTACGGCATTACAGAATAATTAACGAACCTGTTCTCAAACCAAGCTCATGATCCACTTGTCATCATGATGGTAAAAACCCAACATAACAGAAACTCTTCTAAATTAGCACAGTAAATTATTAAACACTACTAAATCTGTAACCTAACATCAAGCACACACACACACACACACACACACACAAAAACACCCTTACATAACATTTCATTTTCATCATTTACTCTCATTTTCAAATGCCATGGCAAACCATGCTGGAAGAAATCCCAGCTAAATTACAGTTAAATTTAATTTGTGTAATTTAAAAGAAACAAGTTTAGAAGTTTAGAACTTGCAATAAGAATGGAATATTCAGATTACTTAAAATGTGTCAGTTTTGTGAACTCAAAAGAAGTTCTAAATACTCAAAATAAATAATTAATTAATTTGATCAAAGGGATAGTTCACCCAAAAATGAAAATTACTCCGTGATTTACTCAACCTCAAACCATCCTGGTGTATACGCTGTAAAAAGTTTTCACTAGTTTCAACTTTAAAAATTATGTTTAGCAGCTGCCTTAAAATTTTAAGTTAAATCAACTTAAAAGTACAAGTTATTTCAACTCACAAGTTAAATTAACTTAAAAGTACAAGTCATTTTAACTCACTTTATTGTAGTGAGTTGAAATGACTTGTAGTTTTAAGTTGATTTAACTTAAAATTTTAAGGCAGCTGCTGAACTTAAGTTTTTAAGTTGAAACTGATGAAAACGTTTTACAGTGTATGAATTTCTTCTTTCAGACAAATACAATCAGAGTTATATTAAAAAAAAGTCCTGGCTTTTTCAAGCTTTTTGCCTCTGGGGAGTTAATAAAGGCCTTCTGAAGCATGTTATGAACCATAATCTCTAGCTTCTGCTAACTGCCGTATGCACGCTCACGGGAGAGTGGCATTCCAGCAGATGACGTAGGACATAGGCGAACGTGGTGACGAAAGTGGAAGTGCAGAGGAAAGAGCAAAACAAAACACCAGTCATGAATTAGACATACAGAATGAGTATTTGTAAAGAAATATGGCAGAGGATTTTGATATAAGCCAAGAGAAGCAAGAAGTTTTTGCTTCCTTTGCTTCTGTAAACAGTTTTAAATATGGATATTTTTCTATCAAAAATGCATTGATTTGCTTTAGAAGGCCTTTATTAACCCCTGGAGCTGTGTGAAGCACTTTTTATGATGAATGGATGTACTTTATGGGATTTTAAAATCTCAACAGCCATTCACTGCCATTATAAAGCTTAGAAGAGTCAGGATATTTTTTATTATAACTCTGATTGTATTCGTTTAAAAGAAGAAAGTCATATACACCTAGGATGTCTTGAGGGTGAGTAAATGGGGTAATTTTTATTTTTGGGTGAACTATCCCTTTAAGTTTGCTCTACTTAAATCAATTAATCATTTCAAGCATTTTACAGTGAGTACAAAAAAAGCCCTCATGCTTGGTTGCCACTTTTTGACCTTTTCATTACGTCCATATGCTCAGTGGAATCAAAATAGGAAGCATGACATCATAGCACGGATGAACTCTTATTTTTCCCCCGTGTCTCTCCTTCACAGACGTCATGTTCAAAGGCAAGCCAAAATCCATGTAAGAAGTTTTGTCTCCACACAATTTCTAATCTTGACAGGTGGAGGATTCGGAAAATGGATTGAGTCTGGATTTGGAAGGGAGGTGTGTCAGGCTGTCTCATTCTATTTTTTTTCCCTCTCAGCTCTGCACCAATTTCATATTGATGAGCTCGGCACCAACTCAAATTGCATGTCTTCTTTAAACATTTAACCAGCAAAGCGAGCGATCATACTCTTTACTGAAATCCTGCTCAAATCCAAATGCAAATCCCATTGCAATGAATAGATCACAGAGAAAGGATTTCACAAGCGCCATACAAAGAATCATCACTTTTAAGATTGCTACACACACTTTGAGTAGAGTTTGAGAATGTTTCTGTAAGTTGATTATGTTGTTCATATATGGATATTACTTCTTCGAAAATGGCCTCTTCAGAACATGAGCCTTTAAACATGTTTTTATACTGAGTGGATGAAGCATCGTGATCGCTGCGGGAAGGCAAAGAGTTTGCTTTTCTGTGCCGTACTAAAGAAAGGCGTACATTCAGACGACAATTATCCCATACTTCTGCCCTATTAAACTCCTACATTGACTTATCCATGGGAGCGATGCAGAACGAATCAGCTTCTTTCTCTCTAATGGCTTGTTTCAATGAATTATTGCCATTGTTGCTTGTGGTGACTATAAATTATACCTTGTCTTAATTTTATAGACAGAAGACAGTTAATTGTTCTGGATTTCTGGATTTCATCTTTTACATTCTTTCTCTATTTACTGAGTTGTAAGATTATAAAATATATTAAAAGAAAAAGCTTTATATGCTCACTAAGGCTGCATTTATTTGATCAAAAATATAGCAAAAACAGTAAATATTGTGAGGAATTATTACATTTGCAAAATAACTGTCTGTTTTAATACAATTTAAATGTAAAGCTCAATTTTCAGCATCATTACTCCAGTCTTCATGATCCTCCAGGAATCATTATAATATGCTGATATAGTGGTCAAGTAAAAAAAAAAAACAAAAAAAAAAACAAGTAGTATTATTAATGCTGAATCAATGTTCAGGACACAAAAGAAAACTAAACCAAAAAACCCTACTGACCCCAGATATTTTATTTAATAATCGTACGTTTTTTGTAATATTCATTCAATGCTTTACAAACCTGCCACAACAATGAATAAATGAATAATCTTCATTTCGGGCTTTTCCTCTGCAAACACCACTACATGCAATTACCTGTGATTAATATGATTAATTAAACCACGTATTATAATAAAGTAATGAATTTGATTACAATTTTTAATTGATTGACAGCTTTACTATTTGCATACCAATGCAAGTCAGTTCAATCGCTTGCGTAACTCGCCGAGATGTTTGCATTTACAATTCTAAAGTGCCTTTATAAGGCCTTTTTGCTTTCACAATGAAGAGAGATATGAAAACCCATGTCTCCTCTGTGCCAGTCAAACCCATCCTCTTGAATGTCCTGAAAGGACACAGCTTAGAAGAGATAATCAAGGAATATATAAAGGAATCTCTCCTGCCCCAAGCCAACGACTGGTCCTTTTTACAAATTCATCTGCAGCCTTCAGAGGGACTTAGCATTATATCTTAAACGCTTTCAAGAGATAACCAAATGAATGAGGGAGAGATATATTTTACAAAACTATTTAATACATACTTTTTTTATTTTTTTTTTTATTTTACCTTATTTTATTTTATTTTATTTTATTTTATTTTATTTTATTAATTTAATTTTATTTATGTTTTTTAAATGTCCAGCACTTTCAAGAGATAACCAAATGAATGAGGAAGATAAATGTTTTCTCAAACTATTTAATACATTTTTATTTTATTTTAAATGTTCATTATTTTATTTTATTAATTACATTTTTTAAATGTCCAACGCTTCCAAGAGATAAGCAAATGAATGAGGAAGAGATATGTTTTATCAAACTATTTAATACATTTTAATTTAATTTAATTTAATGTTTTTTTTAAATGTCCAATGTTTTCAAGAGATAACCAAATAAATGAGGAAGAGATGTGTTACCAAACTATTTAGTACATTTTTATTTTATTTTAAATGTCCATTATTTGCATTTTATTTTATTTTTATTTTATTTTATTTTATTTTATTTTATTATTTTTTTAATGTCCTACTCTTTCAAGAAATAACCAAATGAGGAAGAAATGTTTTACCAACCTATTTAATACATTTTTAATTTATTTTAAATTTCCATGATTTTATTTTATTTATTTTATTTTTTAATGTTTTATTATTATTATTATTATTTTACTTAATTTTATTTATTTATTTTTTTTTAAGATGAGACACTGCAGGTGAATAGGGTAAAAAAAAAAATCACTAATAGTTATCACCTTACCCAGCTGACTGATTACATTGACAGTTGGCAACATTTTTTGTATTACAAGTTTTCTAAAATATAAGGTTTAAATATGCAAATAAGACATTATTTAATGAAATATGTGATAATTTGCATACATTTCTAGTACAAAAATCTAAACACTGGATGAAGTCTGTTTCAAAATTCTTGTTTTATTTTTTTGACATATTAGAGTTGTAGAGTTGTTAGAGTGTTTTTGCAGAGGGGATTTCTCATTTTGTCACCCCATAATTCACAAAATATTTAGATTATTTTTCAACATTTTGGGGGGAATAAAATGTTGTATATAATCAAGCTAATTATATATGAACAAATCCCTCTGTAAAAACCTTCAGTATATAGACAGGAATAAAAATGTAAAGTCTGGTGTGTGTGTGTGTAATAGCTCAGTTTAGAAGAAAAAGCTCATTTTGGGAAAACGGCCTTTAAAAATATGCTTTGTAATTGAAATCTATTGACACAAATAGATAAAGTGCTATAAAAGAAACACTTAACAGTGTCTTTTGGATGTTTTCTTTTCACTAGTCTGAAAAAACACTTGAAAAACCAAAATCTCAAATTTGACAAGTGCAAGAAAAAACTGTCTTTTTGCCTGCAGTGTCTCCCCTTTAAGCATTTTTAGTTTAATAATACAGCTTTCCAGTGTCTTGTTACTTGTGTTTTCATTGCACAACACTGTAAGCCATAACTGTGTAACAAGCCTATAAAACAACAACATATTTGAGTGCATTATTGCGCTCCGGACGAAATCTCACGCTATTCCTGAAGTTTCTCCACACGTTGGAAAATGAGCTTTGGGAAGTTCGAGGCTGCATTTATTGGCAGACAGGTAATCGCTCTAATAGGCCGTTTCTAGACGATTAAGAGTCACTATTTGTGTTTTATTTTTATTGGAAAAAGAAAGCAAGGGAATCTGACCCAGAGCGGAGCAATGAATAATTTTGGCGCATAAATCATGTCCTTACATGAAATTAGGACATCGTTAAAGAAAAGGAGGGGTCGGAAGCGCCGCATTACTGCAGGGAGAAGCCTAGAAATACCCATAAGTATATTAGAAGAGGCGGCGATCGCACACCTAATGTATTTAAGCGCAATCCACTCGAGATGGGCTAAATGCCACGCTTGATGCTATATCTTAACTTAATGCTCTGTCAATATTTATTCGCCGGCGTGACGACGGCGAGGTTCTGTAGCTGCGTGTGGTCTTCGGCCCTCCTTTAAGGATCGGCTCTCCCGTGGCACATATGTCAATTTGTCTGGTGATTTATGATGTTGACTAACTGAGCTGGTATCACCTAACTCATTCGGAGAGAGGCCGTACAGGATACTTGGCAGGCGTCCACTTTGTAATGGGAAAAGCAGTAGGCAAGCATAACCCTCATGAGGCAGCCAGGAAAGATGAGAAAATAAGTGGGTCAAGCACTAGGCGCAAGGGCACGAGGATGGAACAGGACCTGTGAAATCAATGCCGCTTTCTTCAAGAGCCGCTTTTGTGGGATATCGAACACCGCAAAATGTGTAGCCGAGTGGCGGCTGACAGCGACGAGGTGATATCCTTTTATATTTAGCTTTGATTATTTCATCCTCTGGTGATGGCAGTCATTTAAACACATAACAGCCGACAAGGTTCATATTGTCTCCCCCGCCACGCTATTCTTCTCCAGCCCCGGAGCGTGCCGAGTAATCAGGGATTCTCGCTGTGTGTAGACTTTGGTGACACTGGGCACAAAGCTGCGAGGGAGGAGCATCCTGTGATATCCCATGCACTTTTGCGCCACATTCCTGCTTTGTTTAATGACACCGGCATTCGCGGCTTTAATGGAAAACATTTCCCGAGACGAAAAGCGGCTCTGCGCAGATACCTGAGGTGCCCACCGCACCGACCGGTGGATATCTCACCTCGCTGACAAGATGTCACTGTTTCAAAGCACGTCGGAGACACGGCACGCTTCTCCCGCGACTTGAAATCATTTATTTATTGCATTCTGGCCATGGGCACGTTGCCACTGCTACTCTCCACCCTAAATGTACTCGTAGCAGCGCTTTAAACATTTCACAGCTTACTACAGGTGTGTTTTCCCAAAGATAAGCCATTTTGCTTTAGGTTAACCCTGTTATCTGTCTTACATTGCTGTGGTAGGTTTATCTGGAGTTAGCACTTCCTTTGTTGCCTTGAGGTCTCCCACAGGCAAAGGAGAGGATGTCTCATCAACTGTTTTCTCATTACGCTTCTTTTTAGTAACAATGCAACACAATAAAGGCAAATCGGAGGACGCTGTTGAGTCTAATGAATCAATGGAATGGAACAGAGACATTTTAAAGAAACGTTCAGACGGAATGGGATATTTTTCCAGACCAGTGCCATGCTTTCTTGACTCACTAGGTATGAGACATTTCTGATGCAACCAATAACACCAAAAGGGAACTTGCTATGAATTAATTATGTGTGCCCAACTTTCAAATATTTTGATGCCGAGGGCTTCCAAATAGGATGGTCCCTTTGCAAGGGAGCCTATTCCTAACATTTAAAACCAGCTACACTACTGTTTCAAAAAAGTTTGGGGTAAGATTTTAAATCTTAAAACTTATTCTCACCAAGGCTGCATTTCTTAAATGCAAAAATACAGGAAAACAGTAATCTTGTAAAATGCAACTAAAATTTAAAAGAACTGTTTTCTGTTTTAATGCATTTCAAAATATTTTATTCTTGTGATGTAAAGCTGAATTATCAGCATCATTACTACACTCTTCAGTGTCACATGATACTTCAGAATTCATTCTAACATGCTGATTTGGTGCATTTATATTAATTATGAATGTTGAGATAAGCTGTGTTTTTTTTGTGGAAATTGTGATACATTTTTTGTTTGTTTATCTAAAATAGAAATGTTTTGTTCATTATAAATGTCTTTCTGATCAATTTAATGCATTTTTGCAAAATAGCAGTATATATATTTTGTGCATTTTACTGTTTAACATAAATAAATAAATGTTGTTTTGTTACATTATGAATGTCTTTCTGATCAATTTAATACATTTTGCAAAATAGCAGTATAAATATTTTGTGCACTTTACTGTGTAACATAAATAAATAAATAAATAAATGTTTTGTTACATTATAAATGTCTTTATGATCAATTTAATGCATTTTTGCTAAATAGCAGTATAAATATTTTGTGCATTTTACTGTGTACAATAAATCAATACATAAATAAATAAGTTGTTTTGTTATATTATTAATGTCTTTCTGATCAATTGAATGCATTTTTGCTAAAAAAAAACAGTATAAATATTTTGTGCATTGTACTAAAATAAATAAATAAATAAATGTTGTTTTGTTACATTATTAATGTCTTTCTGATCAATTTAATGCATTTTTTCTAAAAAGCAGTATAAATATTTTGTGCATTTTACTGTGTAAAATAACTAACTAAATAAATATGTTGTTTTTTTACATTATAAATGTCTTTCTGATCAATTTAATGCATCTTTTTCCCAAATAGCAGTATAAATGGTAGTATAACTATATTTTGTGCATTTTACAGTGAAATATATATGTGTGTGTGTGTGTGTGTGTGTGTGTGTATATATATATACATCCAAAATGTTAATAATTGTTTTTTGTATTAAAGCCCCCCACCCAAAAAAATAAACAAATAATTAAATAAATAAAATAAGTTAAAAAAGTGGTTCAAATATGTAAGATGGTTTTGTTTTAAGTTGACACCACATCTGCTTTCTACCCACTACTTGTGAATTTTAACTAGTCTTTAAAAAGCAGAATAAAACAGTAATAAAAGTCCAATTTTGTGAAAATGCTTTATTTATAATTATTTTTAAGACTACTTTGAAGGCTTCTCTGCTACAGATATTACACAAATCAGGGAACACCACAACTGTGAAATAAACACCTGTGCCATAGGTGAACTATGACTGAATGGCTGGTAAAATGTATAGATAGTGGTAAAAATGTACATGACTGTAATGTTGTATTCAGATGAAGAAACCATAGCAATCACAGGTTTATTACTGTGTGTGAAATTAGACTAGAGGCAGTGCTTTTGCAAGGCCATATGGGATGCAGCACAGCCAGGGGTCCGTCATTAACGTAAAGATATGAGATGAAAGCATACGACAAACGAAGAAAATGGAAAAGCGAATGAAAAGATCCAGAAATCTAATTTCTACATATGCACGGTTAAACAACTGAGAGCAACACAGAGCAATTGAAGGACATTTCGCAATTGCTGTTTCTGTAGAAGCAGAGGAAAAAAAACGCTAGTGCTAGAAGGAAACGGTTTCCAAGCCCTCTTGCATGATTTTAGTAAATGGTTTAATTTGATATAAATCATCGTCGAGCTAGATGGGGGAATATCTCATTTACAAATTGTGTCCTCGTTTGTTAGTGGCACGGCACCTCAATTACCCGCCAAGCAGCTTTTTATTTATTCATGCGCACAAAGTCATGTATTCATGAGGATTAAGCAGAGACTCTCACAGAGACTGGCAGCCACAGACAGCATATTTTAACAGAAGGGGAAAATCTGACACAGATTAAACTATAAGTAGATGGGGGAGAATGGAGGACCCGTGGCTTTGTGCATTCATAGGTCAGTGCTTGGTCAGTTTCCCAAACAGCCCCATTCTGAGAAATCTTCCTCACTATGAAAAGACTTAGGGGGCAAACTTCAAAGAACAGTTCATGCAAAAATTAAAATTCGGACATCATTTACTCATACTCTTGTGGTCCTAGACCTCTCTCCTCTATCGATCCCTAGACCGCTTTCTTTCTTCGGCGAAACTCACAAGGTGATTTTTTTTTTATCCCCACGTTCTTCTGAATGAAATGAAAGTAAATGGAGACTGAGTGCTTCAAGCTCCAAAATGGCAATAAACCAGTGGCTCCCAACCTTTATGATTTGAAGGCCATTCCACTGAGCAGCACAATATTCAAAAGCCAGTATTTTTGATATTTTTGCTGTAATTATGACACAGCTGTTTGTTTTAGACAAGAATATAGTTGTATTAAATTCCAGAAGTAGAACTGTATGTTCTTCAGTAATAATAATAATAATAATTTAGGAAAACAAACAAACAATCACAGAATTAATACGTATGACAGTGTGCACTATATTACCTTTTTTTTTTAACACCTGTTTGTTTTTTTAAAGAATATTGATATTAATATTAAATTAATTAACTATGATTCATTTTTATGATTCCAGACGTTTCAAGAAGTGTGTTCTTCGTTAATATAATAATAATAATAATAATAATAACAACAACAGTAGTTATTTAAATAAATTAAATAATTAATAAATACATATTTCAGTTTACATCTTGGTTTTATGTATTTTAACTTAACTTAAATAAATAAATACATGCATACATACATACATACATACATAAATGAATGAATAAATAAATAAATACATAAATATTTCAGTTTGCATCTTGGTTGTATGTATTTTAACTTAACTTATAATGATAATAATAATTTAGGAAAATAAATACATACGTACATAACCAAATGACTAAATAAATAAATATTTCTGTTCGCATCTTGGTTTTATGTATTTTAACTGAACTTGTAATGATAATAATAATAATTTAGGAAAATAAATAAATAAATACATACATACATACATACATACATAAATGAATGAATAAATAAATAAATACATAAATATTTCAGTTTGCATCTTGGTTTTATGTATTTTAACTTAACTTATAATGACAATAATAATAATTTAGGAAAATAAATAAATAAATACATACATACATACATGAATGAATGAATAAATAAATAAATATTTCAGTTTGCATCTTGGTTTTATGTATTTTAACTTAATTTTAACTTAACTTTATTAATAATGATGATAATAATAATAATAATAAATTAGGAATAAATAAATAAATAAATTAATTAATTAATTAATACATACCATCTTGGTTTTATATATTTTAATTTCAAATGAAGCTGGATTAATTTAATATATAATAATTTAGCAATTTAAATACTTTTAAGACAGCCTTAACAGTTTGCCTATAATAATAATATTTGTAATAATAATAATAATAATAATAATGATTAGTATTATTTAGGTAAATAAATAAATACATGTATTTTAATTTAAAGTCAAGTTTTTAGTGCTTTTAGTGGGCCCTTGATCCCCTGATGCAATAAAGGACAATAAAAAAAACATAAAAGTAGTTCTTAAGACAGTATGCATATATAATTTTTTTAAGACATATGATAACTTTGTATGAGAAATGGTTAGGAATATAAGTTAGAAACCAGTCAGAATAATTCATTAAAAAATCTGACTGATCACTGTTTAAATAATGTGTTAAAGGTTATCAGTTAACTGGAATAACATCACATGACTTATAGTAAAGCAAGAGTCACTTTTTTTGATTCTGTTTGTTTTTTTTTTCATCTTTTTTAACCTGCATGGGAAAGAATGACCATTACATGACTCTAACAAGTCAAATAAGAAGGTGATTAAACAATGACAGAATGAATGGACTACCCCTTTAAGAAGATATCATGCGTGAGAATGAAAAAAAATGTATATATGAATAGAAACGCATCACTGTTATGGCAGTCTAATGAATTCCCACTGTATCGTACACGAACAGAAGAGGGGGAGGTGATGTAGTGACATTGTGTAGGAGAATACGGAGAGTGAATTGGTGTAGCTATTTGTGTGACTGATTTTTATAATAAACCACATGGCCGCATTAAAACATACAGTGCGGCTTGAAATGTGCCACAGGACAAACGCTCATTCTGGTGACTTGAAAGCGAGGAACAACAGCCTTCTCCATTCGTCTTCCTAGCTCACGCTTCTCATCAGGAAATCCTGGGTATTCTTTTTCCAGCCCGTACTCACAGCCACATTAGACACATTTATCAGGATTCGCCAACACCATTATGACAGGCCTTATCAAATTATCTGCCGGCACAACTGGCTGTGAGTGAAGAATTAGAAACACTAACTTCACTGAGGAATGCAATTTGCTTGGATACGGCGTGTCGAATGCTCGAGAGCGTGGCGCTTGGCCCAGCGGAGCGTTAACAGAATGGTCGCTGCTTCCTGATTGGCTGTCTGTTGGGACAGATGTCCTCATGTCGCTCCGACTCGAGAGGTGGATGTCCCTGCAAGCCATGACAGATGCTCCGAAAGGTAAAACAGATGGAAGTGACTCGGGGAGCGTGCGGCTATGGGCAGTTAAGTTGAGGAATAATGGGAATAATCAGTCTAAAAAGCGAAAGACGGAGACGGGGTCCGTGGCCACGCAAGCCCAGGCGAAAAGGGAGAGACACGAAGCTCCCGAGAATGATTAAAAGTGACTCCCGCGACTCCCGTTCGGCGCAGGCGGCTATAATCAGACGCTCTGCTCCGCTACCCAGTACTTCTCCGACAGGGGAAGAACAGGTGTGCACCATCACACCGGGATCCAAATATGCGATCCAGTTCCCAAGCTCAAGAGTGTTTACCGGTGTTGTTAAGAAATGGAGTGTAAAATGCCTAATTAGATACACCTTGTACGGCATGTTTGTTAAGAATTATGAATTCAAAATACCTTTGGCGTAATGAAACGCCTACGAGCCATCTTAATGGGATGATTAGTCACAGGACAGGCCGGTTTGAAAAACGTGTGCTTTGATTTAGCGCTAAGCAGAACCATAACGCGGCGTAATGCGTCTTGCTGAAAAATCAGCCCGGCGTCGGAAGACGCCGCGTCGCCGATATGAATCTCGGCTGGCTCGTGTTTTTCGCTCCTTCAGCTCGTCTCATTATTAACTTATGAAACCTCTTCACGGCCGAGTTTAAAAATGAGACGGCGATATGGAGCTCTGAAAATAAGGGCCCGGGCATTCATCGGATAAACACGGGGCCTGCTTTATGGGTTCTACCTGCGGGTTGCCATTGGAGACACGGCGTCTCTACAAAGACATGCATAATTAACTGAGACTGTAGAGTGTGGAGGTGTAAAAGAGATCTACGAGCTGAGGCGCATCAAGGCGTCTATTATCAGTAGAGCATCTCTCGTCATTAGAATGCAAATCTACAATTTCAAGGACAAAACCCTCATCAACTGGTGCGATAGGCCCCGGCTGTCCTCAAGCCCGGTCCTCTCGTCATACCTTCGCTTAATGCTTTCCCGCGTGCGTGCGGCTTAGCACGCCGTGCCTCGTTTGGAGTTGCATTTTTACACTGACAGCAGGTCTGATCATCAATTATTATAGCTCACTGGCTCTAAAATGGGCATATCCCCCGGTGTGACACTTGCAGCTTTGACCACGGGCGTGAGGGGGAGAGACCGGGGGAGAGTGAGAGAGTTAACCCAGAAGAGCAGTGCACCTGCATGCACAGTGACATCAGGCATCAAAGTGGCAGAGGCGAACGGCCATGCCGCAAGACAACATCTGCCTCCCGCTGTGACCGACTAGTTAAGCCGGACACACAATCAAGGACACACACGGTGGCTCGGTTAAAACTGCTGCAGACCTGCTTTGGAAATCGGACCACAAGTTTCACGGTTTTAACAGAAAAAGAATGCAGGAACGCAACAGTGCCCTGTAAAGTGGTTTATCAATACGCATTTTACTATATACATCGGAAACACTATGGTAGGTTTAACTTTAAATTGAAATTTGAATGATAAATTACATTAAAATGATGTTTTTGGAAGTAAAAAGGATGATTTGCCATATAATTTAAAGTGAAAATCTGTATTATTTTAAGTATTTTACATTAAACATTTTGTCGGCAAAGAAAATGAGTTAGTATAAAATTTGCTACATAAAATACAACAAAATCAACAAAACTAAAATATGATGGTTGTTATCTGTACATTTTAAAACAAAAGGTAGATTATTATGAAATATATATTATTAATATTACCATACATGTACCATAAATAAGACAAATAGGCATATAATGCTTTAAATGTTGTAAATGTATTATTATTATTATTGTCGGTCTCCATTTCTTTTCTTTTCTTTCTTTCTTTCTTTCTTTCTTTCTTTCTTTCTTTCTTTCTTTTATTTAATATTAATATTATTATTATTGAAAGGACATACAGATTTGCAGAAAAATAAAATGATCAAATAAAAAATATACAAAATAATAAATAAATAATAAAATCAAACAAACTAAAACACGGAAATGCTAAATGTACAATAATTAAGATAAATAGGCATATAATGCTTTAAAGATTGTAAATGTATTATTATTATTATTGGCAATCTCTTTTTCTTTCTTCCTTTCTTTTTCTTATTTAATAATAATAATAATAATAATTATTATTATTATTATTATTGAAAGGACATAGATTTGCAGAAAAAATACAAATATACAAAATAATATATATATATATATATATATATATATTATTGTTGTTATTATTATTATTATTATTATTAATGCCAATTTTCCCTTTTATTCTTTCTTTCTTTCTTTTTCTTATATAATAATAATAATAATAATAATAATAATAATAATTGAAAGGACAGATAGATTTGCAGAAAAACAAAATAAAAATAAATTAAATTAAATGTGGATTATTTTTCAAGTAGGCTGGTATATTAGTATTACTATACATGTACCATAAATAATACAACTAGGCATATAATGCTTTAAAGGTTGTGAGTGCATTATTATTCGTTCTTTCTTTCTTTTTAACAGTAATGTTTGAAATTATGGCTCTGATGTAATGCTAGTGTTTGACCACAACAGTAAATGACTGTGCATAATTCCATACTGTATCTTGTGTTTGGACTCATGGTCACATGATGAAACCTCACAGAACACAAGCAAAGTCTGTCTTCTTTTAACTAGAGAGCAGCAACATGGTAAATAAAGATTTATATACAGTATCTGGTTCAACATGGAAAATTCTGCATGGCGTGACAGATGCTGAACAGCTGAAACCCCTGGGAGTTAGGACCGCCTGGAATGAGAGCAAATCAATGCAACCGAGCAGGTGCGCAGAAGAACCAGGGCACAGGGACACTCGTGGCTAGTCGGCTCGGCGGCTAGAGGTGCACTTTGGTGGCTCGCCTGGTGAGCGCAAAGTGGCAGGCAACTGCTTGACCCTCCTGCTGCTCCGCTGCCTGGAGGTCCCACAGATGCTCGGTAGCAGCAGCATGGCCTGCGAACTTGACCATGGCAAATGTGATGAATGCACCAGCTCTTCTGCGCGGAGGCTACGCCTCTGCCAGGCCTCCATGTTCAGTGTCAAGCCCTCAAAAGCTCCTGTCATATTTTGTTAGCCCAAACACTTCCTGCCAGGGCAAGTCTAATCCATCCTCCGTGTGTCCCAAATGAAATCCTTTTTCCTCCACTCAGCAAAGCTCCCTTGTTCCCACACTCCATCTGTCTGTGTTACTGGCCCCGAGCTCTTTCTGAAGTCATCCATTTGTTTGAGAATACCAATTTATCAACGAATCAGAGCTCACATTGATCACCGGACCACAGGGTGCCACCAAGTAATCCGCTTCCTGCATGCACACGCACACGCGCCTAGATTACATCCTACTGACCTGCGCGAAGATAAAGGACTAGGAGCTAAAAAAGATTACTTATTCACATTCGATCGGCCTCGTATTAGCTGCATTTTACTCCTCTTGTTGATAAATTGGAAACGGAGCGAGCTACGTTTTGCTTTCATATAACAATAGGGAAGGTTTTCTCTCAATACATCAATCCTAAATAGCCCACATACTGTAGGTAGATTGAACGGCCTAGTTTACAGAGGAATTTGCAGATGTTTGATTTCATGAATATGCAATACACGATTTTCACTAATGCTACATCTAAAACGGCTTCAGCGGTTTATTAACGCGACACCAAAAAATGACACGGGTCAATAACGTTACTGTCACCGAAAATACAACCTCTCAGACGCCGAGTCTGTTTTGCTTTAAAAGACCATATTGACGCTCGGTTATTTTGGTCAATAATCCTATCTGAGGCCCATCTTTATCCTTGCCACTGCCTGCATATGAAAAATGAGAAAGAGGTGAGGACATGCATTTTAATCAATTCGCGGTGGCATATTTTAGAAACCCACTTCTCTGTGTAGACACAACTGTCCTAACATTAGACGCAGGCACAATTTGTGATAAAACGGCATATATAAATAATATAAAATACCCTTAATTTGGGCTCTTTAAGTAAATGCCCTCAAATAGAAAAACAAAAAAAGACTGCATGGTCTATTAGCGCTGCTAAACAAATAAATTAAATGAATATAAATTAGCAGAATAAATAATATAATATGCTTAAATTTCAACTTCCGCAGCTTATATTTAGTCTCCATGTGACATTTCTGAGGTTTTTAGGACTTACTTTTTGTGTAAGAGACAAAAAAATCTTGTTAAAGCTATTGGTAACAAATTGCATTTAATAAAACATTAACATATCAATTTTTCAGTGGCTTTCTGTTTTCCTGTTGCATCCGAATGAGGAAGCAGGCTGTTCGTTCCTACCCCTTGCACCAGCAGGCTGGATTCTGTTGACGTCAAGGAGGCGAGTGTTTCTGAAGGATGATAGACTTCTAACAAAATGCGTTTGATTGATGGAACTGGAGTCTGCAGTCTGGTTCTGTTCACAAAGTGAATCAAGAGCATGAAAAATTGATGTGTATCCAAGACATACATCCTGGCATTTTAATGCTTTGATAATGAGCTGCTCTACATATTTCTCTGGCAGCCATACATGAAAGTGGCCACCGAAATCATGCCATTTGGGACAAACGTAATCAAAATGACATTTAGATGATGAAGCCTCAAAGTGTCATTAACAGAAGTGCCTTTGCAGCCTGTCCGTGTTCTGGTCATGGATGAATAAACACTAGCTCTGATAACCTCCTCAGTTGCAAGAAAATTAAAATATAAATGGTTGAATATGCTATGATTATTTTGATTTTATTTATCTATTTTATTATTATTTATGATGTAAATTTGCATTAAATTGAATGAAACATTCCTCTAAACCACTAGATGGCACAAAAACGTGGCGTAGCACTTTCTAAAACAATCGCTTTTCAAGATGCATGTGCAAAATTGTCTGATCCTTGACGTGATCATGGGCTGCAGCGCAAAGTTGATTCTGTGCTTACTTGATCTAATATTTGATGTTTGTTTTAAATGTTAAAATGTTTAAGTAACAAATGAGAATCGCTAAAATGGATGCATATATTTTGAGACAAATGTCTTCTTAATGACTTGCAGTTTTGCTTAAGATAACTAAAGTTTTTTTTTTTTTTTAACAACGAAAGAATATGCAAAAGCATGGTTTTTGGGGCTAAAAGGCACACAATAATTAAGATGATACATAATAAAAGGCTGACTTTTCCATTTGTTGAAATGACATTGTTAGAATCAGATGGTACATATCATATATTGTGTTGGGTGTCCATCTTAGAGATAATCACCATGTTTACAATGTAACCATCATATTTAAAAACATGATATGAATCATATCATACAATAAAATATAATTTGCTGTTACTACTGTAAAGCTGTATTAAATTATTATGGGATCTCCTTCAATGCTTTCAGAATCTTTACATTTTAAAATGATTTTTTTTTTTTTCTGTATTTACCTTTTTATATTAACATTTTAATGACAGTGTATTTACTGAACAAAAATTAATTATTTTATTTTTCAAAATATGCAGAAAATAGTACAAACTTTGCTAAAGTGATTGTTCTAAACAAGTATTAACAAGTATCAAGTATTATTTAAAAAACATTATTTTAGCTAAAGTTTTTATATCAATACTGTCTACCTTTTGCCCCATGCTGGAGAGCCTTTTACCCTGTGTGTGGGGTAAAAGGCCCCAGTTGCCACCTCATACATTTATAAGATTTTAAATCGAAATAAACGACTTGTATGGTTTATTGTCACACAAAATCTGTTGCTCCATGAATGTTAAATACAAACATATATATTTTTTCTGCAATTATATATTTTAATACATTTTTTCTTATGGTGAGCCTTTAGCCTCATTGTACCCTAATAATAAAAAGTAGTTTGAATATTTGCATACAAAAAAGTAACTTTCAATGGCAAATGCTGTTTATTTGCAAATGCATTTCAAATGTAATTAATAAAATAAAATAAACAGAGTGTCTATTACTAAGTGCAAATAGCCCGCCTTGTTGGCAGAGGCTATTTACACTAACTCCGCCCACCAACATGTGACTGGACTAGTCAACACTATTAAACATAATGGGTCTCTCCCCTTTTAAATCTCATATCACATTGGAAAGACATTTTTTTCTATTAAAATGAAGGAAGTAATTAAAAAGTTGAAAATAAAGTATCGGGTAGGGCTTTATTGTTCCAATAAGTTGGCATACATTTAATAATTTGAATTAAAATTATAATTCACACTCAATACATTATTATTGCATACTGTTTTATAATGTACTACAATACCAAGGTGCTGATAATTGGCACTATTTGGAATAAGTAGTATAAATAGCAGAAAATCCTGCTATTTCAACATATCTATAGCTATTTAGAGTTATGTAATAATGGCCAGAAGAAATGCTTATAAAAAATCATTTATCCCAATAGTAATTGTTATTTTAAATTCAATTATTGTTTGAAGGAAATGCAAGAGAGTGCTTGGTAGTACAGTGTTCAATGGATTTAACGGATAAAATAGACTTTTTTTATGTATATACTGCTGTGGATGATGATTTGTAATGTGTAAGGAATGTTTGGGGTTGAGTTAGTTTTTTGAGTCATTTTATGTTGTGCTGTTAATGTGTGGTGTGTTTTTAAGTATTAATGTGGATGTATTTACTGTATGTCACCAGTGTCAAAGACAAATTTCCGCTCTGTGACAAGCAGAACTGACAATAAAGTTAAACTAAACTAAACTTAGTGTAAATAGCATCTATCACTAAAAAAATATGCCATTTTCACTTAGTGTAAATAGCATCTCATCACAAATAGCCGCTGCCTAATAAAATAAAATAAAATATTCTGATTTCTTTTTCTGACACATTTCTGATTCTTTAAGTCATGTAGAAACCTAAACAAGTTTAAAATGAATCTAAAATGAATCTGTCCAGCTTAGTTTGGAACACAGTGGGCAATAACACTCCTATAAAGCATCAGAGTTTACTTTGAAAGTCAGGTCCAACTTTCAGAAAGAGATCTCCACTATCAAACCTTCAGCACCTGTCGATTCCGCTAGCGTGTGAATTGCTCCAATTGCAGAGGGCGCATGCATATTTAATTATCTTTCACTTTGTGAATCTGTATTTCTTTCTTCTTCATTTTTTCAAGAACAGGTGATTTCGATTTTCAGAATCACATTACTTGTCAGAAAAATGAGACGCATCGCCTTGATAGTCAGTTGTTAGCAAGTGCTTCTGAGCTGGGCGTTTGAAGTTCCCCCACGGAGTTCAGAATACTTTATCCAGAGATGCAATCAAACGTGACAGCTATTGATCCATCCTCCAAATCAGACATGAGACTTACTGAACATGTTAACAAGCGCCGAATAGCTGTTTTAATTGTCAGAGCCTTTGAAATCCCAGTCAGAGAGTTCTGCGGTGGGTTTTCATTCAGAACCCGCGTTCATACAGAAAACACTTCAAATGAGTCTCCAAATAACGTCCTGAAGGACATATTCTTAGTGACTGCCGGATTGAAGGCAGTTATGGATATTTTATCGGCAAAAGGTATCTGCTCCTCATTAAAAAGTTATTTAATCCCCTTTATAAATGTTAATTAAAAAGCTAATCTGATGATTTCAAACCAATAAAAGCTTATAGAAATTCGCTCTGTGTACTCAAACTAGCAGGATATTTTCAAGACGGACTGAATTAACACACACAACTGCAATATTTGAATTGATTTGGTTCATTTTAGTGCAATTCCTGATTTATATCATTCCCTGTATGTGGATAATATGAGGAAAAACAATCAGAATCATTGCTGAAGAAAAACTAAAAAACAAAATGTACATTTTTAATCATTCAAATCATTTTCTAACACGTATAAATGAACACGCATTATGAACAAAGGTAGAAATGTATTTATTAATTTAATTTTTGCCTCAATCCCCAAAACACAGCTGCTTAACACACTGTTCTGGAGCTTTCTTGTATGACACATTCCTAACTCATCCAGGGAAACAAAGGAGATTTTAGTGCTTTGACTTGACTTTCCAGATCAATACATCGTCTCCCCAAGACAACTATCAATGGCATTTGAAGTAGACTAAACACAGGTTTCCCTCAATATCAGCTCAAAGAGTCAACTCTTTCCTAAAACCCTCTTGGCTATGACGGATAAACAGATGAAACCAATCAAATCCCACCTGACCGGGGCCAGACATGAAACAGGCAAAAGACAGAAAAGAAAAAGGGGCAAAACTGGCATGGGAATACTAAAAATGTGTACATTCATCCCGCCGCTGGTTTAATTTAACTCGGTCTTAACGCGGCAGCTGGAAATAGGTTCCAAAACCCTGCAGCGCAAAATCAGTTATTTGTTTAGCTCAAGAGAAGCCAACTTTGCAAATATGGTTTGGTTCAAGTGACCGTCCCAATATGATTACTGGTGTCCCGTGGAAGGTCTTTAACAAGCATGCGAGCAAAAAAAGCTTTTTCATTCCAGTCGTTTCATTTCTCGTCTGTTTTTATTCCTTTTAAACTCAAGCATTCATGCATGCTGGGCCGAAGATGAGATGACTTGCTATGATGGTTGAAATACAAGCATCGCTTTGATGCAGTTGTGTCATATTACAACTCTGAGTGAGATATTACGCTTAAATCAGTCAGAATATTGCTATTATGATGAAAACAGCTAAAACTGCTTGCTTTTCAGCATGTCTCAACTGACTCGCAGTCAGTGACTGACACATATGTTTTCATCTCAAGCACAGATATTATTTCACAATGTCATTTTTTTTTACACTAAAGCCTGATGTGATATACTAAAATCCAAATAAAAGCACCATCAAACAGCTTTAGACATGCGGCCTGTTCTCCCGGTGGTAATTAGCAAATATTTTTGGATGTAAGAAAGATCTGTACCTATAAAAGATCACAATTTTGAGTACAATGTTCCCGGGGAGGTTTCTGATTGGGAAATGGAAAACAAAATGTAGTGTAATTAAGCTACACATTCATTACCGATAACTGAATAAAATAATAGGCAGCCTGATTTAATGAAAATGCGTTTTACGCAGCGTCCCATCACTTATGCCGTGTTTATAACATTGTTTTACATGCTCCGCTTGAGATTATCCGAAAAGGCCAACCTAGCATCTGTTAAACCACTAACAGCAATAACAGCTACGCTCTGCCAAAGTGAAAGAGAGAGAGAGCATTTAATATCGTAGGCTAAAGCAACTCCATGCATGTTTCAGATCTAAACACTGCGGCAGAAAACAATAACAAAAATTACCCATGAATGCACTTAGGGAAAGTATACATTAAAGCTCTTACTCTGAAAGTGTATGGGCACTGTTAAAACTGTAATCTTATTATATTTAGAATGAATAAAATGGATTGGTTTATTTGAATTTATTTTTTTCATACACCAGATTAGATCTCAGAAAGGGAAGACATAAGCTGGTCACACGTGGCCATATGCTACACATCAGGAAATCTCTCTCAATGACTAATACTTCACTAATGACGCAGCGGCAACATGCTTTTAGCTAGTAAAATGGAGACTCCCTGAGACTAAATCTGTTAGGCTGCACTGTAGACGCATGAGAAGGTCTTTACATTCAAAAGTAAAATGGACTTCACAAAGGCACTTTATAAGCTATATATGCATTCATTAATCTGCATATATGATTCAAGATGAACGTTTGCGTAAATTCACTTAAAAGGAAATCTAATGAATGTGGCATTACAACTGCATCCATTCAGAATTTTCCTTATATTCATGTGTAACATTTCTGAAAACATATGCTTAAAAATTGGTTTAAATGAATGAAAATATGCAGCTATTTCAGTAATGCATTATTTTATACTCCCATTCAAAAGTATGAGGTAAAAGGAATTATTACTTTATTCAGGAAGGTCAGTACAGGCATTAATGTTTCAATGTTTCTATTTCAAATATAATTCTTTTAAAATGTATATTCCTCAAAAAATCTCAAAAACAAACGTCACATTTTTCACAAAAAATAAGCAGCACTACTGTTTTCAACATTCATAATAATAATAACACGTTTCTTGAGCAGCAAAACAGCATATTAGAAAGATTTCTAAAGGATCATGTGATAATAAAAACTGTAGTAATGATGCTGAAAATTCAGGGTTGCATCACAGAAATAAACTACATCTTACAATATATTCAAACAGAAAACATTTATTTTAAATTGTAATAATATTTCACAATATTACTGTTTTTAATTCATGAGGGCAGTCATGATGAGAACACATGACCAAATAGTAGGGCTGCAATGATAAATCAATGCTTCGCAATTCGTGGATCAATTCTGAGGTTTTCCGAATGCAGCGCAATTCTCTGTGGAAACAATTCTGAGCTCAGTTGATGGCGCTCTAATCTAGTTTTAAACAGCACACTCAAATGCTCACAAAGAAGAGTTTTCCATTTGGCTGAATCATGGCTGACACAAAATACTGTAAACACAGTCCACTGTGAACACCCTTGTAAATCAGTTCAACCTTTTCAAACTTCATGCATGATTATTTTAGGTTCAACTGTGTATAAGGAATTGGAAGCAAGCAGAGTATGGCTGTTTCTAAAGAATGCAGTGTTAAAAACTAAGCTCAGAATTGATTCAAGAGAGATGCAAATCTCAGAATCGATGCAGAATCATTTCTTAATATGTGATGCATCGATTTATTTTCCCAGCCCTACCAAACAGATCATTGTAGCCTACACTGCTGGACCTGATCTGTCCTTGAACCAATACGCTCGTATAGGTTGTTAGTCAAAATCCCTGAAACACAACCTATCAGAGCGTATACTACAATTGCGCCCCTATCGTGGGATTAGGTGTGGTCATTTCTACGAATTAGCCACCTAGTAAATATTTACGAATTATCGTGAGATCGGTGGAAAAAGTCCACACATTGGGCCTTATTTAAGAAACCTGCATAAATATATGAGTAAATTCTGAGTAATTTGCGCGTAAAACAGATCTTCCCGAAAACTGTCCTCCGGATTCACAAACATTCACAATCATTCACAATTAGCATAATCCCCGCCTATGGTTTACAGCTATGTAAAATGCATGTCCAGGAACACAGTGGAATATCTGGTCCTCTTTCTCAGGTTTGGCTCCGGTATATTGCGTAAATGCAAAAAAGATTAATAGGCCATATGCCTAACAATAAGTATTCACGTGTCCACCAAACAGTTTTTAGCCAGCTTCCAAAAAATTTCACACGCTCTTCTGAAATGGTCAGCCAGTGGCTTGAGAATGCTTTGGTGGCACAGCGTTTTTCCGCTTTAGTTGCTATGATGTCGAATATCCATGGCGGCAACGTATTAGTAGCATCTCATTTTTAAGAATTTTACTAAATATAAAAAAGCACTAACCAGTAATATTGACTTTCCATTGTTGTAACATGGTTGGTCGGTATTTGTCCCTCCCCTCATTTACGGCTGGGTAAATAGTGACAGTGACGAGCGCTGTGTTTTACAATAATCAACTCAGTTACAAATAAATAAATAAGAAAGAGGGCAAGGGCAAATGAACTTGTATTTATTATGACAGGGCATCGAAATTCAGTGTCATCAGTTTGCTAAACACACCATTTACACAAGGTAGGGAGCATGTGTACATTTTTTTGTATCAACGAACATTTTGAAAATACGAACATTTTCATGAATTCAAAAGTTTACGTCAGAATGGCTTTACAAATGATTAGCACAAAAATTTGTTCTGCTCGTGTTTCATGAATGAGGCCCATTGCACTGAAATAAACACGCATTTTGACTGGTAATGACGGTCATACGTCATTTCACGATGACAGACGCAGCACGACACTGTCATTATTTTTACGCCCGCTAGAGAGCGCTTAACTTCAAAACATAAATACAGGTCACAATAAGGTGCTTGCACAAACGACCTATAGGGTCGTTTTTAGTTGGAGGACAGGTTGTACTGGACATTTTGACTTTTAGAATAGCTAAATCATGTCTGAGCACAGCTTGTTTGCATCTTCATTGGCTGCTCTTTTCCATTTGTCACCTGGTGGCCGTACAAAACATAATGCAATTGCTACCATTTTCCCACCGGTCCAACGTCTACAAGGCTTATTAAGGATGTAAATCAACACATGCTGCAATGCTGCATGAGTACAGATCTATAAATAACCCTTATGTAATTAATCTGACTTATTTGGAAGGAAACAATGTGACTCATGCAATCACGAAGCACACCATTACGGCAAATTAGCTTGGTAGTGCGTAATATTCACCTCCTCACAAAGACCAGACTCAACACTTTCAAGGCAAAGTTTAATATAATTGTATTTCACACACGGTGTGTCCAAACGATGTGTTAAAACCTGAAAAAAAGACCAAGTTTGTTTGCTTAACAAACACGTAACCACCTGGATTCCATCGGCGGCGCCGATCCCAAACATACACTTTAATGCATAATACTGTTTGATGTTAAGTACAAAGGTTTGGCCGCCTGAAGGGACAGCGAAGATTTAAAAATGTTAATTGCATGAGAAGTTCCCTTTTCTCTCTGCCAGCTGTTTGGGAGGAGGGAAGCACGGGGTGGTGGCAGAGAGACAACAACGTCCATGCTAATTCGACAACAGCAGAATGGAGTCTTTAGCCAATCGGCCAGAGGCCGTGGCAAATGTGAGCCGCTCGGAGCGCAGCGTGGCAAAAATGAGCAAACTCTACTGGTGACCGTCTGATAAAGAAAGCCAGAGGAGGCGAAGCAAAAAGGAGCCATAAAACGAACGGCCTCCTGCCTCATAAATAACAGTAACATAAATGTCACATGAACTTTATTCCGAAAGCGGGCGGCCTAATAAAGATGCTGTTTTTAAAAAGGAGCGCAGAAATACATCGTCGTATCCTCTGCTTTTCCAGCCGCTATTACTCAAGCCGCGATGACACGCGAGACCTTGCCACGCCACCTTTCCGCACGTAAACCCGCTTCACGTCACCTTTTCCCTGGGTCTGCCACCGGTACTCTCTGTTCTTTCTCTCAATCCCCCTTCGTCTTGCTCTCTCTCTCTCTCTTGTTCTCACTCTTTTCAAATTGAGACGACAAGATAAGCGATTGCCACAGCTACAGCTGCCTGCTGCTCATTGATAAAACCATATCTAATCCGTCTTGGGCTCCCTACGCCTCCGATGCACTCCTCTCACAGTCTCAGAGTCTGTCAACAGAGAGGGGATCTATCTCTCTTTTTGAACTCTCAACCACGGCGTCAGCTTTTATCAGTGAACTTTTGGGCTAGGAAATGGGGACCGAATGAGACGGTTGACTTCTGTCCTCGACGAGCACACATTGGGGGTCCCATCACGCTCGAGAAGACGACGTCAGCCTTTTCTCTTCTGCCTGACGCCCTTCTGTTGATTATAAATAAATGACATGATTTTTATCAATCTGGCTTTTGCACAACAGCAAATAATCTTGGGATAAAAGTGCATGATGTATTTTTCATTTTAAGCAGCGTTGGATTGCTCATGTTTATTCATGAGGCTGTCAGTTTGGAAGCTTTCAGGTTTTTCGACTTGTGCTTTGACAATAGAATAAATGATAGATTCTGTGTACAAAGAATGGTTTGCTTGAACGGATGAAGTTGAAGTGAAGAGAAACAGTGCGATAAGAAGATTGACTTGAGAATTTCCTCTCGGATTTCTCGTGTATCATTTGCTGTCTGTTGTAACTGAATTACCTGAGAGCAATTTAGCCTCCAGATAGAGGGGGGAAAAGAAATATATTACCAAAAAAGGTGTCCACTTTGCCAATTAACCCAGTTCCCAAATGACACGAACGTCGTGCTCCCATTTACAAGGCTGATTTTATGAAGCCTGAGATGCATCCATCGCAGAATATTAATGAGCCACAGAGCAATCACTTAGCATATGCAAATCACTGCTAGTGTTATAGTTTGTTCCTTTCTACAAGATGATGCGCAGAAGCAGCCCATTATCCAGCCTGTTGTTATCTCTCGGTGTACAAAAAAAGTGCACAAAAAATTACAAGGTCAGATATGGAATTATTAGTTTGTCGACTGTGGTGTACAAGCCATCCAGTGCATGTCAGGAATATGACATTTCTAATATATTAAACTGCACATAGCCCTAAGCCTAAATATGACTGCAACATATTCAAACATCAAAAATGCACTACTTAAAGGAATAGTTCACTCCAAAATAAAAATTCTAGAATTCATGCTAATGTTGTTCCCAACCTGAATGAGCTTCTTTCTTCTGTTCAACACAAAAGAATATACAAATATAACCAAACAGTTGACTTTCAATGGCTACTTGTTATAGGATTAGATCACTTCCTGAACAAAAATTTAATGTTACTCACCCCCATGTCATCCAAGATGTGCATGTCTTTCTTTCTTCTGTCGAAAAGAAATGAAGGTTTTTGAGGAAAACATTCCAGGATTTTTCTCTATTTAGTGCACTTTAATGTGGATCAAAAGTTTGAAGGTCCAAACTGCAGTTTCAATGCAGCTTTAAAGGGCTCTACATGATCGCAGTCAAGAAAAAAGGGTCTTACATAGCAAAATGATTGGTCATTTTCTTAAAAAAATGTACAAATTGAAATACTTTTTAATAGGGCTGCACGATTAATCGAAGGCGATTGTCATGCGTTGTGTAATCAGTAGTAAATCTCCAGCAGGTGCTTTCAGATAGAGCAGCATTTAGTACACAGAGCCGTAGCTACGCTATATCGCGTTCATATCGCAGATGATTTAATCATGCGATTATGAAATCGAAAGAAATCATTTGCGATAATGACAGCTGTTTGCGCAACTTCTCGGTGAACTACGGCTCTGTGTAGAAATGCTGCTACATCTGAAAGCATGTTAAAATACATCATTTGATAATGTTTTTAATCCAAACCCACTTCACAACATCAGTTGAGTGTTTGAAATAAATCCTTCAGTGAGACGATGTGGCTTTTTACACAGAATAAGGCACGCAGAGTATTCATAGTATTCTAAGCAGTGATAAAGGCATTGTACTGTCTTATAAGGATCAGAACTCAGATAAACCATACATTGTCGTAGTCGTCTGTTTATTAGTCACGTTGAATCAATGAAAGCAGTTAAATCTTCTGTTTATTCAGCTGCAGCGATCATGATTTCCTAGGTGTTTTCTTCAGGCATATTTGGAGTTTTTCGCACGAGAGCGCCCTCTGGCCTTCGGATGGAGATTTACTGCTGATCACAGAACCGTGCTTCTTTTTCTCCCTACTTTTTAACCACAAATGCTTGTCTTGCACTACCTCAACTTCACGCATTACACAGTCATGTTGGAAAGGTCATGTGTGACGCAGGCTGAAATACCAACCCAGTGTTTACAAAGAAAACGTGCAAAGTCAAATGCCCTTTGCAAAAAAAGTTAAAACAAAGTTGTCAGATGATTTTGAAGTCAGAAGATGAGATGGTGTTTTTTTAACCCTACTCTACATTTATGAACCAGAGTATACAGATGAAGAACTAACCATGTGTGACCTTTCAACGTGATTACATAATGCGTGCAGTTGTGGTTAAAACATTTTTATTTTTTTTAAAAAGATTGTTTCACTAGATAC
Organism: Labeo catla; assembly: GCA_012976165.1. NCBI lineage: Eukaryota > Metazoa > Chordata > Actinopteri > Cypriniformes > Cyprinidae > Labeo > Labeo catla. The sequence continues at coordinate 336,445 of VONZ01000071.1, forward strand.
GACCCTTATTTTCTCGGCTGGGATCGTGTAGAGCCCTTTGAAGCTGCAATGAAACAGCAATTTGGACTTTCAACTGGCTGATCCCTTTTGAAGTCCACTATATGAAGAAAAATTCTGGAATGTTTTCCTCAAAAACTGTAATTTATTTTCACCTGAAGAAAGAAATACATGAACATCTTGGATGAAATGGTGGTGATTAAATTATCAGGAAATTTTTATTCTGGAAGAGAACTTATCCTTTAACTCCCTACCATAGCTGGGAAGTTACTAATAATTACTTTTTCCGAAAAGCAGTGGTGTGACAAAATGCTATTTTCATGTCACATTATTGAGCACACACAGAAGATTAACTACTCACCCTCATGTTGTTCCACACCCATAAGTCTTCTGCTTTTTAATGAAACAGAGATTTCTGATTAATGCAAATACATCAAATATGGTACGCACAAACGTTTTAACTTCCGTTGACAATATTTATGTGCTCTATGTATTTGTGTTGATCAATGTTTACATTTGAATAAAAGCCTATAAATGTAATTATATCTCTTCAGATGACTTGGATTAAACTCCTTGATTCATGGTTTTATTTTGAAGCGTGAACAGTTTTGTAGAATGGCTTTCAGTGGAGACAGAAATCATTGAGTGTTTCAATGATGAACAAAGTCATTGAGGTTTGGAATGACATGAGGGTGAGTAAATGATGACAGAATGGACAGAATGTCCAATTCACTTGATTCACTTGGTTTATCTCCAACAGATCAGTGTTTATTCAATAGCTCAGTGGTTTAGTTGCATCATCACTCACTGTTGTGTTTGAAACTCAAACTGTATAAGGAATCTTCCTTTTTGCAGTGAAATAAAGATTTAGTTAAATAGGGCTGTTTAATGCCTTGTTTTTAATTCACTTAAATATACATAAAATACATTGTTGTTTAGTTTTATTAGCTTAGTGTGACATGTAAATGTATATTTACCATGTAGAAATAGGATGTCAAAACATTTGTGACCCTGGACCACAAAACCAGTCATAGGGGTCATTTGTTTAATTGAAATTTAAACATGATCTGAAAGCTAGATAAATAAGCTTTTCATTGATGCTTTGTTAGGCCAAGATACAACTGTTTGAAAATCTGAAATCTGAGGGTGCAAAAAAAACCAAAATAATTAAAAAATTGCCTTTAAATGTGTCCAAATGAAGTTCTTTGCAATGTATATTATTAAACAAAAAATTTTACGGTAGGAAATTTACAAAATATTGTCATGGAACATGATCTTTACTTAATATCCTAATGATTTTTGGCATAAAAGAAAAATCAATAATTTTGACCCATATTGTTGGCTACTGCTACAAATATACCTGTGCAGCTTATGACTGTATTTTGTGGTCCAGGGTAACATTTTATATGGAGATATGTATGTACTGTCCAGTTTATCTGACGTATATATTAATATGAAAATAGGGATTTAAATGCATGGACACAGCTCGGTTTGAGAGAACATGTTGCATTATCATAGACAGCAGGCCGGTTCAACAACAGCTAATCTAAGAGCAAAGACTGGCCATCATGTGTATGTAAATAGCTTGGCAGGAGTAGAGCTGAAGAAATGCATTCATTCTTACACAACACTGTGAGTGTCATAGCTCTGCTGCAGTGCAGAACCCAAATACATTTGCGCTTCAGTCAGAGACGCTATTGTCTCATTTACGGACCAGACAGAGAGAATATCTGCAGGTGTACCCAAGCCAATTTATTTCACTCCTGTGCTTTTTTTCTCAAACTTGCGTTGCCTCAAACAACATGAATAACGCTATGGTAATTCAACCATATTATTGATGTGTAAGCCAGAAAGAGATGAAGAGATCTGTGCTGATCACAGTCCCCCCACAGTTTCCTCATGATGATGCTGAACCCAGGAATCAAAGGATCCACCAGCCGCACCGGCCCATCCTATGGTATTCCAGATACAAGGGCTTTACATCCCCGGGTTACGGCGAAAATCAAACACAAAGACCGCTTTATATGCCGCATGATGAGGAAGATCTACCGAGCTTACATTCACAAAGACTGGTCGGTCATGCTAATGGCCGTGCAATATAGAGTAGCCCAGCAGTAAATACTAACCAGCTCTTTTGCGCCTCATTAAACAATAACAACTTGAGCAAATAAACACCCTCCCTAAACAAGCATTATTTGCTCCGCAAAGCACTATTGCAGAGGGCAGCATAATGTTCACTTAGCAGCAATGTGCCCTATACACTGTGTGTATTCCTGATCCTGCACCAGCGCACACTGAAAAACAATCCAAATCAAATACTTCTAGGGGGAAAAAATAGAGATTTCTTGGATCAGATCTAAATGAATGGACAGCATCCGAATGGGAGTAGATGGCCATTGATTTGAAGCACGAAACTTAAAACTTGTGTGGAAATACACAGTGCTGAATCAGTCGCAAGATAAGAAAATTAGAGAGTTTGGGTTTATAGTAGCCATGCATTATTATTTTAATGAATATAATGTGACCCTGGACCACAGCTATTTGAAAACATGGAATCTGAGGGTGCAAAAACATCTAAATATTGAGAAAATCGTCTTAAAGTTGTCCAAAAGTTCTTAGCAATGCATATTACTAATTAAAAATTACATTTTGAAATATTTACGGTAAGAAATTTACAAAATATCTTCATGGAACATGATCTTTGCTTAATGTCCTAATGATCCAGGGTCACAAAAAACAAAACAGTAATCTTCTAAATTAGTTACAATTATTCTTTATCTTTATTCTTATCTTATTTTCATTTTCTGTAAGGATGGATATAATTATACAGTTATATATTAATCCATACACATACTAGTTCAAAAGTATGGAGTCAGGAAGGGTATTTATTTATGTATTTATTTATTTAAGAAATTGGCATTTGTAATGTTACAAAATGTAACAATGTACTTTTTTCTATTCATCAAATAAAAAGAAATTTTCACAAAAATATTTCACAAAACCATTCTCCAGTATTAACTAATATTAATGGATCTCATCATTGATACTAAAATAAATAAATAATAAATAAATAATGTTTTTAAGATGCCGAATCATCACATAGGAATGATTTTCGAAGGATCATGTGACACTAAAGACTGGAGTAATGAAATAAATGCTGCCTTTGTGAGCACAAGAGACTTCTTTAAGTAAATAAATAAATACATTTATATAAAAAAATATTACTATAAAAATCTTACCGATCCCAAACTTTTAAACAGTAGTGTATATATGTGAGAAAAATTTGACACAATGGCCAAAGACAGCCATCTGAATATGTTCACAAATGAAGAATTAAAAACCTGTGTATACTTATTATAAAAACATTGCTAAGCAGTTTATCAGCCTAGGCTACGTGGAGGCCATCACAGTTGTGTCCTCTGCCTTTTGCCCGGTCAGCTGCTGAAATGTGCTGGTAAAGGACAGCGGTCAGTACTTACTGGACTCGGGGTCAGAGTTGCCGTCACCCTCGGTGCGGCTGTTCGGTGAGGTCTGTTCATAGTACTCTTCCTGAGGGAAGCCCAAGGGCAGAGGCTGGGTGGTGCTGGCACCGCTATTGGGCTCCTGCTCTCCAAGCCCGCTGTCACTGCAGCTCTCCTGAGAGCCGTCCGGGAGGTGAAAGGTCACGCGGCGTTGCGTCTGCTAAAATACACACACACACAAACACACAGCAGTCAAGCTGAGCAGGCAGTGGCTTCAGGCTTTCAGGAAGGAACAGGAGACTTCATTTTGAATATTTGTTCCTGCACATCAGAATTGCAGCTCTGGAGTTGCAGCTGCACATGTTTTAAAATGAAGAACATTTCAAAACATTGTCTTATTTTAATCACTGTAAAGGGTGGAAACATACATGTTCTCTTAAAGGTATAGTGTGTAATTTGAATCACTAGTGTCACCAATGGATAAGCAAAAAATAATGAAAATAAAAACAATGCTAGAACAGGAAAGAATATTTCACCATGTACGTCTAGGAACTATTTCTATTTGATCTGAAGCTTAGAAATGACTTTTGTAAGTGTAACCTATGTAGTCTGGTGGATTCATATTAATACTAAATACTAAATATTCATTGTATCTTATGTATTCATTGTAATATTCAGAGAATTCAGAATCATTCAATAAAATAAAAAAAAACAAAAAACAAAAACAAAAACATGGAATAGAATAAAATAAAAAATAAATCTTTAAAATTAGTTACAGCTATTCTTTAAATCTTATTTTTATTTTCTGCATGGATGGATATAATTATACACTATGGAGTCAGGAATTATACAATATGAAGGGTTTTTTTAGGTTTTTTTAAAGAAATTTATTCATTATAACATGATTTAATAAATATTCAGAGGATGCAAAATCTTTCAATAAACTAAAAAAAACAAATATGGAAAAATAAAATAAAATAATCTTTAAAATTGATCCACACACATACTAGTTCAAAAGTATGTCAGGATGTTTTTTATTTAGTTTTTTTTTTTAAAGAAATTAGCATTTATAACTTGATGCAAATTCGTTGAATAATAATAAAAAAATAATAATAATAAAATAAAATAAAATAAAATAAAAAGATGGGGACGAAAAGGCATTTTTTTTAAAAATAAACAAATACATAAATAAGCAAACAGACAAACAAACAAATAAAATAAATAAATACAATTCAATGAAACTAAATCAAATTAAGTAAATTAAGACTATTTTGTACTTGAATACAAAAAACACATGAGCACATGAAGCACATTAAATAAATAAATAAATATATATATATATATATATATATATATATATTTTTTTTTTTTTTATTTATTTATTTTTTTTTTTTTGGTGTAGCTGGTGCCAAAGTTATTATAATGCTAAATCATATATCATTATATTACATATATATTGCTAAACATCATTCGAAGGAATAAACAAAAGCACATAAACATAAACGAGTATTCAAAATTCAAAAGGAGAAAGAAAATAAATTTAAAAAAAAAAATGAAATATTAATTAATAAAATAAATTTATTAAAAAAAATACATTTTTTTTTCACTTGAATAAAACCACATGATTGAGCACATGAAGCACATTTCTCAACTGCCTGAAAGAACTTTAATTTAAGGTTCAATTCTCACTATTAATAAACCATTAACTACCACTTTTGCCTATATAAACTCCTAATTTGCTGCTTAGTAGTAGTTAGTAAGGTTAACTAGTGTTAAGTTTAGGTTTTGGGTGGGATTAGGGAGTAGAATATGGTCATGCAGAATAAATGTTTTATATGTACTAATAAACAGCCAATATGTTATTAAAAGGATGCTAATAAGCAACTAGTTATTAGTAAGAATTGTTCCCTATACTACAGTGTTACCAAAAACACATTTTAGGGTGTAGTGTAGCTGGTGCCAAAGTTATTATATTGGCAGCTATTATTTGGAGGATTAAACAAAATCACACAAACATAAACTTCTGAGTATTCCAAAGAAAAAAAATCATGGGGTCATGGAGAGGAACAAGTGTTTTTCAAATTAAATAAATACAACTGAAATTTTTTTTTTACTTGAATAAAACCAGTTGAATGAGCACATGAAGCACTTTTTTTTTCACTACCTGAAAAAAAAAAACATTTTTAGAGTGTAGCGTAGCTGGTGCCAAAGTTATTATATTGCCAAGTATCATTCGAAGGAATAAACAAAATCACATAAACAAAAACTTCAGTTGAGATGACTGTCAGCAAGAATGGCGAAGTATCATTTGATCCATTTTAATAAAATCGTTCCCGTCACCACTTGAGACACCAGTTCAACTCGGCTGCTCTGCCAGGAGAGAGTGAATATCGGAGCCTCGGTTTCTCCCTCTAAGCATTGTGTTTCTGATTGATAGAGACTGCCCACAGTCATGCAAACTAGTGATTCTTTTTCACAAGGCTCCACTGCTTTCGACCCACTGGCCCAATTTAGACAGCGGAGGAGGATGTGGATCAAGTAGCTTTAACCAGGCAGATCTGGGAACACTATGTAGATTTTCTTGTTCAAAGGAGGAGAACCTCTGTCTCTTCGGGGCTGAGATTGCTATGTAAGGTGACCTTTTTGCAGTCTCTTAATTTGCTGCTGGTAAGAAGATGGCCGCGGGCAAGCTGGAGTCCTTATAAAACAGGGCACCTTTATCTTCTTCTTCATCTAATATCACATTAGACTCTAATATGCCAATATCAATTTATTTGCTTTTTCATATTTATGCCTAGGATAGCCAGTGACATTATTATAGCCAAAATGAAAGGCAAAGCAATTGAATTCACAAAGCCACAGAATAAAAGCCATGATACGGAGATACTGATGTGATTGTGTTTGTTTTTTATGGCTGCGAGTATTTCATTTATACGAGTATTCATATTTGACTGGAAATAAAAGATACCTGCAATATATCCATCAGTATCAAATTGCCCCATGCACTTTCTATTAAAACTCCAGTTGGAACTAGAAACAAAAATACACGCACAACATATTTTCTTAAAGGAGAGCTCCACTTTCAGAACAACAATTTACAAATAATTTACTCACCCTCTTGTCATCCAAGATGTTCATGTCTTTCTGTCTTCAGTCGTGAAGAAATTATGCTTTTTGAGGAAAGCATTTCAGGATTTTTCTCCAAATATTGGACTTCATTGGTGCCCCGATTTTGAACTTCCAAAATGTAGTTTAAATGCAGCTTCAACGGGCTCTAAACGATCCCAGCCGCGAAAGAAGGGTCTTATCTAGCGAAACGTTCGCTAATTTTTTTTTGGAAAATAAAAATTTGGTTACTTTTTTAAGCACAAAAGCTCGTGTAGCACAGGCTCTGGGATGTGCGTCCACGACACTACGCACTATTGAGTAACGTTGAAAGGTCACGCGGAACGTAGGCGGAGCTACAGACCCAGTGTTTACAAAGCGAACGCACAAGTGCAAGTAAGTCAAACGCTGTTTACAAACAAAAAGGTACAACGATGTAAGACGATTCTGAAGTTGTAGGAGAAAATGAGATAGAGTTTTTCGCCATACTCTAACTTTTTGAGCCGGAGTACACAGACGATGAACTTAGACATGATTCGTAGTGTTGTGGACGCGCATCCCAGAGCCTGTGCTACACGAGCTTTTGTGCTTAAAAAATAGAGGTCGATTGATATTGGATTTTACTGATACCGATAACTAGGTTGGACCACACTGGCCGATACGATTAATCGGTTAATAGTTTTTAAAATGGATACTGGACGGAAAATAAATAGTGCTCTACTATTAAAAAAAAAAAAAAGTAGCCTACTGAACCATACTTTGTAAATTAATAAAAATATTAATATTAATTATATATTGATCATTATAGTTAGTTCATTGTTCATTAATGTTAACAAAAGCAACTAAAATTTTTAAAATATATCAGTAAATGCTGAAATTAACACACTCTAACAAGGAACAGTACTTCTATTTTACAGCTTTTACCAATTTTAATGTTACAAATGGACTCATATTGTAAAGTTTTACCATTACATCAACAATCAAGCTAAAGATGGCCATCTTTAAATATCTACACAAAGGTCATAGTATTGAAATTGCATACATATGGATATTGTGTACTTTCACAATTTAGCTGCTTCTATTCTAGAACATTTGTGGTTATCTAATCAAAATATAAAAATATGTTAGTCACACAACGGGCAAAAGTGCAGCGCCGAGTCTAGAAGAACTCGCAGCTATCCAGTATCACACACTGGATGCATTGCGCTCAATTCAAGCGGCGGTCTACAAGACTTTATTTGATCACGGGCAAAATTATACTGCTGTCCTTTCTCCACTAATGCAGCATCTAGTCAACAAATTCATCGCTTAGTAATGACATGAAAACATGCACTACAGTATACTGTACACACCGTTTCGTTGTCGATGTTTTAAATACACCTTTGAAGTGTCCCACTCTGTGCAGCGTGCAGTGTCAGTGTCTAAACAAACGGCGCGTTCTGTCAGCGATTTCTGCCAATAGAGGCCACTCTTGTGCTGGATAACAAAGACTATAGGGACTGTATAATGACGACCTTCTCAGTCGCTCCAGCAACGGACCCAACCCTGGAAAAACTATTGGCATGGAGTTTTGCCGATAACCGATAGTTCCGCCAATCAACTATCGGTACCGAAACGGATACATCGGTCGACCTCTATTAAAAAGTATACAAATTTAAAATTTTTTAAAATAAATGACAGATTGTTTCGCTAGATAAGACCCTTCTTCCTCAGCTGGGATCATATAGAGCCCTTTGAAGCTACATTTAAACTACATTTTGAAAGTTCAAAATCAGGGCACCAATGAAGTCCATTATATGGAGAAAAATGCTGAAATGCTTTCCTCAAAAACCATAATTTCTTCACGACTGAATACAGAAAGACATAAACATATTGGATGACAAGGGAATAAGTAAATTATTTGTAAATTGTTGTTATGGAAGTGGACTTCTCCTTTAAAGCACTGCACAAAGAAATCAAGAATCAAAAGTTAATCATTACCACATGCTCAAGGGCTCCAGGGAATTTTAACGAATGCTTTTCTTCTGTCACTACGATACACAAATAAAGGCCTTATTGTGATATGAGAAAGCAGAGAAAAGGAATAGTTGTGTAAAGAAAAAAAAATCTTGGCGCTAATAAAGAGCATGTGTTTCCAAAAGCAAAATACACATCTCCAAACGGCTCACTATTTCATTTAAGGACTATTGGTGGATTGACAAAACTAAATCCTTACAGTTGGCATGCTAAATGCAAAACTGTGAAGGTTCATTATAGTTTGTGTTACTGCCACCTCAGAAGCATATTCAAAACTGAGAAATCAACAGAAAGTCGGCAAGAATATCAAATATGGAATAACCAGTGCATAGATGCTGTTCCTTAAATCTCTATTTTAGTCTTCTTTTTTCCCTCTATAGTTCATTTTTTAAATGAGGATCAACAAATTAAATTAATTAAAAATTTAAAAATGTGTTTTTTTAAATTAAGCTCTTGAATTTATAGCCACACTCTCTGGACTCCAAAAAGCAGATGAAAAATACAAAAGAGCACTCAAATGTTAACTTTGTTTTTAAGACATTACATTTTTGAATACTTTCAATGCACACCAGTACATGCAAGTTTTTGCATCTTTGGATGAAAGAGAAATGTCTTCAAATCCAAAACACAAACCATTATACTTATCTAGAGAAGCATAAATCTTCATTAACCACTGGACGTCTGGTTGAAACTACTGAAACATTCAGAAAAAAATATTCTAAGACAAAATAGGGACCAATTCTCACTATTAACTAGTTGCTTGTTAGCATACATATTACTGTTTATCAGTACTTATAAAGCACATATTAATGCCTTATTCTGCATGATCATATTTTAGATCCCTCAGTCCTAAACTTATCAGCTAACTTACTATTAATAAGCAGCAAATTACGAATTTATTGAGGCAAAAGTTGCAGTTAATGGCCATATATGCATATACTCCAAAGATAGCACGTTCAAGGACAGCACGCAAGTTACTTTGGGTATGCTTTTTTAGGCATTTTAGGCAAATTTTGCAGGAAAGCTAAGGGGTTAAATCTCTATTTAGTCATCTTTTTTCCCTCTATAATTCATTTTTTAAATGAGGATCAACAAACTAATTAAAAATTTAAAATGTGGTTTTTAAATTAAGCTTTTGAATTTATAGCCACACTCTAGACTCCAAAAAGCAAATGAAAAATACACAAGTGTCTAAGCATATATGCTTATACTCTATATGGTTCAAGAACACTATCCAATTTACTTTGGGTATGCCTTTTTTAGGTGTTTTATTTAGGCGTTAAATTTTGAAGGAATGCTAAGGGGTTAAATCTCTATTTTAGTCATATTTTCCCCCTCTATAGTTCATTTTTTAAACGAGGATCAACAAATTAATTACAAATGAAAAAGTCAATGTGGTTTTTACATTAGCTGTCATAAAAGCTGTATGGATAAAAAGATAAGCAAATGCTGATTAAAATAATTTTAGATGGAGTATATCAGGACACGCCGCTGGCATCTGAAATGTAACACTGTCTAAAGCAATATTATTTAACTTGATTTGTTCACGTTAACAATTAGCTTGAAAACATTCAACTTATTTAGCATTTACAAAATGACAGCGAGAGTGATGAAGAACTGCTGTGAAATGCTATAGTATTGTAGCTGAGGTTCTCTGAGGTTAATTTCTCGCTTTAATTATGAGGTTAGTCAGTGTGTTTTCACAGCTCTGCTGCAGAAAGCAGCATCTGACCTCTGAGTGTGATGTTAGGTGGTTCATCTCTGATCTGAACTGACAGAACAACAGATTGTCGCTGGGGAATTACACGATCTATAATTCAGAGGCCATGCAGTCGCAATAAGGCATACGCTGAACTTTTCATGACAATCCATACATTAGTTAGCCTGATTTGCATATTTAAAACAGTTTATTTGCTGCTTTTTTGCAGGTATCATGCATATGATCACCAAATGCTAAACTGCTAATGAGAGCACATGTCTCGTACATGTCTTATTTGGGAAAAGAGGCTTGCTGGATTCATCAGATGCCTAGAGTCCACAACTGGTTTGAATCTTGAATAAGTATTCATTAACTGCATATGAGATGTCAAAAGCTATTTTGTCTGCTCTTATTTCTTTTTCTCTCTTATTTTACTGAATACTTAATCAGGATCTGATTTGAATCATCATAATGCCCCTTAAGGGAAATTCAGTGCAATTTAGTGCTGTAAAGATGACAACAGTCAGCTGTCCAGAAATGTGCACAAATATCACTTTAATGCTTCTAATTGCCGTGCTCATTCCAAATCTACTGTCATAATTGATTAAATACAGCTGTCAAGGACATTTCAAGAGAATTTATAGCCACACTCTCTGGACTGCAAAAAGCAATTGAAAAATACACAAGAGCACTCAAATGTTAACTTTGTTTTTAAGACATTACTTTTTTGAATACTTTCAATGCAGACCAGTACATGCAAGTTTTCATATCTTTGGATAAAATAGAAATAGAAAATAGAAAAAAAAAAAAAAAAATTAGAAATGTCTTCAAATCCAAAACATAAACCATTATACTTATCTACAGAAGCATAAATCTTCATTAAGCACTTGGCTTCCAGTCAAAACATTCAGACAAAAAAATGTAATTTACTAAAGTCACAGTAACACTTTATTTAGTTTAGGGACCAATTCTCACTATTAACTAGTTGCTTATTAGCATGCATGTTACTGTTAATTAACACTGAAAAGCACATATTAACGCCTTATTATGCGTGATCATATTTTAGATCCCTTAATCCTAAACTTAACAACTACCTTACTATTAATAAGCAGCAAATTAGGGATTTATTGAGGCAAAGTTTGCAATTAATAGGCAGTTGGGAAACTGTGGAGCAACCAAAACAATCCTGTTTTATTTTTGTATATTTATATTAACATGTTGGTAACCTTTTATGGTAACACTTTAGAATAGGGAACACTTTTACTATTAATTACAACTTTCCCCTCAATAAATTTCTAATTTGCTACTTATTAATAGTTAGTAAGGTATGGGGTGTGTGACGATTTTTGTTCGTGGACGATAAAAATATCTCCACGATCTGCTTTTGGAGAAATACTGTAGTATCGTGCTATTATATCAACTGCAGTTTTGACGCCTCCGTCTCAATATACAGAACAACGCGACATACATTCACATCAGTGTTAATTCAGCGGTAGAGTTACACTCACAGGACACTGCACCTATTTACAATCACAAAAGTATATTATTTACTTCAAAGCCTTGACGGTTAAATATTTCATATGCGTGCTGTCCCGACGTACACCTGAAGCGCGCGCGCACTAAAAGCCTATCAAATAGCGCCTAATTACTGAACTAAGTAATTATGTATTGCGCCTGATTGCGCTAATACTGTCAAAACACACATGGTTTACACATAAACACAGTTGCTTATGTCTAAAGTGAAAGCAAACAATTGAGAGAAAGAAGCGGATGCTTGCCTGTATATTAGATGCGTGCAGCTCTTAAAGCGACAGTACGAAACATGCTGCCGCTTGTCATGAAAAGCATAGTTCAACCAAAATCATAATTCTGTCATAATTTACTCACTTACATATTGTCCCAAACATGTATTAATTTCTTTCCTGTGCTAAACACAAAATAAGATATTTTAAAGAATGTGGGTAACCAAACAGTAGCTGGCCCCCATTGAATTTAATATAAAATATAAAATATATAACATTCAACATAAAAAAGAAACTCATTCAGTTTTAAAACAACCTGAGAGTGAGTAAATGATGGTATAAAATAAAAACACTATGACAGAATTGACAGACAGATGAGAGAATTTTCATTTTTGGTTGAACTATTCTTTTAATGTTAATAAAACAACAAAACACAACGAGAAAAATCATTCACTGCACTTGACTGAAGGACTACAGAAATACAGTTGCTTTAATAAGAATCAAAGTACAATGGATGTTTAAAGTGTATAAGCATGCAGTGTTTCACTTTGTACAGTATATTAGTTACTGCAGCTACTGTATCTGAAAAATATATCACTGTTTTATTTGTATTATGTTTATTTGTAATGTGCATCATGATAAAATAACGACAAAGATTTTATCTTCGCTCACTTTGGCCTACATATCTGCCATTCTATTTTATCTTATACTTTGATACTTTGAAAGGCTTTGTTTTTTAAAAAAGGGAAAGTAGTTTGGCTGTACTGTTCAGACAACTTGCAAAATAGTAAAACCAACATGACAAAGAATCATGATAAAATTATAAATTTGTGATATTTCTGGGAAAAAAAAACTGTGATATGATATTTTTGCCATATCGCCTACCCCTACTAAGGTAGTTGTTAAGTTTAGGTATTGGGTAGGATTAGGGATGTAGAATAAGGTCATTTACAATAAGACATTAATATGTGCTTGATTAGTACTAATAAATGGCTAATACTCTAGTAATATGCATGCTAATAAGCAACTAGTTAGGCGACTATAAAAATTCAGTTCTCACTTTTTAACTTAGTTGCTTATTAGCATGCATATTACTAGCATATTGTCTTATAAAGCACATAATAATACCTTATTCTGCATGACCATATTTTAGATCCCTTACTCCTACTCCATACCTAAACTTAACAACTACCTATACTAACTATTAATAAGCAGCAAATTAGGAGTTTATGGAGGGAAAACACTTAGTTAATAGTGAATATGGGTTCTCTATTCTAAAGTGTTACCAACATGTTTATTACAACAGAAAAAAAAAATCCATGAATTCTATGAACACTTAAAGGATTTGCAAATTTTAGTAGACGTAAAAGGATTTACATTTTGGAACCTGCATGTTTTAATGTCTGTCTTAACATATGCAAACGTCTGTGTGTCATCTCTCCCGTCTCTACATGGGTTAAGGTGTGTACGTATTGTGAAACATTATCACTTGTTTAAAGAACCATGCCAGAAATCCATAAAACAAACACAAGCTGCTAGAGGAGATACCAAGACCAAACAAAGCCTGTCCAACAGGATAAAACATCGCCATCAAAAGTATGTGCATAGAGATAAAAAAGAGGAGAAATAAGCCAAGTTCTGTAACAAGCCAACTCCTGCCAAAGCCCCTCGCCGGTGGCGACCCAGACAATGTGCAGATGGGGCTGGATTGCTCACTGAGAGAATTAGATGGTGCTTATATTAACATGAAGAAGAGGAAAGAAGAACATCAGCCGCTCTGCTCCAGAGGGAAGTCACAGATCAGTGCACCGCCATGTCCTTTCTTCCAAGCAAAGTCACAACATCACTGTTATTCAGAAACAAGCCAGGTATCTGGACCACCAACCGGGTTTGGAGAGACAAACAGTCGCTGTTTGGGATTTACAAGCCAAAGCTGCACGTCTATACAGAGGGTTAATAGGAGCTATAAAAACAAGCTGTGAAAAACCTAATTCCCTCTGCATTGTTTAACAAACGGGATCTCAGATCCTGTGATTTCCAGAAGGAACAGAGATTTATCACCATACTGCACGTGTAAAATGTGGTTTGGTACACAGTAGTAGACATTTGCTTATTTGAACAATAATACGAAAAAGCAAGACAACATTTACTTATGCTAATAATATAATATAATATAATATAATTGTATTTAGATATATTATATTATATTATATTTTTTATTTTTTTATATTTTTCATTATATTTTGCTTCACAATATTTCTTGCTAATAAAATAAGAAATATTGCAAATGAGCATTAATAATAAACAAATGTCTACTTATATATAATAGTGTACATTTAACACACACATTTGTATTTAGATATATTATATTATATTATATTATATTACATTTTTCATTGTATTTTGCTTCACAGTATTTCCTGTTAATAAAATAACAAGAAATACTGCAAATGAGCATTAATAATAAATAAATTTCTACTTAATTAAACCACATATTACAAACCCAGCATGGTGATAATACAAGATAGTACAACACAATAATAATATAATATAATATAATATAACATCAAAAGAAATGTTTAATTCAGCAAGGATTCATTAAAAATGAATCAAAATTGACAGTAAAGACTTTTATTAAAGAAAAATCCATTTCAAATAAATGCTGTTCTTTTTCCTTTTGAACTTTTAATTCATCAAAGAACCCTAAAAATAAAATAAAATAAAATAAAATAAAGAAATATGGTTTCCACCAAAACATTGAGCAGCACAACTGTTTTCAATATTGATAATAATAAAACAATGTTTATTAGGCACCAAGTTAGCTTATTAGAGTAATTTCGGAATGATATTAAAATAAAACTAGTTATTTTAGAATATTTAATTTTTAATTACAATATCTCACAGTATTACTGTTTATGCTGTATTTTATATAATTTTTATAAATTTTCATATAATTTTGTATAATATACATATGTGAAGAGTTCATTTGCAAAAACAGATAACTCCATTTTTAACCATTTTCAAAAATCATGTTTTGTCATTACGCATTTTAATTAATCACAATCAAACTGCAGTTGGGTTATTTTGAAGTATTAAGTAGAAATAACTAAAAAAAATAAATACATAAATAAAACATAAAATACAGTTATATGTTTTTGCAAATAAACTCTTCATATATACATTGGTTGTCTAAATGCTCTCTGATTTAAATGTTAAACTATACCGTGAATACTCATCTTTGGAAGGGTGGGCTAATAAAAATCCCACGTATAAGCTAACAAATATGTGAGCGCTCACGTGGAGTGACCCAACGAGCAGCTGCAGTCGCTTCCCATCATCCCGGCTCTGCAGATCCAGGCAGGGGTGATCTCCAACAGTGGAGTACCGTGAAATAGCATTATGGTTAATTTTCTCGTTTGCTGCTGCTCATGAACCAGTAAGGCACCAACAGCATCTCTCTAGATCTGCGTACGAGCTCAGCTGAGAAACATGAGCCGCCTCTCCTCATTTTCACTCGCTCCCCGCAAATAAACTGAACATTGAAGGCCTGAACACACTGATACGCTTGATTTTGAGACTGGGGAGATGTTGTTTTAGCCCTTACTTTGACCCAAGTCCTACAAAACCACAAAAGCAGCCAAATGAATCATTAGAAGAGCTTTAAACAAAGCCACATGTGTTTTCGCAAAAAAAATAAATGGGGTACGTGCTAAAAAAAATACAAAAAAGACAAATGACAAGCGAGTGCAAAGGTCAGCAACAGACTTGTAGGTTCTCATCAGCTGAAGGTGAAAACGCTTTGTCTTGTTTCTCATTTTGTTGCCAAAGGGCTCAGTGAAGTATGTGAGTAATGACATTGAATTTAGAACAACGGAGATTAGTTTTAAGAACACTGCTTTCATGGTACCGCCGCTCACAGGGACAGCAGGTTATGACTACACCTCAAACGATTTAAAAAATACATGGCAACAGCGTTCGAGGGATTTGAAGTTGACATGGATGGCCGCCTCGAGAGCAACATAATTAACTAAATGCCGAAGATTACAGATCGCTCTAATCATAACTTTGTGCACGCTGACCCTGGGTTAGCACTTCATGATAATGAAAAGATCATCCATGCTGGGGCAAGCACTTCAGAAACAAAAAAGACAATCTCCAACCCTGCCGAAAGCCCCTTCCACGCTTCAAGAACACTGATTCACCAGGCATTTGCAAGTGACATTTGCTCAGAATAAATGGCTTTTGATAGAGAAGAATCAGAAAATGGCTTGTTAAATCTGTTGTAGTTCTGACAAGAGCCAACGGAAAAAAAAGAGAGAAAATACAGATGAAAAACAACTGTCAGTTCATTAGGCGTGTGATGGCCAAGGCACTGAAGTCATTACACTCTAACTATCCTGAAATTTTAAGCAAACCAGAGGTGACAAATGAGTGTGAGCTACTCAAAAGAGCAGCGTTTTAAAAAGTACGGAAACATTAGAGATGCCACGAAAATAAAATTGGAGTTCTGTGGCTTTCAGTCCATCTCTATTAGCTTTGTCGCCAAATACGCTGAATTTAAATGTTCACACAATTCAGATATTTGCATTTAAGAATCACAGTCTTTCTCAATTGCTCCCTGGGGGATGCAGTGATAACAAATGGTTGTCCATTGCTCTGGGTGTGTGTGCATGCATTTGGTACAAATTCCAAGTGTGGGTTACAATACTTGGCTACACATCACTTGTGTAAAAGAAAAGGCTCTCTAGAACGTCCCTCCCCTAATACCACCTGCAACTGACTAGCAAGGAGCAAACCAGGGTTCATGGCTTTGATTTAAAGTGTAAAAAAATAAAAATAAAGGACAAGCCCTTTGACAGGTCCTGCTTAAGCAACCTGTTTAATAAGAACATCGACACAGAAAGGAAAACATTTCACAAAGTCTTTTGAAGAACCTGATACATGTTATTTCTAGAAATCTCTTTTTGCTCACAATGCTTTTCAGCTGCTGCATTTCTTAGAAAACTGCTCTGAAATAGCTGTGTAATAATTTTACTTATGCTCTGGATGACTAAAATAGCTCAAATATTTAATGTTCAGAAAGGCTGGATTAATTTCATCAAAAAAAAGGTGAAAACTGTAACATTAGGTTTTTTTTTTTTTACACTAAGTGCAAATAGCCTGCCTCGTTGGCAGAGGCTATTTACACTAACTCCGCCCACCAACGTGTGATTGGGATAATCAACACTACAAAAAATGGCTGTCTGTCGTCAGTTCCAGTGGCATGTGTTCTGCTCTTTTCAATGCGACTGACCCCAGTTCGAATCTGTCTTCTGGCGAACTTTTTTTCTCCCTTTTCAAATCTTGTATCATATCGTAAATGTGACCCTGGACCACAAAACAGGCCATAAGTTGCACGGGTATATTTGTAGCAATAATCAAAAATGCATTGTATGGGTCAAAATTATTGATTTTTCTTTTATGCCAAAAATGATTAGGATATTAAGTAAAAATCATGTTCCATTAAGATATATTGTAAATTTCCTACCATAAACATATCAAAACTTTTTGAAAACTGCACCCTCAGATTCCAGATGTTCAAATAGTTCTATCTCGGCCAAATATTGCCCTATCCTAACAAATCAATAGAAATCTTAATTATAAAGCTTTCAGATTATATATATAAATCTCAATTTTAAAAAACTGACCCTTATGACTGGTTTTGTGGTCCAGGGTGACAAATCGCTATTTACAGTTAGTGCAAATAGCCGCTGCCTTTTTTATTTTTATTTTAACATTTTTAAAAGGTAATTTATTCTGTGATGTGAAGCTGAATTTTTAGCATCATTACTCCAGTGTCAAATGATCTGTTAGAAATCATAATAATATGCTGATTTCATGCATTTCTTATTATTATGAATAGACTCTATGCACGAACGCTGCTGACGTATTTCCGGTAGAATCTCGGCCAGCCCATTTACTTCCGCATAGCGCATTCTATAGCGAAGTATACTAGCGGCAAAACTCTTTCATAAGATTAATCTGACAGCGATTTATAATTTAAGTATTACAGTATAGTATTATATAGTTATACATTATAGTAATTACCAGAATGGCCCATTAGTGAAAGCTTGGGCAAAGGATTAAAGACAAGAGAACATTTGTTGAAGGTTGATGATTTTAGATTTATTTTCGTAATAAATAATATAAACGTAAATTTTATACAATGTTGCCTGCACTGCAGGAATGTAAACATATAAATATAACTAAACATTTATAATGCAGAAATGTAAATATAAATAACTTTGATACAGTGTTAAACATTTCATGTACGGTGATGTTGTGTAAATACAATATGAAATGATTATTTGTGTTCGTTTTTTTATTATTATTATTATTATTTTGTTTTTTTTGGTGTGTGTTTTCTACACCTGTAGGCAATGAAATGAAAATAAAGTGAAACCAAACCAGTAGGTGGCAGCAAAAGGCTGTTTGAATAAGTGAGTTCAACAGATTCGTTCAAACAGCTGATTCATTCAGAAACGAGGCAAGCAACTGTCTTTATGAATGGATTACTGAATCACTGACTCATTTGATTCGTTAAAAACGTGGATTTATTCAGTAACGAAACGCTGTGTTGCTCGGAGACACAAAACAGTTCTGCTGTGGCAGCGCAGGCTGCACAAGCAACATCTGGCACAACACAGGTCGATCGGTGCATCTCTATTTAAAACGTTAACTTTGATTGTGTTTGATTGTGTCCTCCTACTCCCAAACTATGCGGCTTCTCTGACTTCCTCATCGACCTGAAACATGTCGCCCTCACGCAGATCTCTCCTGTCACCTGATCCTTACTAGAAACTGAGATATTACTTATAGTTAGTAACGTTCGTAAAGTAAATATATTTATATAAAAAATAAAATATAAAATATATATTAATAAAAAAAATCACATAAGATGCAAACAATGTACATAAAATAACTAGATAGATATATAAATAAATAAATAAATACATACATACATACATACATGCAAAGACATAAACTGTGAGAAACGAAGATGGCTAAAATTGATATTCGTATAACATTATAGTATGAAAATACTCACCCTCAAAATTGTCGATGTAACTCTAAATATATCATATGAAGCCCTTCTCTTTCTTACTGTGGAGCTGATTGCCTCACGATACGATTAACGTCATTCACAGTTATGCAGGGAAGCTCATGTAAACAGCGAGTGTAGTATGTCATCCTCTCCTGCTCCAGTTTCACACAGTTATAACCAATAGCGAAAACGGCTTCCGGTGCTGCACCGGATGTAACTGAGCGGACTGAGACCAAACGCGGAAGTGATCGTGCATAGAGTCAATTATGAATGTTGAAAACAGTTGTGCTGCTAAATATTAATGTGGAAAATGTAATTTTTTTTCCCTTTTTGAATTCAAAAGCACAACATTTAATTGATACTTAAAGCTTTTGTAACATTATAAATGCAGAGGCGGACTGCTTTAAGAGTACTTTTCAAGTGTCTGTACTTCAACGTTCCAAAGCATAATATTGTACTTTTTGCTGCACTACATTTCATATTAAATATCATTTAATACTTAATTACATTAGAAATCTAGTACTTTCTTACTTTTACTCAAGTAAAAGTAATTCAGAGATTTACTTGAGTACAAGAAAGTACTACATTTTTAATATTCTTAAGTATTAAAGATAAAAAAACTTTTAAAAGTTTTATTCATGAAATGTAGTGCAGTAAAAGGTACAATAGTATGCTTTGGAATGTAGTGAAGTAAACATTTTCCAAATAAAAACACTCATTATAAAATACAGATACTTTTTACATTTACTTGAGTAAAGTAAAAATACTTCACTACCGTCCACCTCTATATAAATGTCTTTATTGTCACTTTTGATCAATTTGATGCATCGTTTCTGAAAATATAAACCTTACTGACTCCAATAAGTTAAAACTGTCATTTATACAACTATATTATTTATACTACTACGTAGCTTATGTGTCCAAGTGGATTTGTGCCTGAAGACGTTTAAGCATAAAATGCTAGTGCCTTTTTAAACATCAAAAGAGAAAGCGTTCATTTGATGTGTTGATGCAAGAATTTCATAATAACAAAATAAAAATGAAATTCTGCATAATTAAGTGTATAGACAACTTCAGGCACAGTTTTTTCCCACAAGTCAGGGCTCCACAGTGCAAAACTACTGTGTGTGACTATGAAAAAATATTTAGGAGCATCATGTGCAAGTGACCCGAGGTCAGCTGAGGGGAGCTTCAAAGGTTTCTATCTGTTTTTGCAACGTTGAGTAATCTATCACAGACGTATCTCACAAATCCTTAAATAAACAAAGTGTAGAGAGAATGTAAATAAGAGATTCATTGTGCAGTGTAGAGAGCTTCACTGATTATAACTTTGTGAGATCACGATGAACTAAGATGAGTGACAGCTTTAAATGATTTTAAGGGAGTTTATAAATGAGATATTGATTTAATACAACAGTTAAATAAACAAGAAGTTAAAAACACTATTGCCTGAGTTTGCACTATTTCATCATCAAAAATAGAATGACCGTGTGTTTTTAAACAAATCTAGTGAGTCAAAGATTCAATTTCCCATTCACTGAGTCACTTGCTTTATTCCTAAATGAATCAGCCATTCTAATGAATCAAATTATTGATTCAGTAATTAAATCAGTGACCTGCTGCCACCTACTGGCAGTTTTAGTTTCATTCTTAAAATATTCAAAATTTTATATTTAAAACATTAACCTCAACATGAGTTTATGAATTTGATCGCACTCATGCCAACTCTGAGCCTCACTAAATATTTGAAAATACACCTACAAACCACTTTTGTGTTCTTCAGTGCCACCTCTGTAGTACAAATTAATTTTGTTAATACTGATTTCATTTGATTGGTAACATATTCTACTTGTTATTTTAATCAGAAATTTCAAAAAGCTTAAAAAATATAATATTTTAAAAATTTGACATAGAAAAATGCCATTACAAAAGTAAAAACAAAAGGAGTCCAATTTTTTTTTATCAGATTTTTTGATTATTGATTAGAAGGTGCTCCTAAAATTTTGACTGTGTTCCTAAATTTTTTAAGTTAGAAGCACAAGCGCTCCTAAAGAGAAAAGTATATGCGTAGAGCCCTGCAAGTGCTACTTGCGACAGTTACTCTCTGGCGAGTAGGTCAAGGTCGCTGCCCTAAGATTACATATAAAGTAAATGCAGATTAGAGTTTACGACAAGCTCCTGTTAGTTTCTCTGTAGCTTAGACACTTTGGCAGCAGGGTTAAAGGGATTAGGCAAAGACTGTTAATGAGGACAGTTGTCCTCTGCTCCAATTATTGTCCAGTAACAAAGCAACATGTGCTTCAGACACGAAGACCATCACAGCGGAGCTCACCTTGAACTCCATTTACGGAGTTGAGCCGCAGCTTCCAAAATTACACCCGTATGTATTGATAAGCCACATCACACGTATTTACCTCTGCGAAACTGTTTCTATGGGTTCTGCATGATGTGTCTGATTACGTATTGATTCGGGTGGTGGAGCAGAGTGAGTCTGCAGTCAGCTATGATTACAGCATTAGCAGGTTGACAGAGCTTGTGGTGGAATACATTCTCTGCTCTATGTGAACCTCAAATCAGGACTTCACAGGCAGTCATTGACAGAGATGAAGACTTTCGTGCGTGTCACGGGGAGAACTGCATATCAAATGAAGCATCAAAAATTAACAATAAATAGTGACATGCCTCCAAAACGAGAACAAAAGACGCCTGCAAGGCAGCAAAATAGCATTCTCTCCCGAGGGACTCGGTAATAGCTCAGGAAGAGATAACGTTGTTTAATTTTTAATCACAGATTGTGTTTTCTTTGTTTCGAGGATAATAAATGAGCAATTTGATATTGAAAAGAAACGCACGATTGGGATGTCGAAGTAGCAACGGTGATGAAGAGACGCCGAGGACCACGGGACGTGAGAATGACGGTTGCGTCTTTTGATCCGCTCGTGAACGGAAAGCAAGCATTCGTGTCAACAAATCAACAAATCACACAGAGGAGAGGGCCCACGCGCATCCGTAGCGGAGGTCGGACGCATTAGCCGAGCATACGGGACGGGCTGACTGATGTGGCCTGTCAGGTCTTCAAGGCTTCAGACAACACGGCTACAGAGCAGCGTGGGACAGTGGCGGCGAAAAGCACCCCTTCAGACGCCACCGACGTAATTGCTTCTGTCGTGGAAAACAACTGAGATTCATCAAGGCAATGAAATATTTACACAGAGGCCTCTGGTATACCCATTTAAAACGAGATGTAGATCTCAACAGGCACAACATTATATCTTCTGGCAGTGTTATAAGTGGAACGGCTCTTACAAGTTTCACGTTCAGCCAACAACAATTACACAAGTTGAGCTCCGAGATAAGAACGCATTGGGAATGGGACGGCCAGCTTAGATGAACAATATGGAACGTGTGCTAGATGGTCTTAAAAAGCATATTCTTGTTTTTAGATAGATGGTTCCATTCAATTTGGAAAGTAGGCTAAGAATAAAGCCTCGCTTGGTGGTGTTTAGCCCCATAAACAGATTAATAACTAATGCTTTCACGGTAGGGCTGGGCAATATCGTAAAATCATATCTTGGTATTTTTAGGCCGAATGGCGACATACAATATATTTCTCTGTATTTCTACAGAGTGGGCTAAATGTACAGTTTTGTTTTCACGCCATGGCTAAATTAAGCTCGCAAAGCACTTTATTTCAGGGCAGAGGACTTTCAGGCTGTAAAGTTTTCACAGCTAGGTTTCACTCTTCATACCACAGTTAACAGTGCTGCTGTGAATGGTGTAACAGATTCGAAATACTTCAACTTTTGGATGCAACCTAATTATGACAGATGAAATGTTTTTTGCTGCTTATCTTATCTTTTGAGATCTGAAAAATCTTCAAATAATCGAACTTATGAATATTTTAATAATTATGATATTCAGATAAAAAAAATCATTAAAAATATTTATTTATTTACTTATTTAGGGGCTGTCACAATATCAGATTTTTCACCACACAATTTCAACAACACAAAAAAATACTTCAAATGAGTATTTTAAGTAACTACTTTCTGTTAACTGAGTCTTATCACAAAATGAGGCAGAAATTATATTATTTTATAGTATTCTATAGTGTTTTCATGACGCTTCATCAATCGGCCATATTGGCGCCACTAAACGTAAACAATGCAACTGAACCAAACAAAACCAGCATATTTTGCTGATTATTGCTGCTGAAAATGGTACAAATATTGTCATGTCATGGGCTATATTAATCGGTCGGACCAGGAAAAACACTTGAAGTACTATAGACTGCCAAAAGTTATAACAAATCAAGGAGAAAAGTGCAAAAAAAACTGTTTGAGGAACAAAAGGCATTTGTGGATGGCCAAACTGAACCTGGATTTTCAGATCAATAATCTTAACAACATTCGTGTTTGTTCTTATCAATCGTTATTAATAATGCGCGTATGTATCTTTACCAACTATTAACTTTAGTTTGTCAAAATATTGTACCCATTCCCTGCTTACTAAGTCCTTATCAACATGCTTTAACAGCTTCCACACATTTTTCCTGTGGTTTAGGCAGCATAAATTAGCAGAACAACGTATTCCGTAGTACATTAACCGTTAAATCCATGCTGTTGTTTACAACCAAGTTTCGCCAACATCACATCCGGGTAACTGACCAAATTGTGAAGCGCAAACCCCTCTATACAGTGATAAATGCTATGTCGATTAGCATTACCTTACATGTCCGTATTAACTCGTTCCCCGCCAAACACGGAATTTTCCGTTATTCATGAGATAAGGCTTTCCTGCTAAACACGGAATTTTCCGGGTTTCCACAGTTATACAGTAGGGGGCGCTATTACGCATCTCCTGAATGAGTCTAGAATGTGCCGATCAAAAACAAAGACCAGGAAGACGCAGAAACGAGCTTTCTCATATGAAGGAGATCTGAATATTTCGCATATGCATATAAAAATAATGCGATCAACAACACTAACTACATATAAAGGGAAACTACCTAATGTTAGCGAGTGAAATGTCAATCCAGGAAGTGGTAAATCCTGCATCTACTGCATCTTTGCTTTGATAACATTACTGAATATGATCCAAATGCAGCCTAGTATTTGATAAAAATGCTATTTTCTCAGCTTTTTGCTCAAAACCTACCTACATTCAAGTGTTGATAAAAAATAAAAAATAAAATAAAAAACAATGCTTGAAGCTAGAATAAAACAGATTTCTTTTTTGTTTTAAAGTAGAGGGTCTGATCTTTATTTTGATGTATTGCATGTTTAGACATTCCTACAAATTATTCTTAGAGCCATGAAATTTTAGTGAAAATCAGCAAAAACGCTGGCGGTGGCTATAGCAACTTTTTTCAAAAACACTGGCAGGGAAAGAGTTAAACTATCTGAGATGGCTTGAAGAACACAGATAAACCATATATTGTTGCACTCGTGTGTTGACTGTCTTCATGGTTCATCAAACAAAACATTTCTTTCTGCATTTTACTCATCTACGGCGATAGCTGGATGCCTACAGATTTTTCTTGCAACATCTAAGTCCTAAGAGTATGCTACTCTCAGGGAAAAAAAAGTACAAAAGCTGTCACTGGGGCATTACCCTTTCAAAAGGTACACATTTG
This sequence comes from Labeo catla, assembly GCA_012976165.1. Classification (NCBI taxonomy): domain Eukaryota; kingdom Metazoa; phylum Chordata; class Actinopteri; order Cypriniformes; family Cyprinidae; genus Labeo; species Labeo catla. Next base: position 361,184 of record VONZ01000071.1, read on the forward strand.
TACCTTATTTACCCCTAAAGAGTGCACTTAAGCCACTTAAAGGTACATATTAGTACCTTAATGGTACATATTTGTACCTTTCGAAATGGCTTTTGTACCTTTTTCCCCCCTGAGAGTGTAAAATAATGTGGAAAGTAGCAGTTAAAAATGCTTTTTAAAGCAGAAATTAAAATCTAAAATTAAATAAATTAATAATAATATAAGCACAGGCAATACATGACTTCATGCCATTTACTAATGAGAATATACACATATCTGTCAGCATGTCTATCATTGTATGTATCTGTCAGAGTACTTGACATGGCAAGCCATGTTAAACTATATATTTAAGTTCGTTTAAAGCGCTTAATATAAAGAAGGTCTCAATTTGGATGATGCACTTTCCCGACAGCAGCTCACTCTGTGTCCTTGCAAATTTTCAGATGCACTTTCAACATCGACCTACTATATCAGTATAAACTATATTGTCTTACCCTATCACTATCATCATTTTTGAAAATATATTGATGTACCTTACAAAGTCGATACAGCACCCAGCCCTATTTCACCCTATATCTTGTCACCAGAGCAGAATTTATATCTCAAGCCCAACAAAAGCAATTCTTTAGCAGTTATTTGGAAACATTAACAACCTGTTCTGTTTGCCAGTATCTGCCCACGCTGATTTATCCGAAGCAGGGAAAAATATATCCTATTTGTTTTACAATTACTTTGACAAACACAATAGAGGCCAGGGTTTGCGTGGCTAAAGGCAGACTGCACACATCCATAAATACAGGTCATCGACAGGCTGTCAGGGTGGCGGGAAAGTCTCCCAGACACCTCTTCTCTTGTCACAGATCGAATTGGTTCATCAGAAGGCATTGAGACATCTCAGCTTGTGAATTTACTGCCCTTGAATCATGCAGTTGTTCAGGAAGACAAACACTGCCGTGCGCCAATCCATCTTGAGGCTGAAAATAATAATCAACAAATTAATTAGCTCATTAGGTTAAAACCATGAATGGAACTGTGCTTTCACTACAGGGAGCCCTTTTTAGCGAGAGATGCATGTGCTGGGAGTTAATGTGAGCTTTGCCCTTGCACTGGGTGACCAAAATGTACTATACAGATTTAATTGAGAGTGTAATGCGCACAGAAATTGACAAAAGATTGAAGCCAGAGACGTACATTTGAAGGAAATGTGCTGTTATATTTCACATACTGAAGTCAGGTTCAGTGTTAACTAAAGCACAGACACAAAACCATGTTGAACTATACTTATAATTACATTTTTCACTTATCAGCTAAAATGTTATTGTCTTCAAACTGTATTAAATTCAGTGGACCTATTACCACAGCTTAAAAGCATGGTTGCAAGTTAACAATTCTAATTTGTTGATTTAATTAAACCTTTTAAGTTGAAAGCACTATTTTGATGTGTTCTGTTGATATAATAATGTTGATCATTATATCAACTTAACATTCTGTGTAATTTAGACTCAAATTTTCTGCATTAATTAATTAAAAAAGTTACTGTACTTAATGAAAACTTAATGAAATTGTTTGAAAATAGGGTTTTTCGTTGCCAGCATGCTTTGAAAAGGACTTGATAAGGGTAAAAACGGCGAAATGAGGTGTTATTTTATGTTATGTAGTAACAGGAAAGATATTTTAAAAGAGTTTCTGTTATGTTGAAGTTTTGTGATTACCAGTGTGCTGAAGAGAAGTGCTTGTGGTTAGGTTGTGGGTGGATACATGAATGTATTGTTGGTTAAATTTCATGCTAAACAAGTTTCATTTAACATTAATTACATTGCATTCTCAATGAGTAACATTAGGATGTGCTCTGTAACCTGTTGATTTTAAATGAAATATATTAACTTTTTTTGAGTAATCAACTTATGGTGCTTATGGTACAAGGTTCTTTGAACAATTTTATTATTTGTTGTCATAACTCAAAAAGATGCAATTTTTTTGTCATTTCATTGTAGATTCCTGTAGAAGCCACTGAATAAAAAAAAAAAAGTAATTGCAACATTTTATCTCACAATTCTGATTTTTTTTCTCGCAAGTCTGATTTTTTTTTTCCTCAGAATTGTGTCATATAAACTCACAATTCTCACAATTGTGAGAATCACAATAACTTGCAATTGTGAGTTTATATTTCAATTCTAAAAAAAAAAAAAATTATAAAATTGTGAGATAAGTCGCAATAACTTTTTTTTTATTCCATAGATTCTATTGTAGCTAGTAAAACTGACTAAAATGAATCAATTTGACGTTAAAAATATGGACCAAATGTAAAGGATATTTTCATCAAAAGACAAAAACATAACAAAACATGTAAAACTATACAAAGGCCATGTTGTATTCAGGCAGTCATGCAAACCCAAAATATTGTATAGTCTGAATGATGAAAATTAGAAACAGGTATTCTTGATATTTCAGAGAAAAGTAGAAAACTTAAAATAAACCAGAATTCTCTCAACCAAACCACCAGCACAGATCTAAAGGTATACGTTGTACGTTGTTGTATTTTATTCTATGGCGAAAAGACGGGTCAACGACCCTTGCCTTGCCGCAGTGGATCTCCAGGCTAGTGTTTTCACAGGGCTTCCACATGTATGCCTGAGAGGAAAATGTGGAGATAAGTGCATTTGTTGGCGCAGCACTTCAAAGAGCCGGAGTGTGTCTCAGCGAGCAATGGCAGAGAGGCATGAACCAGGCCTTTGATCATCCCCAGCTTTCTGATCATTAAAATATTGAATTAATAATTGATTAAAAACACCAGGGCTTATTGTGTTGCGTCTCAGAATCCCAATTTATTTCAACCTTGAAATCGCCTTTTCCTTTAAACAAATATATAGATACATGCCAGTATTATTTTAGAGGATACTATTATAGTTTTGAATTAGTTTTTATTTGAACATTTGCTGTGTTCATTTTATTTTTGGTTAAAGTTTTTTTTTATTTTGTTGTTGTTTATTTTTTTTAAAGTGGTCATCGGATGCAAACTTCACATTACATTTTGTTTGAACATTAATGTGTGTTGGCAGTGTATGTACAAATCTACCCTATAATGATAAAAATCCATGCAGTGGTTTTTAATTAATCTGTAAAAATAATATCCCCTTTTTCAAATCGAGCCATTCTCAGATGTCTGTTGGTGTGGCGTCACACTGACAGAGGTCGCTCCCACGATAGTTGATTGACATGAGCATCTTACCTCAGATCAGCTGTAACAGTCTGACCTCCACTGTTTCGATGCCGGAGCAGGGATGTAAGTTAGACAAGAATATCTCAGATTGAGTGATTGAGGCGTTGTGTTGCTGGATGTAATAATGAACGTAGTGGTTGTCATTTACTCCTGACAAACGTTTGTTTGTGAATGGAATGCACCTCCCGATCTTCATAAATGCGTCTATGTTCTCGCAAATCATTCGTGATCCAGCTTCACCTACAGCAGAAGTGAGTATAAGGTTTTTTTTATGAATCTCTGCAATCACCTTTCCTAATAACGTGCTAGTTAGCAATTTTTGCGGCTAAACGCGCTAAAGGCGGCTAAAGTAAACAATCTCTCAGAGCAGCAGAGAGAAGAGAGGGGTGGGGCGAGCAGAGCTCATTTGCATTTAAAGGAACAATCCCTCAGAATGGGATGATACTTTGGTTAAAAATTCTCAATGGTTGTGTAAAACCCTTTTTACCTTGCCAAAATCAGCTCTGCAAAAACCATCCCATTCTGGTCGAGGCTGCTTTAAATGCAAATGAGCTCTGCTCACCCCGACCCTCTCTTCTCTCTGTGGAGTGACGAGCCTGTTTACTTTAGCCACATTTAGCTGCATTTAGCCACTAAACTTGCTAACTGGCACATTATTAGGAAAGGCGATTGCAAAGATTCATAAAAAAACCCTTATACTCAATTCTGCTGTAGGTGAAGCTGGATCACGAATGATTCGCGCAAACATAGGCGCATTTATGTAGATCCGTAGATTCCATTCACAAACAAACGTAATCCACTGCATCTTCAGCGGCTCAGATGTTGGGAGTAAATGATGATCACTACATTCATTATTACATCCAGCAACACAACACCTCAATCGCTCAATTCTTGTCTAACTTACATCCCTGCTCCGGCATCAAAGATGGAGGTTGGACTGTTACAGCTGATCTTAGGCAAGACGCTCATGTCAATCAACTATCGTGGAAGCGGCCTCTGTCGGTGTGACGCCACAATGACAGGCATCTGGAGAATGGCTCGATTTGAAAAAGGGAATATTATTTTTACAGTTTAATTAGCATCCGATGACCCCTTTATGCGTTTCCTTCTGTAGAAAACCATAAAAAAGTAAAAAATAAAAAAGACTGCAAGTGATGTCAGACGGAAGTGCAGGTCTGAAAACGCAAGTGCATGTCTGCAGCCAGACCCTTCTCCATCATTTAGAAGTAAATGAACAAGAGCTCATGCCATGTCAACTGGCTAAAAAAAAAAACTTTGTAAATTTTATTTCAATTAACGTTTTATTCCAAGTAACAATAAATACAAAATGCATGGATTTAGTTTTATTTAACAACATTAAGCCAGAAATGTTTCTACCTGCAGCATAAAAGAAACACATTGTCTGTTGCGAGATGAACTCATTATGCCATTTTGTTGGAAATCATGTAAATTGTGAGTTCATTTGCAGTGCCTTTAAATTGAGTGAAGTCAGACAGGTCACTGAAAATATCAGATCAAACAAAACATCAGTATTTTAAACATTTGTGCATTTCGCAATTCCACTGGTATAATTGTGCCCAGTTGCAGTATTCCTTTTTGCTTAATACCGGATTAAACACAAGCCCTAATATATTCACAGCCAAGAATTGCGCTCAATAGTTTCTCAAATTAATGCTCATTCATATAAACTCACCATCCTTTTGGCTCCCCATTCCTTCATTTAGTATTCTGGCAGTACATGAATAAACATCGCAAGTGCGCTCGTTTAGCAAGCCATATGTTTGAGGTGTTTTAAGTACTCGAGCCTTGCGGCGCAGTGCTGTTGTTTAAGATGTCCTTGCTGGGGTCACAGCCCTCTTGTGATGTCTGTGATGAGACGGAAACATTCACTTTGGGCTCTCAATCCTCAGCGGACTACTTGTTTAGTGTTGTCCTTCAATCGCTCTCTATCCCAAACCTGTCTCAGTGGATCTGGCGTGTTGAGGTGCTATTATGGGCTAATTTCAGACCCACCACCAGGCTGGAACTGCACTGTTGATAGCTGGACTAAGCTCACACCCCAGGGAGGTCAAATCCCAGCACTGCTTTAAAGCTTATGTCTTCATAAAACCAAATGCTTTGGCCAAAAAAAAAAAAAAACTAAAAAATTGCAGTCTTGTCAAAGTGGCCTGGAATGTAGGACGAAACCTATGATGAGCATAACCTTCATCAACAGTCAGCCTACTCTGCCTGGCCTTGAAGAATGATGCTCCATGGTGTTCACCCCTTCCATAAAGCTAAAATATATTGCTTGTTTGCAGCCAAGCTCATGCCTCAGCAAAGACAAAGAACTCTTCGTTTTGCCCTTAGGACTGAACAAACGCAGACGGAGGGCTGCTAGTACTAGGACAGAAATATTTCCATATCGATCCTATCTTTAAAAAAAGATGGCTGGAAAAGTCTAGTACCATGATCATATATAATTCCACAACATCATAATATCATAGCCAATTTTTTTTTCTAAAATCCTACAGTGCAGTGTTGATGTTATTAGGGTACAATGAGGCTTAAGACTTTGAAGGTTTTTTTAAACACTATATGTAATCAACATACAAACAGAAAATGGATTCGCTATTTACTAAACTGGTTATTTTTAATAAATATGTACTTATTGTATATGTAAATGTTACTCAAACATGATCAGCAAAGACAAATAAGAAAGAAAATCATTTTTTCTACCTTCAGTATGACTAAAATGTATAATGAGAAGTCATTATTATTATTATTATTAAAACAATAAATAAATAAAACTATTGTACTATAAAATATAAACAAATAAAACAACAACAACACCAATAATAATAATAAAAAATACTTACTCCGTATTATTATTACAACTATTATTATTACTATTACTATTACTATTATTATTATTATTATTATTATTATTATTATTATTAAATAATAATAGTGTAAAATATAAAACAAGTAAAACATCACCACCACCACCAATAATAATAATAATAATATAGAAAGATAAAGATACATAAAGATTATTAGAATAATAAATCAATAATACTTTTGTACTGTAAAATATAAAACAAGTAAAACAACAATAATAATGTCATATATAATATCAATATTATTATTATTTTACTCCATATTATTAATCCATATTACTTCATTTTTTAATATTATATATATATAAATATATATATATATATTAGTATTGTTGTTTTAATGTTTTAATAATAATAATTTATATTATTATTATTTTTGTTGTTTTATATTTTTTACAGTACATTACTATTATTGTAATATTTATTTATTAAATATAAAAAGTAAAACAACAACAACAAGAATTATTATTATTATTATTATTATTATAGCACAGAACAAAGGTTCAGAACAAAATTAATTTATTTGCTTTCAAACTACAAACCAGAGAGCTTTTACAATGGCAGAAAGCCAACATATTTATAAATATTTATATTTATAAATGATTGCCATACATTGGATCATGAACTGTCATGCTATACTCAAATTATCGGTTGCTGATGAGCATAATCATGTAATATACTACTACATCACGTTTTATTCACAATTAAATTTTGGAATTAAAACAGTCCATTAAATTGGAATTAAATTTTGGAATTAAAAATTCAATTTAATAAAAACCATCACATTTAATTTTAGACCCAATGTACCCTATAGAAGACATGTAAAGGTCTACATGTTTGTTATTCTCATCTCTGTCTCAATGAAGTCTTTTACTGTCTTCAGACTAAACAGCGATGGAGTCTGAGGAACAGCGTTCTCTTGCTGTATCCAATGCTTCAAATAGCTGCTCTCATGACTGGGGGCTCCTTGGCAGGAAGTGCCATGTAATGTGCTAAAACAGTGACAGGACGGTCAAGCACAAGCTGTCGTAGTACCTCAGCCGTGCAGAACTGTCTGGCAGGCCTTGGACCTCCACCTCAGCTGTTAAGTGGAGGTGAAAGAATCACGTGACCTGCCATCAGACAGTTGCCCAGGGAGCCTTGTTTATGTGCCTGTATGCGGTGAAATACAGCACAGCTTTCAATGTGTAATATCTCACTGCACCTTGTTCCACTGAGGCATGTGCACAACCACCCACTCGCGGAGACACGTATAGTTGAAGCATATGCCCACCTCCAAACATAGCAACATTATAAACAGTAATTGGGCATATGCGAACTAATGGGGGGAACGGCTTGACACTCGGTATCACATGACGATTTCTCCCTCAGATGCAATTATGTAGAAACCATCTGAAGGGGAAGTTCAAGGCATTTCACCAATCCCAGCAATCTCATCACCATTTCTATTTGCATAAAGGGCACTGCTAACTGTCAAAGGCATGTTCAACATGCTAAATAATTGCCTGACTTGATCAACCTAATGCTGTTAACACAAACATCCAGTATCAATGACCAATAACCAACATCTTGTAAAAGAAACTTAAATTGCAAGATGTGAAAAAAAAAAATAAATAAATAAAATTCGGCACTGACTAGATACATTTTTCTGGTGAATGGATAGATGTTTCATATTTGTTTACCTCAATATTTTGCTGATGAATGAATGAATGAATGAATGTTTCATATTTGTTCACCGTAATATTTTGCTGATGGATTAATGAATGAATGAATGAATGAATGGATGTTTCATATTTGTTTACCTTAATATTTTGCTGATGGATTAATGAATGAATGAATGTTTCTTTTTTTTACTTTAATATTTTGCGGATGGATGGATGGATGAATGAATGAATGAACGAATGTTTCATATTTGTTTACCTTAATATTTTGCTGATGGATGAATGAATGGATGGATGATTCATTTTCTTTCATTAATATTTTGCTGATGGATGGATGGATGGATGGATAAATGGATGAATGAATGGACGTTTCATATTTGTTTGCCTTAATATCTTGCTGATGGATGAATGAATGAATGAATGAATGAATGTTTCTTTTACTTTAATATTTTGCAGATGGATGGACGGATGGATGAATGAATGAATGAATGAATATTTCATATAATGAATGAATGGATGGATGGATGGATGGATGGATGAATGATTCATATTTGTTTCACTTAATATTTTTCTGATAGATGGATGGATGGATGATGGATAAATTGATGGATTAATGAATGAATGAATGAATGTTTCATATTTGTTTCACTTATAATTTTACTGAAGGATGGATGGATGAATGAATGAATATTCCATATTTGTTTAACCTAATATTTTGTTGATGAATGAATGAATAAATGATGGGATGGATGGCTGAATAAATGAAAGGATGTTTCACGTTTGTTTACCTTAATATTTTGCTAATGGATTGATGTTTTATATTTGTTTTACTTAATATTTTGCTAATGGATGGATTAAATAATGGATGGTTTATATTTGTTTCACTTAATATTTTGTTAATGGATGGATCAGAATCAGAATCAGAATCAGAATGTGCTTTATTGCCAGGTATGTTTACACATACTAGGAATTTGTTGTAGTGACAGAAGCTCCACAGTGCAATAGAATGACAGTGACAGGACCAGACACGAAAAAAGACATAATAAAAAGAACAATATACAATTATACAAGACATACAATGTGCAAAAATAGCAAATAACTTTACAATATACAAAATACAAAATAAACAATTAACTATGTACGTAAGGTATGGATGATGGATGGACGAATGTTTCATATTTGTTTACCTTAATATTTTGCTGATGGATGAATGAATGAATGTTTCATATTTGTTCCACTCAATATTTTGCTGATAGATGGATGAATGGGTGGATGTTTCATATTGTTTTTTAAAAATTTAGCTGATGGATGAATAGATAGATAGATAGATAGACAGATGGATCCCATTGTGTTGTCAGTGTGATAACTTACTCCATATAAAGCTTCATAAACATCCTGTAATATACCCTGAGAAATATTCACTGAAGTAAAAATTGTCACAACTAGCTCCAGCCACCCGTTTATCATTTGGCATTGTGTTTAAGGATGTTTTCCTCACACTTTTAAAGGTCAGCTCTGCCCAGTTTTGCTAAGTGTGTTTTGGCACAACGCCACCGCAGATTTCGCTCCCACTATGGGAAAATTGTGCGCAAGATGTGGAATTATCAATCCTGCGCTGCTCATTAATGTCGGAGACAGCAGGAGTTTAAAGTGGAAGTATTCATGTGATTAATTCTTCTTCTTGCTTCAGGAATGTGCGGAGAGCTGCACATATTTACAGCTAGCATCTGTTCCTCCACTACTAGGACAAACACAAAAATACTTTGCATATTAGAAGATCAACAAATACGCCGCCCTTTGGCGGTTGCATTTAGTTCGTCAGCGTTTTAAAACGCAAGGCACGGCGCATCCATCTCAGTTGATTAGCTGAGAACACGCTATAGCGTAGCTCAACACGTGATCGCCGTTCGATACGTTGCCACCTTCGAGTGACACCTCTATCTGTGTTCCAATGGATTCTCATTTAGCACATGCAGGCTTGTAGCCTTTTCATCAACTTATTACTATTAAGTGCTCCTTATTTCCCTGAACAATTCCTACCCAACTCACACTTAAAGACCTGTATTGATCCTCATGGTACACGCCATCCCCTCCTGATTTCATTAGGCCCGGTGCTGTTAATTACTCCACACTCTAACCTTTCAGTGTTTCATTTGGACCGACAAATTGGGTGAATTAAAAAGGAGCTGAAAAACAGCGCAAAGCCTGACGGTGTGGATCCCCGAACTGGTATGTCAATTCCCAAGCGGTGTAATAATTAAAAAAGTTCATCAATGTTCCCTTTGCTCATCACATTATGCAGAGGCTGGGCTCACTGGTAATAGTTCTGGAGGATTCATTTAGGAAATTAGACCAGTTTGATCTGGTTCTTCATCAAGAGAGCAGTCTAAGTCCCCCCCAGAGGTTTCGTGTGGGTAAACCGCCACCTTTATTTTAGTGAAATAGACGACAGCGCGCGCTCGATGTCGTACCTGCAGTTTCGCTCGCTGCTCTATTGACGAGCACCGATTTTGGTGCCAATGCAGTCATTTTGTGCCATTATATGACTGTATGATAATAACTTCATCATAATTGGCTTCTGATGCTTGGGAGTGTTGAATACTCATTTTCAGAGGGGATGAATTGATTTACTGCTTGATTTAATTATGCATTAAAATTCAATCATGTACTTTCAACCGAATTCAAAGCGAATTCTCTGAAGCGCTCCCCAGAATGCAGGTGGAGTTGAAGGACATCTTCAATTACATTGTTGGAGTTAACTTAATAATCAGATCTTATTGATTACAATAGTCTGAAGGTTCAAGATGAAACAGGATCTAGTTATTGATGAAACAACCTCAGTTTTTGATGCTATGCTTTAAGTGAAGACATCGTCAAACAGAAAAGAGGAGGGAAAAAATGCCCGGAAGAGATTTGGCAGCTGAGGGCAAGGTAATATTTTCGCATCTCACAAGAAAAAGCATTTGGAGTCCATGTTTAACTGCCCATCAGTCTACAACTCTGCCCTCTACCCTCAACACTTCCTGAAATCCCTCATCAGGCCGAAGGTCAAAACTCGGTCTACATGTGGTCTCACCACGCACCTGGCTTCTGTCATTGCGGCTCAATGTGAAAAGAAAGAGTCGGAAGGTCGTTCGAGCGTTAAGCTTTGACGGGCAGATGATGGGAAAAGTAAGGACCTAATATCTGCATCAACCTTCAATGTTAGCTTCCTCAGCATGACATTTAAATTGTTAATGGTTTGGATTGTTCACTTATTGAATAACCTGACACCTCCATTCATTCAGAGTGGCACCGGCTTTGTCCGCGCCTGATAATGTGAAAAGCCCACTGTATAAGGGCTCATGCTGGAACAAGAGGAGGATCACTTATCACTGTCACTTAGGCCTCGCCTGGCAAACAAGACACCTGATGGTGACACTGATTAATGATGCCGGATAAGTTTGTGAACGCAGCGGGAACCCCGCACAGGTTCCATCTAAATCATATTTAAGCATATGGACACCATATGGATCTAAGTGTTTCCATAAATACGATGACCAACCACGGCGAACCTGCAGGTGTCATATTTGGGGCCTTGTTGTGCAGTAATTCTTATTAAAAAAAGGTTTATCTAAAAAAAAAAAACCAGGACATTTTACATTTTTAAATATTAAATGCATCGCAATATCTTACATTTACACTGCAAATAAATAAATAAAAATATATTTTTGCACAAGTCTCACCAGACTAGGTATTTTGCTGCATTGCTGCAGATGTATAAAGATATCCATAAAATCCATGTCTGTTTATACTCCATGGCTAAAAGTGTGTAATTAAAAATCTTTATGAATGCATAAATGCTTAAGTTTAATCGCTGCCTATTTAAGAGAGCAACGACTCCCGCTTATTTTAGATATGAGCCTCTCAAGTGTTTATTTACACTTTTGATACACTTAAAGGTATTGACTTGGCTTTGCCTTCTCTAACATTAATAGCAATGGTTATTGATTGTCAAGATTGATTTTAAACTGAGGGAAATAGATGCATACCCATGGTGGACTTAAGTAATTTATACCGAGAGAGAAAGACTGAAGGGGAGATCCTAATAAGCCCAGACTAATTAACTCAATAACAGTTATCCATGTGCCGCATTTCAAGTATTCATGGACCTTCTGAGTCTCAGAACAGGTCTTTTCTTACAATTCGAGCTCTTTTCTACAGAAACATAATTGCAGTTGTCAAGAAAAGCCTGTCTAGAGGCTTTTCAATACTACAAATGAGGGGCAGCCTATCTGAGAATTTTGCGCTTTGATTGCACACAGTCTTTATGAAAAACTGTCTGTGAATAGCAGGGAGATGAGACTGCAACTCATAAAGCTGCAAACAGAAAGACAAGGTCATGTGTTTTATCTTCACATGAAAATGAAATAAAACTAAAGTAATAAACAGTAAAGGAATAAAGAAATAAAAATAAATAAGGTAAAAGGCTTTATAATCCGAGAAGGATAACAAAGGATAAGAACAGAGAATAAAAACCAAAAAACATGTAAATCAGTTTCTGTGCAGGTGACTTGTAAACCTTTTTTTTTTCTTCTTCTTCTTCTTCTTTTTTTTTTGGTTTGTGATACACCAAAGAAGGTGAGGTGCGAACCTACAGGGATCACGGCGTACAAAATATTAAAGTAGAAATTCTGCCATAAAAATGGTGTTTGCAGTCAAATCACTTCATAAAAAGATTCCCACGCTGGCCTTTCAATATGGATTTTCTACTCCAGGAACACTAAGCACATGGCAGCGGTATTACAGACACTATCTGATATTTTGAAAATGTTCTGGGATTGATGTGCTTGTATTTTGCTGGCCTGGCACTTGCTTTTGCTGTGTGATGTAGCCTCGACTTTGGAGGATATTCCTTTATATCCTGAGAGCTAAGAGGTATCAACATTTTACAGCAGGCAGAGTGTGTCCACTAAAAAAAAAAAAAACATTACAGCCCTACATGAGTCACTAGAACCTACAAGAGGAACAAAACAGCCCGAGGAAGGCGCACAAAATTTAGTTGAAAAAAAAAAAAATAAATAAATAAAACAGCCAAATGGATGAACAATCAATGTGTTTTTCAATCAATATGAAACCTGAAACATACATTAAATGTGTAGTTTACTATTTATTTATAATTCTGTCATCATTTATTAGCCCTTATTTCATTTTGAACCCTTTTCTTTGGGTGTGTTGAAATATTTGAACTTTTGCATCTAAATTAATCAGGCATTTGTTTTGTGTGGATATATTCATAGATTCATTGTTCATTCATTTTACCATGGTAAACAGGGTACACTGCTTACAGCCAAATTGTGACCCTGGACCACAAAACCAGTCAGAAGTGTCAATTTTTCAAAATTGAGATTTATAAATAATCTGAAAGCTGAATAAATCCATTGATGTATGGTTTGTTAGGATAGGACAATATTTGGCAGAGATACAACTATTTGAAAATCTGAAATCGAAGGGTATCACCTTTAAAGTTGTCCAAATGAAGATCTTAACAATGCATATTACTAATCAAAAATTAAGTTTTGATATATTTATAATTTTACAAAATATGTTCATGGAACATGATCTTTACTTAATATCCTAATGATTTTTGGCATAAAAGGAAAATCAATAATTTTGTACCGTACAATGTATTTTTGGCTATTGCTACAAATATACCGCAGCGACTTAAGACTGTTTTCGTGGTCCACGGTCACAATTGAAAGTTCAGTGTGACGTCCATTAGTGGGTGAAATGTGAATATGGAGATGGGAAAAGTGGCTTGATATTTGTGCCTACTTTTTACTTCCATTGTATAGAAAAGAGCAGCTTGGACATTCTGATAAACATCTCCTTTTGCATTCCATGCAAGAAAGTAGGTATGTGCCTGAATAGTGAATCTGTATACATAAAGGCACAGAAAACGAATATCGCTTTTTAGGAGCCAATAAAATTAACATTGGTTAGCCACTATCAAATCGATTAAACGTGATTAATCGCATCCAGAATAAAAGTCTGTGTTTATATAATTATATGTGGGTAACACTTTATTTTAAGGACCGATTCTCACTATTACCTAGCATGCATATTAATAGCATGTTGGCTGTTTATAAGTACTTAAAAAGCACATATTAATGCCTTCTCTTAATCCTATATATATATATATATATATGACTTATATATTATACATAATTATCAGTACATATGACATATATTTACTGCATATATACATGCAAGTGTGTTTATTTATCCATATGGACACCTACATGAGAAACCTTTATTCAGGATGCGATTAATCGTGATTAAGCGATTTTACTGCTTTAATTACAGTACATAAAATTTCACTTACCACATAAACAGGGTAAGGATGGATGACTGATAGGACTACGGCGAAGGATTTGCAGTTCCTGAGCATCACTGACAAACATCTAATCTTAAAATGTGTTGTCAGTGCTGCCGCTTTGTAGTGTACACAGAGTACATGTGATTGCGAATCTCGAAAGTGAAAGTAAAAAGTGAATACACATTCAAAAGTGATTTAATTGCCCCACATATTAATAGCGACTCCCTGATGCCCACAATTTATATACAGTATAATTACCGAACAATGTAATTGCAAGAGAAAGCATGGAAATATATGGTCACAATTTATTTTAAGGTCCAATTCTTGCTATTAACAAACCATTAACTATGACTTCTGCCTTCTGCTTATTAGTAGTTAGTAAGGTAGTTTAGGTGTTGGGTAGGATTAGGAATGTAGAATGTGGTCATGCAGAAAATGTGCTTTCTAAGTACTAACAAATAGCCGATATGTTATGAATAGGAATGCTAATAAGTATAGTTAATTAGGGTGACTATATTTTAGTTTTCAAAAAGGGAAGGAAGGGGATGATATATGACCGTATTCCATATTAAAATTGAAAATGTCATTTCCATACCTAAACTGCATATTTTACAGTCACTGTTATGCAGATTGATCATAAACACAGCTAAAAGGCTTCCTACCACAGTGGCCATCCTTCACAAACCTTATATCTACCACAGTTTTATCATAGGTAGAATGCATAATGTTTCAATACAAGCATTTCAGTTAAATGTAATTTATGCAATATTTCAAACAGTTAACCGACGGGAGAAAATCAACCCACCGCAACAGTTTAAAATCAGCCCAATTCTGTGGAAAAAACATGGATTTGGCAGCCCTACATCCAACACATGCTGCATCCGAAACAACTTAAATATTGATAGCGACTCCCTGATGTGCGAAAATTCAATATTAGAATGTTTGCGGCTTTAATACAAAAAAGCACACAATGAATGGCGACTGCAGAAAGCTGAAGCAAAATCCCAGACATTTTGGGCGATTTAGAAATTCTGGCCGGATGTATTTTTTTCCAAAAAGAGGACATGTCTAGGGAAAAGAAGTTCATAGGAAGAATTGTTCCCTATACATCCCTTTGCATTCCCTTTAGGGTTTCCGTAGTACACGTCATTTCCTTTCCGAACACAGTAGTCGGGCACATCCCTACAAGAAAGGAAGCAATACAGGTTGCAAATGACACGAGAGTGACGGAATAATGAATTTTCCTTAACATCAATGACAGACAGCTTTCCAGGCATGACAAAAACTGTTTATATTTATGACTAACTAGATATTAATAATGCATGAGAACAAACACGATACAAAATGTAACCGCCAATAACAGTGCACTTCTGCACATGAAAAATGCCCTATTAAAACAGGCCCGTGACTGAAAATATAGTCCATGTCATCAGCCGATGCAACAAGGGAGCAAACCTAACATTATTTCTATTCCAGACCTCTCACTGTTTTCTGGCTATGGCTATCAAACGCAGCATATGTTGTCACAGTGAACAGTGCTAGAAATCTCCAGCGCTTGATTCAGTCTGAAATCTTCCAGAGCTTGTTTATATTGAGTGTCAAGCCAACTGCTTCAAGACCTGTAAACCCCATATGGACCTTTAGAGAACAGACTACAAGTAAATGTCTTATTATCAAGCGCTCTGGTGTATGGGATGCTAACAATCAGATGTCAATGCAAAAGCAGGTCTGGACTGCATGGGGGATCACAGTTTAATGAGGTCATCTGGTGGATATTATGTTTTACTATTCTTTTTATTTTTGAATTCTCCTTCCCAGAATATACAAGTATTTGGAGCAAATTTAATATTCCGCACTGCCATCATAGTACTTACATCCGTTTAATGATTATCATACCATCGCACTTCCCTCCAGCCCTTCCCCAACAAAGACTCCCATCTGTGGACCAGACAGAGGGTCTCAGGAAATCATAAATTTTACGTTTTAAACCAAACTCACTCATCGCCGCAGAAAAAAATCACCTTTAAATATTCCCCTCGGCGTCTCTTGGAGCGGGGCTGGGAACGTATTTAAGAATAGTATACAAATTATTGCCAAACTTGACAGTGAGAGTCCTATGAATAATAGCATGAAGAGGAGAGGGAGGGAAAGGTTGCGTGAAGGTGAGAGGCATTAATTTGCTTTTAAGCTTATGGGAGATTCTTCCATGCTCCCTGCGCTTAGCCACCCACTGTAAAGATACAGCACCACTCCTAGTGCCTGTGACACAGGCTCATTAGCATCTCACCCTACATCAGGAAAATGACTACCTTCCATGGGTGGATCATTATACCGCGTTATAGGGAATACCTTATAACCATAAATGTGGGGAAAGCATGTGCAATAAAGACTCCAGATAGCTTTTTTTGTTCCCGAATATGAAGATTGGTTTCCTTGTCAAAACAGGACACAACGGAATGTGGAGACGTACAAATCACGAATCCACATGATTGATTAATTGCATGACACTTGGCAGCATGAGTGCGATAACATTGTCTGAAGACCTCTTATTTGCCGATTAAATGCAGAGAAAAATCATTTTAGAGGCCAGAAATGAATCACGTGGTCATCTCACACTGTTTTTCTATTCTTGTTGAAATATTTAGCACTTGAGTTGAATGGCTTTGATCAGTATGGAAGATCAGATAAAAATCATGGGACTGAAACCACTCTAGTATTATCTTGATGTCCTACACATCAATAGCGTTTTGATTTAGCTCAGTGTGTTCATTCTGTGCACCTCTTTTAATTTAACTAGACCTTGTTTGTGGTGGAAGCTCATTTATATAGCGGCTCCTATGGAGGTACATCAAGTGTTCGTTACATCAAAAGCACTTTAAAGAGTACAAAAAGTAGACTGCTCCCATTAATCTCAACTTACATTACAACATGGATTCATAATGAGGTGGAGAAGCAGTGGTGTCAAAAGCACAGAGTAAATGAATTACGTTGTGGGTACTGTGTCAAAATTAAACTCAAAAGTGTCAAAACACAATTAAGTAGAAAATGTTGCACTTGATGTTTTAAATTGAAATAATTTTCATTGCTGTTTTAAAGTTAATCAAATTAAAAACCATGCATTCAACTTGCATTTTTAGCTCAGTATGTAGCTCAAATGTGGTTCTACACTACAAAAATAAAGGTTCCAAAATGTTGCCATAGAAGAACCATTTTTGGTTCCCCAAAGAACCTTTCAGTGAATAGATCCTTAAAGAACCATTTTAAAGAACATTTTAGAAATCTAAAGAACTTTTTCCGACTATAAAGAAACTTTTCTGCGTTTGAAAGGTTCCATGAATGTTCAAGGTTCTTCATAGAACCATTGATGCCAATAAAGAACCCATAGTCATACAGTTGCATAGACACTAAAACACGAGTTATATGAACATGACAGCATCTAAAATTTAAGCATTTTATGTATGAACAACTTTAGAGTTGTACAAATGACTTAAGGTATTGTGACATTTACCATTAGTCGGCAATTTTTCATTGGTGAAATACAGTAATTTAAATAGAAATCCATGCAATTAGGAATTTCACTTAAGAGATCGTTTGCAACAAGTTCAAGTTGGTTATGTGAATTTGCTGTGTACACCAACAGAAAGCTGCTTAGCTTTGTAAGTAACTTCTGCATGCATGGCTACACTAATTACAATGAACCTTTTCCATGGAACTTCACCAAAACTTAAATAAACATCTACACAATTCCATTGTATATTGGAAAAAGTTGCAAGAAACTATAAAATTGTATTAAAATCCACATAATATAAATATAAATTATTTTTAAGGACCACAAGACCAGTCCTAAGGGTCAGTTTTTTGAAATTGAGATTTATACATCATCTGAAAGCTGAATAAACCTTTCCATTGATGTATGGTTTGTTAGAATAGAACAATATTTAGCTGAGATACTACTATTTGAAAATCTGGAATCTGAGGATGCAAAAAATTCAAAATATTGACAAATTTGCCTTTAAAGTTGTCCAAATGAAGCTCTTAGCAATGCATATGACTAATCAAAAATTAAGCTCTGATATATATTTACGGTAGAAAATTTACAAAATATCTTCACGGAACATGATCTTCATTTAACATCTTAATGATTTTTTGCATAAAAGTAAAATCAATAATTTTGACCCATACAATGCATTTTTGGCTATTGCTACAAATATACCCATGCTACTGAAGACTGGTTTTGTGGTCCAGGGTCACATATATACAAAAGTTCAAATATTTATGAATACAACTGGACATATTTTACATCCTGATAATATGAAAAAAATATTGAGTATAAAAAGATCGAGTTTAATAAATTTGATAAAAATGAGTAATTATGTAAAAGAATTTAGTTAAATGTACACTCTCTGTGTTGAATCAATATTCATGTACTTCACACAGCTGTGTGAATAAGAACTGAGTATAGCACAACTGTAAATAATGTTAAATGTTAAACTGCTAAATAATGTTATAATTAATCAAAACATTGCTCATTTGAAGGCTTCCAATTAATCCATCTCACGAAATAAGAATCCTCTGCACCTCGCCTGCTCTAAATTAAACTCGCTTCAGAAGGAAATTAGGTGAAGTTTGAAGTTTTCTCCAGGAGTTCCTCTGAGAGCCATAAGAACAAAGAAACATGAGAGCATTATTAAAAAGCGCAATATATGAACTAAATGACCCCTCAGTGCCAAGCTGCTTCTCCATACAGCGCAATCAGCAGATTACCTCCACCTGAAGAACTCGGGATTCTTTCACTTCCGATCACAAATTACACATTAATGGCAGAAAACCAGATTATGTTTGATGCTTCTGTGTCACGCTGAATGCGGTTGTTGTATCGTGTAACGTAAAATGCAATAACCAAGCAACAGCAAAAAGCAAATCATTTGAATCCTAATGGCTGCCATTCTGTTATATAATATCGAGCTTTCTCTGGGCAGAGCTTTCAAAAAATTAAGAGGTTAAGCTATGTAGTCAAGAGGCTAATGCATGGAAAAAGCCTTTGGACCCTGGCTGAACTAAATCCAGCGCGCACAATGACACCCCATTAACGGGATGGAGGACACCAGGAATGCCTGAATCTGAACGCTGAGCAGATTTCCAGGTGGACGGGAGTCAAGAGCCTCAGACTCCTGGGTAACCGCACTCTGCCACCTCCACTGATTTGACAAATGATTCTATATCAAAGGGCTGCGCACGCATTTGACTTAATTGATTGGACAGCATGTGGCGAAATCCCTGATTGGTTTAACTAGGAGAGCAGGAAACCTGCCACGGTTTTAGAAAAAGCCACGCACTTTGTGGTGACAAGAGGGAAAAAAATTAGTTCCTGCCTACTTTTAAGTATGACTGATTATTATTGAAATGTGTATGAAAAATGGGACAAATTAATCTTGTTCTAATGCCATAAATCATCCAATCCGAGTGGGTTTACGGCTGTAATTCCAGAGGTTAGTATTCCTTTCATCTCTTCATTAGTCGGGTCAACCGCAGCCAGAGGACCTTGTGAGGGGCAAGTCTATAAATGCGGTACCCTGTGCACAGACCCTGCTTTAATATGGCTGTAAAAAACCAACATGTCTGCCAATTAAAGAGACACCACATTAACACTGCTTTTGTAATTACAGCCAAGAGCAGGAGCAAAATCAACCGAATGGAGGGCCACAATCACTTCTCTGGAACAGAAATTGTTATGGATATGTTACCAGAGCTATATGGGAATACACCGTTACGGTGTTGGATTTCTTATTTTTTATTTATTTATTTGGTATTTTTTAATAATTAAATATTTGAGGGAAAAGCCTAATTTCACTGTCAAGCACTAAGATAATTTCAATAATAAATACAATTGCACAATTATTGCAAAGGCTGTGTTTACAGTTGAATTTCGCATTGTTTTAGAGGAGACATAAATGAAATGCAATAATTAGCCTTGATTATATACAAAGAAACAAAACTGTGTAAACAAACACTATTGTTTAAAAGTTCTGTAGGTTTTTTATCCTTCAGAAATCATTCTAGTATACTAAATTGCTGCTCAGGAAACATTTTCAATTACTTTTTCTGAAAACAATAGTGCTGATATTTTTTTTCTGGATTTTTTGATGAATGGAAAGAACAGAAAACAGCATTTATTTGAAATAGTATGTAATGTTAATGTTTTGTAACATTACAAATGTCTTTACTGCCACATATGATCAATTTAGCACATCCTTGCTGACTTTTGAAAGATAGAGTGTTGAGTGGTTCAAGTCGTTCTACACTGGTTGCGCTGTACATGTTGACTAAAATCAAAATGAAAGCATGTGTGAGAACTGTCAGCAGAAACAGACATCATTTAGTCCTGGTATTTTTTTATACACGATGGAAGAGAAATCTCGGTTCCCGACCCTCCTGATGAATCAAAACAGCTATAAATATCCTCGACACAGATGCATGCACACGCAACCTGCTGCATGGCGGACTCGAGAGCGGGGCGGCCGGTGTACCTTTTCTCTGTTTGACATGAACATGCTGTGCTTGCTAGTGACAGGCTCAGCATAGCCCTGCACCCAGAGGTCACAACTGACCTTTCCAATTGTGAGTTTTTCCAGCTCTACTACATGTTTGTCTAAAGATGTCCGCCAAAGCATCCTCAGGCGCCACGCTGAGACGGCAGTATGGGTTCGGGCGTTTTGCTGCTTGTCTTCCAGCATCACGCCTACTCCCTCCTGAATGGCGCATGTACGCGAGCGGAGCCCCTAACGCGGAGCGCACCGCCTTGAGTTTTGCATGCTACGCGGCTTAATTGCTGCATGACTAGCCTGTTGTTGCATGGCTGGAGGGATTTCCATTTATTATCTAGTATGAATCATTTTGAAGATGTGCTTATTCACCACCGGTTCCCCCAAGTTCAAAACACCATTTGGAGGAGGATGTGGAGGAGCGCGCAGTCACGAGGGCCAATCTCTGGGAACAGGAGGACGTGACGTCACGGAGAGAGACGAAATGCACGTCTGTGTTCACACGCAGGGGTACGGCGGTCGCACCATGCCCAGATTGGGCGGCTCGTGCCAGGGTTTCTCACGCATGGCGCTAAGGGAGGGAAGGGTCAAATTCTGCGCTCCATCTGCCATGTGCTTTGGCGGCTCGACGGGGAGGCTCAGCGACACGCCGCCTGCTAGGGTTAACTTGAAGCCTTGATGAACGGCGTTTAAATACCTGCAGAATATCAGGCGGGTCGTCCGTCGGATCGGCAGAACAGACGTGCCTGCTGTAATGTCAGACAAATGATCACTTTCCCTCAAGTCGGTGCCACTTGATCAACGTTAAGCGTGGAGATGTGCCATCCTTCACGTTCGGATAGGAGGTCTGAAATTGGGACTCTCTCCACTTTCGCTACTGACCTATTGTGAATCGCAGTGGCTGCAATGAATTACCGCTGAGAGGACAAACGCATAATGTAAGATATTATTGGGGAATTTAACAATGCTCAGGCCTCAGGGACTCTCACAATGTAATGTATGGCCTTTGGAGTACAATTGCTATGGAAACTAGAAGCCCTGGGTGACCAAGTTGCCCACCCACACGGACAGCCGTTAATCATCTTCACTCCAATCCTGGCACAGCAGAATTTGGCCAATGTGTCAAGCAGCAATTATGTATACTTAGTGTTCTCTCCACCCCCCTCGGCTTCGCTCTCTCATTCTCCCGCCATCCTTCTCTTCCCCTCTCCTTTCCATATAATCACGGAGCTTTTAAAAGCTCTCTGTTCATTAGCTCCCTTTCATTGTGAATGCATACAATACCAGCAAGGAAAATAGGAGCGGTCTTAGTGCCACACAGTACGACATTCCTATTATAGAAATCATATCTAACCGTTTAGCCATTATACTTTCATTCGGTGCTGAGTGACACGCCAAATTACTCCACTGCTCCATTGCTTTCTTTGCATATTGGTTTGTGCAGATCACAGGCGCTAATGGGAAGCGACGAGACAGAGATTATGTTCTGCTGGTCGCGGGGAAACGTTAACGCCATCGCAAATCGGTGGCATCCCTTCATTACCTCCATCCAGATCAGCTGTTTCGAGGAGAGCTGACAGCAACGTGGGAACTGCAACGCTCTCCATATTTCAAGGACAAAACGCTGCAGCCTGGGTGTCGAGCAGGTGAGTTCGAGCGCATCAGCACTGTATAGAACGTGTTATTAGAGGTGATCTCGACAGGGGTGAAGCGCGCGGGCTCGTGTGAAGGACGGGTCAGCAATTAGAGCCCCGTTGTGTGCCGAGAGGTTCAGGACAAAGCTGATTGCCTTTTTCATACGTCTCACAATGAGTGCCGGGGTGATTTGTATAAACATTTTGCCGCTTTCTCTTGCAGCTTTTGATGGCGTTCTGTATATTAAGGGTTGCTGAATTGCACCGCAAGCTGATGGGCTGTCGGGCGTGCCAGTGCCTGACTTTCACTGAGGTCTTTACTCTTGACCCGCCCAGTCAACCAGAAAAGGACATGAGCACTTTGGCACATTTGGGGTTAGTGGACTGACAATAGTGTGAGGTTTGGCAATATAACACATTATTGTGTTTCTCACATAAGCTGCGTGAAAAAGCCCATGCTAAACTGCTGAAAAGCCTATGCAGCCATGCAGCTTTCAAGTAGGAAATGTACTTTCTTTTCCTTCATCTACGCAAGGAATACGACTGATTCTTGTCACTGTTTTGGTAAATCTTGAGCGCAAAAAGCATGAAATCACAGATAATTCGACATCTTGTAGCAATACTACGGTTTAATTCAGGGCCTTGTTTCCAACCTGAGATAAGACACAATAAAAAGGAAATATCTGCTGTCATGCCTCCTTGCTCTGCTACATGGCAACAAAGAGAAATAAACATGTTCTTCTATTTCAACGTATTCAAGCAAAAAAACAAAATACATTTTGAAATATTCACAGAAAAAAAATGATCTCCCAGATGAAAATGTCCATGATACATGAGCACCAATTATATATTTTTTGCAGTGGCAGTTCTTAACTGCGTTTGCTTCAGGACACAGATCAAGTGGCGACCCAACACAGTAGCAAAACTCTTTCACACAAAAGTTAAAAATTAATTAAAAAAAATAAAAAAAAAATTAATTCATGGTCATAAAACCAAGATCAACCTTTATTCACTAACTAAAATTTGTTATTTTTGGGGGGGTGGGGGGTGGGGGTGGGGTGCATAATTGGTATCAGTACTGGATATTTAATTGTGCATGCTGTTTTACATTTAGATTACCTTTGCAGCCATCTAACGCTCACTTAATATTAATAAATCAAAATACTAATAATTTAATGACGGCGTTAAATGCAATCTTTAGCAAATTTAAAAATAAATATCTGTTTTTTCAAATAGATACAATTTTAAATGAAACACCAAAAACTTAATTAATCATTTTAAAAGCTACAAGTGAATTTAGGCATCACAAAATTGTAATGTACTTAGACAAAGTAGTATTGAATTGTATTTAGCAGTTATTGACTAATGACAATAACATGTAAGAAACAGTTTATCGGCTCATCTGTAATATTTTATTTTTACCTTATGTAGTTCTGAGGACAAGCCCATGTAACGCAACATATCCAGTTTGCTATTTGGCTAATTTGACAGGATGATTTACATCTATGCATTTGGTAGAGGTTCACATTTTATCAGTTCATGCATATCCTGGGAATCGAACCCATGACCTTGGTGTTGTTTGTGCTAGAGAAATATTTGCGCTAGAGAAATTTGCAACAAAAAAAAAAGACAACAAAAAGCACAGCCTTTGACGTCAACAGCAAAAGACACATTTTCACACTGTTTTTCCCTTCTGCTTGCGTATTACAAAAGACAAATTCTGGGGTTGTGATCTACCAGTTTAGAACCACTGATTCGCAGAGATGCAACAAACTGCAATGGCTTTATCACACTGAAAATACAATGCCTCTAACAGGCAGAACCATTAGTAAGACAGTGACTTACCTTGTGGGGGCACGTGGCTGGGACAACAGGGAATGTTTTATCTGGAGTCTGGCTCTGGTTCTAGAAGAAAAACAAATCACTGTGTGTTAGTTATTTTAGTTCGAATAAAACTGTTGCATTCGAGCACAGCTCCTATAAATTGCACGTTTCGTAATAAGGGAGAACAAAGTGACCTATTACGTACACTTATTCTGAAGAAATGGAAAAGCCAATTGAGTGAATAAAGGTTAAGGTCATCAATCTGCGCTGGTGGAATATACAGCCAACAGATGGTTACGGCAAAACTTCTCCATACAAGCCTATTTCTGCGTCCAACGTGCTGCGTAACACATAGCACGGGCTTCATAACATATGCAAAGGTTCCCAAACAGGATTTCATTAACCAATTAGCATATTGTAAATATGGTGCTACATCAGACTGATACATGAAAACCAACACTAAAAAGGTTGCACGTAGGTAAGTCAACAAGGCAACAACAGATGGTCCTGCTGTTTGCGATTATGCATGATGCAGGGCCTCTGCGCACTGACAAAGGCAGCGCAGGGGGAAATGACCATCTTGAAGTGACCTCGCATACATATGAGGGAAAAAAAGCCTGCACAGCTGGGGACAAACTTTTTCCTCTAATATTTGTGGGATGCACAGTTGATTCCAAGCAGGTGTTGCCAGTCATTCTCTTACATTCAGTTATCTTCTTTTTGTAGGACTAATGCTCTCTGACACTATTAATGGCTTCCTTATGGTATCACCAAGAGAGATGAAACATTGAGCGGTCCAGACTTCAACATCTATATTTCATCAGCACTTAGAGGATTCAGGATCGGCTGTGTGGTAACCTCACTTCACACCTGCTGTCGGGTAAAAGACAAACACTGCGTGGTCAGCCCTAGGCGTCTGAGATAATAGAAAGGAGTTTTGTGCCGCTCCTGAATAGATGAAATTCTACAGAGACATAGGTTAGACGACTTTACATTTTGCACAATTGACCAATTACGGAATCATTCTTTTCCTTTTCAACCTGGTTCTTGCACTCCTGGAGACAGTTTTTCCTTTAATGAGCTGGTTTTAAACAATACATGATTTTGTAACTTGAGCAGAGCTAGCTCAGGAACTCAAGCAGGGGGAGACTAATAAAGCACACGTTCTCTTGGTTGCAAGGGCAGCTCAGAGGACACGACATGTTTATTCAGGAGAGCCGCTGTCAGCATCGCTCACACTGACCTGTGTCTGCTCTACTTTGGTCAGTCAAAACATCTATTAAGCTCTCTGTTAAGAACAGAGCAATTTAAACTCAATGGCACCACATGGTACTCAAGCAACAGCGTGATTCTGACTCAAAACACGGTTGCAAGTATAATATTTCATACAACAGTAAGCTAATATTGAGTGACTTTTACATTTAAGACACAATACTGCTGGCTACTACTTCTATTTTTGCAGTATGAGACAATAGTTCTAAATAACACTGAAGCAGAACCGGTTCCTTTCCAAGCAACACCCAATAGTGTTGCTTACAAGTTCCAGAATTAATCTGCATACCAAATCAGTTGAGTGAATGATTCAATGACTCAGTTCTAAATGAATGAGTGTAGTTAAAAGAATCAGCTGAATGAATAATTCACTGGCTCATTCCAGAATGATTTAAGTGGGTGAACAATTCAATGACTCACTTCTAAATGAATCAATGTAGTTAAATAAATCGGTTAAATTAATGATTCAGTGATTCATGCTTAATTTGGATCCACATACTGGGATACTACTCTTACTTTTTCTGCCATATAACAATATGATAAAATAGTAAGAGTAGTATACTAGTACACAGTTCTGAATTCAGCGTCAGTGTAGTTGAACAAATCGGCTAAATTATATTCAATAACTTGCTCCTGAATAAATCAGTGTGGTAGAACGAATCAGTTAAATGAATGATTCAATGTCTCTCTCCCGACTGAGTCAGTGCAGATTAACAAATCGGTTGAGTGAATGATTCAATGACTCATTTGTAAAGACTGCCAGTTTTTTTATTTATTTATTTTTTTTAAATATGTGAATTAATCAGAGTAGTTAAACAAGTTGACTGAATGAATGATTCTATGACTCACTTCTAAATGAATAAAGGCAGTATAAATGATTCACTGGCATGTTCCTGAATAAATCTGTTTGGTTGAATGAATAGGCTAAGTGAACAATTCTATGACTCACTTCTACATAAATCAGTGTAGTTAAATGAATCAGTTGAATAAATGATTCAGTGACTCACTTCTAAATGTATCATGCTGAATTTGGATCTGCATACTGGCATACTACTTTTTATAACAATGTGGTAAAAACAGTAAGAGTAGTATACTAGAAAGCTCACTTCTAAAACAATTGAATGAATCAGATGAGTTAATCATTCAATGACTCATTTGCATAGACTTGTTTTAGTCATGAATGTATCGTTGTTGAATGAATGATTCAATGACTCACTGATAAAGCTAACTTTTTGCCAATAAGTGTCACTGAAACATAGCCACCACAGACTCACAGGTTGGAACATGTTAACACAGACAAACAAAGTGATACAGTGAGAAACAGTGAGAAAAACAACCTTAAGATTAATTTTTAAAGTCAGAGCATCTGTTTTGCTACAGAATCATCAGCATCAGTGTAGTTGAACAAATCTGCTAAATAAACTATTCAATAACTTGCTCCTGAATAAATCAGTGTAGTTGAATGAATCGATTCAATGTCTTTCTCCCGATTAAGTCAGAGCAGATTAACAAATCAGCTGAGTGAATGATTCAATGACTCATTTGAATCACTGAATCATTGAATCATTGAATCAGACTGCCAGTTTTTTTTTATACCTGAATTAATCAGGGTAGTCAAACAAGTTGATTGAATAAATGATTCTGTGACTCACTTCTAAATGAATAAAGGCAGTTAAATGAATCACTTATATAAATGATTCACTGGCCCGTTCCTGAATAAATCAGTATAGTTGAATGAACAGGCTAAGTGAACAATTCAATGACTCACTTCTAAATGAATCAATGTAGTTAAATGAATTGGCTGAATGAGTGATTCAGTGGCTCATTTCTAATGAATCATGCTAAATCTGGATCCGCATACTAGCATAGTACTCTTACTATTTCTGTTCTATAACAATATGGTAAAAATAGTAAGGGTAGTATACTAGCTCACTTCTAAAACAACTGAATGAATCAGAAGAGTTAATCATTCGATGACTCATTTGTATAGACTTGTTGTCATGAATGAATCATTGTTGTTGAATAAATGATTCAATGACTCACTGAGAAAGCTCACTTTTTGCCAACAAGTGTCACTGTAAAATAGCCACCGCAGACTCACAGGTTGGTTAACACAGACAAACAAAGTGATACAGTGAGAAAAACAACCTCAAGATTAATTTTTAAAGTCAGAGCATCTGTTTTGCTGCAGGATCACTCATTGTAGTATCTCTCACGAGAACTGCAAAAAAAAAAAAACTGTGTTGTCTGGTTTCTTTTTGAGTTATCTGAATTATTTTTATAGGAGGTGAAAAATAAATGTATAAATGAATGAATAAATACATAACTTTTATCTCAAACGGAAGTTGCTTATTGTTCATAGAACCTTTGCATAAAAAGCAGTAAGTATTTAAATCCTGCTGTACATAGAACTGAATATCAATTACCCTCTGGCTTCATGCCGACGACCAAATCACAGTCGTGCTGATATTCAGAACAACACCTCTTGCTGGTGTGATATTGTTTAAATAAACTGGGCAACAGTTACGAAACAAAAACATATTGAAGTTGAGAAATCTCCCTGGAAAAAGTGCATTTGTGTTAATGCTTTATTTCCTGTTTAATGTTTTGCTCAGCCACGGTTAATTATTTAATATGACAGGTATGCTGTGCGGAGTGTATTAACTTGTTCTGCATGTTTAAATAATATATGATCCCATTAAAATCTGACATAGACGACAGACACACACGCCACTGGGGCTTTATTCATTTGCAGGTACACAGGCACCATTATCAGGTGGTGTTGACCCAGTGCATTCGATTGAATGGCCTTTCTGTAATGCGCGGCAAAATTATACGTTGCACTGAAAGCCTAGGGTATGCAAATGCTACATAACTGCACTGGTAAAAGTGGATGACTTCAATGCTCTGCTGTTATTTTGGAGAGCGGATAAGTCTATAAAATAAGTGCGGATGGAGGGAATGGTTTTCAAATAGTCGCTTTTTTTTTTACAAAAACCTTTATTGGTATCTTCCATCCTTCTCAGCTCCTTCTGTAATTCATGCAGCGCCAGTAAACTTGTGAAAGCAAAATGTGATTTTGTCAAGGTTGTGAAGTGCAGTCAAATAAACATGATGGAAAATGCCAGATAGAAGGCAAATGTATTATCTCTTCTCATTACGTGTTACATCTCTGCTTCACAGTACAGAGACAAATTAGTTTTTTCGAGATGCCAAATTGCTAATATTAAACCTCTCTGCTGTTCCTCCCCAAAACAAGCCATGGAAGTGGTTTCTGCACTTCACTCCGCTGAACGTTTTCCTCTCCAAATGGTAGTGGGGAGAGAAAGAGAGCAAGCGGTAGGCTGCAAAGAGCCGTAATCTCCTTGCCAGCAGTGTTGAGGCTGACTGACGCTCAATGTGCCATCGCTATAAAGGGGTGCTCTTTGAAATGACAGCCTCCCACAAGTGCATCAAGACACCAAGGTTTCTTGCTCCTGGTGTGCTCATTTGCTAAGCAGTGTGAAGCCCCTTCTTTTAGACCGGTCTTGAGAGCTGGAAGAAGTCTCAATTAGACCTTTGTAATGACTTAGAGGTGCAGGTATGCTGGCTCTGACTTTGCCACTACAGCCGCTTCAGAAAAGAGAAATAAAAAACTGCCTGGACGACAACAAGCACAGCCACTTGTGCCCCATTTATGCAGATAATAGCTGATTCAAACTTTTAATATGCCTTGCTCTGTCAGTGAATATGCTGTTTTGATTAAATACACTACTGTTCAAAAGTAGAATTAATACTTTTATTCAGCAAGAACGCATTAAATCGATCAAAAACTATAATGACAATTATAATGTTATAAAGGATTACATTTTCAAATGAATGCTGTTCTTTTGACAATTCTATTCATCAAAGAATCCTAAGGAAAAAAAAGTATTAAAGTTTCCAAAAAAAAGCACAATTTTTTTTTCAGCATTGGTAATTTAAAAGAAGAAGAAAAAATTAAATGTGTTTTGAACCCCAAATCAGCATACTGGAATGATTTCTGAAGGATCATGTCACACTGAAGACTTATAATTTACATTTTAAAATGTAAAAATAAATCAGTTATTTTAAAGTATGATAATAGTTCACTGTATATTTTACTTTTAATTAAATAAGCAGCCTTGGTGAGCACAAAATACAAAAAAAAAACCAAAAATATTTTTTTTTTTTAATTTTTAAACAGTTTTGCCATTTTTATTTGTTTATATATAATTAAGTCTAATTATTGGATGCTGCCTCAACTGTAAATGCACATTTTTAATAACTGTTTTAAATATATTTCTTGTTGAAATTACTTTTTTGATTTGACAATGAAAATTAATAATAAATAGTGCAATTAAGAAGTCAGGTGATCTGGATTTTTTTTTAAAAGCTTGTGTAAAAAAATTAGTAATAACATATTTATACTAATTTTTATTCCAGTGAAGTGACTGCTGTCCTTACTGAGGCCATAAATAAAACAATAATGCATACGTGGGGAAAAAAAGCATTTTTTAAAATGTATTATTACAGACAATATGTTCACCATGCTCTCCCTGCTAATTAGGTGCAAATTCATTTGAGAATGAATGAATGAATGAATTAAAAGTTAAAGTTAAAACGGTAAATTCTCATTAAGTATTGTGTAAAATCTGCTACCATCACATTTTCCCCTTGCAAAGTAATGAACTATTTCAAATATATTTGTTTAAATAGCTTTGTTTATCTTTTTTTCTTATGTTTTGTTAAATGTTAGCAGCAATTATCTTAAAATGTCAACAATTATACAATGATAATTATTGAAATGTCTGTTACATTTTCTTTCTGAGAAGCAACATGTAGTTTCATAACCCTTAAATTAATGTCTAAACTGTTAGCAAACTTTTAAACATTTTGAATATTTATGTCCAACATATTCCATTAAAACAGATTAATTCAGCTTTAGATGGCACGATGCAGTTTATTAAAACGTAAACACATTAGTTGCATGATAGAATGTTTAAAAGTCTTATTTAAAAAAATCAGCTTGTGAAAGTGTTTGTTTCATAAAATGACCCAGGTATGTGTGACTGTGCTTCTCTTTATAATAGAAGATAAAACCTGTTTCGCTCAAAAGTGCTGTGGGCCACATAATAGCCGAGATCTAATTTGGAATGATGTATTTTTTTATTTACGGTTGCCAACAAAGATAAAGCAAATTTTGTCACATACACAGAGCTAGGTGAGGAAACATGGCCAGGCAAACGCTCCTCTCACACAGACACTACTGTATCCCTAGGCCATAATGAGCCTGCTATGTGTTTTAAAAGGATTAGCTGCATTAAAAATCACATTTCATTCTCAAGCTGAGCAAAACAAAGCAGTTCATAGCAAACATGTTCATTTATTACTGCTTTGCAGGGGTTTAAATATAAAGCATGAATATTTCATCACAGCTAATCTAATCTGGTAGTGCACGTGCGTGCATCTGTTATGCAACTTAAAGAAAATGACAGAGATACAATGTACCAGTCAAAAGTATGAAATGACTATGATTTTTTAAATGTTGATGAAGGTCTCCCAAAATGCTCACTAAGCCTGCATTTATTTAACAGTACTATTGTGAAATATCACTACAATTTCAAATAAGTCTTATATATTTTAAAATGCAATTTATTCCTGTGGTGTAAAGCTGAATTTTCAGAATCATTACTCCAGTCTTCAGTGTCGCATGATCCTTCAGATGTCAGTATAATAGGTTGATTTGCCATGCAAGAAACTTTTATTATTTTTAGCAATTTTGAAAACAGTGCTGCTTCATATTTTTGTGGGGGAAAAAAGCAATTTTATTTTTATTTAGCAATTATGCATTAAAAGTACAAAAGTAACAGTAAAGACTGAAATGTTGTTCCTTTGAATTTTCTTTTCATCAAATAAATCTGTATTATTCAAAAAAAAAGCTGACATTCAAAAGTTTGGGATAAGTAGGATTTTTGATGGTTTTTTAAATATTTTTTCTGCGTTTATTTGATTAAAATTACAGAAAACAATGTAATATTGTGAAATATTATTGCAATTTAAAATAGTGGTTTTCTATTTTAATATAAATTAAAATAGAATCATTCCTGTGATCAAAGCTGAATTTTATGCATCATTACTCCAGTCTTCAGTGTCGCATGGTCCTTCAGAAAAAAAAATCTAATATGCCGATTTATTACCAATGTTGGAAACAGTTGTGCTGCCTATATTTAATTTAATTTAATTTTATTTTATTTAAACTAATTTAATTTTATTTTAGGGGTCAGTAAATTATTTCTTTTTGTCTTTTTTTGAAAGAAATCAATACTTTAATTCAATTTCATTTGATTTGCTAAATTGATAAAACGTGATAATAAAGACTTATACTGTTAGAAAAGATTTCTATTTTGAATAAATGCTGTTCTTTTTAACTTTTTATTTATCAAAGAATGCTGAAAAAAGTATCACAGTTTCCAAAAAAATAATAAGCATCACAACTGTTTCCAACAATGATAATAAATCAGCATAACACAATGATTTCTGGTGTAATGGCTGATGAAAATTAAGCTTTGCATCACATAATTATATTTTAAAGTATATTAAAATACAAAACTGTTATTTTAAATTACAATAATAGTTCCTTAAATTTTTTTTCTGTATTTTTGATCAAATAAATGGAACTTTGGAGAGCATAAGAGACATTTTTAACGGCAGTGTACATTCTAAAATATATTAAACCATAAAACAGCAATTTTCCGTTGTAATAATTTTTTCACAGCATTACTGTTTTTACTGTCATTTTAATCAAATATGTGCAGCCGTGGTGAGCATACAAGATTTCAAAAACCAAAATCTTAATGATCTAAAACTTTTGACTAGTAGCGTATATATGCAAATTTGCAAAAAATGAGCCAATCCATTGTTCCTAATGTAGTAGTGCCTTCTGTTTGATATTAATGGCGCTGGCAACACAGTTCCTGAGCGAACCCGCAAATAATTCTGTTACTCGCTCTCTCTCAGCCAGCCCTCATGAGATAAAAAGCCTCAGGCTGAGAATTGGCAGGAGCGAGCGCCGAAGTACTTTTCACCTTAAAAGCAATCTTAAAGAGAGGGTCTGACGTCGTCACATTAACTTGTCTTCTCCGATACGCACCAGGTGGAGAAGACTCACCGCAATCTCAGACGACTCCCATTTAAACTCACAAACAAGAGCACTATTCACCCAAGGCAAAATAAGGAGCAGGGCTTTTCTGGCAGCCTGGCACAGTGAGGATGCTCTGGCCCAGTAACATTCTCCTCACACACTGGGAGACTTTGTACTTGTTACTTCCTGGCTGACACTCAAGAGTACTGAGCGTTAAATAAGTTGCACACCCCTCGCATGCTCTTGATTTTGTTGTCTCCGTTTATGACACTTTCTGTTGTCGTCGTAATATGAAAAAGCAAACTAAAAAAAAATAGGAGGAAGCGACAACGACACACATTTCTCTCCGTGGGATTAAAATGAGGTCTGTTTCAAGGATTATCAGATGCTTTCGTTCACGTGACGTCTGTGTTTTTGATCATGCGACACAAGAAGAAACAAAAAAACACTTCCTTGTAGATCTTAGCATACATAAAATGACAGTTGTGTAAAAATAAAGCACCTTACAGGCCTAGTTTACAATGAAACAGTCACACTACCAGGTTGTCAGATGTGTCTTCCCTAATGCTGTAATGCTTATACATGCAGCATGTCTGCCTTTGGAGTGGGTTGGGCAACTTATTCTGTTTTCCTGGATTTTTCTTCCTGTTTCCATTTTCGACATCCCCTATTTCTGAAAGAGTAATGGTACAGGGTTTCCAGTGTGAAGCGGGTGCTCCGCACACAACAGTAGATCTGCTTTAAAGTCCCCCGGCACTGCTATCAAAGTGCTTCTTCACAGTTGATCATTAGCAATTTAAAAGCCTTAGGCAACTCGGAGCCCTCAAACTGAGCAGTATAATTTAGCGGCTGCCTCGGCCATACAATCAAAGGGTCGTACTGTACATTTATCATATTGGGTACTTCCACCCCCCAAAAGAAATAAAGGGAATTTGGGTTTGTGACTGATGCGGGGCCTGAATTCAATAACTGCGAGCCAGAGTGTTGTACATTTTTGCAGACGTGGAAAAAGAAATGCACTTTATTGTTCTCTGGGATCATTTCCGAGTAAGTCCTTTTTCAGATAAAATCCACTACGACTCAAAACAATTATTTTGATGCGGCTTCGAGCGACGGAAGCTTTCAATTTGAGTGGTCCACCTGAAATCACGATAAGACACGGTTTCGGGCATAAACCATCAAGGAGAGGCCAGAATATCATTTTAATGGCAAAAAACCCCTAGTAGCCAGTCAAAGCACCCACCTGCCATACACTGAAATAAGTCCTGTCATTCATATCCAGTCTAAATTCATAGAATTAGAGTCATTTCTGCTGTTTTCAGCCTATATTTGGACTGTTTGGCATTTGTGGTTTGTAAATTAGCTGTAGTATTGGAAGGAAAATGTGTACAGTGGAATGTACAAACTGGAACAACACAATAACAACCACATGGTTTAGCTGTATTTGCATTGCCTGAAGGAAATATCATGTGCCTGTGAGGGAGCCGAAAGAACTGTGTTAAAATTTTAGGAAAGCTTTGGTTCGGTGTAAACAAAATGCTGCATGTCTGTCATTGGCATGACAGTCAGGATTTGTCATATTGTAATTTTAATAAGCTAAAGGAACAACAATGAGTGAAAAAACAGACCACTGCCCTTGTTTAGAATTCATAAATCAACTCTACATCAACAAAAATGATAGGGTATGCAAAGTGCCTTTGTAAAATGGCATAACCAAAACAGAAATAAAGATGAACTCGTGCATTTGCATATATCAAGTGTCACCATTAACAAACATGTTCAAAAATGAAAACATTAAAATAAAATAAAATAAAATAAAATAAAATAAAATAAAATAAAATGTTAAAATAAAATAAAATGTTAAAATAAAAATGAAATTACATTTTACCAATTCTTGGGTGCAAAGTTATATTCATTTTGGGAGGCAACAACTTTCTCTGAAATATTTATGCACATGACTCAGCACTGCATAAAAATTCTCAAAGTCACCTTTAAGTGCCCCTATTATGCCATTTCAATTATGCCTTTCATGCAGTTTGTTTTGTTGCTGAATGTGCATGCAAACAAGTTTACAAGTTGTAAAGCCGAAAGTGCACGGTAAATAAAGTTATTGTCTCCCAGAAGAAAGAATCAACTCTGGGTCAATACAGTTAGGGTATGTCGAAAAAACTTCAAAATCGCCCTTCATTGCTGTAGAAGTACCGACCCAGTGTTTACAAAGTGAACATGCAAAGAAAGAATCAACTCTGAACAGCCTGAACGAGTCACTAGCAATTCCCAATCACAACAGACTGGGTCATCTGACCAATCAGAGCAGAGTAGGCTCAGATGAGGAGGGGTTTAGAGAGCCTGAATCTCTGAACTGCTTCAAACTAATCATTTGAGAATCTCTGAAAAATGAGGTGATATTAAATGCATATTTTGAGAAAACAAAAGCATTGTTTGACCTTGCATGCATGTAAAACTATTGTTTTAGACTCCCAAAACAATATTAGGAACCTTAAAAATGGCATAATAGGGACACTACTTAGAACATTGATGTTCTGATACGCTTGTGTGAGTGATTTGTCCAAATGACTGAATCACAGACTCAGATTCAGACTGTTTTGCAAACACATTAGCTAATTTATAGAAAATATCCATTTCCAAAAAGTGATTCATTCACAAAT
Organism: Labeo catla; assembly: GCA_012976165.1. Taxonomy (NCBI): domain Eukaryota; kingdom Metazoa; phylum Chordata; class Actinopteri; order Cypriniformes; family Cyprinidae; genus Labeo; species Labeo catla. Next base: position 396,363 of record VONZ01000071.1, read on the forward strand.
CAGTCATCTGTAGCTTTGTTTCTAAACAGACGGCAGGATATCCAGAATATACACTACTGCTCAAAAGTTTTGGATCAGTAAGATTTTTAAAGAAGTCCCTTATGCTCGTCAAGGCTGCATTTATTTGATCAAAAAAAGAAAAAAACAATAATACTGCAAAATAATGTTTTTTTTTTTTATTTAAACATACTTTAAAATATAATTTATTCCTGTGATGCAGGGCTGAATTTTCATCAGTTGTTACTCCAGTCTTAAGTGCCACATGATCCTTCAGAAATCATTCTAATATGCTGACTTATTATTATATATAAACATTTTTTTGGAACCTGTGATTCTTTTTTTCAGGATTCTTTGATGAATAACAAGTTAAAAAGAACAGCATTTATTCAAACTATAAATCTTCTCTAACAATGTAAATCTATGCTATCACTTTTTATTAATTTAACACATCCTTGGTGAATAAAAGTATTAATTTCTTTCAAAAAAAAACAGAATAAAAATTGACTGACCCCACACTTTTGAACAGTAGTGTATATTGTTAGAAAAGATTTCTGTTTTAAATAAATGCTATTCTTTTTTATTAATCGAAGAATCCTGAAAAATGTTAAACAACACAACTGTTTCCAGCACTGATAATAAATCAGTATATTATAATGATTTCTGAAGGAATGTGACTCTTAAGACTGGAGTAACAGCTGATGAAAATTCAGCTTTGCATCACAGGAATAAATAATATTCAAAATAACCCTAAATGCTAATTATTTTGAATAAGTCACTGATATATTGTTTATTTATTTGTAATGTAATATTTACATTCACTAAAAAAGTAAACAAACAAACTAACTAACAAACGCATGCTGTCAAATTCAGATTTGGTGCAGATCATTGCAAACAGAAATATTTGTAAACTTGATGTCAAATTATGCAAGTACACTTATAAAAAGCATATGCTGTGCACTAATATGTTTTAGGATGAGTTGAATGCTGTATGTCACGTTTAAAAGAGAAGTTCACTTCCAGAACAAAAATTCACAGATAATTTACTCACCCCCTTGTCATCCAAGATGTTAATTTCTTTCTTTCTTCAGTCGAAAAATTAGGAAAACATTTCAGTATCTCCATTTCATCTCCATATAGTGGACTTCAATGGTGCCTCCAAGTTTGAACTTCCAAAATCCAGTTTAAATACAGCTTAAAATGGGTCTAAACGGTCCCAGCCAAGGAAGAAGGGTCTCATCTAGCGAAACGATCGGTCATTTTTTAAACAAATTGACAATTTATATACTTTTTAACCTCAAACGCTCATCTTGTCTTTGTCTGTGTGAACAGTTTTTTTCTGGGTCAAGACAGTTAGGGTATGTCGAAAAACTCCCATCTTGTTTTCTTCCCTAACTTCAAAAATCGCCCTACATCGCTGCAGAAGTACCGACCCAGTGTTTACAAAGTAAACATGCAAAGAAGCTCAAACGCCCTTTACAAAAAAAAAAAAAAGGTAAAACAGCAAAGTAGGGTGATTTTGAAGTTGCAGAAGAAAACAAGATATAACATACCTTAACTATATTGACCCGGAAAAAACAGACTAGCAACGCACATCGCAGAGACGAGTCAAGACGAGATTTGAGGTTAAAAATTTGTTTTGAAAATGACCAATCGTTTCGCTATAGATAAGACCCTTTTTCCTCGGCTGGGATTGTTTAGAGCCCTTTAAAGCTGCATTTATTCTGCATTTTGGAAGTTCAATCTTTGGGGCACCCAAGAGGGTGAGTAAATTATCTGTACATTTTTGTTCTGGAAGTGAACTTCTCCTTTAATATGTACAGAAGTCATATCATATGAACTAAAAACAGTGAGCAGAAACAGGCTAAAATGTAAACGAAAATGCTTAGGATATAACCTTAACCTCCACCTTCAGTACTGAAGTAGCCTATATTTTAATATGTTAATCAGAAAACAAATAGTATCTTATTTTTGAAAACAGAAATCTCTGAATTTGAAATACTTTTCCATATCATGAATAAAAACAAAAGAGAGAATAAATGGGCCAGCACCCACAGACTCCTCAGAGACTGCTTCCCATCCTAAATAAAAAGCAATATGAATGTGTGCTTCGTGTAAAATCACACAAGGTAAAAATAAAGCGTGTCGTAATTATGCACAAACATCCTGTCATGTGCACACACAGACCCTGCAGATATTTGATTTGTGCCTGTGTGTTCAGCTTGTCTAAACTTAGTTCAGATTGCCAATTTGGTGTGGTGTGTTCTGCGAGCGTTTCTTGGCATGTGCCCGGTGGTGTCTCAGACCAATTTGTCATTCCAAGCCGGCTTTGTGCGTTGCCAGCAGTGAGACCGTGGCCGCGCGCAACTCTGATCCTGGCAGCACCGAGGGACGAGGCCAAGTGTTCCACACACTCAACTCGGGGACAAATAAAGGATTCTGCCTGCTGATCCTGGTCTCTGAGGTAGAGGAGCAGAAGAACCAGCTTTGCCTAACTTCTCCTCTGCTCCAGAAAAGAGCTCATCCAGTAGAATGTGTGTGACAAGATACAGCTCTCTCTGAATGGCGGCGGAGCCTCTGCTGTGATTTAGTGTCTCGTTTCTGAAAATGTTAACTGGTATTTGGTCGTGCTGAATAATTCATAGCCTTTGGAGATTGGTGAGGAAAACAATACTTTTCTTTTCCCTGTGTCTTTTACAAATATTTTGATTCTGGGATAAAACGGCGCGCAGAAACTCGCAACGTGGCGTGATTGACCCAGCTTTAGCGTCAGCCTTAATAACTTCGACTTTAAAGCAAGTTGTGATGGATTTATGTTTTGCTTCGTAAAAAGCTTAATATGAGCACTTCAACACTTAGAGGCTTTGCTTTCTTTTCTGTTTTCCAGGCTAAGTGGTTTATAAGCATATTGTTCAGTTGAGTCATCTGTTGCTTAAGCCACAGTCAGTGGAACAACTCGAGTCTGGCTTATAAGATTGAGATGCGGCTGTATGTATGTCGAGTTCAAATGGACGAACAACGGCGGATTTTAAAAGAAAACTGATCCTTGATGACACTCTAATTCTTTGTAATTTTTCCTTCACGGAAATCCTGCTTTATCTTTATCTTTCTTTTCGGTACGATGCCAGGTTGACGCACTGTATCTAAAAACAGCCGTTCCGTGACATTTGACACCTCAGCGGCCAGATTAGGGCACTGGATGCCGGAAAGATTCAATTGTGGGACAAAAGAGAAGTCAAAATTCGAAGTGAAATTGGTAACTTCATATGCAAATTGCAGGCTGTTAACTGAATTACACAGCAGTCAGTCCAAATGTTGCTGTAGATGTGAAATAGTGATCTTTATGTTGAGGAAACACAAATCCCAATCATTAAGACCTCAGAATATTTTGCGCCAATGCAGTGACAACTAAAAATGGTCTTTATAGTTCATCGCAGTGCATACCTGATCATTTCTAATGCTGGATATTTTAACCCAGACATTTATGATGTTACAAAAGACTTACGTTTGAATGGTGAAACTAAGCTAAAAAATAACGGTTTCCACAAAAATATTAAGCAGAACAACTGTTTTCAACATTAATTATAAAAAGAAATATTTGTTTTAAGCACAAAATCAGCATATTAAAATGATTTCTGAAGGATCATGTGACACTGAATACTATTTCATGGCCTCTTTACAAATATTAAGCATGGCATCTATTTTCAATAATAATAATAAGAGACCGTTTTTTTGAGCAGGAAATCAGCATATTAGAATGATTCCTGAAGGATCATGTGACAATTCAGCTTTGCATCACAGTAATAAATTACATTTTTAAATATTTTTACACCAATGCACTGACTACTAAAAAGGGCATTATATTTCAGTGCAGTGTGTACCTGATCATTTCAAATACTGGATATTTTAACCTAAAATGTAACAAAGACATTTATTATGTTGCAAAATATATTATTCAAGTAAATGCTGTTCTTTTAAATGTTCTATTCATCAAAGAATTTTAAAAATCAAATATATATCATAGTGTCCTCAAAAATATTAAGCTGCACCTCTGTTTTCAACAATGATAACAAAAGAAAGCAGCAAATCAGCATATTAGAATGATTTCTAAAGGATCATGTGACACTGAAGACTGGAGTAATGATGCTAAAAATACAGCTTTGCATCACAGTAATAAATTGCATTTTAAAATATATACACAAATATTTTTACACCAATGCACTGACTACTAAAGAGGTCATTATATTTCAATGCAATGCACACCTGATGTCTGATATCGGATATTTTAACCTAAAATGTAACCTAAAGACAGTCATTATGTTGCAAAATATTTCTATTTCAAGTAAATGCTGTTCTTTTAAATTGTACATTCATCGGAAAACTATAATATATCATGGCCTTTTCAAAAATATTAAGCAGCACATCTATTTTAAACAATAGTAATGATAATAAAAATATATATATATATATATATATATATATATATATATATATATTTTTTTTGAGCAGCAAATCAGCATATTACAATGATTTCTGAAGGATCATGTGACACTAAAGACTGGGGTAATGATGCTGAAAATTCAGCTTTGCAACAAAGTAATAAATTACATTTTAAAATATATACACAAATATTTTTACAACAATGCACTGACTACTAAGAAGGCCATTATATTTCAATGCAATATGCACCTGATTTCTGATGCTGGATATTTTAACCTAAAATGTAACCTAAGACATTTATTATGCTGCAAAATATTTCTATTTCACATAAATGCTGTTCTTAAACTTTCTATTCATAACTTTCAAGTCAAAATCCTAAAAAAAAAAAAACTATAATACTAAATAATACTAAACTATAATAACTATAATACCATGGCTTCCGTGAAAATTTTAAGCAGCACACATATTTCCAACAATAATAATAACAGAAAATGCTTTCTAATTTTTTTTTTTTTTAACTGCAAATCAGCATATTAGAATGACTTCTGAAGGATCGCATGACACTAAATACTGAAGTAGTGATGTTGAAAATTCATCATATGATGCACATGAATTTTTGAAGAGCATGTTGATATTTCAGATGACATGACAGGAATCCAATGCTTTTTGATTAAACGATATGAAATGCTCCACATCCACAGGAATTACATGGAATAACTCAAGATTTCTCGCAACTAATTATCTCCTTTCTCTCTCCTGCTACTCATTTCTGTTTCATTTTCTTTCTGTCTACACAATACTGAAATATCTAAATGGCTGTTGTGACGGCGTGGGCTCTAAGGATGGACCAAACGTGCGGCGGCGATTGTGCGAGGCACAAAGGTAAGCCGTTCAAAGGGGAACCGCTGGCAGGCTGTTGCTCTCTGGATTACAGCACCCTCCAGCACTAATAAAGAGGCTGTTTGAAAAGACAATGTCACGTCGTCTCCGTTTACGGCGACGTCCTTCATGATGATTAAACCAATTCTAACAGCATGCTCCCCTAATCCTACAGCTCCACTCTGGGCTATCAAATCAGGTCGTGTACTCGGTTAGTAACAGGGCTTTCAACACTTACACATGTCAACGCTTTCAACATACTTCGCACTTACAAACAAGCGGCGGTCAGCCTTCAGTAACAGGTGTGGCGTTTGTATCGCCACTTGCCGAGCACTACAATTGTAACCTGGCGGGCTAATAGGTTTACATGAGAATAAGAGTAGCTTTTGCGGGCTTTGGTTTTCCATACAACACACAGGATCAAATCAGGTTGCTGTGCTACCAAAGGTCACTCGTGACCAGGGGCGTTCATGGTCTACGTATTAGTAGACAAACTTTTGACATGTTTGAGGGCAAACGGTTATATTGATTCATGTTAACAACTTGAAATGTCAAATATTGCTAAAAGATGAAAAAGGTTAATTGTTTAACTGCGCCCCTAGCAGTGCCAAAAACTATGGTTTCCCTACAATATTAATTAATAAGCATCATAACTGTTTTCAAATAAGCATATTAGAATGATTCCTGAAGGATTATGTGAGTAACAATGCTAAAAATTCAGCTTTGAAATCATGAATAAATTACATTTTAAAATATATTCAAATAGAAAACAATTATTTTAAATGGTAAAAATAATTCAACATTTTACTGATTTTGCTGTATTTTGGATTAAATAAATGCAGAATTGTAAGCAGGAATCTTCTTTAAAAATAAATAAATAAATAAATAAATAAATAAATAAATGTTTTGCACTTACATGTTGATTTTTTTTTTTTTTTGCTTAATTTCTGATCCTGACCCTTTGTAGCAGGGGTGGGCAATATTATCGAAATCTTTTATCACAATATAAGTAATTTCTTTTTACTAAAGTTACAAAAGTGCAATATGTCTATATTGTTTTTATTCATTTTTATTGCAGTTTTAGTTATTTTAGCACATTAGGTTACAATAAATAAAAAAAGAGAAATGCTGACTAGGAAACTAGCTGAAATAAATAAGTTTTAATATTTAATTTAATTTAATTTAATTTTAGATTTAATTTGTGTTTGAAAACAAAAGAATGGAGTAATGTCTCCTAAAAATTAATCTTTGCCATTACAAGAATAAATTAAATTTGAAAGTATTTGTGACCCTGAACCACAAAACCAGTCATAAGGGTCAATTTTTTTGAAACTGAGATTTATACATCACCTGAAAACTAAATAAAAAAAACGTATTGATGCTAAAAATTCAGCTTTGAAATTGCAGGAATAAACTGCATTTTAAAATATATTGTAACAGAAACAAGCGTTTGAGATTAAAAAGTACTTAAATTGCATATTTTTAATAAAAATAACCGATTGTTTCACTAGATAAGACTCTTCTTCCTCGGCTGGGATCGTTTACACCCGCATTTGGGATCGTTTGAAGCCGCATTTAAACTGCATTTTGGAAAATTGGGGCACCATATCAGTCCAATATATGGAGAAAAATGCTGAAATGTTTTTCTCAAAAAACTATTTCTTTACGACTGAAGAAAGAAAGACATGAACATCTTGGATGACAAGGGCGTGAGTGCATTATATGTGAATCTTTGTTTTGGAAGCGGACTTCTCCTTTAAAGAGGATATTTACAAAGACTGGCATTTTGATAGGCCTATAAAGTGCAAAAAAATAACTAAAAATAGTTCAATACTCCCGTGCTCTATGAGCACCGTCTTCACGTGCATGCGCTTTTCTGACATTGCTCAGAAACTGTTTCTCAGAGAGCATGCACATATAGCGAAATGAGTTCTCTTTCGCCACTGATTGCATTTCAACTGCCTAAAACCACTCGTTTTCAAACCGCAATGCTTAAAAATGCGTGCAAACACAGCAACATCACGTGATAGAAGGCATAGTTTTGTTTGAGAAAACCTGCCGTACATAATAACGTATCAAAGTGTGATTCAGGATTTAGGTTGTATTCAGACAATGCATCTGTCGTGCCACATAAAACCGTGTATATTCATAACATAACGGCGACGGAGCAATATCACCTTGTATCCTCTTCTCAATTTTCAATCTTTGTTTTTTGAGAATGAATTTACTTTCTGATCTCTCTACAGCTCGAGTGTTCCAGAACAGCAGAATCCAACGTATTATGTCTGATGATGAAACATCGTTCCGATAAATCCCACCTCCCATACAGGACATGCGGCGGTAAACCCAAAAAACCCTCACCGCCGTCATGCCCGTGTTTTTTTTTCCTTGATTATTACAAAAGGAACAATAGAGACTATGTATTAACAGCATGTTGAGATTTATTTGTCTTTGGCTGCACCACCCAGTGATAGACACAAATCCTTAATCCTCCCCCAAGATAATAACTATGTAATCCTCATTCCCAGATGGAGCTGTTTCAGAAAAGACAGCGCTAGCCAACACCATGTCTGTCCAAGATCAAGAGAGGTGAGCTCATTAAAATACAGAGCAATTAAAAAAAAGAAAAAAAAAGAAAAAGTCGGCCATTGCCAGTCGCAACGCATAAACAATATTATCATATTTCCCTCCATATCCGTAATTGTGGAACAGTGAAAAGCTAACCTACAGAGCACTTCAGCATCACCTCGGCCCCCTGTTCGCCGACCCACACACTCTGCAAGCGTAATGAGCGCGCTCCCTGTATCTCTCCATCCTGATGAAAGCTGATGTGAGAGGTGCTTGGCTTGATTCATTTGCTTGACATTATTCAACATTGTAATTAAGAGTCTTGCATCAACACTGCAGCGCACTGATTGTTTTCTGCATCTCTCCGGCTAATAAAATCTAGCTGATTGTTATGCAAATCCATTTAAATAACGAAGATAATCAAAAGACTAAGAGCGAACGCATCACAAACGCTACCAAAAGTGGGTGTCTTCTGATTCCAGGAGTCTATTAAACGCTGTCTAGGAAGTAAATCGTTTTCCCAAACCGCTGGTGTGGTCCATCTACGAGATCTTCACATAGCTTTTGCTCGCTGAAGGTTGTTGTTCTTGTTGTTTTTCATTCAACAAAGGTGTATTAAATTGAACAAAAGTGATAAAAGTGATAGTAACGATATTTATAATATTCCGTGAACTGTATTCTTTTGAACTTATCTCTCTTAAAAATAAAGGTTCCAAAATAACGCAATAAGCCCCAAGAAGTTGTGGTTTACAGTGAATTTCTAACAGCTAAGGGGCATTAACAGCTAAAACCCCCTTAGCAGTTATAAATTCACTGTAAACCTTGGATTCCCAGGGCTCATCGCTATATAAAACAGTTATTCTATATATATAGTAAGGTTTCAGTGTGGTTGCAACAAAGTGGTTGTTGAGCAACGCACAAATGTAAACAAAGGTGTATGTTGAGAGTAGTTTACAACAGCTTTGAACACGGCTCAACCAATCAGAATCAAGGACCAGAACATTCCGTTTTGCAAGGGTGTTTCTGCAGTGATGCCATAGAAGAAACTTTTTTTGGTTCCCCAAAGAACCTATTTTAAAACCAACCATTTTGAAGAAAATTCTAAAAGTCTAAATAACCTTTTTCTACTACAAAGAACCTTTCCGCATTTAAAAGTTTCCATGGATGTTCAAGGTTCTTCATAGAACTATTCATGCCAATGAACAACCTTTATTTTAGCAAAGTGTCCTGCTAAAAATACAAACAAACAAGTTTTTGACTAGTTTCTCCATTTGATTCAGCGGTGCTGATCTGTAATTCCTCTATACCAACATAAATAAATATAAAATTTTAATAGACTACCTTAATGATTGGGGATTGACAAGATTTTATTTTATTTTATTTTATTTTATTTTATTTTATATCAAAAGACAGTAAAAAAACAAAACAAAACATAGTGTTAAAAAGGGTTTCTGTTCGAAGAATCTAGAAAATAAGAAGAAAAATGTTTCTACAATTTATTTAAAATTAAATAAAATATTAAGCAACACAGGTGTTTTTAACATTGATAAGAAATGTTTCAGCATATTAAAATGATTTCTAAAGGATTATGTGACACTAAAACAGTGTTATTGTAGTATTTCACTTTTTATTAATATTCTAAATTAGATTTTATTTTTATATTTCCTGCTTTAATGGTAATTTTAGTTAAAATACAAAAATATTTTGTGTGTGTGTGTGTGTGTGTGTGTGTGTGTGTGTGTTTTTCAATTTGTCTTAGTTTTTTGTTATTTTTAATGTCTATGTAGTTTTTATTCATTTTTATTTCAGTTTTAATTATTTTAGCACATTAAGTTAAACTAAATGAAAATGAGAAATGCTGACTACGAAACTAGCTGAAATAAAATTATTAAAATGTTTTTATATTTAATTTTATTTTAATTTTTTTTTTTTTTTTTTTTGAAAACAAAAAGAATGAAGTAATGTCTCCTGAAAACACGTCTTTGCCATTATAATAATACATTTTAAAGTGATCCAGGACCACAAAACCATAAGGGTCATTTTTTTTTAAACTGACATTTTATACACATTTATACAAGCTGAATAAATAAGCTTTCCAATGATGTATAGTTTGTTAGGATATGGCAGAGATACAACTTTGAAAATCAAAAAAATTAAAATACTGAGAAAATCACCTTTAAAGTTGTCCAAATGAAGATCTTAGCAATGCATATTACTAATAAAAAATTAAGTTGATATATTTACGGTAAGAAATTTAGAAAATATCTTCATGGAACATGATCTTTACTTAATATCCTAATACTTTTTGGCATACAAGAAAAATCAATAATTTTGACCCATACAATGTGTTTTTGGCTATTGCTACAAATACTCTTGTGCGACTTACGACTGGTTTTGTGGTCCAGGGTCACATATTCAAATAGAAAAAAAAGGTATTTTAAATGGTAATAATATTTCCTGATATTACTGTATTTTTTTTATCAACTAAATGCAGCCTTGGTGAGCATAAGAGACTTTTTTTAAAACCCAACCAAGGCACGTAAGAGTCTATTAAACGTTGTCTGGGAAGCGAACGGTTTTCCCACACCACTGACGCAGTCCATCCAGAAGATCTTCACGTGCCTTCTGCTCGCTCAGAGCGACGGGCCGCCTCTCCGCCTCGCTTTTCACGCTCGCTACCCCACACGATTGCTGGATGTGAAGGAGGGCTGTCGGCGGGCCAAGACGAGCGCCTCTCCCCACGAGGGAACCGCTGCCAACTGCAGGCTCTCGGCCACCCCTCCCCACCTTCCATACAAGCACCCTGGGGACCGACTGAGAGGAGAATGGCGAACAAGCCGTGCCCACCCGTGTGCCATTGTCTACGGGGAGGCCGGCTTGGAGCCCTTGGCTGCGAGTACAGAGTGCTGCACTGGAGTGCTCATTATGGCTCTGTAGGGACTGTACTCCAGGGTATCCAGTGTGTAGCTGAGGAGCTCATTATGGAAGGCTGCCTCCGAGCCTTTGCACCTAGAGGCAAAGAGCCTAGAGAAGAGAGATAGGAAAGAGGAGGGCTGCCAGATTAAACTTAATCAGAGGCACCTGTAGCCAGAAGTGCCGCCTCCTCCTCCTCCTCATCATCATCCTCATCCTCGCTGGTGTAATTACAGCAATCACTTTTATTTCTCTAGCAAGGCAGAGGCCAGAGGCTTAATGAGGACTTGTCAGTCCGGATCCCCTGATGTAGATTTTAAACAGAATGTATAATGCCAATTATGCTTTTAGCATGACATATTCCCTCAGTTCTCCTGTTTATAGAGTATTTGATGGGATTTGGCTGGAATATTTTTACAACTTGATCCCGCAGTTGACACTTCAAAGGGAAATATTGAGTGACAAATAAATAAATAAGACATCAGCAGAAGAGTAAATGGAAAGGCGTTGCAGTATTGTGAGAATGCGCTTGATGAAAGAATCAATTAGACAAAGATAAAACGGTCTTAGCTTTTAACGTTTCTTTTTTATTATTATTATTTATGAGGATTATGAGGATTTTACAAATAGGAAGTCTCTTATGCTCAGCAAAGCTGCATTTATTTGATCAAAAATGCATTAGAAGCAGTAATATTTTAAAATATTATTGCAATTTTAAATAACTGTTTTCTATTGTAATATATTTTAAAATGTATTTTTTTTTTGTGATGCAAAGCTGAAATTTCAGCATCATTACTTACACATGATCCTTCAGAAATCATTCTAAAGAAACATATTATTATTATTATTAGTCTGCAATATTTTTGTGAAAACTTTGATACTTTTTCAGTTTTTTTGTAACATAAATTTCTTTCCAATTTTAATGTGCCACTGTTAAATCAAATAAATAAATAAATAAATAAATAAAGGCTGTCAAACGATTAATTATGATTAATCGCATACAAAATAAAAGTCTGAGTTTGCCTAGTATATGTGTGTGTACAGCGTGTGATTATTATGTATATACACAGTAAATACACACAAATTAATGTATATATTTAAGAGAAATATGTACAAAATATATATAATATAAATGATTTAAAAATAATATTAAATACATATAATTGTAAATATTTCTTTAATATATACATGAATGTGTTTGTATTTATATATACATAATTACACATAGCACACACACATATATTAGGCAAACTCAAACTTTTATTTTGTATGCGATTAATAGAAGGTTTGACAGCCCTAAAATAAATAAATAAATAAGAGTAGTGTATTAAACTAAAATTCTATATTTATTTTGGTAGAGAGCAATTACAGATCTGCACCTCTGGATTGCATGAAGCAACAAGTCAAAAACTTATCAAAAATGAATGAAATCCTGTCAAAAATGAAGCAACAAGTCAAAAAGGAGTGAGCCATTTGCAACGTATGCGTTATATATATCAAATATGTCAATTGCGAATGTGAATCAGTGAATCGAGACAATTAATCACGAGCTGTTCATATACGATGCCATTTCCATGTCAAAATAAATGTATTATCTATAAAATACCTTTTTTGACAGTCGAAGTCTGCCAGGTGTTTTTATTATCACAGAGCCCATCAAAGATGTCACATAACTCCTTCTGTCATAATTTTATCACATTAAGACATTGATAGATAGATTGAAAAAGTTGGATGCCTTTTTTTTATTCCTCTTTTTTTCTCTGCAGGTTCTGCACAGACAGTTTGCAATGTTCAGGTGGGATTAATGAAAACAGTGTGATGTGATTTGCATAACTGAATTGCCTCTGTGATTTCTCCTTCCTTGCACACCTCCCCTTAGGTATTGAAACATTTTGAAACATTCTTTGAAACAAACTGTCAAACGGCTGTCTACTTACAAGGAATACAAAGAGCTCGCTGAGCAACAGTACGCCAGTCTGACATGCTGAAACTGAGGATATGCTTCCCTACCTCAGAACAGAGCTTCTGCCTATAAGCTTAAAATCAAGCCGGTCTAATGCAGAATTAGCATTTGAAAACGCATATGTAATGTAGTTCACAGAGAGTGTTTGTTTAGCTATAGGATGGATGGGGTTTGTGACAACTAAGAAAATGTTTTTATGTCACAGCATCTGTATTGCATTTGATGATGAGGACAGATTCATGCATGTAATGCACTGGCTGTACCAAACCAAATGCAGAAGTGCCTGGGTGCACCAGAGTGCAAATCATGGGGCGGTTGTGGGGGTCTGACCCCATTAATTAGATCTTAAATCCTTGCGACTGACAGCAAAATGCAAAGATGGAAGTTCTTGAAAAATACATTTACATGTATGCATTTTGCAGCAGTGCTGGGGAAAGTTACTTAAACAAAACAAAACACATTTTTGCCTTTATTTTGATAGGATAGTCTAAAGATGATGAAATCTAAGACTATAAATCTAAGATTATGAGATTAAAGTCATAATATTTTGAGAATACAGTTTAAATTACATGAACAAGTCAAAATATTACGAGAATACAGTGGAAATACTACGAGAATAAAGTCGAAATATTTTGAGAATAAAGTCGAAATTACGTGAATAAAGTTGAAATCTGAGAATAAAGTCGAAATACTGCAAGAACAGTCAAAATTACGTGAATAAAGTCAAAATATTACGAGAAAAAAGTCAAAATACGACAAGAATAAAATTCAAATATTTCGAGAATACAGTTGTAATTACGTGAATAAAGTCAAAATATTACGAGAATAAAATCGAAATACTATGAGAATAAAGTTTAAATATTTAGAGAATAAAGTCAAAATACTACGAGAATAAAGTCGAAATTCTGTGAATAAAGTCTAAATATTACAAGAATAAAGTTAAAATACTACGAGAATAAAGTCGAAATATTGTGACTAAAGTTGAAATTACGTGAATAAATTGAAATATTATGAGAATAAAGTTGAAATACTATGAAAAAGTCGAAATACTATGACAATAAAGACAAAATACTACAACAAAGTCGAAATATTTTGGGAATAAAGTCGCAATATTGAGACTGAAGTCGAAATTACATGAATAAATTCGAAATACTGAGAATAAAGTCGAAATACTACGACAATAAAGTCAAAATACTATGCCAATAAAGTCGAAATACTACAACAATAAAGTCGAAATTGCATGAATAAAGTCACAAAATTTTACGAGAATAAAGTCAAAATATTACGAGAATAAAGTCAAAATATTACAAGAATAAAGTCAAAATACTATTAGAATAAAGTCGAAATTATGTGAATAAAGTCTAAATATTATGAGAATAAAGTAAAAAATACTATGACAATAAAGTCGAAATACTAAAACAATAAAGTCAAAATATTTTGAGAATAAAGTCGAAATTATATGAATAAAGTCAAAATATTTTGAGAATAAAGTCAAAATAATACGAGAATAAAGTCAAAATTCTATGTGAATAAAGTCAAAATATTTCAAGAATAAAGTCGCAATACTACAAGAATAAAGTCGAAATATTTTGAGAATATATACAAGAATAAAGAAATGTGAATTCATGTCTTTACAATCGAGGCCGCAGTTCAAACAAATCTTTAATCTGTGCTGCCATTCTGGATTGAATGAAGAATTGGACGCAGGAGAAGAAAGTTCAACATTCTTCAGCGATAAAAAAATAAATAAATAAATAAACACAAATGTTGTTTATCTAAAGCCATATTTGTCCATTAGTATGGTTGAACTGGATGATCAAAGGTCAACAGTAAAGACACTGGTTAATAAAATGGGATTAAATACATAAAAGTTATTGATGTTATTTAACATATTTTTAGTTTGTGCGAGTGAGATGAGTAAATGCTTGTTCATGTTTAGTCTAGAACTAACCATCAGCGCACAAAATGCATCTGCACTTACTTCCGATTTCTCTCAACATGGGGACAAGAGAGCTGTCAGTGCATAAATGGGATAACAAACTAACTAGCATTACTTATTTGAAAAAGTAACTCAGATATTTTCTTGTAAATTAAAAAGTAATGTGTTACTTTACTAGTTACTTGAAAAAAGTAATCTGATTTTTGTTTAGCCGACACTTTGATCCAAAGCAATTTTCTCAAAGAGCCAGCAATATTCATAATACACACTGCCAGGTTTACTAGACAACTAGATTAGGATGCAAGAGAAGAGCAGAATGTGAATGAAAGATGTGAAGGTGTCAGCAGTTCGGGTGGAGGTTGGCAGCTCATCCACCAGAGAGAAACAGAGAGGGTTTTGGAGCAGCAATATTTCACACATCACATTTCAACAAATCACTAAATTTACTACAATTACTAAATAATTCTATTATATAATATTATTCTATCACCCTTAATATGAGTCGTGCTCTTGACGTAATAGTAATAATGTTACAATGCCACTAAAACTGAACACTGAACATAATGATAGAAACAATGTCATGTAAGAATCTTGACAAGACATGAAATATTTAGTTTCATGATCATGAATACATTTGCCACACATTTGAATGATGATGCTTACCCACTGTGTTGCTGAAAGCAATCTGTTAAAATCTCTTAAATTTGTCATTTACAGGAGCTGCATGAAAAGAGTACCAGTGGAAAAACTCCCACAAAAGTTAAATTACAAATCACACTCTTTTCAGATTCATGAGATAAACCTCCACAGACAGTTTCCCAAAAATTACTCAGAGAAACTCTGTTAATTATTATATATACGAATACGAAAGATCAGCAGGGTACACGCTTGAGTGAACGTGTAAGCACAAAACAGCAGAGAAAAAAAAGAGCACTTTCAAGGTTTTTTTTAGTGATTAAAGTGCCTTCAAACAGCAAGAGAACAAGTAGTGAGTTAGAGAGGTCAGGTTATGTGCAGATGAGAGACAGATATACAGAGAGAAAGAGAGAGAGTGCATTGTGCATGCTTCATATTTTAGTGGATTGATGAATGATGAATTTAATGATTCTAAAGTTCAAAAGAACATTTATTTGAAACAGAAATATTTTGTAACATTCTAAAGGTCTTTTTAACATATTTAACATTTGTATCAAATTAAATCTGCTGATTGAGTCTATACCAGATCATGTGAAATACAGCATGATACATTAACATGACTGCAAACCAGTTTATAAATCAGATGTGAAGTTATTTTTTTTGTTTAAAAGAAATAGCTCTTTACAGACTTTCCAATACTGCTGTCACATCAGGAGGATGGTGGTCATGTGTGTTTGTGATTTCACCCCCGTAGCTCTTTTCTAATTGGTTAAACTAATGGTGTTACAACTCCCTGCATGTTACAACACTTCCTGGTCTCCCCTACGGAAACTCTCAAAAGCTAGAGGAAAAAATAAGTATGTCTTCCTCAGACTATTTCCCACATTGTTTTCTGATGTAACAACTCGAAACGCCATACAATTTTTTATGCATAACTTCTGAATTTCCCGTGGCACTTTTTTTTTACATACTCATCTTGTGCCAAAAGGGAAATGCATGAAAATATAATTTTGTAATAACATGTGGTACTAACCTCAGACAATTCAGGTAAAACCCTGCCACGACCCTCCCAATAATTTACCCTGCAGTTAAAATCAACGTATAATTTTTTACAACGGGTGCTCCACAGTCTCCCGCCACTGTTATGACATCTGCCCTGTTTACTTAAGATTTGTTGACTAATGGTTTGAAAAGAAGGTGAGTATGAATAAATAATAGCCAAACATCATGTTTGCTTACCTCATGTTTCTGTACCCTTAGGATGAATTACTTTTGTTATATTATTCCTCAGTTGTGAACCACTTTGCATAAAAGCATCTAGTGAGTGATGTAATAATTAATTACAAATATACAACAATAGTTAGTAGACGCAAATAAAGCTACACAAACTTTTATGTAAAGAGAAAAAGGTTTTAAAAGGAAATACATGTAATGACATTCTTAATTGTTTTTAATATTAAAACATGCAACAATACAGTTTTTGTAGCTATTCAAGAAAGTGTTTTTTATTTTATATTATTTATGTTTAAATATTATTTGTTTTTGTTTGGTTTAGTTCAATTTGTTAATTAAGAAAGAAAATTGTAAGCATCATAAGGGCGTGGAAAATTGGACGGCAGTATACCGGAAAAAAGGGATTGGGTCAGATATAATTTTTGACCACTTCATTCGTTGTGTTTTTGTTTTGAATCCCTTCTTTTTCGTATAATCGGTATAATCTTTTTGGTATAATATGTATCTTAATTTGAATATATTTTTATGTTGGTAAACTATTTATCAAAATAAACACAAATAATTAATAAACATTATGTGGAATGAATTGTGTTCAAGACAAAGCCTGCTACCATGCTTCCACGGCCACGACAAAAGGCCAGAACAACAGTATTGGTAAAGAGTTAAGGTAAAAGACGTTCAATCTCTGATGATATATTGCATTTTTTTATTTTATTTATTTAGTTATTTTGTATTTTTTAAGGTCATTTCAGAAGTCAGTCATACACACCACCATTCAAAAGTTTAAAGTCGTTTTTTAAACAATGATTCAAATGATTTCTATTTCAAATAAAAGCTGTTTTATATATTTTTTTACACTTTTACAACAGCACAACAACACACACACACACACACACACACATATATATATATATATATATATATACACATATATATACATATTCTTTCAAACACTTTTTTTTTTTCAATTTGATCACATCGACTCCAATTTTTTGAACAGTATGTACCTATTCCTCATGTATGTGCATATTTAAATCTGTTACCTGTTCCCAGTGGAGGTGTTACTTATTCTAATATGACATTTGGCAGAAACGTTAGAAGACTACGAAAATATTCAAAAGTATGTAAATGTATTCCTCCTCAAACATTGTTTCACATGTCCTCATTACGTCCGCTTTGAGAAGATCCCACACCTGCCACACGACAAACTGTGGATAATAGTTGCGTGTAAATAGGCCTGATCTAACTAAGATGACACAAACTCTCAGGGTACCTCAGCTCGCTCTGCCCCCGTCTCCTAATGACACTCCCACACCGCCCAACATCAGATGCACGGCGGTTGAACACACGGGAGAGAACGTATTTCCAGAACACAATCCGGTTATTGTGCTCTTGATCTGCGCCAGAATTAAAACAAAGGCATTCCCATAATTTCTGTGAGCAGAATCAACAAACACATTAATTACAGCCGTCTAATAAATGAGTCTGCATTGGTGTCGCCCACATAGCGCATCAGGCAAAGGCAGAACTCACTGTTTCAAAGCGACTGTGCACCAAAAAGCTACAATGTCTCCTACATGTGTTGGAAAAAGTAGGTTCAAAAGGAGCTTTTCTTCTTTTTTCCCCTCCTACAAGAATACAAAGATGAAGATACACAAAGCATTGGTTTTTCTCTCTATTCTCTCCATGCTAAAGGAGCTTAGCGCATTTTGTTTTGCGTTTAGCCTGCAGTGAGGAGGCAAAAGGTTGACATGAAGTGAAAAAATGTAAAAACAGATGATTTTTTACTTGCTTAGAAACATTGTACTGGCAACCTTTTCATGGTCATGAATGGGGAAGTGATTCCCTAGAGTCTGACTGACAGTCACATTTGATAGCTCCCTCTCTTGCTTTCTCTGTGTTGCTGTGAGAGGCAGCATTAGTTGCCTTGCAGTGCTGCGTGGGAGTCCCTTTAAAAAATGGCATGTAATATCTTATCAACTCCCCAACTCTTGGAGTTCAGACTGCTGGTTGATGCCACTGCATGGCCTTAATAACAAACCTCACACGGAGGCTCACCTGCGAGCCACGATTAACGTCAGATGCAAATATAGTTACAGGCAAAACAAACTGTCGATATTTCTACCACTACTGTGTTTTGCATGTATCGTTATTTTGCGTTCCCATTTGCATGGGGTTAACAAAGTGAAGCAACTGCACTTTTTCCACGAGGAAGCTCAACAAAGGCCTTCATTGACAGGCTGAATCCAGGTCAGCTCCTGACACGTTTCGAGACAGATGGTTTGCTCAAAGCTCTCAGTGACCCTAGCGGGGCACGGGGATGTAACACATCAAAGAATCGAACGTTTTCGACGCAAGCTTACAAGTGACTACGACGAGCTGAGAAGATTATCCGAACTGTGTTTTGTGCGACATGGCTTAATCTAGGAGAGCATTATGTTTATGAAATGATGTGTGACCAACAGCAATAATAATAATAATTCAGCAGACCTAAGACTCTTCAGACAAACTAATGCTGCTTAACCTAATCATTTTCAACCGCCGCACCCACAAAAACACCTCACGCACGCAAAAAACAATCAGCGGAAACCCCATAACACTAAAGAAATTAGCGTTATCTGCTAAATAGAGGTATTAAACGAAACTCCGGATAAATCAGGCTGTCGGCCGCGACTAGCCGTCCTATAAAGCAAGACATCCTCCGCCTGATGTCGTGGAGGAGCCGAGCGCAGCAGTACCAATAGTCTTTATCATTACTGTTTTATTAAGGCAGTGTACGCTAGCTGCCATTGCTGTGGAAGTTGATGGGGAGCAGAGGGAGGGATTTCTGCCTTAATTTGGATCAGCGAGCGGCCCGCGTGGAACCGAGTGACAGACCCCTGCCGGACTGAATCTGCAAAACGCATATGTTTAATCGCTATCCGCTCAAAATAATTGGCCTAATTATTCACAATACAGAAACGCAACGGTTTGTCAACTCAGGCCCGCAAAGACTTAACTCAGACACAAACATTAAAGGTGCATTTAGTGAGATGGAGGCCACCTGTCAGGCTGACAGGTTAAGGCCTAATTGCTTTAAATGTGAGTACATGCAAATGCTTTGTGGTGAGGAGAGGAGAGAGCCGGGCGGCCACTGGGGAGAGGCAGGCAGTCGGGCTATAGCCCACAGACAAAGAGCGAACGGAGACAGGCGCCACAAACAAGGAGCCGCCAAGCATACCTCACCGCACCGCACATTTCATGGTGACAAATCTGTGCGCTCAGCAAATACGCCGTAAAACGGATTGGAAACGTCTCGATCGCTAGACTCTACATGGTGGTGTGACAAAGAAAAACGCCGGTGGTTCTGTTGATCAGGGTTCGTTTAATGATTCCGTATAAAAGAAGCACTTATGTTTGTGGAGGGGATCCAAGATAATATTGCCTGAATGTTTATTGCGCGGTAATTGGGAACGCGAACACATAGTCTATTCGAGTCGTTTAAATACCACTCAAAGAGGCGATAGGGTTTACATATGCAATATTGCACTATTGTTAAATATTCATCTCACTTTATGCTTAACTGGTTACGTTAATAGAATTTCAACTCAATTTATTCAAGTGCTGATCAATGGCATGCAATGATTGCACTTGATGCATTATGCATTTTAATGAAACACACTTGCTGTATGGTTTAAGGTTAACGCTCCCAAAAGGTACGGCTCCCGAAAGACCAGCTTAGACTTAAAACATTCCCTTTCTCACTTCACGCCGAACAACACCTGAAAAGCGCTACTGCTTTTGCCTGTGAAAAAATAATTACTTCCCCTTGTCGTTAACCCCCCAATTAGGATGTTTTTATTGTAAGAACTTTATTTTTGGCTCTGTTTAGAGAGAAGGACAGAACAAACAGAAAAACGTTTCATAAGAAGCATGAAAATATTGGCTAGTGTGTCAAGTTGTTAGAGTATAATTGTCCCTGCTGTTTTGCACATTATCCTCATGTCCAGTAATTGGCTTTATTAGTGCAATATAATCAGAATCATCTACAAAACCATAATTTACTTGATTAAATCCATATCATAGGATGCCGTCTCAGTAGTAAGTCAGTTTTAGATGCACATCATTATCAACTAAATATAAAATTAAAAAATATAAAAAATATAAAATATAAAATGTATATGTTTAATTTTTTTAATATTTTATTTTATATTAATATATATATATATATATATACATATGTGTGTGTGTGTGTTTCATAATATAACTAATTGTGTGGGTGGAATATTGATTATTTATTCAGTTCTGGTCAGGTCATTATTGTGTGTGTTAATATGTAAAATTTTTAATTAATAACAAAGTAAAACGAAGGATAAACAAACACTTCATCTAGAAGACAAAGCTGGTCAGTTTAAAGGTTTCAATGACCAACAGGTCACCAAACTAATTTGGAGCATTTGTTTAAAGACTGTTGCAGTGCTAAGTCGACCTGTTACAAAATACCACATCAGTGTTGTGTACTTTAACAACAACATGCAAAAACTGGTTATTAGGTGATGCCATCTATTCATCATCAGATATCTAGTGTACAAGTCACATAAAGAACAATAACTGACTGTATAATAAATAAGTAAACAAATGCTTCCAATATGTAATACTATCCTGAATACAAGCAGTTAGAGACGCTTTTACATTGTAGTATTACTCAAGTAATGCAAATAGCCACTAATATGCTTCTAGACGTTGACTGGCAAAACACTTGCTAAAATGAAGCATGAGTGTTGGAGAAGAAGAAAAAACTGTTGGAAAATCACTTAGTCGTCAATAAAAGATCCCAGCTGGAAATGGATGTAAAAGCTGTAAAGATGCACTTGCCTTCAACACAGCTTGAGCCACAGCCAACCATTTTAGCTGGCGCCATCCGTCTCCCCCCAGGTAATGCAATTAGGTGCCACTAATATATCGAGATGCTCTTCAAACCACTAAACATCAGACAATAATAACATGTGACAGCGCTCAAGATCTCCATCGGAAAAAGGTATTTTTGATTGTCTCGATTGATGGAACTGGGGAACATGCTACTTTTAAAGAATTCATAACACAATGCAAAGACCTTGCAGAAAGACAGCTGATGTTACTAGGCAACCGTCCCATGTGCCAACCTATACACACTACAGCCAATCAAGTGTCTTGCAACTGTTGTTATTTGAAAAGCATTAAAGATTTAACAGTAGAGAGCTAAGACTATGACCAAAATACCAAGTCGCAAATCCGGCGAATCAAATGAACAGGTATCATTCTTTATAAGACTCACAGGCGCTTTGCAGGCGTTTAGACTTCAGCAGAGCCACTGACAACAGGCCATGAGAAGAGAATCACAATGAGTAAGGCAGGAGTTCATATTCAGGGCAAGAACGAGAAGCCGTTAGAATAGCAGACCAGATAGACCTTAGCACATTGGTTTGCGAGCTGCCAAATGAGAGGCCCTCGGGCCATTATCTGAGCGAAATATGCAGCATTCAATTTGTTTCAGAAGGAGAAAAACCTGACACTGTAATTTAATATGATAATGTCATACTAAAGTCCCTTTAAGGCAAGTCAATCTACTTGCCAGCCATTTTGGTAACACCTCAGCAGCTATTTTCTAGGTAATAGGAATACAAGAACAGTGCCTGGGTACTTGAGCGGGGATGCTTTTCAAAATTGCCAGAACTGTTTATAAAGATTATACAGTACTTCAAAATCAAAAATTAAAAAAAAAAAAAAAAAAAAAAAAAAAAAGGTAATTGACTCTTTCACCTTTCTACATACTGAGTGTCACAATTTCTACCATTAATTTGTCAGAGTGTCCCGTCTTCTGAATTGTCTCTGGTTATACTCATGTCTCAGCATTTCCTGCACCGCTATGCTTTAATCTTCAGCGCCATGGCAAAATAAATCATGTTTTACTTGATAGAATGTGAGTTTACAGTCTGTATTGAATGTGATGTTATAAAAACAAAGTGTACCACAAAATAACAGTGAAAAATACCTTACTATGGAGCTGTCCTTGTGCGATGCATGCAAAAACAACATGCAACATGACTAGCGAAGTCCAATTTGTGAACAAATAACTTATATGAGTTGACTATTAGGGGGCAGCCCTAGTATTTACACACTCATGGCATTGTATAAACGCAATATCACACAAGTAGCAATGCGATATGGGTGTATTTTGGCAGCACGGCTGTGATTCGACCGTGGTAATCACAGTGTGCCAATATACAGCCATATCGCACGGCTACGAGTGTGATATTGCATTTATACAATGGCGCAAGTGTGTAAACACTAGGGCTGCCCCTTTATAGTCAACTAACCATTAGTTGACCAAATATTATTTACATTGGTTAACCAAAATTGTATTAGTTGCTTAGTCGCAGAAAAAAAAAAAATCCATAGGATGTGACGGTTGATCTATGTGGTAGGTAGGACATTCAAACGCTCACCTATCATTCATCAACCTCAAATATGGCGCCAATATACAGTCATATCACACGGCTACGAGTGTCATTTTGCATTTATACAACGGCACAAGTGTGTTAGCGTTACTTACTGTTAGTCGACTAGTAGAGGCTTGGACGACCAAAATTTTATTAGTAGCTTAGTCCCAGAAGAAAAAAATCCACAGGACGTGATGTCTGGTATATGCGGTAATATACGGGCATCGGGCAGGACATCTAAACGCTCACCTATAATTCATTGACCTCAATTATGGGTTCTATATCATCTAAAATATGCAAGTAGTAGCAACTTTACATTGCTGTTCAATCTAATGTTAACCTGATGTGATGTGAATCATCAGATCCTCCTGTCCACCCTCTCATCGCTGGGCATCACAGGAATTCCACTTCGCTGGTTTAAATCCTATCTCACAGGTAGGTCTTTCAGGGTGGCCTGGGGAGGGGAGGTATCCAAAGCACATCATCTGGTCACTGAGGTTCCTCAGGGATCAGTTCTTGGACCCCTCTTCTTCTCCATATGCACTACATCACTGGGGCCCATCATACAGGCACATGGCTTCTCCTACCACTGCTATGCTGATGACACACAGCTCTATCTTTCATTTCAACCAGACGATCCAACGGTAGCTGCACGGATCTCAGGATGCCTGGTGGACATCTTGGCGTGGATGAAAGAACATCACCTACAGCTCAACCTGGCAAAGACTGAACTCCTTGTTTTCCCTGCCACTCCGACTCTACAGCATGACTTCATCATCCATTTAGGTTTATCAACAATTACCCCATCAAGTTCTGCCAGAAATCTTGGTATAATCTTTGATGACCAGCTGACTTTCAAAGACCATATAGCTAAAAGTGCTCGATCTTGCAGGTTTGCATTACACAAAATCAGAAAGATCAGGCCCTTTCTAACAGAGCAGGCCACACAACTTCTTGTCCAGGCCCTGGTCATCTCTAGGCTGGACTACTGCAATGCTCTTCTAGCCAGTCTTCCTTCATGCACAATCAAACCTCTACAAATGATTCAGAATGCAGCAGCACGACTGGTCTTCAACGATAACAAAAGGGCCCATGTCACACCTCTCTTTATCACCCTGCACTGGCTCCCAGTTGCGGCTCGCATTAAATTCAAGTCACTGATGCTTGCTTATAGAACAGCCACAGGCTCGGCGCCCGCCTACCTCCACTCACTGCTACCAATCTACACTCCCTCCAGAAATCTGAGATCCACGACGCCTCGTTGTACCATCACAAAGAGGCACAAAATCACTTTCCAGAACATTCTCTTACACCGTTCCTGGCTGGTGGAATGATCTTCCCACCGCTATCCAGAATGCCAACTCCCTAACAACTTTCAAGCGACTGCTGAAAACTCATCTCTTTTGAAACTATTTGACTTAAAAAAAAAAAAAAACTTTATTCTACTCTTTTCCCTTTCCAACTTGTACTTGTTTTATGGTATTATGAGCACTTCTTAAATCGTTTTGCCTCCTTTGGACAAATCGCTTGACGTATTCCCCACTTGTAAGTTGCTTTGGATAAAAGCGTCTGCTAAATGAATAAATGTAAAATGTAAATGTAAACCTAGTAAAATCTGCACTATTAAAGTGTCTGTGCAGTGTGGAAGCTTAACATAGCGTGGTTTATGCACGACGAATAGAGGTGCCGGTGCATCACTTGCTCCTAAAATACTCTGTCATTTTTGGTCATACAGATAACATGACGGATTGTCTATGTGGTAATATAGTACATCTGGCAGGACATCCAAATGCTCACCTATCATTCAACGACCTCAAATATAGCTTATCATCTAAAATACGTAAATAGTAGCAACTTTACATTCCGTCTCAATGTTAACTTAGTAAAATGTGCACTATTGAAGTGTCTGTGTAGAGTGTGGAAGCTGAACATAGTGTGATTAATGCATGACTGCATGCATGATTAATGCATGATTTTGGTCATACAGATAACATGACGTCTGGTCTATGTGGTAATATAATACATCTGGTAGGACATCCAAACATATCTAAAATATGTACGTAGTAGCAACTTTACATTCCCGTTCAATGTTAACCTAGTAAAATGTTTACTATTGAAGTGTCTATGCAGAGTGTGGAAGCTGAACATAGCACAGTTAATCCATGATGAATGGAGGCACCAGTGTGGTCACTTACTCCTAAAATACTCCTTCATTTTTGGTCATAGAGATAACGTGACGGCTGGTCTATGTGTAAGTAGTAGTAAGTATGTAAGTAGTAGTAACTTTACATTTCGACTTAATGTTAACCTAGTAAAATGTAGCTATTGAAGTGTCTGTGGGGACTGAGGAAGCTGAACATAGAGTGGTTAATGCATGATGGATGGAGGCGCCAGTGCGGTCACTTGCTCTTAAAATACTCCATCATTTTTGGTCATACAGATAAGAGTAATACATCTTTCGAATCTGTAAAGACTACGTTTATTTGTGTGCACTTACAACAACAACAAAACGTTGCGCTTTTGTAAAATAATTTAAGCAAACAGCATTAGCTTTCTGCTGTCTCGGTTTCTGTGAACCTGAGCGCGAAATTTCGAAACTCTGTGTATACTTACCTTACAGACATGAAAAGCATATCTATAGAGAGTGAAATCTCTACTTTCAAATGAATTAATTCAAATGGAATCAATTCAAATCGCTACTACGGAGATGACAATTCAGTGTCGCCAACTTCATCTCTTAAGTCAAAAACAAAGAAAACACCAGTTTATCAATAAATTATTAAAACGTTAATGCAGTCTCCTTGCTGTTTTATGCCTGACACATTTATAATTATGATATCTGCTGGTGTGCTGTGGCAACATTTTTTTGCGTGCACTTGAGCACTTATTAGACTATGTAGGTAATTAATGGCTCATTATAATTATTTATATGGTTTATTAATAAACGTGCGACTAATAGTCGACTAATGCTTAAAATGAATGACTACTAGTCGACCAGAAAAAAACTTTGTTGAGGGCAGCCCTAGTAAATACATAAGAAACAATAACGTCTTTAAAAACACTCTTTTGTGTCAAACTACTTCATTCTGCCATGATTTTGCCCTCAGCCAAAACTATTTGCTCTGGAACAAATAAAAGCTTACTGAGACCAAAGATTGCCCGTTAGATTTACCCAATTATATCTCATGTTTAACCACTATAGAGACATCTGAGCCAACGACAAATTGCAGAAACTCTCCAAAAACAAAACAGACGTTATTAACAAACCGCATATTTAAAGTCTAAACAAGTACATTGTAGATGTGACACAAAAAACAGTATTATTTATAAAATTATAGCAGATTTGGGTGTCCGCCATGACACTCGCTGTGAGAAATACCGCAAACGGAGTGATACAAATGGTGAAACGATTGCCGTTTGATACTTTTAGAATACTATAGAATTCTAAAGGTTGAAAGGCTACTGCTTCTGCAAACCCAAAGTGTATACACTCCTAAAAATAAAGGTGCTTTAAAAGGTTCTTCACAGCAATGCCATTGAAGAACCATTTTTGGTTCCACAAAGAACCATTCAGTCAAAGGTGCTTTAAAGAACCATCTCTTTTTTTACCTTTTTAGAATCTGAAGAACCTTCTTTTGCCATAAAGAACCTTTTGTAAAACAGAAAGGTTCTTCAGATGTTAAAGGTTCTTTATGGAACCATTTAAACAAAAAGGTTCTTCTATGGCGTCGTGAAGCACCTTTATTTTTAAGAGTGTAGGAAACAATGTCATGCAGTATATTTGAGGGTCTTGTTGTACTTTATAGAGTAATGGAATGGCTGATGAGTGGTTTAGTTTGTGAACAGCGGCACTACGTGCTTTAGAGAGTTAAAATGCAGCTGGGAGTTGAAGTGTCTAATCTAACATTAAGCTGGTAAGTGTTGTAAGTGGTTATCAGTCCCAACACTTACCATGAGCCAAGCACTTTAGCGTTCTCTAAAGAAAGTGGAAAAAAATAATGAGAGTGACATGTCGAAATGACTTCACAATGCTTCTGCGCCATCAAGCAATTCATTAAATGCAGATTTAAAATGTATCTGACGCCTTCATTAAGACTCATATACAGATTTAGGCTCGGCGGATGATGTATACGCGAACGATGGGAACCAATGGGAAACCCGGTGCTTCCTTTTCCGCTTTCTCTCTGTAGGATTCGAATTATGACATCGCCTCGGGAGCATTCGCTCAGACACGCGAGAGCGAGCAAGAGCCAGCGTTCATAGAAACAGCATAATCTCGAGTTAAATCTTTTTACTTGAAGGATTAACTGGAATATCAAAGAGCAGAATGCAATATCACTAAACAAGAGGATAGGGAAGCCAGATAACAGTTGTGAATTCAGCCAGAAGCGAGAATCTGCTCCCTTGTTCTATTCTCCCGCAGGCAACTTCAGGGTGAGTCTTATAAAGGATTACCCACGTCAAATAATGCTCTTTTCTCCTCAACATTGTATGCCTCTTTAAACACAAATTGATGCATCAGATATTCAAGGATGGATGGAAATCTGTGACAGAAAAACATTCCCCTTGACTTACATCCTCTGACAAACAACACCTCCTAAACAATATTTACATAAAATATCTCTATCCCTTATGGAAATACTGTGCTTCAAGATATGAGCAGTGGAATTTGAAAACAACATGGGCTACTTTTTCTCTCAAACTCATATTTCTCATATTTAATTGTCCACTCAATATCCTACAGTTGATATATATCAACCTTCATGTACAAATTATGGAATTACATTTTAAATCTCTTGAATAAAATGCTTTGCTCATTTAACATATGATAAACACACACAATTAAGTAATATTTTCACACTTTTTTTACATAGTGCGACTAACTTGCAGACACACAAAAAATGTAAAAATCTTTTGATATTTTCTGTTTATTTTAATATTCACGCAAGCAATATTTATGCATCACAATTTTTCATTTCAAGCTCTTTACTCTCATTGATGTCTACCTGGTAAACAAGTACACTGAAATAAATAAATAACAGCTGTTTGTCAAGATGGAAATGATGTCTGAGGGCCAGGAAAAAAAAAAAATTAAAATACATAAATAAATGAATAAATAAAAAAAAAAAAATAAATAAATAACAGTTATTTGTCAAGATGGAAATTATGTCTGAGGGACAGGAAAATAAAAAATAAAATAAAAATAAAACAAAACAAAATAAAATAAAATAAAATTAAATTAAATTAAGCAGTTATAGTCAAGATGAAATTAATTTCTGATGGCCAGCCATAATCTTCAGTCATTTTCAATAGTATAACTCCTTTTCACATAATAAATATTGGAGTGGCTGATGTTAATTTCACACTTTGTTTACTTTGTCATAGTTAAAATATAAATAATCTTTTATATTTTAAGTTTTAACATCTGAATAAGACAATAACATCTGTACATAAAATCCTATTAAAGTCACAAAAATAACTGATGAAAACATGCTAAAACGTTTCAGCTTTAAAATGACCTTCAAATTTGTTCATATTACTCTTCACACAAGCAATATTTATGCATCACAATTTTTCATATCAACCTCTCTACTTTCACTGAAGTCTCATTGGTAAACAAAAAGCTGAACTAACTAACTAATAAAATAAAATAAAATAAAATAAAATAAATAGTTTTTCAAAATAGTTAAATTCAAGATGGAAATGATGTCTGAGGGCCAGCCATAATTTTCACTAATTTTCAGTAGTAATAATAATAATAATTCCTTACATTTATATAGCGCTTTTCTGGGCACTCAAAGCGCTTTACATAGAAGGGTGAATCTCCTCAACCACCACCAGTGCGCAGCATCCACCTGGATGATGCGACGGCAGCCATATTGCGCCAGAACGCCCACCACACACCAGCTTATTGGTGGAGAGGAGATGTAAGTGATGAAGCCAATCAGAATATGGGGATGATTAGGAGGCCATGATGGTCAGAGGCCTATGGGCAAATTTGGCCAGGATGCCGGGGTTACACCCCTACTCTTTTTTCGAAAGACATCCTGGGATTTTTAATGACCACAGAGAGTCAGGACCTCGGTTTAACGTCTCATCCGAAGGACGGTGCTCTTTTTTTGACAGTATAGTGTCCCCATCACTACACTGGGGCATTAGGACCCACACAGACCACAGGATGAGCACCCCCTGCTGGCCTCACTAACACCTCTTCCAGCAGCAACCTAGTTTTCTCAGGAGGTCTCCCATCCAGGTACTGACCAGGCTCAACCCTGCTTAGCTTCAGTGGGCAACCAGTCTTGGGCTGCAGGGTGATATGGCTGCTAACATATAGTATAAATCCTTTTAACTTAACATAAAAAATATTGGAGCGACTCATGTTTATATCACTATATATTTGTTTACTATGGCGTTTTGGCATTGGCATATAAATAATATTTTATAGTTTAAGTAATACAATAGCATCATAAAATCCAATTAAAGTCACAGAAACAATAAAGTAAAAAGTTTGAGCTATTAAAGTGACCTTCAAATAACAGTAAGAAAATGTAAAATCTTTTTTTTATGATGGTTTCACAAAAAAATTCAACCACTGGGACACAAAAGCAACACTCTTAAATTAGTGTGTCGTTTGTTTGAATGGTTGTGACTCATCGTCTCTCCATTATCCAATGGCAATGAGCTGTATTGGCTTCGGCTTTGTGTTTCATCAAGGCAATGCAACAAAGTCTCGACTTTGTTGGGCACATTAGGATTGTCATCCATACTTTGAGAGAACTCATCAACTCAACACTTAATTATGTGTTAATTATGCAAGCTGTAAAGAGACCAACATATCCAGTAATTATCGTTCTGAGTTGCCAAACAACAAGTGATCACAGACTTTGATGCCAGTCATTATTTTCCTTTTAAGATGGTCACCACACATCGATTTCGCAGAGTTTGGTGGAGATCAATTGGCTTCATTCAAGCCCAGACTCATTGAAAGGGGCGGGATGGCTCTAGAATCAGCCGGGTCAGTGATTAAAACATGATTGTATTAATCTTGTCCTGCATCCAACAAAAGTGCATGCCGCCTCTGTTTTGTCTAATGGTTAAGCCCCACTTTGTTCAGAGCAATAGGCTTTTCCTTTAGACTGGCTTTTTGTATAAGAGGGTGACTTTAATCAGTGTTCTTTTGGGTTGGTTTGATCAGATTACAGAAAAGACAAAAAAACAAGCTCAGACATCTAACCAATCTAACAAATGAGCTAATATACCTTTTAAATTTTTTCTTTGAAATCAATATTGCTCATCTAATCTCTCCTATGACATTGCTTTTGAAAATGAAAACTCAAGCAGCGAATTAAAGGATTAGTTCACCCAAAATTGAATTCAGAAACTCTTGGGAACATAAAAAGAAAAAGTTTTGAATAATGTAATGGTCACTCTTTTTATCACAATAAATGGAGATTAAAACATGTTGAAATTATCACAAAAGAGGTTCATACAATTCATGTGCTATATTCCAAATCTTCTGACTTTTTTATACAATTATTTAGCAAGAGTGCATTAAACGGATAAAAATTAACAGTAAACACTTTGATAATATGAAAGAATTCTTATAAGAACTTTCTTTTCATTTCAGAGTCCTGAAATTATTTCAGATTATAATTATAATAATAATTATTATAAAGATAATTATACTTTCCGCCACAAAAAAATAAAATAAATAAATAATTAACAGTGATAAAAATTAACAGTGAACACGTTGATAATATTAAATAATTCTTATAAGAACTTTCTTTGCGTTTTAGAGTCCTGAAATTATTTCAGATTATAATTATAATAATAATTATTAGAAGATAATTATACTTTCCGCCACAAGAAAAAAAAAAAAAATTAAAAAAAAAATAAATAAATATATATATATATATATATATATATATACATACATACATAATTTTTATTATGAAAATGAAATATGTTAAATTATTTACTGTTTACTGTTAATATTTATCAGTTTAATGCACTCTTGCTAAATAATTGTAAAATCCATCTTATGGCTTTGGGAGATTTGGAATATATATATATATATATATATATATATATATATATACACATACACACACACAAATATAATAATAATCATTTTAGAATATTTATAACCATATTTTAGAATAATATTTTAGAATAATTTTTAATCTTTTCTAATATTTTAATATTTTTAATATTTCACTTTCATTTAAAAAGTTTGTAATATTCCAAATCTTCCTATATTTGACATTTTTATACAATTATTTAGCAAGAGTGCATCAAATGGATAAATATTAACAGTAAACACATTGATAATATTAAATAATTATAAACAACTTTCTTTTCATTTCAGACTCCTGAAATTATTTCAGATTGTAATTATAATAATAATTAATATAAAGAAAATTATACTTTCCACCACAAACAAAAAAAATAATGGCTTTGGGAGATTTGGAATATATATACACACACACACACACACACACACACACACACATAATAATAATCATTTTATAAGCATATTTCTAACAATATTTTAGAATAATATTTTAGAATAATTTTTTATATTAAATATTTCATTTTCATTAAAAAATCCATAAAAATGTGCTCTAATTATTAGGAAATGGCTGCTGAAAATTCTGAATATAAATCTAAAATTAAAATAAATTCAGTTTTATTTTAATTTCAATGAAATTAAAAAAAAAAATATATATATATATATATATATATTGTAAATAACATTTCACAATATTACTGTTTTTACAATATCTTTGATTAAATAAATGCAGCCATGGTGAGCTTAAGATATTTATATATTCAAAAAAGGAAAAAAAAAAAGTTTACCAAGTAAAACACTTCACCAGCCCCAAACTTTTTGTATATATACAGTGTATATGATTTTGGAGCTTGACAGCTCAAGCTGTCATTCACTTTTATTATATTGGACATTGTTTTTGTTTTGTTTTGTTTTTTTAAACCACTTTTCATGTTTTACAGGAGAGATAAAGTCATGCGGGTCTGGTACAACATGAGGGTGAATAAACTATTCCCCTAAGTAGGACATCACTGCCAGGCCAGAAAGCTTGTTCACCTCTGGTTTTATGCCTCTGAGGTTTGAGTTGCAATACTTTCAGCTGCATATAAATTCTCTGGCTTCAGCGGCCTCATGCTTTTATTTGCCAGAGCATTGATCTCCGACTGGATTGCAGATCACAAAGCGTTATCGTTCCTCCATTCTTCACAATGTGGCACCAATACATTAAAGTAGACTGGCACCGCCAGATTAGGGTTAAAGTAAAGACTCGTGTCAAAGTTTTATGTGCATATCGCTTCTCTACGGGAGCTTAACATTAAAAGGAATATCACGTCTATCTCTAGCAGTAAACAATGATAGAAAGACAGCAGTCCACAGCAGGCAGCTTAACCTTGGCAACACTAAAACTTTAAAAGTATATTGTTACATTGGGGATAGTAGTTTTTTATTTATTTATGCTTTCGTCTGGACTTTTTCCAAAGTGTTGAAAGTACTTCTGGTATCGACATCGGATCCCTGATGTCAGAGTTACTTAAAATCACATGACCAGATGCTGCAAGGAAATAGACTAGTTTTCGAGTTCAAAGCGTCTTGATTCAAACCGAATGCTTAATTCTGTTTTTCCACCCTGCGTTTTTAGGGCCGTTTTTAACGGCGGCAACAGCTGCGCGCGGCGACCGCTAACGTTACAAGCGCGCTCGTCGCGGGTTGATTAAGGAAGTAGTTTCGTTTCTTAGAACCTAATTGCATTTTCATTACGTCGTGTCAAACACGGGCGTTAATATAAGACTAAAACGGCAAATTGTTGATTATAAAGGCTGCTTTGTCCGGCTTTGAAGTTGCAGAAAGCACGGCTCCTTTCACAGCCAGAGATGTTTCATTATTCATGCGTTTTAATTCATTTCAGGAGGCCTAGCCAACTAACCAGTTTATATGAAGTGACAGAAAGACTGAGTCAGATTAAATTATCCTCTTCATGTGATTTGCTGCCTTCAGAACCCCTCCTCCCTCCAGGTTCCCCTCCCACCGCACTGCCTTTCCATCAACAGCTTCTGTGTCTGAACCGAGCCCAGTCACACGTCTTTGTTTTAACTCTCCGAGCCTCAAGCGCATGCAAATGAATTTGGCACTTGACGTTTGAAGCATAAGATGAAGAAAAATTCCCCAAGTGCAAAATCAAACAGATAAGAGGCAGGATTCCTCACTTTGCGGGAAATGTGTGTTTTGACTCGCTCTGTCTTTCATGTCTTCTCTTTTGACTTAAGCAGTCAAGGACAGCTGGTTTTGAAGACACTGAATTTTCAATATCCAATTGCGTTTACGGATTTACGCCATTAATATAATGTGTCCGGTGTAAGAACGGAAAGGAGGCTAATGCTTTTTTTGAACCACAGGAATGTCAAAATATTATTCTAACCAATCAGATCACAAATGAATCACAATTAGTAACTTTACAATAATGTGTCATTTGTCAACATTAGTTAATGTATTAACTACCACGAACAAACAATGAACTACACACTATTTATTAATCTTTGTTAATGTTAGTTCATAAAAATACAGTTGTTCTTTGTTTGTTCATGTTAGTTCACAGTGCATTGACAAATGTTAACAAATGCATCTTGTGATTTTAATAATGCATTACTAAGTACTGAAATTCACATTAAGACTAATAAATGCTATAGAAGTATTGTTAATTCTTAGTTCATGTTAACAACATATTAACTAATGTTAACTAATAATGTATATGTGTGTATATATATATATATATATATATATACACACACATATATACACACACACACACATACAGCTGTTTAAAAGTTTGGGATCAGTAAAATTTTCAATGGTTTAAAAACGTTTCTTATGCTTATCAAGGCTGTGTTTATTTAATCAAAAATACAGAAAAAAATGAATATTTTATGTAAAATGTTATTAGGTAAAACAAATTTTTTCTATATTAATATATATTAAAATTTAATTTATATCTGTAATTAAAGTGGAATTTTCAGAATCATTACTCCAGTCTTCAGTGTCACATGATCCTTCAAAAATCATTCTAATATGCTGATTTATTAGCAGTGCTGGAAACAGTTAATACTTTTTTTTCAGGATTCTTTGATCAAAGATGAAAAAGAACAGCACTTATTTAAAACAGAAAGGTTTTCTAACAATATACACTACTGTTTAAAAGTTTGTTGTCAGTAAATTGTTATTCTTTCTTTTTTTTTAAGAAATTAATACTTTCATTCACCAAGGATGTGTTAAATTAATAAAAAGTGATAGCATAGATTTACACTGTTAGAAAAGATTTATATTTTGAATAAATGCCGCTCCTTTTAACTTGTTATTCATCAAAGAATCCTGAAAAATAGAATCACAGGTTCCCAAAAAAAATATTTGGCAGAATAGCTGTTTCCAACATTGATAATTATAATAATAAATCAGCATATTAAAATGATTTCTGAAGGATCACGTGACACTTAAGACTAGAGTAACAGATGATAAAAATTTCAGCGTTGCATCACAGGAAAAAATTATATTTTAAAGTATATTTAAAAAAAAAAAAACATGATTTTATATTGTAATAACATTTTGCAATATTACAGTTTTTTCTGTATTTTTGATCAAATAACTGCAGCCCTGATGAGCATAAGAGACTTCTTTTAAAAAAAAAAAGCCTTACTGAACCCAAACTTTTGAGCGGTAGTGTGTATAAATAAATAAATAAACAAATACATAGTAAAAACAGTAATATTGTGAATAATTACAATTTCAAATTTATTTTCATTTATTCCTGTGAAGCAAAGCTGAATTTTATTTTTAAGAAACCATTACATCATCCTTCAGAAATCATTCTAATATGCTAATTTGCTGCTCAAGAAGCATTTTATTATCAATATTAATAGAGATCATGTTACCACATGATATATATATTTTTTTCTTTTTCACGATTCTTTGATAAAGTGTATATAAATAAGCAGTTGGAGAGTGTAGGGAGACTGACCCAATTACATAAATGTGATATTATTATTGAGTGCCTTCGACACAATATGCATTTCCATAGTAACAGTGATTTCTCTGATTGTCTTCATGGTCTGTGATTGCTCTTCATGATCGAGTGGCGTGGTTCTTCAATGGGTATCTGACAATAAAACATTTTTTTTTAAGATTAATTTAATGTACACAGACCTTGGGCTCAAACCTTTTCTTAACAATCTCAGAAAGGTTTATACTGTACATCATTGTTCAAAATCACTTGCCCTATTGTGTTTTATTAATGCTGAATTCCAGCAGCATAAAAGAAACGGGTGGGAAGGGAAGTTGTTTGGAACTTCACTCTGAGCTCTTTAGATTGAAACCTTACATTGTGATTGTAGAAAAATAAGCCACACAATTCCTTTCGAAATAATCACCGTTGCCTATTCAGTCTCGTAATATGCGTAATTTACCTCTGATCAATGTTTTATATAAAGCTTACGAATAAAGTTATATCCTCCTATCACCTGCCAGCTGAAAATCAATCTGGAGTTGTAGAAACCCAGGTGGGGCTGAAATTCTCATATTCTAGCATGCCGTTTCAGTTTTTCATTGAAATATTGCTTGTGCACAAATATTGCTTATGCACTTCCATAATGAAGAAGCCTTAAAAATGTAACGACCTTTATAGGAATTACTGTTCATCCATAGGCGTCGTCAATAAACTGTCCTACGCTGCCAACAGCGACGGTGAAAAAGTGCAAGAGTCATCTGTTATACTACACCACGCCACCGTGCAATATTGGTCAGCGGCGACGGGACACTTTAAAGTAAAAAAAAGGCTGACTTTGACGGGCCGATAGGGCACAGCAAGGAGATGAATTGAGAGTAAACTCTGTGTTGAAACTCATAAATCTCACATTACAGGCCATATTCAGCTGGGAACATTCAGCACGAGCTGCAGCCCAGTGTCTTTTTTCACGAGTAGCCATCTTACTAATTACTCGACATGCCGGTTTTAGCACTGTGGTCATGACTGAATGCTTGTCCTTGGTAAGTTAGCAAGCCGAATATGCTTTAAAAATCCCCCCGCGAGCATTATCAAGCCGTCAGAAAATAGATAGGCCGAAAAGAAAAGCAACGGCTACAGGACGGTTCGAGTGCCTCGGCATCGCCTCGCCCCCGCCGTTCAGCCGAGGTCTGATGTTTGCATTGTGACGAGAACTACAAAAGACTCCCCGCTGAATTCGAGCTGTGGTCGATGTGAGCAGGGGGTCAAGAAAATGTGGTATGTCTGGGTGACCTTAATCACACACAGGTTCAGACGGACTCCGGTTTCACTTGTGGGCCTTATTTCAGGTCAGTGCCTCAAAGTCAAAGGAGGGCACTGTCATTATCTCCAGCAGGAGAACCCAATCATCCACACAATGAAATGAGCTCTGTTCTCACAATGCGCTCAAGTGTTGTCCATCTCCCTGGGCTGAACACATGTATTCGCTGTACGTGCTAATCTATGAAGTGAATTAGCCGTAAGGAATGTGTCCCGGTCTGCTCACAGTCGCCTCGACACAAAGCAGATTTACAACCCATCAAACAGCATCGCCGTTGAACCAACATCAAAACCAGTGTCTGGAAAATAGACTATATTAGTCATATTGTGCATTATGGTTGGCTATTATGGCTAGATGCCCTGTCTGCTGTGTCTGCTGTGTCTGTTATGGACATCATATGTGCAATAAATGTATTATATTATATAGATTACATGTTCTTAGTAGTTATTATTTCTATGAGGACTTCATGTGGTTCAAATGGGTTACAATTCAGAACCAGCAAAATGCCAGCCAATGTAATCTCTTTAGTATTCATATGTTAAGTGTGGATCAGGCACATATACATATATTTATTTATTACATATTCATATATTTATTACATATTCATTTAATTTCAACATTAAATTTCTTAATACATTTAAAATACATGCATAATATGTATATGATTAAAAATAATTTAAAAATATTTTAAAATAAACAAATATAATTAATTTCATGTAATCTCCATCAAAAAAGCTTACTGATTATATATATATATATATATATATATATATATATATATATATATATATAATCAAAAATTCAGAAAAAAACAGTAATACTGCAAAATGTTATTACAATATAAAATAAATAATTTTATATTAATATACTTTAAAATATAATTTATTTCTGCGATGCAAAGCTGAATTTTCATCAGCTGTTACTCCAGTCTTAAGTGTCACATGAACCTTCAGAAATCATTCTAATATGCTGATTTATTAATAGCATTATCAATGTTGGAAACAGTTGTGCTGCCAAATATTTTTTTTGTAAAAGAATTTAAGAATTTATTTGTTTAATGTCCTTGGTAATTAAAGGTATTAATTTCTTTCAAAAAAAGAAAGAATAAACATTTACTGACCCCAAACTCTTGAACAGTAGTCTGTATTGTTAGAAAACCTTTCTATTTTAAATTAATGCTGTTCTTTTTAACATTTTATTGATCAAAGAATCCTGAAAAAAAGTATCACAGGTTCCAAAAAAATATTAAGCAGGACAACTGATAATAAATCAGCATATTAGAATGATTTATGAAGGAAAATTCAGCTTCGCATCACAGAAATAAATTACATTTTAAATTTTTATTTTATATTGTAATAACAGTTTGCAAGGTTTTTTTTCTGCATTTTATATATGCAGCCTTGATGAGCATAAGAGACTTCTTTAAAAAAACATCACAAGTCTTACTGATCCCAATACTGATGTACTGCACACTTTATGTAGCTAAATGCAGTTGAACTGTGGCTTGTGTAAATACTGCGGTTGTGCTTCTGTAAATTCTTTGTAGTCTTGATTTAGAGCTATCAGGCTGTAAATCAAGTTAGACAGAGCTGCCAGTCCACAGGCACTCTCGCCTATGTTTAATTAGTACAGATTGACTCCCTCATTGGAGTGCGACACGTGCTAAAGAAAGACAGCGAGTGATTGCACGAACATCCCTCATTGATTTCAATATCATTCAGTACGACGGCTTTGTTGTGTCACCAACGTGTCTTCACACCTGCGGTCCTTGCCACGCAAACAAATAGAAAACAAGCACAGCAAATACTCTGCACTTAAAGCTTGACAGCACTTTAGTCAGACTTCAAACTACGTGTGACTGCAGCAAAATGACGATCTGCTCTGGTGAAGGCTGAGGTGAATACATTTCATCTCAGGAGATCTAACCAGCCAAAAAACATCACAAATAACTACGGCGTTGGCAGAAATCGCACGCAATAATCCGTTTAACTGATCTATGAAAGGTAGACTTCACATGCTCAGCTAATGAATCAGTTATGACTCCCGCTCTGATTGTTTTAGAGGGTTTTAACACGTTGCGCTTGATCGCATGAGCTCAGCTGTTCATTTTAAGGGACAGCGGCTCAATGTTTTGGGGGAGGAATAACATTATCTGTCCATGTGCTTGGTTTCTGCTTATTGAGATTTATCATGCCCACCATCCATAGCACTCCAAAGGCTTCGCCCCATGCAGACAGATTGCAGAACAGCCATTTAAACATGGCAGAATTTTAAAAAACAAAGCGGTATGAAAGTACACAGCTCACAAAAGAGAATACGACCGTCTTTTATCTGCCGATAAAACAATTTATAAAAAAAATAAAGCATTTGAAACAGCAATGACCATATGAGATGTTTACTCCTTTTTGTGATGTCAAAACATCAGTGAGCTCTAAAAAAGCGAGCGCTTTGGTCTGGTCTTGTGATCGAAATACAATCCAAGGCGTTCTGTTCAAATATTAAAATCTTGAATACTTTGAAAGGAGTGCTTTAGGTGTATTTAGAGAAGCGCTTGGCTTCAAAAAGCATTTGTTTCATTTCAGCAATGAAAAAGCGTTCTAAAAAATGTTTCATAAAGAAGCGCAAGACTGCAGCCAAGGAAAGTCATTTATCTTTTAGCGCCTCTTTGTCCTATTTATTTAGAAAATATATACAATTTTTCAAGCAGCCATCATGTGTGACAAAAGCCACTACTGTTAGATGGAGGGAAGCAAAGAGTTCGGCAAGGTATTAAACAATACAGTAGCTTTCAAAGTGCTTACTAGGCAAGCGGCAGGCATCCGAAGGCATGTGGGGTCTACAGGGCAGCTCTCTGGGGCCAACAATCTGTACGAACAGTATGTTTCCAGCTCCCGCTCGCGTTCCCCCGAACAGCAGGCTCGCCTCTCTTATATTCGACTGCCTGCAGCCATATTTAATATAATGAACGCGTAATGGCACACACACTATCCTATAATGAAATCTTCTCGGGTCTGTTTTGCAACGTAATACCGAGCTGACATTTTGTTGACATTCCAGATCAGGATTTTGTACTCGAGTCCAAAGCAACACAAAGTTTGGATGTAATAAATATGTAATGATCCATACTATGAATAGTGTTCTTAAAAATAGCAAGCTTTCTGCCCTGATATTGACATTCGCTAATAACCTCTGCCAGCAAGTTAACTCTGGAAGAATGTCAATACAAGCTTGCATAATTCTAATTTCTTTGTCTCCTGGAAACTTAACAGTCTGTCCGCTCTCATTTAACGTCCTGTGAACGCGTCTGGCCGCCTGCTGGAGATGCATATTAAATCAGGAGCGCCGGCCATTCAATCTGGCCCCTGATCACAGGCTTTTGTCCAATTAAAAAGGAAGGCTAATTGAATTAAATTCCATTTTGCATCATTTGACCACGTTGTACAATGTTGATCTATTCTGTTAACACTTTTTTTCCCCTCCGGTCTAGCACTGCTTCACCTTTAAAAGTGCATTATGTGGTCTCCTGGCTACGTGACGTCCAGACGTCATCCACTCTTGTCGTTCCGAGCTCTAATGAGTCTGCAGCGGACTAATTAGGCAAATATGTCTCGGCTGCGCTTGTTGTCCATCCCTTGGCTAAAAAGTAGGGGTGCATGAACTAAAGGAATAGATGTAGTGGTGCTGACCGAATAAGCTTTTTTTTAAATATAAATCTTCTCTATATATTTTGAAAGAAATAAAAAGTCAAAATTGTGATAAAAAGCTAAGGACATGACTTTTGTAACACAGTTTGTATTCTGTCTTTGTATCTCTTTATGAATCTCTTTTTCCTCAGAATGCAAGAAAAACAAAATTGTCAGATAGAAAGAATAAAAATACCTTTACACAATTACCTTTAAAAAAAGGCTGTGGTAAAAAATGGTCTTTTATAAAAAATACATTTCACAGAAAAAAAAAAAAAAAAAGATTACAGCATTTAATCATTTAAGGTTGGTATGTTTTTAAAGCTTTTATTAAGCAATTAATTTGATTACATTTGTATCTATATTTTACCAAAATAAGAGGGATCATACAAAGTTATTGTATATGCAACTATTACAGAAGGTTCAAACGCTCAGCGATGCTCCAGAAGGAAACACGATGCATTAAGAGCCGGGAGGTGAAAACTTTTTGAATTTGAAGATCAGGTTAAATTTAACTTATTTTGTTTTCTGGGAAACATGTAAGTATCTTCTGTAGACTCTGAAGGGCAGTACTACATGGAAAAATATGATATTCTGTCAAAATAAGAAAAATGTACACATCTCCATTCTGTTCAGAAGTTTTAACCCCCTAGCTCTTAATGGATCGTTTTGCCTTCTGAAGCATCAGTGAGTGTTTGAAACTTCTGTAATAGTCGCATGTGAGTCCCTTAGTTGTGAAAATCTCAATAAATTTTGAGAGCAAAAAAGTCAAAATTGTGATAAAAAGCTAAGGTCATTACTTTTGTAACAGTTTATATTTGTCTTTATATCTCTTTATACATCTCTTTTTTTTCCTCAGAAGGTAAGAAAAACTAAATTGTCAGAAAGAAAAAAAATACCTTTACACAATTACCTTTTAAAAAGGCTGTGGTAGAAATGGTATTTTATAAAAAGGACATTTCACAGAAAAAAAAAGAAGATTATACCATTTAAAAGTTTAAGGTTGGTAAGGTTTTTTTGAAGGAAAACTTTTATTTAGCAAGGACACATTAAATTGATCACATCTATACTAGATAGATAGAACGACAGAACGATAGATAGATTCAAACGCTCAGCGATGCTCCAGAGGGAAACATGATGCATTAAGAGCCGGGGGGTGAAAACTTTTTGAATTTGAAGATCAGGGTAAATTTAACTTATCTAGTTTTCTGGGAAACATGTAAGTATCTACTGTAGCCTCTGAAGGCCAATACTAAATGGAAAAATACAATATTCTGTGAAAAAATTCTGTTCAAAAGTTTTCACCCCCATCAGTGAGTGTTTGAACCTTCTGTAATAATTTCATATAAGTCCCTCAGTTGTGGAAATCTTCTCTATAAATTTTGAGAGCAAAAAAGTCAAAATTGGCTAAGGACATTACTTTTGTAAGAGTTTATATTCTGTCTTTATATCTCTTTATACATCTCTTTTTTTTTCCTCAGAAGGCAAGAAAAACAAAATTGTTAGATAGAAAGAAAAAATTACCTTTACACAATTACCTTTAAAAAAGGCCGTGGTAGAAATGGTCTTTTATTAAAAGGACATTTCACAGAAAAAAAAAGATTATACCATTTCAAAGTTTAAGGTTGGTAAGATTTTTTTTTAAAAGGAAAACTTTTATTTAGCAAGGACACATTAAACTTATCACATGTATACTAGATAGATAGAACGACAGATCTTAATGCATCGTTTTTCCTTCTGAAGCATCAGTGAGCGTTTTAACCTTCTGTAATAGTTACATATGAGTCCCTCAGTTGTCCTCAGTGTGAAAAGATAGATCTCAAAATCATACATTTGTTGGAAAGGGTTTAAAAATACACACAAAAAGCTGGAAAACCAAAGAATTTGTGGGACCTAAAGGATTTTTCTGAAGAACAGCAGGTAGTTTAACAAGGGACAAACAAGGGACTCATAAACAACTATCACTAAAAAACACATCTGTGGATCATTCAGGTAAGAACACAGTATTAGGAATCAAGGGGATGTAAACTTTTGAATCGGGTCATTTTTATAAATTCAACTATTATTTTCTCATGTGGACTATAAGTAAACATCCTTTTATGTGAAATACCTTATTCAGGTCAGTACTAAATAAACAATAACATGCATTTTGTATGATCCCTCTTATTTTGGTACAATAACATTTTTAATGTTTCTTAAAGGGGGATGCAAACTTTTGACCTCAACTGTAGATAGACAGATAATAGAAAACTTAAACTTGATCATACAAATGCAGCCTTGTTGAGCATTAAATACTTCTTTCAACATTTTGACCCCAAACTTCTAAACTGTATTGTATGTCATTATTCCTTTTGTTTCTTTTCAAATATCCAAAATGCTATTCATAAGAAGCTATTCAGATGAGGCTTGGGAGCGACGGCTGTCTGTTCAGCGTGACAAACGCGAGGCGCGTTGAGGGACGGCTCTGTTGAGGGGCTATTATAAAGTCAACAAAGTAACAACGGCTCGGAGCAAATCGCTTGTCTATTGTGTGGTCAAACATTGTTCGGAGCAGGGTTCAAAAGCCTGCCCTAATTGGGTCTCACTCTAGAGACGTCTACTCCATGTCAGCTACGTAGCGTAAACTCGGCGGCGGAGCGGAGCGGAGAGTGTCTGAGGCTCGGTGATTAGCACCCTGCCCAGTTAATTTTAGCAAGGTTTGGAACAGGACTAATCAGGAATTAAGAGTCGGCATCCACCCTAAACCGCCTTCTTTACGCCGTCACAGGGGATACTTTCAGGATGGAAAAAAGGCAATTGTCTGCCGTCTCCGATTATCCCCAGGAAAGCCTATAATCTGGCTGACAGTACTTAAGGAGTCAAGCAGCAAAATAAACAACATTGATTATCATCCACTGTTCTTTTTTCCTTATTTTTGTCCTGTAGATGGATGAGGAAGCTTGGTGCCTCCAACCCCTCCTTCTTACCATCTGCTTCAGCAAATGTTAAGGCTGGGTAAATACCCCTGAGTCCTCTGTCCAAACCAGATTACCAGCTATTCTAAGACAGGGCTGGGCTCTTATCGTCCTTCAATCTCTTTTGCGAGTGCAAATCAAGAAATCTGTGCTGGATTACCTGGATTACAGTGGCTCTGAACAGTGTCTTTAAGTCAACGCCTCCCAACCTGACTTTAGCCGATCTTCTGCTTACCCACTTAATAAAGATCTGGTGCAAATGTCCTGCAACACTCAGCTGGTCATCTGTTTCACGCAACACCATTTCCTAGACACAATAAGCCCTTTAGACGGAGGAACTGCTTTCTATGGAAAATTAGCACAGGTGTTTTGTGTCTGTCATAATGTTGTATTTATTACTTATAGGAGTAAATGACCCATCATTTCCTCACCCTCATGTTGTTCCAAGCTTGCATGACTTTCTTTTGAACACACACACACACACAAAATATAAACACATATAATATATATTTTATATAAAAAATATATTTTTAAGAATGTTTATGCTGCTCTATTCCATACAATGTAAAAGTGATTTGTGTTTTACAGAGATTATTAAAGTAAGACTAAAACTAAACTATTTCAGTCTTTCTACTTGCAAACTGCATGATTAATTCAATGGGTTACTTGCTATAATTAAATCTTTCTAATTCATTGTGAATTTTTTAAGGAATTTCTGAGTGAAAACCATTTCTAAAGCATTTTTTCAGTGTACAGTGAAAGTCATCTGAAAGCACATTTTTTACATTTGTTACACTGAAAGTCTTTTAGAAAAATGTCTCCTTTGTGTTGGAAGGTAAGTCATAAGAGTTATATCTCATAAGAGAGAGATAT
Organism: Labeo catla; assembly: GCA_012976165.1. NCBI lineage: Eukaryota > Metazoa > Chordata > Actinopteri > Cypriniformes > Cyprinidae > Labeo > Labeo catla. The sequence goes on from VONZ01000071.1 coordinate 440,258, forward strand.
AAGAGTGATTAAATAATGACAGTATATACATTGCTGTTCAAAAGTTTGGGAACAGTAAGATTTTTGTTTTGTTTTGAAAGAAGTCTCTTATGCGGATATATTATATAATATTATGAGTAATAAATATTTTAAAAGAACAGCATTTATTCAAAACAGAACAATATTTTCTAACAATAAGTCTTTGCAATCAGTAAAAAAACACATCCTAGCTGAATAAAACTATTAATTTCTTTCAAAGAAAGAAAGAAAACATTTACTGACCCCAAACTTTGAACAGCAGTGTATATTGTTACAAAAGATTTCTTTTTTAAATAAATGATGTTCTTTTCAACGTTTTATTCATTAAAGAGACCTAAACAAAAATCAAGGTTTCCAAAAAACAAACAAAAACAAATATTAAGCAGCACAACTGTTTCCAACATTGCAACATTGATTTCTGAAGAATCATGTGACACTGAAGACTAGAGTAATGATGCTGAAAATTCAGGTTTGCATCACAGGATTAAATTCTATTTTAAAGCATATTAAAATATGAAACGCTATTCTAAATTGCAATAATATTTCACATTACTTTTTTTCTAATCAAATAAACGCAGCCTTGATGAGCAGAAAAGTCTTCTTTTCTTACTGATCCCAGACTTTTGAACATTATTGTTTTAACTAATATCATATAAACCAAGGCCTGTACTGTGTAGCAAAGTAAAGCAGCACTAATAGGAAATCAACTGCCTTGCAATGAACGCAAGTCAGTCGTGCTTTACGTAACATGATGCTGAATGATTAATGCGAGAGAGATCAATGTCAAAGGGACAGGTCATCCCAAAAATGAAAAAAATTCATTTATTCAACCTCATGTTGTTCTTCCAAAAATGAAAATGAAAACATCTTGAAGAATGCTGGTAACAGAAACAATTTGGTGACCTTTGACCTCCATTGTCAAAATACCTTTTGATGTTCTAAAGAAACAAAAATAATCACACAGGATTGGAATGACATGAAAATGATTAAATGATGACAATATTGATTTTGGGGTGAACTGTCCCCTTTTAACACACACATAAAAAAAAAAACAAAAAAAAACAACAACTTGATAACGCCATGCCATTTCAGAGCGGTGCAAAGTTACCTTGCTAGAATGACTATGCAGACAAAATGAAAAACAAGCCCTGGAAATTGAATTCTGATCCCTTGTTTTAAAAGAATGTATTTCTAAGACAGCGTCCTCCTGAAGATTAGTGTATAACAACGTTCTTCAATTGAATTTCGAGAGCATTTAATCAGACAGCAGTGTATTTATTTTGAAGCTTTTTTACATTTTCTCTTGGAATAATAAGCCTATACAACCTAGCAATCCTAGACAAACATGAACAACAATCATGTTTAAAAGCAATTCCTAATCTCCCGAAAACCAACAAAAAGCTATACGGCCGCAGAGATCCATTTAGGACGATCGCTTCTGCATTTCGATGCATGTGAATGAGAAACAGACTTTCTAATTGACCAAACACACTGTTCAGTTTTCAAAGAAACATCTGCATACATACAGAATCCTAATTTGTATCCTTAATCAATAACATTAATATCAGCTATCTCAGAGCAATTGTATGCAAATCCACGCAGCCTAAAAATAGTCGTCACTGTGTGGCTTGTGAATATTTATACCATTGTACTTTTAACCAGTGGGCACATTTTAACAAGCCATGGCGACATCCGCTGTCTTCGATTTTTGAACACGCCAATGTAGAAGGGCAAAAAAGGAAAGCGTGATTGAATTATTCAGTTTGGCAGAGATTTGGCAGCAGGAGTGCACAGCGCTGCCTTGAGTGCAAATAACAGAGACCATCTTCCTGTTTCCTACACCGCTGCACAGAAATGCATAAATAGCACTACATAGAGATAATCAGCAAACCCTTCGGGACCCGGACACAGTATTCTCAGTCTGCAGTAATTCCCTGGTGTACCTGATCATTTATAACGATGGACGACTCTCCGGTACCCTCAAATCTCGGCCCCATTCTGTGTGTGATGTAATACTGAGGACACAGGATATGATCGATATGAATTATAAATACGATCTCAAGACATATGTTTTGTTGCACTTTCTCAGCAATCTGATCCTAGTCTGTCCTCCTCAAGATACATTTTGTCATTCTAAAGTCCAGGCGATTTATTAATTCATGAGCTCTCCTATGATGCAGTACTCTCATAGTCAGCACCTGCTGGAGAGGTACTTTCATAGGCATTCAGAATCAAGTAATACAATTCCTCACTGGTTTCGCTTTCATTGTGCTGTGCCTGGTAGTGCGGCTTGTTTCGAAACATCAAGTTTCCTTAAATTAATCAGAATTAAATGCGACTCTTTAGTTATTTTTAGAATTAATTTATGCATTTATGCATTTATTCTTTCCCACCAGCGTTCACAGGAAATAAAGAGCGAAAATTAAGCAAACAATGTGTTTCTGATGGTTGTAACACTGTGGAAGGTCAGATGTAAAGATAAAGTGCAAACAAATGTGACATTAAAGGAGTTGCTCACCCAAAATTGTGATTTTCATGCAATTCATTCCCAAAAAAAGGGAAAAAAAGACTGCATTTGTTATATTACAGAGACACAAAAAATATTTTATTTTATAAAAATAAAATTGTAAAATATAATTAAAATTTTAATTAAAAAATTTATATATTTTAAAATGTAATTTATTTCTGTAACGCAAAGCTGAATTTTCAGCATCATTACTCCAGTCTTCAGTGTCACATGATTCAGAAATCATTTTAATATGCTCACTTGCAGCTTAAGAATTTATTATTATTATCAATGTTAAAAACAGTTTTGCTGCTTAATATTTTTGTTAAAACCAAGATAAATATAAACCTTTATCAGGATTCTTTGATGAATAAAAAATTCAAAAGAACTGTATTCTTTTGTAACAGAAATGTCTTTACTTTTCATTTTGATCGATTTAATGTTAACTTGCTGAATTAAACTACCATTTTTTTCTTTAAAATAATAATAATAATCATAATTATTATTATTATTATTATTATTATTATTGGCAGTAGTAGTAGTAGTAGTATGATTAAATAAATTATAATTATTATTTATTTATTTATTTTGGTAATACTTTACAATAAGGTTCATTAGTTAACATGAACTAAGTATAATACTTATACAGCATTTATTAATGTTAGTTAATTTAATTTTAACATTTACTAATGCATTATTAAAATGCATTAATGCATTATTAAAAATGATTATTATTAAATATTTGTATTATTATTATTAATTTATTTTGGTATTACTTCATAATAAGGTTCATAAGTTAACATTAGTTAACTACTTTAGTTAATGTGAACTAAGAATAAACAATACTTGTACAGCAATTATTAATCTTAATTTAGTTTTAACATTTACTAATGCATTATTAAAATTCATTTATGCGTTATTAAAATTATTATTATTATTAAATAATTTTATTATTATTATTATTATTATTTTATTATTATTATTTATTTATTTTAGTAATACTTTACAGTAAGGTTCAGTAGTTAACATTAGTTAACTAGAAAAAGCAACTAACAGTTTATGCACTGTTAATTAAGCATGAATTAACAATGAATGATTGCATTTTCATTAACTTACATTAACAAAGATTAAAAAATATGCTCATGTTACTTAATACATAAACTAACATTAACTAATAGAACCTTATTGTAAAGTAGTTAGATGTCTAAGCCTAAACCAAACCCTAACACTAAACCTATAGTAATTACATGTTGTTAATTAATATTACTCAGTACTTAAATTTACAATTACACTGTATTAAGATAATATGTAACAAAAAAATAAATATAAATAAATACATACATACATACACACATATATACATACATAAAAATGATTACTGACCCCAATCTTTTGAGTGGTAGTGTAAACAAAAAATCTCTCATTTTGTGTGCAAATGATTTTCAATTTTTGAGTGAACTGCACCTTTAACATGAAGCTTGTTCTAGGCTAATGCGGTCAATCCCTGAGGCATCTCCATTATTGAGGCCGTAACTTTACAGACTCGGTTAATCAGTCTCCTTATTGACAGTTGCTTTATTAGATTATGAGCAAACGTGCAGGTATGTGAGCTGCGCGCACTTCACATGGAGCCACATAATCCACGGCGTGCAGCTAGCGTTTGATTCAGTGGGAATTCTCCTTCCTCTAAATGCTGTCAAACAAATACAAGATTTAAGCTCAATGCCACAAATCAAGCAGAGCCAACACGAGAAACTCTCCTCGGCTGTCACAGTCAATTTGAAGAATAACAATGGCTAAATTACATATATTTAAGAAACATAATTTGCCAGCAGATGGAGACCAATCTGTTGGAAGATTTTTGCCCATTCTTTAAATCCAAAGACAGTTAGACTCTCTGGAATACTTGATTGCGATTGGTCGATTGCGGCATTCTGCGCTCAGATTTGTATAATGACCACTTAGTAGCCTGTAATTGACCGCTGCACGAGTTTGAATTTTGTTCTTTCTTCTCATCTGACAAAATGATATTCACATTTATGCATTTGGCATGCTATATTCCATCAGTTCATGCATTCTCTGGGAATTGAACACATGACCTTGGCATTGGTAGTGCTGTGTTGTACTTTCCTAAAGAGAGCGACAGTTACACAAAATCACTTTTTTCCTTATTCGTTTGGTAGTAGCTGGTGTAGAAACAGTAGCCTGCTGGTTTTGCCTGACACTGAATTGTTAAACATGGTTTCATATTTATCTGAATCACTTATAAGTTGAGTGAGCAAAAGGAGTTCATATCGAGTGCATATGTGCTTTGGTGATGGTCTTATCATTTAGCTCTTATGGAAATGTGCATGCCAACACATCATGAATGTACACAGAGTTTAGTACACTGAGAGTTTACATTGCGATATTAATAGCAGGCTGACATTTGCACACTATCCCAGGAAGAAAAAAGATACAAGCTCAACGTAGTGAATGTGCACCATTTTCTCTAATCACCAAGGACATATTTCCCTCAAGGGAAATGATTAGCTCTCCAGTCTTGCAATTTAAAGTAACTTTGATAAGCAATTAAATTGTTTTCCATTGCGCCTCTCATTTCTCCTTTCTTTCATGTGAACTTCTGGAACAGCTGCTTTGAAACCACATACATGGGAACAATGTCTGGCTCTTGGGCCCGCTCACAAACGGATGTTGAGGAAATACAGTTGTGTGATCAATGAGCCTTAAAATTGTAATTGTTCAGTCTTGTAAAAAAAAGGTATATTTCAAAAGATGCATGAATTCCAGTGCAGTTGCATAATTGGGCAAATAAACGTGGTTGTGTAATTTATGTAATTTATTTCACAGACTGCAGCGTACTTGTGAGTTTAAAGAGCCCATGTGGCCTAACATGACTTCTGCGTTTGATATAGTTTTTAATTACTGTGCCACAACATTTATCTCGAAGTTTCAAAGTACAACAAAAATAAATATTTGAAAAGAAAAGTAATTAATTGGAAATAAAGTAATAATTAACACAAAACATTAAAAGGTAAAATAAATATTTTAAACGAAAATAAACTGATGGGAAATAAATTAATAATTAACAAAACATTAAAAAAGACCCCAGAAAAATGTTTCTCCTTAATTAAAATGACAAAAGTAATCAAAATCCAGAAGTAAATAAAGTGGCAGCACTTTACAATAAGTTTCATTCGCTAGCATTAGTTAAATACTTTAGTTAACATGAACTAATGCATTATTAAAATCAAAAGTTGTGCTTGTTAATAATAGTTAACGAGCTGTGAATTAACATGAACAAACAATGAATGACTAACTAACATTAACAAAAACTAAATACTGTACTAAATGTATTGTTCGTTGTTTGTTCATGTTAGTTAATACATTAACGGTAACACTTAACGGTTTCTTAACTAGTTGCTTATTAGCATGCATATTAGAATATTAGCCATTTATTAGTACTAATTAAGCACATATTAATGCCTTGTTCTACATGACCTTATTCTACATCCCCTTCCCAATACCTAAACTTAACAACTACCCTACTAACTATTAATAATCAGCAAATTAGGAATTTATTGATGAAAAATAGTGAATAAGTGTACCCTATTCTAAAGTTTAACCACATTATCTAACATTAACTAATGAAACGTTATTGTAAAGTGTAACCAAGGGTTGCATTGTTAGCAACTAGCAACAAAGATGAATAAATACTGCAACAAATGTATTACTTATTAATATTTAATGCATTAACTAATGCTAACTAATGGAACCGGTAACAAATGTTAGTTAATAAAAATACAGTTGTTCGTTGTTTGTTCATGTTAGTTCACAGTGCATTAACTAATGTTAACAAACAAACTTGTGCTTTTAATAATGCATTAGTAAATGCTGAAATTAACATAGACTAAGATTAATAAATGCTGTAGAAGTACTGTTCATTCTTAGTTAATGTTAACTAATGTTGTAAACTAATGTTAACAAATGAACTTTATTTTAAAGTGTTACCATGAAACCATCTAAATGGTAACACTTAACGATAAGGTATCATTTGTTAATATAGTTATTGCCAGTGTTGGGGGGTAACGCATTACAAGTAATGTGAGATACGTAATAGCATTACTTTTTCCAAGTAACTAGTAAAGTAACGCATTACTTGATTGTTGACAAATTACTTTTAATTGACAAGAAATTATTTTTTTTAAAAAGTAACGCCAGTTACTTTTCTCCCCATTTATTGATTAAAATCTCTCCTGTCCCCATGTTGAGAGAAATCAGGAGTAAGATGTTAGTTCTAGAATAAATGTGAACATGCATAAATTCATCTCACTCACAAAAAAATTAAATCACACTCAAAATGAATACAAACAGTGAAATTCAATTTAGAATATATGTTAAGTTATACTAATATACTTTATGCATTTAATGCCATTTTATTAACCGATCTCTTTGCTGCTGACATTTACTTTTCTCAAAGCCTGAGGCTTTTGGTGTGAAAAGGCTTTTACATTTGCCAAAAATAGAACTTTTTATATTAAAAACAAACAAGCAAGCCCTGCCCAGATTTAAAAAGTAATGCAAAAGTAAAGTAACGCATTACTTTCCATAAAAAGTAACTAAGTAACCTAATTAGTTACTTTTCTAGGGAGTAACTCAATATTGTAATGCATAACTTTTAAAAGTAACTTTCCCCAGCACTGGTTATTGCACTATTTATTAATCTTTGTTAATTTTAGTTAATAAAAATACAGTTGTTCATTGTCTGTTCATGTTAGTTCACAATGCATTAACTAATGTTAACAAACACAACTTGTGGTTTTAATAATGCATTAGTAAATGATAAAAATGAACATTAACTAAGATTAATAAATGCTGTAGTATTGTTCATTCTTAGTTAATGTTAACTAATGTTGTTAACCAATGTTAACTAATGAACTTTATTGTAAAGTGCTACCATGGAACCATCTAAATCTGTTAACATTAGTTAATGTATTAACCAAAATGAACTAAGAATGAACGATACAGTTCTTGCACTATTTATTAATTCTTTGTTATTATATAAAAATACAGTTGTTTATTGTTTGTTCATGTTAGTTTACAATGCATTAACTAATGTTAGCAACACTTTTATATGCATTAGTAGATGCTGAAATGAATATTAACTAAGATTAATAAATGCTGTAGAAGTATTGTTCATTCTTAGTTAATGTTAACTAATGTTGTTAACTAATGAACCTTACTGTAAAGTGTTACCATGGAAACTTACTGCAAATAGTTATTTAAATGGTATCATTTGTTAATACAGTTATTGCACTATTTATTAATCTTTGTTATTATATAAAAATACAGTTTATTGTTTGTTCTTGTTAGGCCACAATGCATTAACTAATGTTAACAACACTTGTGATTTTATATGCATTAGTAGATTGCACTATTTATTAATCTTTGTTAATTTTAGTTAATAAAAATACAGTTGTTCATAGTTTGTTCATGTTAGTTCACAATGCATTAACTAATGTTAACAAACACAACTTGTGGTTTTAACAGTGCAATAGTAAATGCTAAAAATGAAGATTAAGATTAATGAATGCTGTAGAAGTATTGTTCATTTTCAGTTCCTGTTAACTAATCAAACTTAGAAGCATTATCACTAGTGATCTCAGAGTTCTGGACCCCACTGTATAGGAATGTAGAATTGTTTGGTTAATAAATGACGCATGGAAATGTGCAGTACAATGCAAAAGACTTTAATAAACTTCCAAAGCTCAAACATACATAAAACAGTTATATACATTTTACTTCACATGTTGGCAAATCAATGTAGAATACAAAGATAATGTAAGGTGCTTCATATATAATGAAAGTGATTTAACCAACTCCTTACATGAAAAGAAAAAGTCAATTCTTTTTTTTTTCCTCCCCTCTCTTATATCCAGACATGTCTAATTGTTTCTTGCACAGTGCTACAGTTTTATGTGAGTCATTCTGTGTTTCCTACTCCAGAGCATTACACTTGACACCATTAAGACATCTGATACCTCCGCAAGAATAAGAGGTCAAACATTTGGGCCCAAAGACACTTCTCCAAATCAGTCCATTTGCTAAAAAGGAGTAAATTACTGCTTGAACAAAAGTGCTAGCCATCGAAGCAATTTATTAGTGATGTAATAGTCATTCAAGACGGAAATACCCGACTGTTAAGTTTCACAAAAGAGAGCTTTAGCTGTGGGATGCTTATTATCACGACTTTAAAGTGCTCATGTAAAGTGAGTTCTCGGTTTATCGTAAATTTATTGCTGTTGACATAAACTCGGAATAGTCCATGTGTTGTATTCTCGTGCTCTGTACTTTGTTTTCTACGTTTGATATACTTGTTTTTTCTTTTTTCTTTTTCTTTTTTAAGTCGTCTCAGCTGTATGAATACATAGCATGTCAGTTTCAGAATATACAAACACCCAGGTGATGTAACTAAAACCTACCATCTCGTATGACAAGATTGCCAGAGGCTTTCTATTCAAAATCAGTAAATACATCTCACAGGTTATATTGGCTCTGGTAAAAGCGGACTACAACAGACAACATACAAAGGTCAAACCCGGTGTCCCTTTCTACTGCGAACAAGGGGATTCTTTGATTAGGAAGCGGGAGCGCCGTCCCATGTGATTGCGGCTTAGCGTAAGCATTAGGGCTCTTTTTAAACCTTCCGCGTCGCAAATTCGGAGGCGATCGGTGACAGAGCTAAAACGTGTCGGTGCCTCCTACGGAGGGCCATGCATTTCAACGTTAACGAGCGAGGAGAGCCGTGGCAATCGGTGACGAGGAGCTCGCCGTGATCTATCGGAGCACAGAATGAACAAACGATAAAAGCGGGTGAGCAAATGATACGAAAGAGGAAAAAAGAAACAACCACCAGGCACGTCGAAGTTGTGTCAGTTGAGAAAATCAGTGAACAAAATCAATAAATAGACACACAGACGACAAGGACTGTGCAGCTGCTATACATAAATACATATCTATATAAACATCCTATACAGAGGTCTTTGCCATATTCATATTCCATTTGGATAAGCAGAGTGGAGGTGTCTCTCGTGCCCTATCTCGTGAATGAGGACAAAAGGGGTTAAACAAAGCATTTCAAACCTCCCACAAGTCACAAGCAGAGCTTCGGACGGTTAAATTAGTCTGACGTTACTCTCTAGGACTCGTTTGAGGCTGGAGAATCTGTACAGTTCGTGTTTTCACCTCTTCAGTGAGTGCCTTCCTCTCCCTCCCTCCCTCTCTTTAGGAAATGGCAGCTAGAGATTGATTTTTATCCTGTGGGAGCGAGCTGTACCTGTGCCACAGAGTGTGCCATAGAGTGGTGGTTTCAGTGCCGTCTCCTGTAATATAGAGAGACAGACAGATATAGGGAGATTGTAGTTACAAAATCATCTGGCTTGCTAGGCTGCAGTATGTACTGTGTAAGATGATAATGAAGGCCTCTCTCTCTGGACATATACATTCACGTATTCGTGCATACATAGAGAGAGAGGGAGAGAACAGCATTCTTCAAGGAACAGACCGAAAGGGGTTCGTGTTAATTGCATCTCGTCGGATTTGCCTTGAAGAATGCTGGGAAAAGTGACTAGTCAGTGCATGCAGGTAAACCAAATTGCTTTTCGCTCCAAATGTGCCGCTACACCCACCACACTACAGCAACACTCATTCATTGATGACAACAGGAAGCTCATGTGACTAAAAACACATTTCTTGCATAAGTGCTATAACACTTTAATGAACATGTTTCAAAAATACGCTAAAACTCAACTAATAAGGTTATATTCATTACTACTCAATCTGTTAAATTCATCAGCGAGAGCAGCTGTGGATGTGTTGAATCTAATGAGCATGTGCGAGAGGAAAGTACTATTTCAAAGCTCTTTATATTGTACACTCACTCTTCAGCAATGCTAAATGAACGCTGAGTGACTTTTAAAAAAAATTATATTACAAGGCAGCTTCACTGGTAGAACACGATGACAGTGATGTCAAGGTCGTGGTTCGTTTCCCGGGAAACGCACATGCCGGTAAAACGTATACGAATGAAATCAGGATGAAAAAAAAAACACAGCTGTACCAACTTCAAAAAGGCAAAAACGTGTAATTCTTAACCTCATGTGCTTTCAGGATTCTTTGATGAATGAAAAGCATTTATTTTTGTAACATTATAAATGCCTGTTCTGTTACTTTTAATTAATATTTAATGCATCTTTGCTGAATAAAAGTAGTAATTTATTAGATAATATTAAACTGCTCATTTTTCTAAAGAAACATTGTCCAACTGCAACACCAGCACGTAAAGTTACAGTGGGAGTCCACGTCTCTCTTGCCTCCCCTGAGCCCACTGAGTTTTAACAAACCCCCTAAAGCGTGCAGTGAGTTTAATGAGGGGTAAACGAATGAATGGGAAATGACGAATGGAAAAATCACGTGAAATGATCATATCTCTATCTTGATATGATTGTATATGACTGGTTATGATTGGCTGTGACTGGTTCATGGGATAAATCCCGCCTCTTGTGTTTGAGCGCGTTCCGCTTTCCTGAATCAGTCTAAATGAACAATATAATGGTGTTAATGGGAAGACTAATTTAAAAAAGTAAGTAAACAACGTACACATTTAGATATAACCACTTTATGTCAAAATAAGCCTTAAAGCCTTAAATGTTTAAAAGTTAATTATTAAAAAGAATAGCTGAATGTAAGTTGCTGTAAGTAAATTGTTCAAACAGTTACTGCCTTGAGTTATTATTTTGGAATAAATGTAAAATGCTTAAAAACACTAACTTGATGAGAATCATACTTGGCTTTAATAAATAGAATATTGATAACACTGTTAATGTAAAATATAAATAGAATGGTTTTTTCTGTGTGTTAGGATTGGACAACATTTGGCAGAGATACAACTATTTGAAAATCTGCAATCTGAGGGTGCAAAAAAAAAAAAAAATCAAAATATTGAGAAAATCCCCTTTAAAGTTGTCAAAATGAAGTTCTTAGCAATGCATATTACTAATCAAAAATTAAGTTTTGATTTATTTATGGTAGGAAATTTACAAAATATGTTAATGGAACATGATCTTTACTAAATATCCTAATGATTTTTGGCATAAAAGAAAAATCAATCATTTTGACCCATACAATGTATTTTTGGCTCTTGCTAAAAGATCCAAAGCTGACTGGTGGCATGTAAGGGATTTAACATGTTTTATGTGCCTTTATTAACAATGGTGATGTAATAACCAAAATATTAAACTACTGAGCAAAGCAATTATGGCTGGACCTCTGGATAGTACTATTAATGGCAAATGTAATTTTATTTAGGATTATCTGTGGCAGAATCAGACAGTTAAGAAAAGGCATAAACACATTTAAAGCTTGTGAATTTTAAACGAACATGCAGAATATATTACTAAAGGGCAAGATGCACAAGAATTGCTGATGGGCTAAACGCTGCAGAAATCGCCTGGAGTTTGACACGACTGGAGGTAATCAATAAAGAGAGAGAAATTCAAGAGAGATCAATCACTTCATGTTCTCAAAAACGCGTTTTTGGTTGGAAATCTAGGCACATCTGCCCTATACCCGGCGAGACTCGAAAATGAAGTAGAATTTGAATTATTGAAACACGGGTGGGTGAGAGCACAAACTGTGGACTCAAGGACATCCTCTCCCATATTTTATGATGTTTTTGAAATGCTGAATGTACCATGAAGTCTGATGCAAAGAAAATGTGTTTGACTGTGAGGCCCCATAAGCCTGTGAGGGCATATTCATACCAGTCCAAATGGAGACGGGTTTGCAAATAACATGAGGTTAGAATGGCGAAGCGACTGACCTCAGATGCACCCCTGCTCTGAATATAGAGGCCTTATAGCGTTGATTTGACTAGAGTTCTTGCATATTCATGGCCTTGACAGGGATCAGTCAAGTACGGCAGAATTTACTTGATCTGCCACAACTAAAGTGTGTATTCAGACAGAAGCCCCCCCACCACCGGAGGGATTGACCTCTAAAATCACTGTCTGAGAACAGTGAAAGATAAAAGAAAGGCAGAGATGAGTGAAAGGGGTGGGAAAGAGGTTCGTGGTGGTGCTCGGAATGCAGAATGGACCGCTGACGGTATTATGAGCCATATGGCCTATAAATATGTTGTATTTTGACGAGCTTTTCTTTGATGCTGACATCATTCCCAGCCCTGCTAAGCATCCCATTGACCTTCATCAGCGAGTGTTTCCTGGGAGAAATGCATCCTTTAATGGTCCCTACAAATGTTCTTGCACCTATTCATCATGGCAAATTCAGACATGATGCTTCTCAGACATCGAGATGGGGTCGCTAAAGTTAAATAATGCTGACATTTGTGTCACTGCTTTATAGCTAACATGAGACACTAGAGATTTTTCACCAAATACGGGGCCAGCAGGTACAAGACATGATATGATATTCTAGATTCTGTACTGCAATATCCGCAGTCTGTTTGTCAGTAATGGCTCCGAGATGCCATCCAAGTCGTGTTTTACAATGACTAAGTAAAAAGAAATATTGAAGACAACAGCTAATGTATGAAAGCAAAAATTAGCTTTACCGAAAACATGGAAAGGTTAGATACATAAAGAGCAATTCATTTCAGAATTGGAAATGATTCAACAATGTCTAACTTTTTTCTAATGGGTTCTTTCAATAGATTATACCTGTCAAAATATACAGGACACCTTTAAGATGAACAGAAATATCACTAGGGCATGCAAAGTTAAACCCAATATCTTTAACACTTAAAGAAAAGTTTTTTCTCAATAAATAAGAAAAAATTTTAATAAAATAAAAAAATATTATATATGAAGAGTTCAGATGCAAAACCCCCTAAAAGCCATCTCGGTCAAAAATTAGATAATGATACTGAGTGAATGCACGCAACACATATCATACGTCCACGAAACCTATATATCGGTGCATGATAAATATGCATTTTTTAAAGAAAGACGTCAGATGGATTTTGCATCTGAACTCTTTATATAGATCCTGTCCAAATCTGCTCAAAGAAAGAGTCACTGTCATTAAGAATGCATTTTTTAATAAATAAATACAAATTTTATTCTCTCCTCATACACACACGCACACACACATTAATTTGTTGCAGTAGCTGTAGTATTGACAGTACAAGGCACCACAAGGCACCATATGAATAGGATTTTAATCACAAATATTTCAAGAATCTGATGCAAGGTTTCAAAACCTTCAACAAATATTTCTGCATATTTCAAAATACGTAGAAGCAAGGAGACAACTATGGCAGGGCAAATTACAAATCTAACCTGAATTATGTGTCATTCCATAATCTCACTATGTAAGCAGGCTTATGTATAATGCACCATGGCAGAGCGTTGCTTTTAACTGCATTTTAAAATAAAGGCCTCATGGTGAAAATGGAACATCAGCTATGTGTGGGTGTCACCTTAAATTACCATGCGCACAATGCATCTGAGTGGATATACTGTAATTTGTAAGAAATATGCAGAGGGGGATTTTCTTCAATAAGGACAAGAGCTCACAGTGGATGACATGATATTACAGAAAAAAAAAACAAACAAGATTGTCTGTGTCTGAATGCTATAAAAAAAAAACGCTTTCGTTTCGACAGCTAGGTACTGATCATGTAGATTGTGGGCTATATCGCTATCTACATGCTCAGTCTTGTTGGAATTTAGGCCCCTGGAGTCTTGCCAGGATACATTCCTGACCCCAGTCCTGTGCTTTCTAACCTGCCTGAGAAAATGGCTACGCTGCACACTCGATGCCTGGTCATTAAAAACATGCAGTTGATAGGTAAAATGAATGGTGTTTCAAGCTATTAGTGAATATGCTTCTATTTAAGTCTCACAGTCCCACAGCTCTGTCTTCACCTTGATCTCTCTGACCTACAATCGCACAGCTCAGTCTTCCACTCCGCGAGAAAGACCAGTCGCCGCAGCGAGGCCACCTCTCTCTCCACCCCAATTTACATTTACGTCCCTCACCTGCTTTTATTTATTAGCTATTTTGCATTTGGCACATCTCCTCTGGAACCATAGACTAGAATACTAGTATTCAAATGAACCTTCGTCTCATTAATGCCGGCAATTTTCCACTGAGACAACTTATAATGTTTCCTTTGGACTGAGTTCGAAATTCTATTTAAAAATAATCAGCCTTTCCCTACTATGTTACAAGTTTTAGCTCTAATGAGTTCTATCAAGCATTTCTGTGGGAAACAATTGTTTCAGCAGTGTGCATCTGTTCTGTTGTGCCTGTGGAACGCAACCCTATCTTGTTTGGTTTTCTGTCAAGCACGCTTGGTTTTGGCATGTCAATCAAGAACAAACATAGCTGTAATCTCAAGCTAGTACTCTTGTTTTTTATACACACAAGAAGTTGTTTTGCTAATAAATACTCTTTAGAATTGAATGTCTGATTGGAAGAATAAAAAAAACATCCCATAATCAAAGCCATCCAACATCTCGCTATCTGTCAGTAGTCTTCCTACTGTAACATGTTCTTTCAGTTGATAAATGGTGCCATTTTTTCTGTAGTCATCTTCAGTGAAGATGTGAAATGCTGTTTTATATGAGCACACAAGCATAAAACCAACAACCTCCCACTTTTTAAGTTTCAGATTTTCATTTGCATATTGCATCCTGACATGCATGCATCTTCGAGCCCTTGTTGAAGCTCAGCACATGCGGCTGTCACCCGCTATTCTACATCTTTCTATCACAAGGACAGTACAAATGGGAGCTGGAGCAGCGAGTGGTTTAAGAAAGGAAGTTGTGAATTACCTGTCTGGTGTGGATTTGTCCAGGTGCCTTGAAGCCCCCTTGACAGCTGCACTCTGAAACGCTGTAGGGGTCGGAGCTGCTGGAGGAACATTTGGAGAGTGAGTCACAGCCCACCACGAATGTGTTGTCCAGTGGGAGTTCCTGAATGACATGATGCTTCTTGGGAGCCACAGGGGTCTCTGGTTTGATCTGGAATGTCGGCTGAGGGGAAGCGGATTTGTAGTGCTTGGCTAAGTCAGGACTGTCGGGTTTGAAGGTAGTCGGTGTGGTAGCCCAGTTGTACTTTCCCATTGTCTGCTCCTCGAGTTCTACAGGGAGGTCTAAGGTGCCGTTGATGTGCTCGTGAGTAGGGTCGTCGCTCTTGGGTTCCTCGATGGTTACGAAATTCAGCAGCAAACTTTTTGGGGACCTCTTCTTCTTCTTCTTTTTCTTTTTAATCTGCCGACCCTCCTGGTTGGGTGATACCCACTCGCCGCTCTGCTTGCTCTTCTGGACAACTTTGTGTCTCGGTGTCTGTCGACAGCGTACCAAAGCAGTCACAAAGATCACCAAGATAACAGTCATAGTCCCAGCTATTATGGCAATAACAACAATTACGTAGCCGTTGGTCTGGGGTGTCACCTCGTTGTCCCCAATGTTCCGCTCCAAAGGAGTCTCCAAACTTTTGCGAAGTTGTTCCTGAATAAACGTGGCGTTGGAGACAGTGTCATTGACAAACAAATGAACAAGAGCGATTGCATGCAAGGACTCCGGCTGTCCCAAGTCCTTGACCTTCACCACCAGCCTATGAAGGCCTTGGTCTGCCGCTACAATCTTCTCCTGCAGAGTTATGTTGCCTGTCGTTTTGTCAATGGCAAACAGTCCTCTCGGTGAGCCTCCGATAATACTGTACTGCAGCTCAGCGTTCATCCCAGTGTCATTGTCAATGGCAAATACTCTGGTCACCACTGATCCAGGGCTGGTGGTTGAAGGTACTAGATCATAGGAGTAGTTTGAGGAGGGGATGACAAACACCGGTCGATTGTCGTTCACGTCAACAACATTTATGGTGACCTTGGCATAGGAGGTGGTTTGCATTTGACCTGCGTCCACGGCCTTGACAACAAACGTGTAGGAACTTTGCTGTTCCCTGTCGAAGGTAATGTTTGGTTTGATCACCCCGGTTTTGGGGTCGATGATGAAATTGTCCTTCCCATTTATGATTGAGAGAGTGACGACCGCATTGTCGCCAGCATCCGCATCCGTGACAGTGATCAAACCCACCGTCCCGTACAAAGGCAGGTTCTCAGGCACATAGAAGTTGTACTCAGGATGGGTAAAGGCTGGACTGTTGTCATTTTGGTCTTGGACTATTAGCTTCACGGTGACGTTGCTTTGGAGAGGGGTAGAACCATTATCCCTGGCAATGACTGTGAATGAGTACTTCTCCTGCTTTTCTCTATCCAGCCTTTTGACAACAGAAAGGATTCCAGACCGGGGATCTATGTTAAACCCATCAGGAGCATCTGGGCCAAGACTATAAATAATAAGGGCATTAGAACCACTATCTGCATCTGTTGCGCTGATTTTTATCAACTGTGTGCCTGGGTCATTGTTTTCCGGAATGGACAGCTGGATTTCAGGCTGAGGGAAAACTGGGACATTGTCGTTCTCATCCTTTATTTTAATCAGAACCATTGCCGAAGTGTTCAGTGGCGGTTTCCCAGAGTCAGACGCAACTATCCGAATGGCATACTCTCGAGTTGTCTCGTAATCTAAGGGTGCGGCGGTTTCGAGTAAAAACTGGTCATTGAAGACCGGCTTCAGTCGGAAAGGTACATCATGATCAGTGTAACAAGTCACTTTCCCGTTCAGATCCGCATCTCTGTCCGTCACAGTAATTAGGGCTATTTTTGTGTTGAGGGGGGCATTTTCAGACAACAGCACAGTGCCATTAACGAGATTCATTATATAGCGGGTATCTATAGAGGGGACGTTGTCATTAATGTCTGTTACATTGACTATCACTGTAGCCCTTGAAGGGGTAGAGCTTCCGTCACTGGCCAGCACTATAAGCTTGTGCACTGGGTTGACTTCCCTGTCCAACGGCTGCTTGACGGTAATCAGTCCAGTTGTACTGTCAATAGCAAAATGTCGTTTCGTGGCAGGGGAGATTTGGTTGCTGAAGGAGAATTGAATCTGAGCATTGGATCCCAGATCAGCATCTGTGGCATGAAGGTGAGTGACAGATGTTCCCATTGGGGCATTTTCAGGAACGTTTACCTCCACCTCGCTGTCCTTGAACACCGGCCGATTGTCATTCACATCTGAGACGGTGACCTGCAGAATGGCTGTGCTGGACTTTGGAGGGGTGCCACCATCCTCTACTTTAATTTTCATCACAAAGGTGTCCTTCGTCTCCCGATCGAGGCTCTGCTGGACTATGAGTTGGGGCCATTTGTCTCCTTCAGGTGTCTCGATGATGTCCAGGCCAAATTCGCTCACACTCTGGAAAATATAAAAAGAAATCGCAGTCATGTAAACAGTTTGCAGTATATTTGACCAAGAACATTAAGTGTTCAGCAAAATGTCAGTAAGAGGACACGTCCACTTGGTGTTTATACTTAAAATCCTATGGTGCCTTTTTCCATCTGTTTCAGTTGTTATTAATGTTGTTGTTGTTATTATTATTGTGCCTATTACTAGGCTATCTTACATTTAATGTAAGTGTGTTATGACAATCTCTCAGACAGAACTCAGAGAAGTAAAAAACATACAAATACTAATGTGTTTGAGCCAGTCATTTATTCTGGCTTCCAACAGATGTTGGCTTTCGCTCCAGCATTAAACCTTGGGGTTAAAGTTCTTTAATCCTATGAGAAAATGCACAAGGTCTTCAAAATATTTACTTGAAAAGCCCATCTGGGGGATATGATCCTATAAAGCAAACATTGGATCCCCACACAGTAAACAATTCCATCAAGCACCTGAAAACAAAATATCTGCCATAAACGATGCAGAGAGCACAGATTTTCCCCCAAAAGTAAACAGGTCTAAGAAAAAAAAATTGTTTGTTGGAGGGGAAATTATTTTGTGTCATTCCATATTTACTTGGGTAAGCATAAATCGATGCACATATTCTTGTCTGTAATATTTCAGCAAGCCTTTTATTGACCCTCATGAATTTTTTTTCTTCCCTGACCTTTGCTGACTCCTTAATAAGCGTGCTTAGTTTACATTTTCTTAAAAACGTAAAAAACATTTGCCAGTCTGACAGAAAATTGCAGATTTAACATTCAAAACATTCTTTACCAACCAATACAAGTAACAAAGCCACACTGCATCTCATAGCAATATAATAATAAAACTGCGAGTTCTAGCTCTATCCTCTGGTGTATTCTGCTTTGCTGCACACAACTTATTGTTTTACCCAACTAGCAAGACTCTGATGTAGTTTATGGAAGACAGCTTGTGCAGTTTCAAGTTCATATGTGAAGAATGAAGCTGCAAAAGGAGTCAAAGAGATAAGCTTCCGTTTTAAATATACTGCCAGACCACCACAGATTAAAGAAAAGGGAGAAACCTGAACATTAAAAAAGCTTTTCTCCCAGCAAGGAGCTAAATCTAGGCAACAGCAAAGCCTGAGGAAAATGAAAACAAATGCATATGTAATCCCCCTGAGAAACCAGCTTCGACTGTTTAAAATAATTGCCTTCCTACCGAAACTGGCCCTAATATTTATGATTACAGATCAGGCTACATGGTACGGCAGAGCATCACGCCTATATTTCGTATCCTATATTTCGGCGGCTGGCGAGCGAGGGAGACAGGGGAACAGTGCCTGAATGAGAGTCAAGCACATTTGTGAAACAAAGAGGCTCTTTGAAGCTCTTTCAGTCAAAAACATTTCATGCTAGAACAAGAAAAGGCAACTTCCTTAAGAGATAAGCTTCCTGCCTCACATAAAGCTGGGAAAGATTACTCTGTCTAGGCACATATTTCAAATGTGATTACGATACATATATGCATTTCCCATGCTATGGGTGATCTTGAATCATTTAGCCTGGCACTAACAAACCGCTTTTTATGGGCACACTGCATGCAGCCACAAATTAAAGACAATGGCAAATGACAATTTATATTTTGGGTTGACAAAGTGAGCTTTGCACATGCTAAAATCATGCAACATCCCCCTTTGGTGGTTCCTGGCACACTTTTGTGACCATCTGTGGTCTACTGTCAGCACTACCAACACATGCAAAAATGCACATATCAAAGCACATCCAAGTACATAATTAGCATTAAAACAGAAAAGTTATAAAAGGAACCATTTGGGTGCCTACATATATTAGCACTTGCAGAACAGCTTTGTTTTTCTTCATTAAACAGTCGGCACAACTCAACAAAAGTGACTGCAGTGATGATGTATATGGAAGAATCAACACAAAAGCTGTGAGAAGCGAATCTGTGGTTATGATAAAGGTGGGTTAGAGTTTGTCAGTTACAAATGCATGCGTGGTGACCATAAGGGCTTTCTTTCATTAGTCATCTATGACTGTTTTGTCGTTTATACAGAGAGCTAAAACATGGATTAGTTAATGAGTCTGGTTTTAAAATGCCTAGCAATGAGGAGATCAATCATAATTTTTCAAGCCAGGCCCATAGAAAATGAGGCTGGGGAATTCCGATTATCTTCAGACAGAGTCAGGTAGAGTAAAAGGAACATGAATCACAGGCCCAAGGGAAGTGACAAATGTCTGAAATTAATACAGGTAGTGCATACGAATCTACATATTCATACCAACTGACCCATAGAGCATTATGAGGGACGCACGGGATGAATCTCTTTTGTTCAAGTTAAGACTGACAGGGGATGATACTTGGTGTAAGACAATGCCGCAAAACTTGCTTAAACTCAACCCAATTGTCTGGTGCAATCAAGAAATATATGCAAAGGCGAATGTCAGTTATAAATAGCCCAAAGAGAGCGGTATCTAACAGTAGAATATTAAGCATCAGTAGGCTTCATTTTACATAGTTCAACCTCAGAGTTTCTCTCAGATTTGCAGACTGGCTGAAGTATCTGCTGTATGAATCAATGAGATGACCTTCTACAGCAACGACTCCGAATGAACATGAACTAAGTCTCAACAACTGAGAAACTGAATATTTTAGACACTTGGACCATTGTATTGTGCTAGAACGCAGTATAAAGTATGACGCACAAAGCCATAAATATTTCACTTAAACTAAATTGTCTAACCTTTTTTGATTGTTAAACTACCAACAGACCTAAACCATTTGCCTGTGACCAAAACACAGCGCTGTCTCCTTGGTGAAACTTTGGCTGAAGAATCTGCCAGAAATTGGGAACAAATGAAACCTGGAACCAACTGACAAGTAGTAATGTGATTAGAATCTGCTACCATTTCCCCAGCGTCCACTATTGTCCAGAAATCAGTTTACCTTATCCACTCATCCTTAAAGTTAATGGACTTTTACTTAAAGTGATTCTCAAGGGAGTGAAGTTACCAAACGTTTGGTTTAATGAGCACCTATACTCTCTCTTAAGCTAATTGTTATAATTAATATTATTTATTTATTGTTTCCTGGGAAACAAACCCTTTGTGAGAGGTGTCAGAACCCTTCAGCTCGACTTCAGGCACAACAATTACTTTGTTCAAAGAGGATGATGTCTTTCTCGAGAATCAAACGCAAGCCTTTGTGGTGCAATATTCATGGAAACTCTTTATGACATATTACTTGTCAGCCCTTGATCATTAATGCATTATTCGACTGGCTCTTCTCATTGTCTTGAACTGAAATAACTGGAGAAGTGCAAGCTTAAAAAATAAAATAAAAATCACACTTTCGATAAATTATTTAAGCTGAGCTAGTTTCTCTTCCAAGCTAGTTTCAAATCGGAATCAGACACAGATGAAAACCAAAACACTCATGAATTATTGAAATGAAATGGTCACAAATTTAACGCTGACCTTGACTCCCCCAAATAAGCAATCCAATGGAGACCTGGCCGCTCCGAAAGATCTAAAACGCGGCGCGGATCTGAAATGACAATGACAGTGTGGTCCCAGGCGATTAAAACCACACAAATGGCTTCAAAAGGAGAGAAACGGCTTTCTTAATGTGAGGTTAGAGTGCTTAAACGGCAGGGTAAAAATAACAATGAGTTGGGTGGAACCCACAACAGAAAAGTCAATATCCTCATCCCATGAGCCTGATCTGATCCACATGCCTCCAGATAGGACTTGTAAAGAGGTTCTCTTTAAGTGATAAAATCTCTTCTAATGGAAAGCACTCCTCCAGCCATGCATGGTATTACTTTCTGTAGGCTGACCTTGATAGTGTCCAGAGGTGCTTCTGTGCATCGTTCCAGGTGACATGGCAACACTAATGCTGATGGAACAATTAATATGGCACCGCAATTAAAACCGGGGTAGGCAATAACGGCCCTCTGTGGCATAAGCGAGGGCTTCCTCCTTAGGGGACACGACTGGAATGAGTAAAGAGCAGGAGAGGGATTGCTATCAGAGCTCTTTCAAAGCTATGCGCGCAGCAGCTGTGGCCCACAATGCTAATCGTGCAGCTCCATGCTGACGGTGAGCCGGTCTAAACCATTACTGTGTGGGAGCTTCAGAGATGCGTACTCTCACAGGACCATGCGAACGCAGTCCAAGAGGTGGATCCGCGGCCAGATGCCGCTCGTGGGATGCTTTCAACAACCTCAGAGGATGAAACATATCCTCCCTTTCCATTTCTGTTTACTTAGATCTACCCTCACCAAACTCGCATGCATGATTCATAAAAAGAAACACTACACTTGCAGACGAAGAACAAATGAAATCATCTGAAAGGCAACAGAGTCTTTACATATTTATTGTAATTTTATGAGGCAACGCACTGGTCATTTTCCAAGCACAGACAATCGAGAGAGCCGCAGCAGGCTTGCCAGACAGAGAGAGAGAGCAAGAGCGAGAAAGAGACTCTTTAAAAATGCAAATTGGTAACTTAATCAGACATGAAAAGCAAGGATTCGGCTAATTCTCAAAAGAAAAGGTACAAATTACTCTTTCACACTTTAATGACAGTCTTGGGCTCTTTGTTTCACACTGTATTTGAATTTCACACTGTATTTGAATTTTAATTAAAATACAGGGCGACCTTTCTTGGGAATACCAGTTCATTCAGTGAACTGCGCTACGCCGTAATCTTCCGCGCCGTGACTGACAGCCCAGATGTATGCGAGTGTGCTTAGTGACTTTTTACCACTTCTGAGGTTAATGGGCCTTCTGACACTGTATAAAATGCTAAATTAAATACACATGCGTCTGCTACTGTATGTATTTTAATAGCACGCATACCATTATCCTACTTTTTTTCAGTTTGAGCGGACTATATTAAGCCGCTGAGAATATTGCGCTACTTTCTCAGAAGACATCAATTAGAAGAAAGAACACTTCTCCCCATCTACCTCGGTGCAATTATCAACTTACCTTACACAAAACAGGAAATTACTTTTAAAACCTTGAGCCAAAAACTATTTTTTATTGCTTACTGTGCTATTTTTATTCTGGACATTAAAGGCCCATTAAATGGCGGTGTCACGTTATAAATCACAGCTGAACGTTGAACTCACCTTGACTAGCTCGTAGTGTTGAATCCCATTGATCCCTATATCGGGGTCAAATGCGGAAGGGACAGGGTAGCGGCTGTTGATGGCTGTGTTTTCTGGAATGGAGATGTTGATGACCGTCGATTGAAAGAGCGGGGCGTTGTCGTTGATGTCTTCGATGAGGAAGCGGATCTTGACCAGTCGGAAAATCTCGTCGGGTAGCACGGCGACCTCGATCTCGTAAAAGCAGCGCTTCTCGTTGAAGACTCCGGAACAGAGTTTCTCACGGTCGATGCGGTTGGCTGTGGTGAAAATCTCTCCCGTGCTTGCTTCTACCTTGACCAAAGGCACATCACCTGTCTTGTAGACAGGTTTAAACTGCAGCGCAGAAGAGAGTTTAATGTCTGGATCTAGGTTCAAGTTTAGGTCTTTGCGCAGGTTTCCGATGCGCACATTCTCCGGCTGCTCTTCTTTGACCGTGTAGTCCTTCTCTTGAGCCCGGCACATCAAGAACAGGCAGGTGAGTAAAACCACCAGAACATGGGCCTCACTTGCCAAGTCCATACTCAGAGTAGGTGCTGCACTCTCTTCAAAGATCTGCAAGGTCTGCTAGAGGAAGATAGGTGGGAAAAAAGAAAGAAGGTCATACATCTATGAAACACAGTTCTGATACAAATAGCTTTTTGATCCTTTAAACCATAAATTCTTTGGGGGAGCATTTTAGATTTTTGGCTTGCCAAATATAACAGTTCTGTTCAGCCTCATGCATTTCCAAACCTGTATGACTTCTGTGGAACAGAAAGGGAACACACAAAAGAAAAAGAAGTGCTGGTTGCTCTTCTTCCATGCAATTACAATAATGGAGACTGAGCTTTTAAAATTTTTAACCATGTTCATGAGTGTAGCAATGTGAACAAATCATCTTGAGATGGATCTTTTCAAATGAATCACAATCTGAGTCACCCGACTGATCCGCTTCTCAAGCTCTTACTGTGAGTCAACTCACTGATCAGACTACTTCAGATGCAGCAGTGAAAAGCTTACAAAAAGTAAAAAAAAAAAAAACATTACCCGTTTCAACTTAATAACTTAAGTTCAGCAGCTGCCTTAAAATTTTAAGTTAAATCAATATAAAAGTACAAGTCATTTCAACTCACTACAATAAAATAAGTTTAAATGACTTGTATTTTTAAGTTGATTTAACTTAAAATATTAAAGGCAGCTGCTAAACTTAGTTTTTAAGTTGAAACTGGTAAAAACTTTTTACAGTGTATATGGACTATGTTGTTTAATACTTTTATGGTCCTTTTGCCCTTTTATCCCCCTTCACATTGCAAAGTAGTGATAGTAATAGTTATTTCTTTTTATTGCCATGTCAGCATCTATACCTTCATGGCAAAAATGGAGTTGGAATAACACAAAAGTTACATAAAATAAAAACCAAGGAGACAAAATAATATAAGATTTTTTTAAATTAACATAAAAAGTCTAATCTTACCAAACAAGTCCCTAAATGAGCGTATGTCATAAAAAAGTTGTCTACTTGGATTTAAACCAGGATAGTCCAATAAAAAAATGTTTCTTCACACTGCAAAGAAATGCTTTAGTATCTTTGTCTTTCAAGTAAAATATACAAACATCTTAAAACAAGACAGAAAAAGACAAAAGATCCTTGTTTTCACAGAAATCTCAAACTAGCGAGGTTTTTGTGAAAATGAGAGGGGAAAACACTATTTGCCAATGGGGTAAGAAAGAAACTACACAGAAAATAGATTTTTTTTCTTCTTTTGTGTTCCAAAGAAGAAAGAAAAATCACACAGGTTTGGAACAACATGAGGGTGAGTAAGCAACAGTTTACATTGCTGGGTGAACTACCACTTTAGCCACATTTTTTTTTAACACAAAAGGAAAAAGAAACTGTTTAAACAAGAGGAATCATTGTTTAAAGCCGTCAAATGCTACTAAATACAACACAGAATTGCATTAGAGAAGCTCTCCAGATTTTATACTGCACATAATGGACTCCTGTACGCCATTGGCAACACTCAACAGAGCTACAATGCATGATATCAGATTACACTATGTTGATATTCTGAGCAGCCAAGCTGTAACTGTAGTGTAAGTAAGAGTTTTATGATTTGAAGTTGAAGAATAAAGACATGACTCCCAAATGACTGTCAATATCCCTCAGAAGAATAGGACAAAGCCATAACTCAAAAGCACCAAGACATGATTTATGAATCAGCATTTCAGTGTTTGTTGCCAACTTGCTCGATGGCCACACAAATCCTGTCAGGGCATTATATAAATAAAAGTAGCCAGAGGGCTGAGGCTTTCACAATGTGCCAACAACTCAACTAGGTCACAGAGAACTGGTGGGGGAGATGCCTAACACTTCCAGACTCTGGGTTTTGTTAGTTTACAGAGTTGTCCATGCAGTGTTATTTCTGTTTAAATGCACTGCCCTTCACCCTTACCACATCAACAACTCCAAACTCAGAGAGTCTGACTTTCTTTTAAATCAAAGCGATTGTAATAACACACACCGAGATCATTAATAAAAGTAGGAGTATCTAATATAGCTTCAGTAAATTCATTATTCAAATATAGCACGTTACTAGCACGACAAAGAAAAATTACAGCTCACGGCATAATGTTCTTGAAATGGGATATCCTGGAAATACAATGACTCCCCATTCGTCAAGTCATTAATGTGTAATTTGTATGTGTCAAAAGGATGTTTGTTTTAAAGCAAAGCCGAACGCAGCAGAGATACACGACCGTGTACCTTGAAGATTCGCTTCACACATCAAAAATTCATCACAAAGGCTGATTTCTTTAAACACACAGTGAGCTAAAGGCCCCAATTTTTTAGTTGCTCAAGTCTAAGCTGTCAGCGAGTTGTTCTGTTTTTCACAGCGAACACTCGGGCTGGACTGTAGGGACTCATTAAAGGTTTGTTGGGCAGACGAGCACCACTCAGAGTATTTACATGACAGTGATCAATGACCAGCTTACTATCTTCACATATTCTCAGACTGTTATGTTGTTCTTTGAAGAAAGTAGTGAAAAATGATTTGGTTTGCTTTTGAAGATTGCACCATTTTTGAGTCGGCGAGAGCAAAGCAATTACTATTCACCTACTGTACTCTGATAAGCCCGAAAGAGTCCAAGGCTGCATCCGACAATGCATAATGAAGAGGACTTACTGGCTAAGGAGTGCATTGCAGAACGGTGCATAAAAGATGAAAAGGCGATCTACATCTAAATAACCGCAACTGACACTAGCCGTGATGCGGACGGGCCTTTAAAACGCGCGATGAGGGCCACGGGTCTCTTGTTCCGCGAATTCCTTCGCATTTTCAGATAATCAGTTTACTGTCAACAATAACGAATCCCAGAGAGAGAATGCTGATGAACCTGTATAACCCAAAATAGCAGCAAATAGTGTAGACAGTATAAGCTCCAGCTCTCAGTAAGTGATGTCTGGCATTTTGTATGGAGCTCTGCTACCCAGGGACGTGGTGCTGGGATTAGACAATTCCACACGGGAGCCCGCATGTCACTCCTCCCCATATTTAGGACAGTTTATGTTGTTGCGAAAACTCACGGAGCCATTTTCAGATTTACTCCTGGGAGCGATTCTTTCAAAACTATACTCTGGATGGATTTGCAAAGCTTTGAGTTTCAACTTTCCCAATCTTTGGAAACTTGCAGCTTGAGGGTGAATAGAGAGAATTAGCTGGGAAAATTGCGCTCAGGGGTATCGGTGCGACTCTCTCCCTGCTTGCACAGGGTTCCAGTGATCTATTCTGAGCGGCGGACCATGCGTTCCAGGGAGTATGCAAAAGCCGTCCTTCCCTCCGGAGCCTGGAGTGAGCGGCACACAGACTTTGGAGCGCTTTACGTGACAACGTGATGGACAGGTCTGCCTGTTTTTTGATTTCGAGCTGAGCTGTCAAGGAAGAAAATAATTCTACATGTCAACCGCGAGTTCATGCTGAATCGCTGTCTATATGAATCAGCAGGAACTCAACGCTGCAGAGGTGGAAAAATCGATACGGTTCAACCTACCAAACGGGCATCAGATTAAAACGATCAAATTTAATACGAACGGTAATTAAAGCAAAATGACATTTCGAATAATGATTAAAGCCGCTTATGGAAGTTAAACTGGGACAACTGCCTGAAGCGTGTCACTTAACTTGTTCTTATCAGAAGCATCGCTCTCTTTATCGCTTTAAAGAAACCCCATGTGTGCGTGATTCTTTGACATTTCGATGTCTTGTTTGAGTTCGCCCTCCACCTTTTGCCATCAGCAGCTTGAGACCCATAACCCCCCTGCCAGCTGTTCGCCAGCCTACCTGCTGTCCTTCTTGTGTTGTCAGGATGTCAGGCTTTTCATCAACACAAAACACGCTTTTTAATAATTTATTCAGCCTTTATGGCATCAAGTAGGTGGTAATGAAAAACATCTGGTATTATTATTAAACATGAACATTACTTTTATTATTGTTGTGTTGTTGTTCTGCAAGATCACTGTCTTATTTTCATATCTCTTAATTAATTGCAACAGGCTAGACTGATGCGTCACATGAAGTTAGGATCCTTTTGAAACACACAGACGAGCTTTGATGCCGACTACACCGATTCTAAGAACCAATGATCAATAGAACGATCAATGGGGAGGTATTAACACATCAAACAGGCTGCCAGCCGCAACGGATAAACAGATGTAGCGAACGCCAAAGAGTCGATTTAGATCCGTAAGCAAAGATTATGCATCCAAACAGTCATGTTTGCCATTTATCAATTTATCAAAGTTTCCATGCAGTCAGATGACAAAATAAGTTACGGCTAGCTTCAGCCAAGAAGGAACTGAGAGTGATTTTGTTTGCGTAAAATGGTGTGCCATGAATCACGGCTGAAATTTTTGCTAATTTGAATCATAAATAATCATAGTAAAACTTGATTTAATTCTTTAGACCAACATCAGCCAAATTTATTGTGGGCACTTTCGGTGGAACAACATGTCAGCTGTTGATATATCATTCTCCCAAATTGATTTTATATGGACAAACATTGCAAAGTGTCTAACATGCCAGTGAAACTCTAAATCTTAAAGGCTGGTATTTGGCCTGCGATGCATCATTCATCTTCACTCTTTCCGTTTGAATTTTATCTTTAATAAATAAATAAATAAATAATGAAATGTATTATGTCTATAAGTTATAAATGACAGGAATTAGAAGCACAAGGGGCTTTTCACAAATGAAGGGTAACATTTATCAAAGAAGATGATCATCCCTCCTTTTCCACTACAACTTTTATGCATTAAAATATTTAGAGTACTTATATGAACTATATGTTAATATATATTATAGTTATGAAGCAAAAAGTTTTCATATAAACATTAAATTTAGCTCACCTTGCTCTAAAACACAAACACGGATTGTGAAGTGTTGAAATGTAAAAAGAGATAAATTATGCTAATTTATAATCTGTATATTGAAGGTGATAAAGCATGATTTGTCTCTCACTGTAATGCAGGGCAAGATAAATAAATAAATAAAACTGCCAATAGAGGGCACTGGAGTGGTCACAGTGTGGTCAAAATAAAACAATTAATATAGAATAAATAAGCATTCATATTAACGGTTACATAGTTGGAAGGCAAACTCTTATTCTAATTATCGGTTAATGCAAGATCACTTTATATAATATATTAAAACACTGTACAAGTGTAACCACCTTGACCAGCACCGCAGTGCAGATTCTGTATCAGCAATGACAGACATAATTGTTATCGCATGCTTTTTTCTGCCAATTTAATATTTTAAGTTTGCTGAGAGAACCGGAGAACTGATATCATCTTTCATTGCCAGATAAGTTTGTTGATACTTATCATTGATGATACTGATAGCTTATAAAGCAATACAGAACATTCTGAAACATCTGACTTCATAATAATACATTTTTGCATTTTTGAAGCCTTAACTAGTTATGTAGCATTACTGGATTACAGGCAACTACATTAGTGTCACAACTGTTTTGGGACATGTACTGTATATTCGCTTTCATGTTCGATGACATCATACTTTTGGCAAATGAAGACTGAAAAAAAATTGTCTTTCGTCTTGCATGAAATAATTCTTAACTCACACCCTTAGATGTGCCATAACTTTCATATATAGAGACAAAATTTTGTTTTAAATATAATTTACTGTATATATTATAACAACGCAACATTCAACATATTTAGAATTACATATAAAGAATTTTAAAAATTGAAATGATAGGCTAGAGGGAATGAACTTTTAGAGGTACTCTCTATCTAAGTCAAGATGGGATTTTATTGTTTCTTGTATAATGTTAAAAATTTCACAACATTCCTTCAGTATCGACTCCAGGGGCTCGGTGCTTTCCACACACCATGAAGAAATGTGAAAACTGGTAAAAATTACTACAAACAATGGGTTATAAAGAGAAAGGCCTGCTAAATTTCTCCATATGAGTGTTGCTCAACCAGCAGATAAACACTTTTAAAATGAAAACCAGTTGCATCATTTTGCCTTTAAGCACGAAACATTATTGAACTCTTGTCCCCATGAAAATCTAAATTAGAAATTAATCAGATTCGACACGCATACCTGTCATCTAAGGTCAGCTGGTGCATAACAAAATGTGAACAAAGCAAGCAGAATGTATTACATCTACACTGTGCTCCCCAGTGCACTTGTATGCTTATATTCGGACACTTCCCTTAAAATTACCATGGTAACTACAGTAGTTTGCACCAAAATACCATAGTCACTGTTGGTATTACCAAGGTAAGACTGATATGTCAACATGGGATCCTTGCAAACAGTGTAAGGCTTTAAGAATCTGTTATTTTGTTGTTGTATTACAGATTGACAATATCAAGCTGCAACACATTTTCAGAAGTGACACTAAATGTAGTATCTACACTGTTTATAATAAAGCTTCCAATTAGAATCGTAAGGTTTAACCTAAGATGAACATTTTAAATTACACAAACAATCTAAATGTTGTATTATTATTAGGTATTATTTTCTAGTTGTTGAGAAAACTATTTTTATAGTTATTTGCAGGTTCACCAAACCATACACTGATCTGAAGAACCTATAATTTAACATGAAGAACTTTTAATCTCCAGTGAAATCCATACTCCCATACAGGCAAAAACGGTTGTTGATAAGCCATTTAAGAATCTTTTTTTCCCCCATGAGGGTTAATTATGGTTACCACTGCATTTTTGGTAAGGAACCCGATGTGTGTTTAAAACAAAGTATTTCTGTTCTGCCTCGGCCGGCACACCGGTTCAGAAAATGACGCATCCTCCTGGATCAGCTTCCGACTTCATCTGCTGATGCTGTTCTGTCTCGCAAGCTGCATGCAGCCGTGCATTTTTGAGTAGTCTACCCTATGCGATGTGGCCAATTCCTTAAAAGCAAACTATGGAATATATGAATATTTTCCTCAAAGGTTCTGAATAATTACAAAACACAACCTCCTACAGCCGGAAGACTGAGGAGAACGCTTCAGAAGTTGTTAGATGGTATCTTAGAGCAGTCGCTATGCTGTTATTCACGTGTTGGCTGTAGATGTTCTCTCAGTATGAAACGTTTTAACGCGAGTTTACCTTTGCGTTAAATCGGACACGTTGCTTTTGCCATTATACTTTTGCGCAATAAAGCTAAATGTGACAAACTAGCGCATCTTCAGTCGGAAAGTGAAGCCGTAGGGTAGCTTTGGAAATCCTGCAGTTCGGTGTTTTTGATATTATTTTTAAATATTACACTGAATTTATTTGCCTCAGGCAAACTATTCTATTCTTAAGGGAAAATAACACCGACTTTTGTGCGCAAAGGCCCTTCGACTTTTGCGTTTTATAGTCTCGAACAGTGCAAGCGCATGTAAGTGCATATTTCATCTAATTCGCAATGTTTTCAAAGACGTTAAAGTAAGTACGTCCGATCGTTTTAATTAACTAGGGAGCGCGGTAAAATTCAACACATTTTTCTAAGCAAAAATTGGATAAAACAGAAAAATAAGCCATAAATGAGCATAAAGAGGACGTGTCTTACCTCGGATTTCTGTGTGAATATGGAAACTCTCAATTCCCGTCACGTAGCGGCATCACTGCTGGAGGAGATGAAGTGCCGTGAAGCAGACTGAAGAAAATCCCAGAATCAAACAGCTTCACGTAGTGACCAGTCGGTATCCAACTACAGAAAACGATCCATGTCCATGAAAAAGTCCACGGTCCACGCACGAAGAGCGAAAAACATCTGCGAATGACTTTTAGAAGAGACGATGTAATTCCTCAGATGTCTCAAGCCTGGCTACTGCTTGAATCCCACGCGCGCGGAGAGATAGTGGTGCTCCAAATGGGTTTGTCAATGTGCAGTACTTCTTATTTCAGTGCATTCATACAGTCATCACGGGAAAAAAAAACCTGGGAACGCTCCTCGCATGCCTGCGAAAACTGTTTAGCTAAGTTGTTTTCTTTGTCTCTGTGCGTTTAATGAACAGCTAGAGAACTTGTAAATCGTTCAAAACATCCTCGGACACGTCATTTCATGTCATCCCGTGGTTTGGCAGAGTGATAGAGAGCAAAATAGCTATTTTGAGAAATGCTCATGGACTGTCAGTGTGACGGAGCAGGTGGACGGTGTGCCTATAGGTGCAGCATCACTTCCACACACTGAGATAGGCGTTTTGCCGTAGTTGTACGCAGAGCTCTAGCAATCTCTGTTGTATTGTATGAACTCAGTTCCTTAGTACTGCCCACCTCTCCACCTCCGATTGACATCATCGCTGGAGGAGGAGCCAGCGATAAATTTCACAGCCTTCATCATCTTAAAGCCGCACTGCTGCTGGAGTCAGAGTCCCGCTCGCTCGCACTCACCGCGGACTAATACCTCACACCAACGCCGCGACTCGCCTGAGAGGAAAAGGGGGCACTGTTCGCTTTGCTTATAAACACCAGTTTGTGTGGGAAGTCCAACCTCAAACTACTTCATTACGCTTTACTAATGTGCAGACAGACATGTAGATAGATAGGTAGATAGATAGACTATCAGGCATCAAGATTTAACTTCTTCAGTAGCAAGACATTACAGCGAGGTAGCATAATATTATTAACAGCTAGAATTAAGGAACTGAGGAAGTTTTAGGACCACAAGGCAGTAATAGTAATATAGATTAATTATTAAAACACATTATGGATTCATAGCATGACAAATTAGATCTTTGTTTTTTTAAGGTACTAATATGTTCCTGTAGGCCTACATTGTATTAATGTTGAATAAACACAAAAAAAAAAAAACGTATGGTGAGATATTTGTCGGTTTATTCCTGATGTTTTAATCATGAGCTTAGATTTCTACTTTTTGTGTTTAATGTATTTTTTTATGTTAAGTTTGTTGGCTATATTTATCTTAATAAAGAGTTTATTTGCAAAAACAGATAACTCAGTTATTATGTTTTTTATTATGTTAACATGTTTTATTGTGTTAGTAGCTTTTTTTTTTGTTGTTATTTTTCCTTAAACTGAGTTATCTGTTTTTGCAAATCAACTCTTCATATGTTTGTACAGTTGTACTGTGTATATGGTTGATCGGTGGTGAATGATTTTAATCATTCATGCTTGTTGTGATTTTAGATGCTAATGATTTTCAGTGAATTGGACTAAACTTGTAAACTTGTTAATTGATTGTGATAAAGATAACTAAGAATTAATTGTGTAAATAGCGCATGGAGATGTTAAATTACTTCACACACTGAAGAAGGCATGACAGCAGAAACATTTTTGCATTCCTCAATGTGATTAATAAACGTTAATAAACATAATTTGATTACCACAAAAATTTAAATACTCATGTTGGTGTTACAACCCAGGCTGGTATTGGGGTACTTTATACTTGATATTAATTTAGACAGTTTAAAGACTACATTTGTTGTTGACAAATATAGAAATATCAAAATCTGAGACAAGTGACTCAAAAACCCACAAAGTTACAGGTGTTTAAATAAAATGTGCACAACACGCCCCATTCTGACTAATGCACTCCAAACCAGACATCCAGAAATTTAAGCAAGAACACCGGTCAATTTACCTGAAAAGTGCAATGGTTCGTCAGCACAATCTAACACTTTCTATTGCCAGGGATGGCTGAAAATCTTGCACAGCCCCACATTCAATAAAGGTCACTCACACAACATGTACACATTGATCTTCCCATTAATTTTTACACTGCTGCAATGTAACAAATCACAGTCTTTGACTGGTCCCCTCAAGCTAGCTTTTCTTACCGAAAGCCATAACCTTCGTAACATCAATCACGTCCTGATGCTTCACCTCAACACGCTTTAAATGGTCACACTTTCAATTGAGCGTGACGTGCCCTAAAGCTTAGAAAGCTGGCATTTAACAAAAAAACATATTCAATTATTGCGTACAATTACATGTTTACAGTACTATTTCTTAAACTTTGGCTAAGGCTAATGCGTATTTGATCACAGTGTTTAACATCGCATTAGCCAGCATTATTTTAAGGCAACATTCACAAAGGCTTCCTTCAAAACACCTCAGGAAAATGTCTCCCCAATTAGACAATATAGTTGTGCTAAGCTGCACAATCTACTCCGGGAAACCTACATCTTTGGAGGAATTTGGAGTGTCCAGGGAGCTTCTCTCCCTCATCAAGTTATGTAGCTATCCGAGAGCTATACCTAAAAGGGTTGATCCCTTCATATTTTTAAGATTCATACTTCTTGTCACTGAAGGACTTCTTCTAGGCATGTTAAAGAAATGCAAATCTGAAAGCCTTAAAGCAATATGAAAGGCACAAAATACCTCATGAATTATTCAGAGGGCTATTTTGCCACCCTCAAAATGAACTTTTAGAGAAACCAGTTATGCATTTCTGATAGGGCTAGAGAATCCACCAAATGCACAGAGCAGTTTAAATGTCATGCTGCCCATCTAATCTTGGACATTGTTTTATTTCCTGCTGTAAAAGGGCTGGCGAGGGTAACATTTGTGAGGAAGCATATGTGAATAAAATCTTAAATGCATTGCATGTAAAGCAAGCACAAATGATGATGATTTTATAGTATCAGAGTCGTTGCTGTTGTCCTTGTTGTGTCTCTATGCATATTGTCTTTCAAGAGAACTGTACGCCAAGCATTTTCAGATGGCTGTTCTCCACTATCTCAACCATGATAATCTAATGATGCGTGACACTGGATACCTGTGTCTGAATTTTCAGGGCCACATAAAGGACAGAGTTACAATATTCAACGCTGTGAAGTGTTTGCTTTGTGCTCAGTAATTAAAACTTCACTAGTTAACTCATGTCAGGTTCAGAATTCAACATCATATTTATTTCCAAAGTACAAAAGCCTGCAGTTAAATCTTTCCCGCTGCTTAGGGTTTTCCATTTTTGGAACAGCATAATTATTTTTTTAAGAATAAAATAATAATACATAAACAAGTACATTAAATACAGATAGATAGATAGATAGATAGATAGATAGATAGATAGATAGATTATAAGCTGACATACTGATGAATTACAAGCATAATGAGAGGCATTTTGTTGACTAACTACCCCTAACTTATAGAGTTCATAACTGTATGTCATTAAAAGATGTGAATGGTAATATACCAACTCATTTTAATCTACTTAATATGTAAACAATGATAATGACTTTCGATGAAAGTTCATCAAAAGCTTCCATCAAATATGGCTAATAAATAGAAAAAAACTAATACAATGCACATAAAAATCAATAAATGTGAGCCTGGAGTGCAAAACCAGTTATACGTGTCAATTTTTTAAAATTGAGATTTATACATCATCTGAAAGCTGAATAAATACGCTTCCCAATTATGTATGGTTCAAAAGGATAGGACAAAAAAAAAAAAAAAAAACAAGAACAACAACAACAACAACAACAAAAATCACCTTCACATGAGTCCGAATGAAGTTCTTAGCAATGCATATTACTAATCAAAAATGAAGTTTTGATATATTTACAGTAGGAAATTTGCTAAATATTTTTATGGAAAATGATCCTAATGATTTTTGGCATAAAAGAAAAATCTATAATTTTGACCCATATAGTATATTTTTGGCTATTGCTACAAATATACCTGTGCTTACTTAGGACTGTTTTTTTGGTCCAGGGTCACAAATAAATAAATAAATAATAGTAACTTGGCAAACTGTGGCATTTTGTACTTAGATTAAAAATTAAAATTAGATTAAAAAGCAATTTACAGTAAAACTGCCTTTTTACCCTTTTTTTTTAAACAATATTATATACTTTACTACAAAAACATGCATAGGTGTACAGCCATAATATAGCTCATAAGCACAATACTACATGGTAAAAAAATTATATTGTATTTTCCTACCTTATAATTTAGCAGGAACATTAGCAATACGTTTCACACAAGCTTTTCACGTTACAATATGTGGTGAATGGTGGTTTCTCCTTGTATAAAACATCAAGCTGCGACTTCCCATGGGTAAATCAGATCGAACCAACACATGTAATCAAGATGACTACACAGAGTGTTAATTACACCTCTTGTATAGTAAAATCCAAACTAATGTTTTAGTGATTATGCAGTTTCTTTAATGTGTTAAAAAGGTACTGTGTATAATATGAGATCCTGGGAATGAAAAGTCTAGAGTACTGCATAGAGCTGTTTTTCGCTTTTTTTGTTTCGCAGATATGATCAAATGGGGTTTTCCTCTATTCATCCCTTAGTCTGCATGCGACTGGCCCCCCTACCGGATCCATGACTCATTACTAACGGCACAAAGGGAAATCATTGGAGGAAAGAACACACTAATATACCTTATCAGTCTAGCGCAGCTTGGCAGGGAACGGTGCTGAAGACCAGGGAGGTAAATTGCAAGGTGTGCCTCAGTATATTAACATTCAAGTTCTTTCAGAGAGGATTGATCTTTCTTCCCTATAAAACATGACCATGCCTCTGTATTATCCAACTTGCCTTTAAAGAATGACTTGTTACTGTTCCCCCTTCCTCCAGGCATTCACTGGCCTCTTAAAAATCCTGTCATGCTATGCAGAGGATGCGTATTATTCAGACAATCAACGTTACTTCTCTGTTAGCATACTGATGGGCGCGGGTCGAATAAACAGGCTTGTATTCAAAGGATGTTTAGGATACCATCCTTGTATTCGTTATTAGCGATCATTAGTCTATTAACTTCGCATACAACAGCACGTCGCTGTTTCTACGTCGAACAGGATGACCGAATTATCATCAAGTCTATTATTTCCTATACATCAAGACGTGCCTGCACATGCAGGCTGGTGCTTTTATCCTATATACGCTGGCTGGCCACCATCATCTACTGAACGTGATAAGCAAAGACACGGAGGTGTCTGAGGTTGAAAGGAGCTCCATATCTTGACCTTCGCCTTCAAAACATACAACTTTCAAGATCTCGGCTCAACCCGGCAGAGCGAGCCGGCATTCAAACAGAAGCGCCCTTCAGGCATGATGATCGCTGGCTTGTCATTCCACCGTGGTGGAAAATGGCAAAACGTAAACAAAAGTGGGCAGGAATACGATCAGGGCCATGAATTATGAAGGCCTTTGGAATCTAATGAAATATGTAAGGATTTAAGCCATTTGAACTAGATACTGTCTTTTCATCAGGTAGGTATGAAACGCTTTTCTGCCTACAAAAGAGGAGGAAGGCAGAACGGGAGCGAGGGTATTACTGCCTGTCTCTCAAAATGTCAGTGACTGCTACCATCGGGGGTGAGCGTTAGGGGTATGCATCCAGCTATAAGGAGAGAGTCTGAAATAAAAGATTTCAGAGTTTGAAGCACACTAGCTTCACAAAGCTCTCTATTATTGTCAGCTCTGAGTCTTGCCGAGCTGTTGTACGGCTCATGGAAGAGTCAATTGCACAGGCCATGGGGTTTCTCAGTTAGATGAGACGAAGCGATTCAGTTGAATGCTGGTGCTCGGTGAATTGCCTGGCATGAGCCAGCTCGCCGATGGTCAGGGTGAAGGATAGTTGTTTGTTTGTGTGGAAGTCAAGGTTGATTGCAATCATGGAGTGGATCTATGCCATGTCCTTGGGGAATATTATGAGGTGAGGAGGCCAAGGAGATATCTGACAGCAAGGATGCATCTGTCCCGAAGCCCGCTTCCACCAACCCGTGACAGCTACGCTCGCTTTATACTGGACGTTTTCCATAATCCTGGGCGTGAACGGTAGAGGATGCATGTGGAAGAGCCTCAAAGACTAACAAGAGGCTTCAAATGATGCACAAGGACCAATTATTATGGCATACCAAGGACACCTTATGCCAACTGCCCAGATGTTTCTGGATGAGTCTTTTAATGAGAAGTCAAAATACCTTGGGATGTTTGTTCATCCTTTTAATGGCTATTCTGATATAGCTCTTGCTTCCTGATTGCTTCTGATTTTATATGCTGTTTACATACACACTGATGAATACACTCGTGGCAGAAGAGCTAACTTGTTATTCCTGTAATACCATTGGAAAAAATGCATCTGGTTGAGTTAAAATGTAGAAAATGATTCTTTTTCACTGGCACTTATTGAAACATCTCACAACAATGTATTGAATAATACAAAAAAAATCAGAAGGGAAATGCAAAACAGACAATAATTTACTGTCACGTCGTAAACAAATTCACTCTAATGAAGAGGAAAATACGTTCAGTGAGAGTAAGATTTTTCCTAAAAACATGCCTTTTTAGAAGGAAACAAAAAGCTAATTTGTCTCTCTGAATCAGTGATGTATTAGTTCATACATCAAGCGATGAAAAAAATACAGCTTATTATTGTTTGCACATCTTGCCATGAATGAGAGACACTGTTTGTCCTTTGCATTACATTTGAATAAGAAATAATATTAATGCACTGTAGTCATGCTGCTCATCCACATACATCACTGCATGCAACATCTGCTTTCTGTGACAGAACAGAGCAGGATCAATTTGTTGTGTGCATGCATAACTAATTTATCATATTGTTCCCCCCCGTAGTTCGTGCACGCTCATGAACCGTACACACACTCACACACAGAAAAAAAAGGAGGATTGAGAGAATGAGATAGAGGGAGAGGAGAGAGAGGCAGAGGAAAGAGAGGGTGACAGCAAGAAAGAGCAATCGAAGAGAGGAGGGGTTACATTAAAATACTTTTTGTCTTGATGAATCATGTTTGAAAAAAATCAAGGCATTCGGTTGCGGAGGTTGCAAAAATACATTCGTTTAAACAAAAATGCCTTTTTTTTAGACATATGCTTAGTTCCAGTGTTTTTAAAAAGCCCATTGATGTATTTTTCCGTCTTTTTTACGCCATCTGTCTTTCTTTTCTTTCGGACCAATGGACCAATTGTAAGCAAAATGCTTTTCTTTCTCGGAGGCAACTCATGAATTTAAAGGGATCAGACCACTGCATTTCCCTCCCACTGATAATCACAAGTAAATGGAGGAAGGAACTTATCAAGTGGCCCTTGACTGAATTACAGGAAACAGAACAATGCTTGAACATAATGATTTTACTGCATAAAACACCAATAAAAGCATGCATATTAATAACTAGTTTACAATTAACGAGCCATTCCATATAAACATATTTAATTCAGAATGCACCCGGGTGAGGCCAATTAGCTTGTGTACGCCTCAAAAAAATGACTTGAGTGACCCGTCTTTCAATGGGAAGGATGCCGGACTGATTTTCAATACATTTTTTATGTGTTGAAGATCTCAATCTTAATGACTAACCTCTGTAAGATCAGGGATTAGACCGGCCTTGATAACAACAAAAGCAGGTGAAATGAATGGCATGTGGCGACTAGAGATTCTCCAACGAACCTCAGGCCCGCCAGCCCTGTCTCTGTGTGTGTGAAATTTTAATGGAAGCTTTTCTTTGTATTTTAGGGACAGATGAGATGAAGGCGGCCGCACATACAAACAGCTGTGCGAAAACATCACCGTGTGGAAATATTTCTCCATGCTACATCGATATAAGTGAAACACAACACGCATTAGAGGAGCAGTGAAGGACCGGTCATTATTTGGCGCTTGTAATGTGGCCCAGATGGTCCGACGCTTGATGTTCAAATCACGTTTTGTTGCGTTTTCCAAACCTTGAATGAGCTGTGTACACAACCATTGTTTGAGGAGGAAAATTGAAGGCACGCCGTGTAAACCGTCATCGTCTGATGCGGGAAACGGGGAGATTGCCGACGCTCGCGACTAGCCTCTGAGGTGTACGTTTTGCGAATGAAGTCAGCGTAATGATTGCGACGCGTGCTGGGATCGAGATGGCGGCACGTCTTAGGCGGAGGGAAGAGATAGATGAGCGAGAGGGAGAGGACTTGGGTTTACATGGATGAGACAATTTCTCTTCAGGGTTTTGGTGTAATTTAGGTTAAGCGATGCTCCTCCTCTGACAATTGAAGTGAAGGCTCCATGTAATTAACCTAGAAATAGGATGAAACCCCAACTCAACTCTGAGCTTCAATCCAACACTGCCATCATCTTATCCAACAATTCAATTTCATCTTGTCCCTATTCCTCCATTGAATAAACACTTTAATGAAATCATAATTAGGCTACAACTCTTTATGGGGTCAACCCTTTTAGTACTGGCTAATATCCCTAGAGTTTTCTGCAACTTTATTTGATTCTGTAGCTCTTTACATGCTGCCAACACCGTCTTAACGGGTGATATATTCTAACAACGCAACGGCCCACATATATTCATGCAACAATACGATAATTCACGCTGCCTAAGACATCTTAATGCATTGTAACTGCTGCATGGTACTAAGGAGGAACAAGACCTGTAATATAATACAAATTATTTGTTGATTCATTACACATGCATGAGTTATACATTATAGATGAGAGCATCGTCAAAGATGTTACTGCTAGACTATTGATTCATCACTCCTGCACCAGTTGAATTACCATGTAAGTACTAGTCTCAAATCTATTTTCCATTCGCCTGCTTTAAATTTTAACGTACTTTGCACATTAGGAATCCAGAAACTGACAGCCA
Organism: Labeo catla; assembly: GCA_012976165.1. Lineage (NCBI taxonomy): Eukaryota > Metazoa > Chordata > Actinopteri > Cypriniformes > Cyprinidae > Labeo > Labeo catla. The sequence goes on from VONZ01000071.1 coordinate 480,372, forward strand.
ATACCTGCAAGACATGCAAATTTCCTCTGAAGAGGAAGAATATAGCCTTTTTATATGGTGAGGTGAGAGTGTGTGAATGTTTTGTTTTGTGGCTTTTGGGAATTTGTAAATAAGGCCCTCGCTAAGAGAGAAAGAACAGCAGATATGTCAGATAATACAATACATGCATTCAGAGGCAGGGGTGCAGCATACACTCTTAAAAAAAAGTGCTTTAAAGGGTTCTTCACAGTGATGGCATAGAAGAACCATTTTTGCTTCCACAAAGAACCATTCAGTCAAAGGTTCTTTAAAAAAAAACCATCTCTTTCTTACCTTTTTATAATCTGAAGAACCTGCTTTCGCCACAAAAAACATTTTGTGAAACGGAAAGGTTCTTCCTGTCAGACCTTTTGGACTGTTTTGTGTGTTTCTCCCTGTATGCCCTTATTTGGTCCTTCCGTTTCCGTTTGTAATTATTACGTCACTGTTTAATCATCTGCACCTGTCTCCCCCTTGATTTGTCTGTGTATTTAAGTTTGGTTGGTTCTCAAGTTTGGTTGTCGGTGATTGTTATGTCATACCCGTTAGTTAGTATTGTTACTCAGTCAGTTTACATTGTGTTTGCTGGTTCCCTGCTGTTTCCTGTCCGTTCCTGTTTCCCTGTGGATATTATAAATAAAACTCTATGTTTTGGACCTCCTCGCTCCTCCTGCTCATTCCCCGCACACAACACTGTGACACTTCCAATATTAAAGGTTCTTTACAGAACCATTTAGACAAAAAAGGTTCTTCTATGGCATTGTGAAACACCTTTAGTTTTAAGAGTGTATGGCCCCATAACTTTCAGTTGCAACTGTTACAGAAAGGGACTACTGTAAATGAAAACATAATTTTACTGATCAAAGGAAAACACATTTTTAAATGTCAAATGCATATTTAATTAGCCCCTTACTTATCAGCATGAAAGTATCACACTGTCAAGAAATGATAGCTAATAACAGAAATAACAGTGAAGTTAAATTCTTTCGCATCTTTGCAGTGTACTTTAGCTAATATTTTTAATGAAGTGAATCATAAAAAATAAATAACTTGATCTGGCTTGTTGAGTTATACTTACATTTATCATTACATTTAATTATGGATTATGCGCTTTCTTCAAATATGCATATGAATCTGCATATATAAATATCTCATGAGAACCTGCTGTTCATTATGTCCAGCAACAGTGACTGATCGGGAACACATGTGGATTGACCTCCACCAGCGCTTCTTACCGTCATCTCGGTTATTACCCCCTTCTGAATTCATTAACACCTCTCCAGCGTTATTTTGCAGAACCACCTGTTTGCAAAATGTTGATCGTCATATAAGTGACTGACATTTTTTACATTATTAAGATCGTGAAAGTACACTTTGTATCATTAATTGTGAGACCTCCTGCCTCTAAACTGCAACACATTTGGAAAGCAATTAAATAAAGCCTATTTGTCACTACAATATCCACATCATGGTCACTGCCTACATACACCATTGCTGACTTTTTTAAATCAACTCTAGCAATCTTCCATGTTTTTGTACTTTTTTTTGTACTATTCAAAAGAGACAATAATGACAGACATTTTTTTCTGAATGTCGCAGAAATTCTCTGTTTTTTGAACATTATTCACATACCAAGTCACTTTCAAGAAAACTAAATTACATAGACATTCTAAATATTTTTTGACATAGTTTAGTGAAACTTTAGTGAATCAGATGAATGCACTGAGATGAACATTCATAAAGGCTTGTGTTCAGTATAAATACACTACCATTCAAAAGTTTGGCGTCTGTAAGACTGTTTTAATAGTTTTGAAAAAAAAAAAAATCTCTTGCTCACAAAGACAATTATTTGAACAAAATACAGTAAAATAGTATATTCACATTATTTAACTAGTTGTTTATTTGGATGCATATTACTAGCATATTGGCTGTTTATTAGTGGAAATATGTGGAAACCGTGATGCATTTTTTCAGGATTCTTTGATAAATAGTTTAAAGCAAAATCAATTAAATTTTTTTTATTTTTAATTTTTTGGCAAATGTACATTTGAAGTCAAACGTTTACATACACCTTGTAGAATCTGCAAGATGTTGAATATTTTACCAAAATAAGACGGATCAAAATGCACGTTATTTTTTTTTATTTAGTACTGACCCAAATAAGATATTTCGCATTAAAGACGTTTACATATAGTCCACAAGAGAAAAAAAATAGTTGTAAATAATAAATAAATAATAGTAAAATGACCCTACATACAGTCATGTGGAAAAGTTAGGACACCCTATTGAATTTCATGGTTTTCTGTATCAGGACATAATAAAAAAATTATCTGGTCCTTGGTAGATCTTAAAATTTGGAAAATAAATCCTCAGATAAACATCATCACATGACATATCACACAGTGTCACACATTTAAGAAAAATACAGCCAAGAGGGAAAGGCCATGTGTGACAAAGTTAGGACACCCTATGAGTCAATTGCCTGTAGATCCACTTTTAGCAGCAATAACTTGAAGTATTCATTTTCTGTGTGACTATATCAGTCTCTCACATCGTTCTGGAGGAATTTGAACCACTCTTCTTTTCAACGTTGCTCCAGTTTATTGAGGTTTGTGGGCATTTGCTTATGAACAGCTCTCACCACAGCATTTGAGTCAGGATGAGCTCTGGACTTGGACTGGGCTATCGCAACACCTTGATTCTTTTCTTTTCAGCCATTCTGTTGTAGATTTGCTGATGTGCTTGGGATCATCGTCCTGTTGCATGACCCAGTTTTGGCCCAGCTTTAGATGTCAGACAGATGCCCTTGCATTTGACTCTAGAATACTTCGATATACAGAGGAGTTTATGGCCAACTCAATGACTGTGAGGTGCCCAGGTCCTGTGGCTACAAAACAAGCCCAAAATTATCAGCCCTTCCCCAGCATGCTTTTCTTTTGGTATGAGGTGTTTGTGCTGATATGTTCTTTAGGTTTTCACCAAATTTGGCGCTGTACATTATGGCCAAACATCTCCACTTCGGTCTCGTCTGTTCAAAGGACATTATTCTAGAAGACTTGTGTTTTGTTTAGATGCAACTTTGCAGACCTAAACTGTGCTGCCATGTTTTTTTATTTTTTTTTTTTTAGATCTTTTAGATCAATTTGTCATGTGTTGTTGTTCATCTGAGGTTTTATTTTCGAAATTGTAAGACTAGTCAAGGACCAGTTTTTTTTTATGATGTCCTGATACGGAAAACCATGGAATTCAATAGGGTGTCCTAACTATTTCACATGACTATATATATATATAGTTGGGGGAAAAAGTGTTTCTGGTTACATTTGTAACTCAACTAAATCAGCACTGAACCACCTGATTGCAACACATTGTTCAGATCAATCTAAAGTCCTTAGGTAACTTTTATTAGTAAATCTGTGGATTAGTTCAGCAGAATACTTCAAAGAGTGGGTGAGATTAATAGTGCACTGCAAGAAGCATTATTCATGATTCTAGCAGCCACGAATTCTGTGAGGTTTGGAAAAGCCTAATGACTACTTATGAAATTGACCCTTACTCCAACTAAAATTTCCTGCAGAAATTCTGGTTGCCTTTTTTGAGGAGCTAATAATGTCAAAACAGAAAGATGTGGTCATTTGAGCTTTCTAAAAATGTCCATTTCATAAGATTAATATGATTTTTCAGCTAATGAACTAAGAACAGCCATGTGATTACATAACCACTAGAAAAGAAATAAAAAGATCTTCTAGACTGCACAGCTTTTCATGTCCAATTGCCTGCAAATCATGGTAGAAAGTCACATGCCATGAAGTACACATTGGTTTAAAAACCCTGAACCCTTTCAGTAAGATTAAACTTTTACAATTATTAGACTCAGGTATGCATTAGACACAATGAAAGCACTCTCACTTGGCCAACCAAAACTAATGGCATATTGCTCTCCCATGGTCTGTGGCACAAATTCATCTCCACATTAAAACTAGGGACGTGAAATTATATAGTTAATTTTCTTTAGTGCTGATGAATGCATTATCAGCTGGAGAATGACCTTTCGAGATATTACCAGAAGCTCGAGGCTTCGCTTTTCTCTGTCATTAGGGCCAAAGGGGTGAGTGACAGGTTCATAAGATGTACACGCACAGCACTAAAGGGATAGCGGTGCCATGCGTGTGACCTCTGAAATGGCTTAAGGCTTCGCTATCAGATTTTTCACAAGCTAGTTCTCCTCCCATGTTTTGTATAAGATGTGGCTGATAAGCTTTTATTAGAACTTAAAAATAAAGAAAAGTCTGTTTTCGCAGTTCTGAGATCTTTATAGGTTACTATGTGTCGAGGTTTCCTCCTTAAAGAATAACATCCATCCGATTTTAAATCTGATATGTGACGCATACTCCCTCAGGAACGCATGAAATAAGCCACTGCTTTCCAAAGGCTCTTAGTCACAGACAGTGAGCTCAGTGCAGCAAGATTTTGAACAATGGTCACAACTGTAGGTATCGCGTATGAGGAGCCCTACTTAAACTGGGTCTTCTGGGACTGCTTGTCTTATTCTTGAAATCACTTTAGCCTCTTTTACGTTTCTTTCGGCTTTTAAGGAACAGTCTCGTCTAATGCTCGGAGGGACGCTTACGTTGACATTTAAAATCTTTCACATGAGCCACCGATGTGTACTACTAAATAAATCAGAGCTTCAAACAGATGTTCCTCACATTAAACGTTGAATTCATTAACATCTCAATTCTTTTAGCCTTTGAACATAAATATAGCGGTTCTTTTAAACCTCCAGAACATTGCCAATACCCAAATGATCAAAATATCTTCAATAGACTTCCTAAATGTTCACTGCTTCCATATATATAGTGATCATTAATCTTTCAAAAATGTGTTATTTCAGCAAGTCTCACAGTGGGACTGATGGAAACAATATCTCACTTACGAAAAGGCCAAAAAAAGTAAATGGACAAAGCTGTCTGTTATCATTTAAATCTCAATGCAACACTCCTTACATAGCATTTACACATTTTTGCATGCTATAAACTTACTCTGAACGGTATCTTGACAGCATTTAAGTATTTACATATGTACAGCTTTAGAAACCCAAACACATTATATTATGAATTTGTGTGGTTGCCTGAGCCCTTAAGCCAAAAAAAAAAAAATAAAATAAAATAAAAATACATGAGTAAAATAAATATAAATACCAAATTAGGTAAATGAAATAAATGTGATGTATTGCACATTTGTGTAGCATGGGTATATTTGTAGCAATAGCCTTTGCCATTGTATGGGTCAAAATTATAAAAATAATTATTAAAATTATTTTTCTTTTATGCCAAAAATCATTAGGATATTAAGTAAGGATCATGTTCCATTAAAATATTTTGTAAATTCCCTACTGTAAATATATTAAAACTTTCATTTTTGATTAGTAATATGCATGGCTAAGAACTTTATTTGGGCAGCTTTAAAAGTGATTTTCTCAATATTTTGATTTTTTTTGCACCCCCAGATTCTAGATTTTCAAATAGTTTTATCTTGGACAAATATTGTTTTATCCTAACAAACCATACATCAATGGAAAGCTTATTTATTTAGGTTTCAGCTGATGTATAAATCTCAGTTTCACAAAACTGACCCTTATAACTGGTTTTATGGTCCAGGGTCACATTGATACAATTATACAATTAAATCAACCTATTAATTATATAAATTCAATGTTCTAAGGATTCATAAACATCTCTAAAGTTGTTTGCATGTCAGATAAATGTCAGATAAATGAGTACATAAACTACATAAATGACAAAATTTACCATAAATTTACATTAATAACCACCTTTTTTGCACAAACACCTACGATTGCTAATGATATCATGCTGTTCAGCTTCCTACCTAATATTTGTCTACCACTTATTAGTGTCTTTATGACATTATTTGTCACAATAATGCTAAAGAAAGATGCTAAAAAAAAAACCTTGCCTGATCTTAAGCATAATTTATGGTTTGTTCAGTCAAGTTAGTCATGCTATGTGCTTCAGTGGACTTAAATATAGTGCAGTCTCTTCGAAGGAATGTTTCTTTTTCACCGCATCCCTATCAGCTGCAGAACGCACCGTATTGATTTCATGTCGTGTGACCATAGAAAGAACAGTTGGAAGTGATAGGCTGTGGCTCAGCTTCCCGGTGACACAAGCTGCACTTGGCAGCCGTCAGTCATTCAGTACAAAGAGCTGATTCTTACAATATACACAGCACTGATAAATAAATGGCATATGAGTACTTCTGGACTGGAAAAGACATGCTATTAAATGTTATGCTCACATTATACACATAAGCACAAAAATAAAATTTCAGTTGTCTTTCTATACAATAAATTACATAAATGTGACTCTGGACCACAAAACCAGTCTTAAATAGCACAGGTATATTTGTAGCAGTAGCCAACAATTCATTGTATGGGTCAAAATTACTGTTTTTTGTTTTATTCCAAAAATCATTAGGATATTAAGTAAAGATCATGTTCCATTAAGATATTTTGTACATTTCCCAAATTGTAAATTTATCAAAACTTAATTTTTGACTAGTAACATGCATTGCTTAGAACTTTATTTGGACAACTTTAAAGGCGATTTTCTCAATATTTAGATTTTTTTGCACCCTCAGATTCCAAATTTTCAAATAGTTGTATCCCCACTAAATATTGTCTTAAACCATAATATCAATGGAAAGCGTATTTATTCAGCTTTCATGTACAAAACAATAATAATAAAAAAAAGACTCTTATGACTGGTTTTGTGGTCCAGAGTCACAAATAAAACAAGAATAATTAGCATGAGAAGAAATATAGTGTAAGGATATAGGCAATATATTGAATTAACATCCTTTTTTCCCTTTTTTTTTTTTTGGCAGCAAAACCACAGAACAACCATTTCTGGCTCCCAGTGAACATTTCTTAAAAGAACCATTTTTCCCCCTTAGTCTGAACAATAGGCTTAAAAATCTAAGAAACTGTTGCCACTATAAAAAAATCTTTTGTACAATGGAAAGGCTCCATGGATGTTAAAGGTTCTTCATGGAATCATTGAACCTTAAGAGTGTAAATTAAATTACATTTAGCTTATGCTTAATCTAAAACAATGGGGTTAGCAAGATATTTTGTTTAGATATGTGTCCAAACAGTAAATCCGTATTCGGAAAGGTGAGTTCTACGGAGCCACTAAAGAAACATGGTTAGCTGTTTGCTAGTGGTACCCTGTTACATCACAGTACATACAATTTCACTTACTGTACCATATATACACGAAGGAGAGATGACTGATAGCACGATGGCAAAAGATTTGCAGATACTGAGCACCACTGACAAACATCTAATCTTGTAAAATGTGTAGTAAGTACTGCTGCTATGTAATATACACAGAGTACGTGTGATCACGAATCTCGAAAGTAAAAGAAAAAAGTGCACGCGCATACAAAAGTGATTTTACTGCCCCACATATTAATAGCAGGTCTCTGATGCCTGCAATTTATATACAGTGTAATTACCTAACAATATAACTTTGAGAGAAAGCATTGAAATATATATTTCCTCTCATCTCGTATTTATACCCTTTATGGGTTCCGTAGTACATGTAATTTTCTTTCCAAACGCGGTATAGGGGCATATCCCTGAAAAAAGGTGCCAATGGGGATTTTTGTTGCCTTGAATATAGGCCTACTTAGTATTTTGACCTGGCTGATTAGGACAGTTACAAGTCCATTTTTTCTATTTTAAATGCAGCGCTCATGACCCACAATCCCCAATTTGTGCATTTAATTTTCTTTCTTTTTTTTTTTAATTGGTCACACTTTATTTTAAGGTCCAGCTCTCTCTATTAACAAACCATTAACTATGGCATTTGCCTCAATAAACTTCCAATTTGCTGCTTATTAATAGTTAGTAAGGTACACTCCAAAAAATGCTGGGTTATTTTTTTGTTGGCCTGTTGAGTCATTATATTGGGTTATTTTTCCAGTGTTGGGTAGTTTTTGTGTAACCCAGCTGTTGGGTCAATCTCACTGACTGCTGAAACTGTACAACAACAAAACAACCCATCATGGACAGACTTTAACCCAGCTGTTGGTATTACAGTCAGAGCACGGGCTTTTCATTCTCTTCAGGAGAGAGTGAGCCCTCAACGCCACCGATTTTGTGCACTTCTTCAGTGAAATTAAGGTTTGTATACATTTTATTTACAATGTACGTTATATTGTATCTGTTTTATTTATCTATAAAGTCTTTACTGTGCTGTAAATAGGGCCCTATGATTTCCACGATGCGGAAAACGCGGACGGAATCTAGTCATAAAAACGGAATTGACTGAATAATGCGGAATGTCACGGAATTTGTCAAAGTTTGAATTAATCAAAAGTAGGTCATTACACTTAAATCAAATCGCAATAAGGACTAATATCTGTAAATATTACGGCGCAAAAATACCATTTAAATGTGAATCCTGCATGTTCTGCATATCTCTGTTTTAATGAATGGAGCAGACGAGCGGGTTTGTTTACTACACACACTGAAGCACGCGTGACGCTCGCGGTGATTTCAGCAGCTGTCGTCTCACTAAATGAGGACATAAATACATGAACAATATCTGCTGAGAGTCACTTCATGAGCATTTGACCGTTCCATTTTAGGAAGACTAGCTTATATCATATACACACAGCACGGCAACCCATCAAAATAAAAGTCCGGTTTAACTTGAAGACATTGTGCCAGATATAACTATTACTACTACTGCTAAAATGAAACAAACATTATTTTTTAGGGTGTAATCACACAACAGTAAATTCCCCTTTGTTTGCCAGAAAAAAGTTTGCTTCATTTTCAATACTTAAAAGATAAATTAAATTTAAATATATTAAATATGCCTTCATTTGATAGCCAGAACATTTTAAATACACAACACAGAATTTCTGAGGGTTTAAAAACCTTTCATGAGGCTATTTTAAGAATAAATTTGAACAAATTAAGTACGCATTCAAATAATTAGACATGCTAAAACACAGAATTTGATAACAATAAAACATATGGTGAGAAAAAATAAAACATTTCATAGGGCCCTAAACATGTCATTACTATGTCTTGTCTGTAGTACACACAGAGTATGTGTGATCATGAATCTCGAAAGTGATTTCAATGCCACGCATATTAATTGCAGGTCCCTGATTCCTATACAGTGTACTTACCCAGTGAAATAATAGCAAAAAAAGCACTGAAATATAATTTTTCCTCTCATCTCGTATTTATACCCTTTATGGGTTCGGCAGTTCACGTGATTTCCTTTCGAAACACGGTATTCGGGCACATCCCTGAAGAAAAGGTGCTAATGGGGTAAGAAAAATGTATTTATAATTCATTCGAACATGCTGATTTTTGTTGCCTTAGTGCAGCCTGAATATAGGCCTACTTAGTATTTTGACCTGGCTGATTAGGACAGTTACAAGTCTATTTTTTCGATTTTAAATGCAGCGCTCATGACCCACCATCCCCAATTCATGCATTTAATTCTTTCTCCCTCTCAGTAATCAGAACAGCATTCCTAATGACATATTTCAGGAACGGCATAAATGACTTGATGAATCTGGCTGCCATCGGAAGCCTTTTACCGTTCCCCGTGGTCCCCGTTTTGCAATCCGTGCCACATTCTCCTCATTCCATTTCAAGAAGCTTCGTTTATCCTCAATGTGATCAGATTCAAAAGCTTTTCCGTTGGCCACCATTAGACAGAGAGGAATCCGGCTTTGTTTTGGTCAGTTCACCGAAACGCGGCGGTAATCTCAGTATCCATTCACCCGTCATCCGTGTCCGCCCCCATAGCTCCTCATACAAAATGCAGCTGAATAATTGTCTGTCATAGTCACGGAGAAATGACCTTAAGTTGTTTTCGTACTTAGTGTCAGCGCTTTGTGAAAATGATGGAGATCAAACATGGCAGAGCGGGCCTGTTTGTTTCGCCATCAAAACGTTTGTTTAAAAGAATGCAAATGATTCCCTGTCTGATGAAGCTTTCCTTGAGAGCGGTTTTGTGCGGCTATGTTTACAGACAAGCTCCTTAAGTTGTCCCCTCTAGCTGGTACGGGCAATAATGGAACTGTTCTCAATTTTGTCATCAGAGAATTAAATGGCTTCTTTTTGAAGTGTGTATTTCTGAGAATGAGGAATGGGCTTGTAACTATGTTTTTGGTGCAGAGATTTGCATAAAAGCCCCTCAGTCTGCTAAGTTTTGAGCGGATTGTGGCTGGAGTGGAGTTAGAATGTGAGACAAAATGAAAGCCTCGGGGGAGAAGGTGAGCCTCCGTATGTCTGGGTATGAAAGGAGTAAATCCGACTTGGTTGGTAAACAGAGGCTCTGGGGACTGCCTTACTTTCGCATGTGCACTACTGAGGAAAAGATGCGGCCCTCTGTGATTCTAATAGAGTAAGCCCATTTAAACCACCACAACAAAACGCCAATAAATCATATGCCGACACGTTTCACAGGAAGAGATGAAGAAAACGAGGAAGAGCTCTGTTTAGCCTGAGCGGGATCTGCGTGGCACGTCATCAACATGTTCTCATAAACAGTGCCTTTTAAATGAATCAAAAATCATCCATATGTTGCCATAGCAATAGACTCCACAAATTAAGAAAAAATATAGGAGAGAGCCAGGCTAGTTATCACACTTTCACTCTGCTGAATGCTTCTCAGCGTTTGTTTTTGAAAGTCAATTTCTCTGAAGGCACATACCTTGACTACAAAACAATGTTTTCAACTTTTCCACCATTAGTGGCCAGGAAAAAAGATGCAGTACACTAAACACAATAGCAGGGCATGCTGCCACACTATATGGGGTCGTTGCCTGCCATTAAATATCCTATATTAGGCTTTTAGCTACTCTAAATATAAATAACATAATTATGCAATTTATTAAGTATATAATAAAACAAATCAACTCATTAAACAGCAAAAAATTAAAAGTAACAAACTGTTGTTTTGGCTAACAAATACTGCAATAAATTATACAAGCTATTAAATGTGACAACTTGCCTAATAAAAATGTAAAAAACTGAATGCAGCATAATCTTAGGTTAAGGAACAGAGTTCACAAGAATGATTCTAATTTAACACTCTTTAAAACTGAAAACAAGCACTTGCATATTACAACCACTGATCGACTAATATGTTTTCTCTGACGGCCAATGTCAATGGCAATATCTTACAGAGCATCTTGCTACATATATGCGATATAACACCATTTCATTTAGTAAATAAATAAACATATTTACTAATGTATTACTAAATAACTCTTTTGTAAATAAATAAATAACATGCATGAAAATTGTTGCAATAAAGCAAACATTTTACATAATTTACAAGTACAAGTATAATCAAATAGGCTATGCATGTCATTTTAATGTCATTTAAAGTATATTAAACTGACTTGAATTTTAGTCAGTGTGTGGTCTCTCTAACAGCCGGATTCACCAAAGCTTGTAAGGTTCGTAGCAGTATTAATTTCGTTGACGAATAATTCCGTCATAATTTTCATCAACAACATTTTTTTTTTTTCACTGACAAAAATGAGACAAATAATAACAAAATAAAACTCGTTTTGAATGACAAAAACTATGACGGAAATCAACTGACATCTTGGTCAACAAATAAAAATGAGCTGAAAATGTTAGGGAGGGATGACTTGGAAAAAGATTTATTTAGAACCAATCTGCTGCGTGGTTAGAATGTTATACGCATACATTTGAACTGTATCATAGCCTATTAATCCATCTGGCAGGACATAAGCTAGCATACATTTGCTGCACGTCTCATAAAACGTTAAATATTAATATCTGGGAGTAAGAGAAGAGCTGGCACATGGATACATTTGACGACGCAAAAGAGAACTAAATTTGCACATATACTCTTTCACGTCACATGAATGGAGAAATACATGCAAATTATGTCAAAATGTCTGTTTCGACAAGTATTCACGTAAACACACTCGGTTACATCTTGTACTACATGTACACAGTTGGAAGAATATTGGATGTGCATCAGTACATTGCATTTAGTTTTAAAGGGACAGCAGCCTAATTTAGTTGCTATTGTCTGTAGCATGGATGTTAATTAAGCAACAGAAGATAGAAAAATCACTCACTGCTCTTGATCGAATCACTTTAGCAGCCCTAATAAAGAATAATCTAAAAAATCTAAAGAAGAATAAAATAAATTTAAAATAATGAAGGATCTGGTTGTTATAAAGCATCCATAATTAGCCTATATAACCATTGGTATTTCATTGAAAAGAAGACCACACTGTAAAAAAAACAAAAAAAAAAAAAAAAAAAAAAACAATTTGTTGAGTCAACTTAAAATAATTTGTTGCCTAAAAAACTCAAATAAGTTTAGTCAACTTGAAATGTTAAGTTGTACTAAGTGACAACTTAGATATTTGAGTTGACTAAACAAAAAATTGGTTTGTTAAACTTAAAAGCTGGGCAAGTTACCCAGCTGTCTTAAAATTTTAAGTTGAATCAACTCAAATATCTTAGTTGTCACTTAGTACAACTTAACATTTTAAGTTGACTAACAATTTTTGTTGACTGAACCAAAAATTTTAAGACAGCCGGGCAACAAATTATTTTAGGTTGACCTAACAATTCAAAAAGTTCTTGTTTTTTTTTTTCTTGTTTTTTTGAGAAGTTTTCATTTAATTTTAATAAAAAGTCATGTTGCATTTCCCAGCAGTTAAATCTGTATCTATCACGACAGAACCTTAATATCAAACCTATGAGTTCGGAGAAATGTAATAAACGCTTAATAAATACATTACATTGTAAATAAACCCATTCGATTTTAGCCGACTAAATCTACTGTAGATTTAGTCAACTAAAATCGTGTAATATTTAGTTGACTAAACCTAGACTAAAACTAAAACAATTCAGATGACTAACATATGACTAAAACTAATTGGCATTTACTCAAAAGATTATTACTAAATTAAAATTTGCTGTCAAAATGAACACTGTTTTTTTTTTTTACTTCTTTCTGTGACAACTAGTCCCAGTCAGCCCTTGATCTGATAGACAAAGTCACACATAGCAAATGCTATGTATTCTTGTTCTAGAATAGCTCATAGTTTGCCATTTTATTCTATTCCGGCTTTAACCTCATTCTGTGCATTTGTTCTAATTAAGGATTTGCCTAATAATAACAACAACATTAATTTCCATTCTCTCTATTCCTCTTGTTTTTACTTCATTCTGTCTGCAGATAAGAATTACCCCGCTAATAAGCAAGATAATTAGCTCGTCATTTTTTTCACAGATTTATACGTTTTTGATGCTCTTGAAGTGATCGAATGTAGCTTTGTAAGAAACAGGTTTTCTCTATGAGCAATCAGTTATGCAGGGCTGTCCATCCAATGCCATATTATATCTGGCACTGAATGGATATACTTAAGCAAGTATTCTAGACAGTGGTTTAAATCCAAGGAAGATTTTATTCAGTAATTATTAGTACATTTGTGAACACACATTAAAACACATCTGTCTATTACAGTGGATGTCATGCATAAAGAGTGTATCTGTTCACTGCATTTCAAAGGGAATTTCCAGTCAAATCTGCTGTGACTACGGCTGTTAATAATTTATTAATGATGCAACTCTCCACGGATATTTGAAATAAACAATACTAACCATAATTAGCTGCAATTTAAGACTAAATTGGAATGTTCATATTATGTAGAATAGGAGGAAATAAGGAAATACAGTATTAATACACAGTAAAGATGTGCATGTGTTTAATGGGGAGAATGTGGCATATGTATGCAGATTTCAGTCCTCAGATCATAATTCATTACATAAGCTTATTTTATAAGTTCAAATCAAGCGCAACATTGGCTTACCTTACAACCTTCATGCATGGTGACCACTGCAGCTGACAAATGTATAACTCTCATTTTATTATTTAAAAAAGACATCTAAATAAATAATAATTAAATCTTAGAAATATGGCATTAAAAAGACAATGCACAAAAGACGAAAAATCCACACCCCATTTACACATTTATGTCACACTTCTTCTCATCACCTCTCTGTCACTTTTGTTTTGCACATCGGTTGCAGCATTCAAATGGAAAAAAAGAGAAAAGCTTAAGAACAAAGATGAAGAAGAATGTCTGTAAATGCTGTACATATGTTAGGCTGGGCCGCAGCATGTGGTACTGACAGCTTGAACAGATAAACATGTGACTTGTGGAAAGGCTTCTTAGTCAAGCTTCAATGCCGAATTTTTGGATGTTTCATGCCCTGCAGTAGGAATGCCAAAACACAGCTAGACCTGCATGAGTAGAAAGCTGGAATAAACCACCCTTATTGTATGCTTGATTTGAGCTGTAAATCTGAACTGTTTTGACTGGTTGAACCACATTCAAAGCCATGCTTTTTTTTACGCACACCTCTACATTTAGCAACAGTTGAATTCAATATAATTTAATTTAGCATTATGTACTTGTCATTTCCTATTAAGCATATTCAAAATTGCACATTCAGTTACTATGTACACAAGAATTACTGCCATTTTATGTCATTGACAACATACTCTCATGAATTCATACAACTTGGCTCATATAGCTTACATTAGTTTAATTTTTACAATCATGGTTTAATACAGTGTTTTGTTAAAGGATTGTGCTTTATTTTTAAGTTAAAAATTGGCTTGTACATTTTTGCATGACCCAACTCCCAACAATTCCTCATGATTTCACACTTTTTTTCAACTTCAATTTTGTCAAACCTGGCATGAAAAATGAGTTTAGCAGAGATGAAGATCATCAGTGAATGACTGTTAGGTCTTTACCGTCACAATGAGTTGTCCTTATATGAATCTGCCTTAAAGGATTAGCTCAATGCAGAATAAAAATGTTCTGATAATTTACTCACCTTGATGCCATCCAAGATGTTCATTTCTTTCTTTCTTTCTTTAGTCGAAAAGAATTAAGGTTTTTGAGAAAAACATTCCAGGATTTTTCTCCATACAGTTCACTTCAATGAGGACCAATGGGTTGAAGGTCCAAATTGCAGTTTCAATGCAGCTTGAAAGGGATCTACATGACCCCAGTTGAGAAATAAGGGTCTTATCTAATGAAACAATCTAGCAAGAAAAAAAGGGCTCCAGACTGTGACCATTTTTGCAGCCATTTTTTCTGCCGGAGCGACTAAATTTTGTGGGCAGTCGCACTGGTGCGACCACCACGTTGATCAACTCATACGTGCTGCCATTTCTGTTTCATATGAGAAATATCAAACTGCAAACAAACCGTAACGAAAGCGAAACAAAATCCTGCTGCTCGTTTGAGATGCACAGCATGAACATTATCAGCTCAGACCGCAACGCAAACAAACTTGTCCGAGCTCAGAACAGCTTTAACAGACACGGTTACTGCACAGTGCCGTGAGATCTAGTGAGAAGCGTTTGAATTCAACGCAGAAGTAATAAAAAGGCTGCTGCGAGATCTAGTTAGATGCATTCAAATTCTGCATAAAATTCTCTGTTATGAACAGCGATGACGTACGCCAAAAAAACGAAAGTAGTATTGATAACTATACCATGGTGTTGTGGCAGAAATAGTCGAATGCTATTACGTTATTCATTTCAGGGTTTGTACAGCCTTTTAAGAGAGAAATTCAAGCACGTTTAATGACTTTCAAGCTTTTCACACAACTATTTCCAGCAATTTAAAGCTCTCCTTTTGAATGTTATTTTTAATGGGATGATCAAAATATGCTTTGTGGTAAACACTTTAAAATCAAATCACAATTAAAACCAGTAGATGGATGCAGAGTATCCCTTATTGGCTTATTAGTCATTCATTTTCTACTTTTTGCTTCATACTTTGAAATTATAAAATCACTACTACAAAATATCAAATCATCAAGAAACCAGATTTTGTCAGTTTTCACTTTTTTGTGTATGAAGGAGTCACAAAGTGCCTTGAAAAACAAACTTTCCTTAAATTTGCGATTATAGTCACTGAAGTTGTTGGTCAGTTCTGTATAGAAGAATAATGGTACATTTAATAAGAGTAGAATATATACATTTTCTCTATAAAAATTAGATTTTGCACGATAATAAGTCAATTTTGTATGCTTCCCAACCCTAGCTTAGTGCTTTACTGTCAAATCTGTATTAGCATAATATACAAGAAATGAATATGCAACTGCACTTATTAATGCAAAACAATAGTAATTTTATGAATAAATGACTTATACTGCCCTCAAATGTTAGTCTGGAGCCCTGGATGGACATTATGTAATGTGTGAAGACGTGCATCACAGAGCTAGTACAAGATGAGCATTTGTTTTTTTTTGTTTTTTTGTTTTTTTTAAAGAAAATGACCAGTTGTTTTGCTAGATAAGACCCTTATTCCTCGACTGGGATCGTATAGAGCCCTTTGAAGCTGCAATTTGGACCTTCAGCTCACTGGTCCCCATTAAAGTCCACTATATGTAGAAAAATCCTGGAAATAATTTATTTTTGACTGAAGAAAGACATGAACATCTTAGATGACAAAGGGGTAAAATTATCCTTATGTGTTTCATGGAGAAAAAAATGAGAAGAGAAAGAAGAAAAGAGAATTATTCCTTTAATGCACAAAATGCTAAATGGAATCTGAAAATAACCTACATCTAAGCTAACGAACTATATTACTTGGTGGAACAATTGTTTATTGTGATCTTTATTAATAATAAAACTAATAATAAAGTTAATTATTTACTTATCATCAGTGTCTTTTATCATGTTGCTGTTGCCAACGTTTTATAAAACCCTTTTGTCATGCCTAACAAATCACTTTTGTGGCTTATTGCTTTATTGTAATATATTTTCTGTATAGCCACGTCTGATGAATTACCGCTGTGAACACAGATGATTATAATTAATGAGTTACGGAAAAAACAAGATAATCAAGTTTGTTTTATTTCTCTATAATCACTTGATTAACAATGCGAATCGCGCATATTACCAAATTATCAAGTGGCATTAACTTTTAAGACAGGCTTTTCAAAACAAGAGTTTTAATGCTATTTTACATGGGAAGAATACCTGTAATTTGTCTTCATCAGCCTGTATGGACATCGGCGGTTACACAAAGTCTAGCCTGAGGAGGATCAAATCAACTCTACAATTTTCAGAAATGACAGATCCAATTTTATGTACGTCCCTGCAGCATTCCCCAACTGTTGCTGTGTTGACCCCTCACCCGTTCTGCGGTGCTCTCTGCGGTACAGCTGCAGTTGTGTAAGATTGTGCTACATCGCCTGTAAACCTTCTCTTAAGTTTGGCAGTAACATAACTCTAAGAAATAAGAAGTGACAACTGCAAAGCAACCAAATCACATGCAAATTGATCGACAGCTATATTAATTATGTGCTTAGATTTGAATATGCTTTTCGTTTTATAAAATCTACTGCAGTTCACCGTATGCATCCTAATAATCGTCTGACAACTTTTGTTGGACCAATTTTCACTCCTACCTTCTCGCAATAACTGTTTTTCTTGAAATACTCCTTTCGTTCATAAAAAGCGAGCGCTATGCCTTTATATTGGTCACAGTCACCTCGCCGACCCCATGTTATTGCCAGTTCATTATGAATTCATCACCAAACACCCACACAGCTTTGTTCATTATTAGAGAAAGCGCACTGATTCTGTCAGTTCTGTTGGTCTTACCAGACCATGACTCTCAAATTATTAAACCAAACATTACAGAATACAACACTAACTGGCATCTGGGTTCGCTGTTACAGGCTGCCACTGTACGTAGTGCATTAGTTAGCAGTGCATCTTTTTGTTGTTTACCCCATGTAATCACTAACAGAAAACAAGGCAGCAAAGAAGAAAAGTTTTACTTTTGGGACGGCAGACTTCAGCAGGTGAAATAGTGCCCCAGATTTGATGGTGTGACTATTTCTCACTTCTCCTCCCTAATCTCACGAGACAACATTCTGGAGCAAACACTTGTCAAATGACATGTAATAGAAAGAATGGTTTTGCTTGGGGAAAAAAACATAGACATCTTTTTGTTTTTATCAAATCCTTAGATTATCATTTGATGTGCTGCGATGAAAGCAGCGAGGAAACGTATCACAAATATAATCTTATAAGCAAAACACAACTTTATTATAAAGACCAAAATAGAATTGTTGCCTGTCAAACATTCCCAGAAAAAGTCCAACAACAGGACGCATGCTAAAACACGCAATGCAGTTGTTTTTTGGAACTGATTCACTTGTTAGGAAAGACGTCTACACTGTTGCTTGCATAGCAGATCGCCAAATCCTGTACACGATATATGGAAAACAGCAGATGAGCAGAGGGCTGTCTCTGCGCACATGTCAGATGAGACATGAGGCAGATCCAGAAAGTACGGAGAAAACAGAGTATGATGGCACTGAAGCAAAAATGCAGCAAGGAAATCTGTCAAGGAATCAAAGTGCTGACAAGTTGAAGGGAATGATTCAAATGCAGCGAAAAACACACAGTATTTCACACAAAACAGGGGAGGTGGGAAAGCCGTGCGTAATCTAATTCACCGAGATATTTTTGAACTTCTGCCCACGTAAATGTTAAGCACTGTACGTAGGAATCGCTGGTCCGACCCGCAGGTCTCAAAGGTCAGAGTCATCCTTCAGTTTTGACCTTTTTTAGCATGGCACCCTTGCGCCCGATGTATAGTGGAGAGCTGATCTGCATACTCAGAGAAGCGTGCATTCCCTATCTGCTGATCAGTGGTGTGTAGCAGACTGAAGGAGTTCCTTTTCTGCAAGGTTTTTTTTTTTTTTGTGATATAAATTTAATGTTTCAGTTCTATTTGACATGGTTTCCTGGATAAGCGCATATGAAACAGAATTTAAATGCACTATCGACAATAAATCAACCCTATAATGTCTGTGTATGTTTATATTATAACTCTAAAAAATGCTGGGTTGAACCTGCTGGGTCATTTTGGGGTCATGTTTTGGGTTATTTTTCAGTGTGTAGTAGTTTTTGTGTTACACAGCCTCTGGGTTAGTGGCCAGGTCAATCTCACTGACTGTTGAAACAGCACAACTAAAGTTGTGTACTTCTTCAGTGAAATAAAGGTTTGTGTATGTTGTATTTTATATATGAAGTCATTACTGTGCGGTAAATCGTTTTATGTATTTATGTTTTTTTTTTTTTTTAATGCAAAGCAACAAACAGGCAGATGTCGTCAGTCAGCAATATTTGTGTCACTGCGGTCACGGCTTATGCCTTGCATAAAATAAAATGATTTTATTTAAAGATAGGCTACAGAATTTATTTATAATATACTGTAAATGTTAAAACATAATCTAAAAAAAATAATTTACTGTTAATTTAGCGGTAGGTTATAATTAGTCAATCAAGGTTCACTTGAATTACTTTTTAAACTTGTTTGTTTATATTTCTAAATTAACATTTGCTAAATGAGTTTAAATGTACATAATATTATACACATGTATAAAAACTGTATAAAAAATGCTGTATTAAGAACTGTATCCATCCAAAACAAAGGATGCATCATGCAAACAGTGTTTTTTTTTTTTAGAGGATCTGGAAGTATTAACCAAGTATGAGGTAAAACATGCTCGTATTGTTGTAAAAATAAACCAGTATAATGCTTGGTTAAAAAACCCAGCTTGTTGGGTAAAGTCAGCCTGCTCCAAATGCTTCAAAAACAATACAGTGAAAAAAAAGGCATATTTTGCATATCTTTTACTACTAGCTGCTTCCCACTTCTTATTATTAATAGTCTTTTTTTCTCCAAGCATTACTCAACTAATCTTCATTAAACACAGAAGGTGCAATGATGGCTGCAATTTCATTTGGTTGCTAAAAACTGCCTCATTCACAAATCTTTTTGTGTTTTGCACACATATGCGTGTGTACAGTCGAAGTCAAGAGTTTACATACACCTTGTAATATCTGCAAAATGTTAATTATTATACCAAAATGAGAGGGATCATACAAAATGCATGTTATTTTTATTTAGTACTGACCTGAATAAGATATTTCACATAAAAGATGTTTACATATAGTCCACAAGAGAAAATAATAGTTGAATTTATAAAAATGACCCCATTCAAAAGTTTACATACACTTGATTCTTAATACCTGAATGATCCACAGCTGTGTTTATTTGTTTGTTTAGTGATAGTTGTTCATGAGTCCCTTGTTTGTCCTGAACAGTTAAACTGCCTGCTGTTCTTCAGAAAAATCATTCAGGTGCCACAGATTCTTTGGTTTTTTCAGCATTTTTGTGTATTTGAACCCTCTCCAACAATGACTGTGTGATTTTGACATCCATCTTTTCACATTGGGGACAACTAAGGGACTCATGTGCAACTATTACAGAAGGTTCAAACGCTCCACACTGTAAAAAATAAAAAAACACAATTTGTTGAGTCAGCTTAAAATAATTTGTTACACTGCTGCCTTAAATTTTTAAGTTCAGTCAACTAAAATAAGTTTGGTCAACTTGAAATCTTAAGTTGTACTAAGTAACAACTTAGATATTTGTGTTTGCTAAACTTAACAGATGGGTAAGTAACCCAGCTGCCTTAAAATTTTAAGTTGATTCAACTCAAATATCTAAGCTGTCACTTAGTATAATTTAACATTTCAAGTTGAATAAACTTTTTTTTTTGAGTTGACTGAACTTAAAATTTTAAGGCAGCCAGGTTACAAATTATTTTAAGTTGACTCAACAAATTGTTTTTTACAGTGCATGATGCTCCAAAAGAAAAAACAATGCATTAAGAGCCAGGGGTGTAAACTTTTGAACGCAATGAGGATGTGTACATCTTTTCTTATTTTTCTTAAATATCATATTTTTTTTCATTTAGCACTACCCTTCAGAAGCTACAAAAGATACATGTCCCCCAGAAGACAAAATAAGTTAAATTTACCCTGATAGTCCCTAAATGGATCTCATAATCAGAGTCTTGTTTGTTAGAAAGGGTTCAAATACACAAAAAATGCAAAAAAAAAACAAAAAAAAGAAAGAAAACTAATTTGTGGGACCTAAAGGATTTTTCTGAAGAATAGCAGGCAGTTTAAATGTTCAGCACAAACAGGGAACACATAAAAACTATCACTTAAAAAAAAAAACAGGGTTATTTTTGTATAAATTCAACTATTATTTTTTCTTGTGGACTATATGTAAACGTCTTTTATGTGAAATATTTTAATCAGGTTAGTACTAAATAAAAAAATAACATGCTTTGTGTATGATACCTCTTATTTTGGTAAACTAATTAACATTTTGCAGATGCTGTACAACTGCAACTTTAACTGTAAATGCACACATATAAATACACATATGCACATTTTTAATACAACTTTTTAAAAAAAGTCCTTGCTGTAGATATATGTACTGTTGGTGTTCAAAACATATTTAGAAACCTAAGAAAACATATTTTCCCCTTTTTAAAGCACCATTTCTGTGTGGGAAAACGCCTTTCTATTTTATTTGCCATGTACTAGAAAAAAACCTTGCAGTTCACCATAGTAACCCCATTCACTGTGTATGTGTACCTTGTGCTATGAGTATACAACTGAGGTGAGAAAGGTCAAAACAATCCTCTTTTCCACAACCCTTTTCAACAAGTTGACTTAGCTCAAGTAATCAGGTTTTACAATGTATGTTCCATCTCAATCCAGCTGAGGATCTCTTAGTTGTCAAGTGCCTCCAAGTTATTTTTAGTCCAAAATTACCAGGTAGTCCTCTAGATGCAATCTAAAATTAATTTACTGCCCCTGTGCTTTACATAGTGTCCTCCAGACATGTGCATATTTCAGCAGGGTGAAGTCGAAGGTGACTGGTATGATTTTTAGTACCTTGATAAATTTTGCTCATATGGTGCGACATATCTAAAGCACTCACGCAGAGCCTGGCATGACTTTTATGATCATTTGCTACCCCTGAAGTGATTAATGACATGAGTCATATAAACCTGGCATTGTTTTGTAATTGTACAAGCATAAAAGCTCTGTTTTAAAGGACTAGTTCAACAAAAAATGAAAAATCAGTCATCATTTACTCTCCCTCATGTCATTCCAAATGTGTCTGACTTTCATTTTTCAATGGAATACAAATGGTGAACTTCTGAATAACATCCTGCCCACAGTTTTGCATATAACAAAAGTGAGCTAAAATCTTGATTATCCACCCAAGATCTTCTTGGTATAAAATGAAAATGAGTAAATTCTAACTAAATATTTCTAAGGAGAGGATGGTTTACCAAACAATAAAAATAAAAAAAATCATTTACTCACCCTCATGTTGTTCCAGATCTGTGTGACTTTCTTTCTTCTGTGGAACACACACACACAAACAAAAAGTATTTATATTTTTTTTTTTTTTTCATACAATGTCAACATTATTTAAAATATCTTCTTAATATGACAGAATTTAGATTTTTGGGTGAACTATCTCTTTAACAAAGAAAAAAAATGTTTATTTCAAGACAAAGGCATTTAAGATGCAATATACACCACTAAAATTCATTTACCGCATGCTGTTTCCTTTCCATACACACAATCAATTCAATTTTCCTAATCCCAAACCTTTCTTCCCCAGTGTCCCTCGTCAGACACCTTAATATTATTCAGATCTTGCTGCAGATACCTCATAGACAATATGAAAGTCAATGATATTTTGGGGAGGAAATGATTACAATTAAAACTCAGCAGAAAGGAGGGGGAGATAATGATGGCTGAAATAAAAGTTATCTTCCCCAATTACTCCAGGCTTCCTTATCAAGGATAATATGACCAGCCAGCTCTCTGGAATGCTGATGAGATTGTGGCACTTTTCTTGGCTCCCCTTGCCTCGTCCTTTTAGTGTTTGACAAACATGTAAACAAAGCTTGTACAGTGGCTGTCAAGAGTCCTGCAAATGCAAGCTTGATTGTTGGTTTAATCAACACAAACTCCAAATCTAAAAATGGCTGCATTATTATTTGTGTTTTTCAGCAGCACTACACTGGAGTGTTCCTCAAATGATTGATTGACTCCCATATAACATGTAAATGACCTGCAACATTTACTTAAATTTGTATAATTCTTCTCATGGTGTCACATATTTGTTTAAAAACACCATCGCTTATGAAAACCTCATGCAAATGTAGTCTGTGTTTATCTCAAATGGACAGCAATAGCTCATCCAAAAATGAAAATGTCGTTATTTACTCAACCTCATGTCTTCCAAAACATCTATGTTTTTCCACACAAAAAGAGTTATTTATAGCAGAATATCCACACTGCTGTTTTCCATTCCAACTAAAGTGAATGGTGACCACTGCTGTCTAAGCTAAATCAAAAAAGATATTCATTTTGGACAGTTGCTTACAGATAATCACAAAAAAACATTTTACAATACCTCTATAATACTTAAAACTTGAATGCGAAATTAGCTTATGCTAAAGCATGTTGTAGTATATGTAAGGTGCACATGCTAAATACAACAACAACAACAAAACACGCTAATGTCACGGTACTTTCTGTATTAATATCTGTATTCATACTCTGTTAGTGTTTTGATATCTTTACCTTGACAGGCTTCATACGCAGGTGTTGAACTTCGATAAAAATTTGATACAAAAAAATAAACATCTTCCCTCACAAATGCTAAGCATTTGCAGGTTTAGTTTCATGGATTGTAAATTATCCACTGTAACCAGCGAGCTTTTGTTCTAGGAGTGCTATTTAAGTTCAGTAACTGTTTTAGCAAGAAACCACTACAAACAACTCCTTTAGTGAACCGCGACTGAATCGCGAACCTAACTTGTTTAATTGATTCACTCATTCAGAACTGATTCATTTACGGAACGATGGCGCACTACCAGAACTCTGGCGTATTTAGTAGTAATTCGCTGAGTGAAAGATTCATTTACGTAATTCGAATAGCTAAACAACTCGTGAGTTCGTGTGACTGGTTCATTAAAAGCTCCGGTACGTGATGAGTCATTTGCCGCTGCAGTGTGTTTATTGATTCATTCAAAAGACTGACTCTCCATAGTCATTTATCAGTGAATCAAACTGCTGGTATGTTTTTAGTGCGTTTCAGGACACATGAAAAGAAAGACGTGCTATGGTGCTTTTGTTTAGCAGTACAGTCTTTTTATTTCATCACATTCAATTCAGACAACAAGGTCACAACGCTAAACGGCAGCGCAGGAAAAAGAACAACTCGACCAAGGCGTCGATTATAATGCGCGTGTGCGAGAATTTTACACGCAGTGGGACTGTGGCCTACTATGCTGTATTTTACTGGGTCTTGTAAAATGAATCTAGCGACGTCCCTCTCTATATGAACTTTTTTCCTGTTCCACAGAAATAATATAAGTTGTACGGGTTTGGAACAACTTAAAGGTAAGCAAAGAATAACAGACTTTCAATTTGTGGATGATTTTTTTTTTCATTAAATATGCAGCGGTGGCTGTAATCATAAACATAACCAAAAATAAACCTCAGCTACACTGTAAACACAGACCGTCCTTAGGGCAGACAGGTTAAAAAATGATCTCTACCCTGAAATAGGAGGAGGGTAGACTACATGTATGTAAGAATTATAAAAAATGTAGGTGAGTACACAATTACACCCCTCTGGCAAACAGGTCTTTTTTGGGCTTGCTGCTGATTATCACATTTATCTAGATGTCTGTGAGCACTGGGGGAAGCTGGTCCAGAAGTTTACTACCTGGCAACAACCTCTCATGGGACATCCCACACCTGCTGGGCCCCAGATGTGCTCCCTCATGTTTTTTAGGGTTCTAGCCTGCAGAGAAATCCCGCAGGGTTTTCCCATTACTGCTGAGAGAGAGCACCGCAGAATATCTGCCAATATACACCCTGAGTAGTGTGCAGTGTAATGTCCAGTGCGAGTTGATCTTAGTTGTTTTATTTATTAGTTGAGAGTAATGTGCATCAGTGTTTATTATGGAACTGATTCATTATCATGCCAGGGGTAATATATGGACTTTGCTTTCCGCACTGGTAAACATCAATGACTGCCAAAAGGCTGAGTTGTAGTATTGAGTCTACAGACTTAAGTAATCATTGAGGAAATAGTCTCTAAAATGCAGCGATATACACAATAATGGACATTAAAGGGCAGGATGGGGCTAGCTGTCAGAAATTTTGTTTAGATAGTTAATGCTTCTGCAAAATTTAAATTTAAATTTAAATTTGTATTAAACCATAAATCCAGAAAAAAAAAAAAAAAGAAAACACACAACAGAATTTCTGGTAAATTAAATTAAATTAAATTAAATTAAATTAAATATCCTATTATAATTATAACTTAATAAAATATTATTTTGTTTATTATTACATTATTATTACATTTTTATTAAATGATTAAATTCAACCAATGAATGAAGGAAGGAAGGAATAAATAAATAAATACAAAGGAAAACACAGAAACTGGGGAAATATAAAACTGAATTTGAAAATAAATAAAATGTAGACTCATAAGGCCCTAAAAATAAGATTTTGTTAGAGTTTTATTAAATTGTTGTTTGATGTCTAATGATTTCAATTTATTAGACATGCTAAAATTAAATTTAACCATGAAACAATTTAACCATCTCATAGGGCCGTATTAATTTTTCATTAATAAAAGTGCAAATATGTTATTGATCATTTTCACCATTATTGCCCAGGAAAAAAGCAAAAAACAACAAAAAAACATTTAAAACAAACTTTATTGGAGACATAATATCGCAGTAGTGGGGTATGTTGTCACACTATGTGGGGTAAGTTGTCACAATGGAACCTATAGGCATTCCAGCAAAATTTAAAAAGTTAAATAATTATGAAAGGCAAACATTCACAAGCTTGTTAAAAACATTATACACAAAATCTGTTGTTGTGGCCGGCATGTATCATTTAATAATAACAATATACATATAGTATCGTGTCTTACGTTTTCAAATCAGGAGTTGTGGATACTTTCTTCTCATAACCTCACATGCAAATTAGGTAACGTGTTAAACACGTCTAAAATGACTGCTGTGACAAACATACGGAACCATTGCCATGCATCGCTAAATACAAATGGCTATACACTATATATGTTAAATATTTGATTATCATTATACAAACAATCCAACAAGGAAGCTCTGGAACACACATTCCAGTTTATAATGGCTCACCAGTCGGTATTGTGTTTTTGTGTGCGTCTAGCAAGTATGTCATGCTGTGGCAAAAGTGTTAGGAGGTTAGCGTCTGGACAGCATTGCATTAAGGGGCCATTGAAAATGTTAATGGTACGTATTCAAGGGCTCATTAAATGTTGTCCTCTGTCCCTTTATGTATCAGTGACTAACACTCTACAAGAGCAGCCAAATATATCTGCCATTTTCTTGTTGTCTTTTTAATTTAAAAGGGAGCTTTCCATTTTTGCGGATCTTAAAACATTACAATTCCTCAGAGGCATCTGACTCACATCTTGCTCTCTTCTGTTTTCAGAGCATATAATCTTCTATACTTGAATAACAGAGACAGGTTCAGATAGACTGAGCCCAAGGTGAAATGATTTCTTAGGAGAATTTGGTGAAAACAGAGCAGTGTACTGATAACGATCAGAGGAATCGAACCGCTCGTCTGCAAAGCTTCCGTCTCGCATCTTCCGCTTGATGGGGACAGGGCTGGTGTGCGTTGACATGTGTTGGTGACTGGCCCAATGTTTGCTCTGTGGAGTTTCACAAGATGCTCAGAGAAACATCCAGGGCCTGTCATTTGCCGTGAATGTTGCCTACAGCGACCCACAGGCTCTGCTTGTGTAAGACAGACATTCTGCCCAGAGGCCATTTTGCTTTCCTGGTATCCCCTCTTATTTTATCTCATTGCACGATCTGAAGTCTAATGCGTAATAAGTTGCTCTCTCAAGTTTTCCTGGTGTGAAGCTTTGTGCTCGTAAGTGCTTCTTTGTTTGATTCATATTGTATTCTGTGAGGAAGACAAAACAAATTGTAGTTTCATCTTTGCATCACAGGCAACCCGCTGAAAACTGCACACCTTAGACAGAACTAAATAAATGTGTGCAAACATCCATTGCAAACACTATATGTGCCATCCTGCTATTTTAATGAACATATTAGGGATGTCACAATACTCAATATAATATCGAACCGTTCTGTACGACATCTGCGGGTCAATACACACTTGTGAATTGCGTTTTTTTTCGGTTTTGCATTTAAATAACTTCCTTGTTTTATTTCTCTCACGAGAAATGAGGAAACGCTTCCCCACTTATATTTGAAAAAGCAACACACGCAGAGCATCTTCCATTCTAATGACATGCAATGATAAGCCTTTCTAAACCTGTTGTCCAACAAAAGTTATAAAAAAAAAAGTTATAAAACTCATTATAACTTGTTTTTAATTCACAACATCAGTCGAGTGTTTGAAATAACTTCCTTATGTGATCTGATGTGGATTCTCATCACAGAACGAGGCAGACGATAAATTCTATACTCATATTCTACACTGTATAAAACAAAAAACACAATTTGTGAGGCAGCTTAAAATTATTTGTTACCCTGCTGCCTGAAAATTTTAAGTTCAGTCAACTTAAATAAGTTTAGTCAACTTGAAATGTTAAGTTGTACTAAGTAACAACTTAGATACTTGTGTTTGTTAAACTTAAAAGTTGTCACTTAGCATAACTTAACATTTCAAGTTAAACTATTGGAGTTGACTGAACTTAAAATTTTAAGGCAGCCAGGTAACAAGTTACTTTAAGTTGACTCAACAAATTGTTTTTTACAGTGTATGTATGACGATTAGCATTGGCTTATGAAAATACATGAGATGGCCTGAAGAACACAGATAAACTCAATATTATTGCAGACGAGTGTTTATTGTCCTTACATTTCATCATTCAAAACGTTTAACATTATCTTATTTTTATTCAGTTACAGCAATAGCGATGCCTTTATCCATATTAGAGAAGCTGGAACGGAACGTATCAGTGATACTTTTGATGCATATGTGGATTTTCTGCACGAGGGCGCCCTCTGGTGTCCAGTATGAATGAAACCCATTCTATTTTGCGTAAAAATTGAAAAAATAAGAAAAAATAAGCAGACATGAACTAAACCACACTTTTTCCAGTGTACAGAGGTTTACGGGAGTGTTTTGTTAATTTGTTGCAAAAAAAAAAAAAAACCACATTGAAGTGGCAAGATATCAGAACCAAACCGAAAACCGTGGTTAAAAACCGAGGTACGTGTTGAACTGTGGACTAACTGTATTGTTGCATCCCTAGAACATATCCTCACAAAAGGCAAACAAACCTTGCTAGAGTTTGTGGTTGTTAGAGTGGTCTTGGAGGTTGAATCAAAAGAACTCACTCCAAATTTGGCCACTGTTCGGACCAAGTCTGTGGGATTTATTTATTACTTATTTTAAGTCATTTGGAACAATGTTTCTCAACTTCAGTCCTCAGAACCCACCCTCACTGAATGTTTTCGATGTATTCCTGTTTAACAGACTGAGAAGCTTATGAGTTGAATCAGGTAGTTTAATTAGTGAGATATCATTATCAGCATTCTCAACATTCTAGAAGGTGGGGTGCTGAGGACTGGCATTGAGAAACACTGATTTAGAAAACACACTTTTCAGAAAAAAAACATGTTTTGTGGTACAATATGTCAAAAAAAAAGTATGTGTACTTGCACTTTAAAAGTTACTTTTTGAGTTATGGGTTTGGAATGACATGAGGGTGCGTAATTAATGAGAGAATTTTCATTTTTAATTTTCACTTTAATCAGACAATACATTTGGCTTGTGTGCAATATTTATAGAAGGTTTGTGAAATAATTATGAACTTAAGTATGTGCAATTGTAGCAGTGATGTTATCAGTTATCATTGTAGGAGGTCTTTAATTTTACAACAGAAAAAAACAGAATCGTGACACAGCCTATTGGGATTTGTTAAACTTTAAAAGGCTATAAAGCTAAACCAGTGTGTATGAATATTTATGTCAGGTGATTGCTTAGTATGTACTGCTGAATTATGACAGTGTTTACTTTATGGTTTTTGCATTGTTACATGTTGTAGATGGGTGTAGGATGGAATATTTCATATCTTTTTGAATGTGCAGTTAAAAGTAGTAAAAATGAATATTTCAAAATAAGAAATTAAAAATCCAGCATTATGCATGTTTTTTCCCTTGGACATTCTTGGTAGTTTAGTTACACAAACCTTATTTGGCATTTAGGTCAACATAAACTCTTATGGCTTCTCCCTGAGTTGCCCATCATCGGAAGGAAAGATTACAAAACATATTCTACATAAAGATTTTTGCCAAAATAAGAGTCCTGATTTATCCTTGTTTAGTTCAGACTTGTTTAAAATAAAATAATCCCGCATTATGCATGAATTTTTCCAATTGGACATTCTTGGTATTTTAGTTAAACTTTATCTGCCATTTAATTCAACATATAATTCATGGCTTCTCCATGGGCTGCCCATCCTTGAAAGGAAAGATTACAAAACGTATTCTACATAAAGATTTTTAGCCAAAATAAGAGTGCTGATTTATTTCAGACTTGTTTAAAATTAAAAATCCTGCATTATGCATGAATTTTGTCCAATGGACATTCTTGGTAGATTAGTTACACAAACTTTATCTGCCATTTAATTCAACATAAACTTTCATGGATTCTCCCTGGGCCATGCTATTACCAGACGGAAAGATTGCAAAACATATTAAATATAAAGATTTTTAGTCAAAATAAGAGTGCTGGTTTATTTCAGACTTGTTTAAAATTAAAAATCCTGCATTATGCATGAATTTTGTCCAATGGACATTCTTGGTAGTTTAGTTACACAAACTTTATCTGCCATTTAATTCAACATAAACTTTCATGGATTCTCCCTGGGCCATGCTATTACCAGACGGAAAGATTGCAAAACATATTAAATATAAAGATTTTTAGTCAAAATAAGAGTGCTGGTTTATTTCAGAGTTGTTTAAAATTAAAAATCTTGCATTATGCATGAATTTTTCCTTTGGACATTCTTGGTATTTTAGTCACACAAACTTTATCTGGCATTTAATTTAACATAAACTTTCATGGCTTCTCCCTGGGCTGCCCATCATCGGAATGAAAGAATACAAAATATAAAGATTTTTAGTCAAAATAAGAGTCCTGGTTCATTTCAGACTTGTTTAAAATTAAAAATCCTTCATTATGCATTAATTTTTCTATTGGACATTCTTGATATTTTAGTTACACAAACTTTATCTGGCATTTAAACTCTTATGGTTTCTCTCTGGGCTGCCCATCATCAGAAGGAAAGATTACAAAACACATTCAGTATACAGATTTTTAGTCAAAATGAGAGTGCTGGTTTATTTCAGACTTGTTTAAAATTAAAAATCCTGCATTATGCATTAATTTTTCCCTTGGACATTCTTGATATTTTAGTTACACAAACTTTATCTGCCATTTAATTTAACATAAACTCTTATGGCTTCTCCTTGGGCTGCCCATCATTGGAAGGAAAGATTACAAAACACATTTAATATAAGGATTTTGTCAAAATAAGAGTGCTGGTTTACTTTAGACTTGTTTAAAATTAAAAATCCTGCATTATGCATGCATTTTTCCTTTGGACATTCTTGGTATTTTAGTTACACAAACTTTATCTGGCATTTAATTCAACATAAACTCTTATGGCTTCTCCCTGGTACATCCCATCATTGGAAGGAAAGATTACAAAACACATTCAGTATAAAGATTTTTAGTCAACATAAGAGTCCTGGTTTATTTCAGACTTGTTTAAAATCCTGCATTATGCATAAATGTTTTTCCATTGTGTCACATCACATGAGGAGGAAGGTGAAACACGACGATGAAATGCAATGTAAAGTCTTTAATATAATCCACACAGGTAAATCCACAAAAGGGAGACAGCAACACGCGTATTCATTGACGAGACCAGACAACAAACACTGAACTAAAAGCAACTTGGCTAATGATAGACAGACAGGTGCAGGTGATTAACTAATAATGACAATAACAAGGACAGGAACCAGGGGTGTGCCAGCTGTGTCGGCAGCGGTTGTTGCGCAGGATGGAAATGCCTTTTGCCTTGCAAAAAATAAATGGGTTTTTTTTGTTATTGTACTGAGTTTCATCTTTAAAATATGTTCTCTACATGTGATCAACATATGTCAATACTTTTATGGACAGTTTTTGGAGTCAGTCATGGCGTCTTTCAGCTACAAGTGAAACGCGAGGTCGGGGTCTGAAGTTCGCAATATTAAAAGAATATTTGACTTAAATAAAATAACCCAGCATGTTTGGTAAAAACATTTAACCCAATCAGCTGGGTCAAAATAACCCAGTGTGTGTTCTGTCCAATATTTACCCAGCGCTGGGTTGCCAAATAACCCAAGTTGAGTTGTTTTTAACCCAGCATTCTTTAGAGTGTAGCAATCGCAAACTGTACGTGCATTCACGAGTGAGTGGTGTTCCAGCGAATGATGTAGGATGTAGGTGAATGCGGTAATAAAACAAAACAAAACAAAACCGGTCATGAACTAAAAAAAAAAAAGTACAAAAGGAGGATTTGTAAAGACAAATGTCAGAGGATTTCTATATGAGCCAAGAGGAGACTGGTTTTCCTTTGCTGCAAACAAAACTTGGTTCTCGCGAGACTAGCATATTCTCACTGGAGATTACGTTACGCCTACGTCCTGGAAAAGCCACTCTCGCATGTACATGTGTAAAGCAGTTAGCGAAATATAGAGATTACAGTTTAGAAAGTTTTAAATATGATATTTTTCAAAAACAAATGCTTTGTTTCACTTTAAAAGGCCTTTATTAACCCCCTGGAGCCATGTGGAGCACTTTCTATGATGGATGTATACACTTTATTGGACTTCAAAATCTGCTTAGAAGAGTCAGTACATTTTTAATATATGTGACCCTGGACCACAAAATCAGTCTTAAGTCGCTGGGGTTTATTTGTAGCAATAGCCAAAAATACATTGTATGGGTCAAAATTATTGATTTTTCTTTTATGGCAAAAATCATTAGGAAATTAAGTTAAGATCATGTTCCATTAAGATATTTTGTAAAATTCCTACTGTAAATGTATGAAAACATTGTTAAGAACATTATTTGAAGGTGATTTTTTTTAGATTTTTTTGCACCCTCAGATTCCAGATTTTTAAATAGTTGTATCTCGGTCAAATATTGTCCTATCCTAACAAACTATACATCAATGAAAAGCTTATTTATACAGCTTTCATGTGATGTATAAATCTCAAAATGACTCTTACGACTGGTTTTTTTGATCCAGGGTCACATATAACTCTGATTGTATTCATCTGAAAGAAGAAAGTCATATACCTAGGATGGCTTGACGCTGAGTAAATCATGGGATAATTTTCATTTTTTGGTGAACTATCCATTTAAGGCATATTGTCTGATTATATCACATCTTTACAAAATCAGAGACGAATTTACCTGCCAAAAAAGCAATGAAAATCTCAACTGTGGTGAGAGCGTTAAACTTCAACAAGTCAATTTACAGAAAAACTAAATAACTGAATTTACGGAATTGAAATTTTCATGATGAATAGCACTACTGCTAATAAATACTAATTAAATACAAACAAACAAATAAAAAAAAAGTGTCAAAATGATCTATTGTTTCATTGTTTTTCTGGTAAAAATACTGAAAGATTTTTCAAACCATTTTAATTAAATTAACGTAATGAAGGCACGTTTCTACTGTTCACTTTAATATTTTGAAGGCAAATGAGCTGTTGAACAGTTGTCACACTTAATGAAAAATGTTGGTAGCAATGTGATTTTAGTTAGTTACTAACTAACTCCAGGTGGAATGTCAAAGCATTGAACTTTTAAAAAAGTTTCAACAAGTCAGTCTCTTGACAGCACTTGGTCGCTATGAATACTGCATGGAAACGAACGGCATGATGATTTTTCAGATTGCCTTTTGTACTGGGAAATAAGAGCAAATAGTTTTGGAATGGGGTGAGTGAATGAGGGTGAATAAATAATGATGGGTAAATTATTCCTTAAAAATCCTCATAGCTCAGAGCTGTGTGAACCTTTATGTGTTAATTAGCGGAAACTCTTCTATTGTTGGTTTTCTGACTATTTGACAAGGAGTTCTTTTGAACCATAGCTCAGAGACACATGACTTGGAATTCAGTGGTCACTCAGTAATTGCAAACCTCCCAGCACAGCAGCTCTAGACTCCTCAATTCCTTCCATCGTGCTTCACAGACAAGATGGGCTTTTGATGTTGGTATGCACTATATTCTTTGTTTCCAACATAAGGCGGTGCACATAGCATAACCACAGACGTTATCACATGCAAGAGGTTCCTGCAGATTCATAGCAGTCACCAAAGAGTTATTGTTGTCATCTTTTTTTCCCTCTTTAACAGAGTGCCCTTGTGCTGGTCTTTGTAGGGTATTCACTTCCTTTTTGAAAATCAACAGCGCTGAACTTCTTCTATTTATAAACTGTTTAGTCCATTTTCAGAGTGTATGCATAAACAGTTTTCCTGACTGTAGTCAGACTGATGTCCTAGTTCCTGAGTTTGTAGTAAATAATTTTAACTAAAGCAGAGTTTCTGTTGTTTTTCTTTTTTAATTCCAATTTTAAATTTTTAAAGCCTTTTTTCAGTATCTGCATAAATAAAAAGAATACCTTAGGTCCATACAGAAACCCACACAATCTCAAAATAAAACATGCATCTCAGACTCTTATTTAATTAAACAGGCTGGAATACACATTCGACTGAAAAACGATTTAAATAAAATGTATACAAACCTTTATTTCAATGAAGAAGGGCAAATCGGTAGTGCTAAGAACCGCTCACTCCTGTAGTGGACTCAAAAAGCCCATGCTCCGACTGACTGTAACTCAGCAGCTGTGTTATTTCATCAGAGACAGGCTCAACCCAGCTGTTGTGTAGAAAAAAAATTAACCCAGCATTAAAAACTACCCAGCACCTGTTTAAAAAATATTAAAAGTAACCCAATAAAATGACCCAAACCAGCATTTGGTTTGAAAAAAATAACACAGCACCTGGGTAAAAATATTAAAAATGACCTAACGGGCTGAACCCAGCATTTGGGTTAAAAAAAATAACCCAGCATTTTATAGAGTGTAGAGATTACAGTTTATAAAGTTTTAAATAGGGATATTTTTCTTACACAAACACCTGGATTCACTTCAGAAGGCCTTTATTAACCCCCTCGAACTCTGTGGAGCACTTTTTATCAAGGTTGGATGCACTTTATTGGTTTTCAAAATTTCAACACCCATTCACTGCCATTATAAGAGCCAGGGGGAAGGATGCAGGATTTACTTTTTAAACAACTTTCACTTAGAAATTGCTAGTAAATTTCACAAGTAATTAAAAAGAAACAGCACAGAACACATCGATTAAATGTGAATGTGAAATATGTATATATTATAACGTTCCGAAGTAGTCAGAGTAGCTTGCAGCTTAGAAAGCTAGTTTCAAGGTAGATTCTGCAACACTCATTTGGTTTGTTATTCCAAAGGGAGGAGCAGCAGAATCAATGTTCAGTCTTCCTGCATCTTGTTAAGATTTTGAAGCCCAAGCCTGGATCCGGTGAAGCATAGTCTTGAATAAGAATCACCTAGCTAATGACTCTTTAGGAAATCCATTGTATACACTCCACCTTGTCACGTTCACTGCATTTGCAGCCTTTGATGGCTTATACATTTTGCGTTGAAGAGTACTTGAGATTTCAAGATTTTAAACGCAGAATGCGGTCTCCGACGAGTTAAAAGATGGCACGCAGATGCAACGGGAGATGCGTGTACTAGCGTTCCAGTTGTCACTATCACTTCCAGCCTGCCACATGCAGGCTTTGTGGTGGTTAAAATTGCCCCATGACCAGTTTTAAAATCACTGATCCCTGACACATTCCAATTCGGAATGAAGAGTCAGTCCCGATAACAATCCCCCAGTGACATCTAACTAGTGCAGAAGTGAAGTAGTGCCACGAATGAGAAGCAATGAGCTGCTGTGGGCAGAGCTTTTGCAAATGTCTTTGATGCATAATAATCTTTTCAATACCACAAGCTTCTGTGGAGGAGCATTTTGTAGTCTGAATCTGAATACTGAACAGGCAGTTTGGCCTTTTTAATTGTAGTGATATATCTGAATTTAGAAGCACTGGTGCACGCCTTATTCATTTGGTGCCTTGGTACCCTAGAGCCACTTGAGTGTTTCATTAAATAAATCAGCGGAGCGGGATTCCTGTAGCCTCAGTTAATAAAGGAAAAGTGTAACATTGTCAGCTTTAGGATTTCAATGAATATATTTTACATATTGAACAAGCCATACAAAGCCACATGTTTATGGCAAGTGCTGTGAAGAAGTTGACATTTTAACTCTCAGAAATGTGCTTCCTGACAATTTCTACCATGAAAGCCTGCTTTTTTTGGTGCTTCTACATAAATGAGCTCAAAAGGGGGTCATAATTGTCAGAGCACAGCCCCTTTGGATCATCTTATGATTTCATGCTTTGTTCAGAGGAAATTTGTTATGGCACTTGACCGCCACCGAGTTTCCAGCACATTCCTTTATGCCACCATTTCCCTTCTGGGATTTGGCCCGCAGTGTGAGCCTACACATTTTGTACAGGGCTTCTACGGCTCTTAAATTGGAGCAGAAAGTCTTAAATTCATAGTCGTGCCATTAAATGTTGCACGCACGGTATCTTTCTCAGTATTTTTCTGTGGGTTTCCAATACAAATATCTAAACAACCTTGAATCAAGATGCATTTACTTGAGATGCAAAGTGATAAGAAGTCTTGTTTTCTCAGAAATTGAACTAAATTAACTATGTTTGTGCTTAGAACAAAAACAAATATCTATCATTTGGTTCTAAAAACTGTTTTTCTCTTTGAATTGAGTTGATTTTATTGTTGAGATATTTGTTCTCGTTTTAATCAGAAACTC
This sequence comes from Labeo catla, assembly GCA_012976165.1. NCBI lineage: Eukaryota > Metazoa > Chordata > Actinopteri > Cypriniformes > Cyprinidae > Labeo > Labeo catla. The sequence goes on from VONZ01000071.1 coordinate 516,468, forward strand.
ATTTCATGTTGATCAATTTCTAAAAAACAGGACTTCTTATTTCATGTAATTTTCCTTCTCAATTTATCTTGATTTATAGGAATATTTAGACATTTGTACTGGAAAACTATTCTTTATTTTGTATATAAGCTTTTTAAAAACAACCTGTATGCATGTCTTTATTCTGTTTAACATGAAAGAGATATATTTAAGAACATGGTAACCAAACAGCTGACAGTAGCTACTGACTTTCATTGCATGGCTGGGTAAAATATATACATTTTCATGAATCTGTGTTGATTCTTAAATCCCAAGAATCCCTAGTCTAGCCTGTTTTCCGTTAATGAAAGGAACATTGTAGCGCACATCCCATCCAATAAATTGCAATAAGCTTTGTGCTTTGTCACTTTGATATGGCATGTTAAGCGATTAATCGCGATAATTAAGTTTGCCTAATATATGTGTGTGTACTGTGTATTTATTATGTATATGTCAATACAAACACATTCATGTATATATTTAAGAAACATTTATGTTATATATAAATACAATATTTTGCACAATATACATATATATATAATGTATTTCTCTTAAATATGTACATTAATTTGTGTGTATTTATATATACATAATAATTACAGACAGTACACACACATTTATAAGGCAAACTTAAACTTTTATTTTGTATGTGATTAATCGCGATTAATCGTTTGACAGTCCTAAGTCTCAAATTTTAAATTCTGTCCATTTTATTACAGTTTTTAAACAATAAATGCCATTTTGGTTCTGTTTATGAAATGTCAGATCGCTGTGCCACATGAACTGATCGTCTACTCCACTTTAATAACAGCTTCAGCATGAAATAAACATGAATGAACATCCAAAGGTATGTTTCAGAGCAGGTTTTCGAAAAATATCTCTTTTGCAGTTTGCAGTGTAGCTATCCTTCAATTTAAACAGCCTCCAATTGGTAATCAAAAGTTGTTAATCAAAAAAGTGCATGGTATTGCCTCTCAAAAGAAAGAGTTGATTCTGAATCGCCTTAACAAGACATCATATTTTCAAATCTTTTGCCTGTTACCGATGTACATCACTCGGTAACATATTAGCATAATCCCCGCCTGCCTACGAATTACAAACAGTCTGACCTGCCCACAAACACTTCTGCTAGTTAGTGTGTTTACATTGTTTCAAGAAGACGCTGAGTTCAGCACCGTGAAAGCAAGTTTGTTTTGTTTTCATTGCTGAAAGATGATGATGCGAAAAATCAGTGGTTATAATTAGTTTTTCCCACGATACCACAGCAATTCGATTCTTTTGTTGTGTTTATCATTTTACCAAAGACTGCTTCTCTAATCTTGGCAAGTTTAACACCGGATTTGCTAACCGCTTGCCAATGAAAGATAAGTCCATACCTTCTTTATTTGGACTAACAAGCATCTCCGAACCACAACCTGTAAGTACGATTGATACGTTAGTGTACATTTTCAATTGAGTGCTCAAAATATCACATTTTTTGTGCTAATATGTGACACATACCTAGTGCAGCTTTAGGTTTCCAGGTAAACCACAATATTACTTTATTACTGAAATAGTTATGATAATTTGTTGTGAACCCACTATTTCCGAAGAATGTGATTAATGTAGACTGTCATTGTGCTAATTACTTCGTTTAATAATAAATAAGGTAGACATATTTTGGTTTACAAACTGTATTCTTTCATCATTTAGTCACGTTAGCACTCGGCTAATGTATTCACTGTTATTGTCTTGTAAAGTGTGTACAGTTTAGCAACTAAACTTCAGCTGTGTGCATGATTCGCTTGCATAAATGTTAAAGAAAATGTTTTTTATGGTATTATTTTAAGAATGGAAAAGGTGTAAAGGTGCATGGTAGCGCTCACTAACTTGCTCAAGTACTCCTCCTGTACCAAATAACAACAGACTTGGCCAGCTGACCAATCGGAGCAGAGAAGGCTTTTGAAAGGGAGGGGTTCAAATGCATAGTTTCAAAATCATTGACAAATAACTCTAATATTAAATGTATATTCTGAGAAAAGTACAATGTTTTCTGACCTTAGATGCATTTATACCTGCTGTAGGGGACTCCAACACAATATTAGGACACCTTAAAAAACCATATGACCTGCTCTTTAAAAGATAGAGTACAACTTACTGAAATCCATATCCTGTCTCATGTAATCGTTCAATCAGCATTTTAACAGCACTATATTTCACAGTATTCCAGTTTATAAACAATGTCACGTAATGCCACATTTACGTCAGATAAAAAACATTTGGTATATAACTCTAGAGAGGAGCATTTTGCTAAATATATGCACCATATAACATTTATTATAATATTTCTTGTACTTCAGTGTTTAATTGTTTGAATAAAATCATCAAGTTTATATTACAGCCACCATTTAAATGTTTATATATAAAAAAATGGACTAGAAATAAGAAATATAGTTATGTAATTGTAACTTTATTATTAGAAAAAACTTCACTGAGTGTAATTTAAGAGTTTGTAGGCAAATTAGTTAATTTCAACCTTCAATAATATAGTAATGTATTTTACAACATTAGTTGAGTGATTTTTTTTTCCTTGAGATAATTTGGCATGTACTGTACCTGATATATATTTAAAATAATCGATATTGAATAGAATTTAATCAAATTGGAAACTGAATTGCAATCTTGTGAATTTATTCTAATCATGAAATTTGTCGTGAAATCGTGAGACTCAGCCCTAAAAAATACCATGACCAGCACCTGTTTGAATGTTTACATTCTTTAAAATATCATCTTTTATGTTCAGCTGAAGAAAGAAACTCATGCAGGTTTGGAGCGACATGACGGTGAGTAGATGATCATAATGAAATGATAACAAATAATCATGAGTTTTTATTTATTTATTTATTTATTTATTTTAGTACATTACTTGCAATTTCAAGGATGAATCTTTGCTTTGATGATATATAAATGCTACATACATTTTATATGTATTCTCCCCGCATGTGACATTCACCTTATAAAAGATTATGGGGGGGAAAAAAAAAAAAAAAAAAACTTTGGGCAGTGTGGAATATCTGTTGGTATCATGACAGCTTAAGTCAAGTGGGCTGTGAAAGACTGCCATCTCTAAAAATCTTCTCCCACTGGTAATCTCCCCATCTCGTCAGACTGCTGCTGAAGCCTCTTCATCCTTTTGTCATTCAGCATTACTTAAAACAGAATGAAATTTCCTTTATTTTTACTCAGACTGACACAAAAGCATGGCGCTTTTTTCTGTTCCCTGCTATCACATACATTTTTGAAATGGCTGCAATGGGAAAAAGTGATAGTGACATAGTCAAGCTGTGCTAAACTGCACTGTACAACCTCCTTAGGAACCATCTTAACAAACACTATCACGGCATACTCCCTAGATAGATCATCTAGTTTTGCCCCACTTATTTAGTCTGGCGTGACAAAATTGGTCAGCGGAGCAGGAAACACAGATTGATGTGGACGCATGAAAGGATTGTAAAGATATTCTTAAAGATTTGTTGTAAAAATCCAGTTTTAGTATGTGAAGAGTTTGACTTGTTTGCTTGGTCTTGTCAGTTATGTCAAGTACAGATGGTTTACGACACCATATGCCTCTCCAGGATGCTTAAACGTGAATATATGTTTATTATCCTATATTATGTTGTTTGAACATTAACGTGTGTTGGCAGTGTATGTACACATCTACGCTATAATGATAAAAATCCATGCAGTGGTTTTTAATTAATTTGTAAAAATAATATCCCCTTTTTCAAATCGAGCCATTCTCAGATGTCGTCACACCGACAGAGGGCGATCGCCTTTCCTAATAATGTGCTAGTTAGCAAGATTAGCGGCTAAACGCGGCTAAATGCGGCTAAAGTAAACAGGCTCGTCACTCCACAAAGAGAAGAGAGGGGCGGGGCGAGCAGAGCTCATTAACATTAACACCAGAACAGGATGATTTGATAGGTAAAAACTTAAAAAACTTACACTACCATTGAGAAATTTTAACCAAAGCATGTTATAGACTTTTTATTAAGACCCTAAAGAATCATATCAACTTGTAGAAAATGTAGAAATTTTGAAGGCCTCCCTGACACTCCCCGTCTACCATTGTTTAGACAAACATATAAAATAGTATAAAAATGCAAGATAAAATTGTTTACAAACAGCTGATGCATAAACAAGCCTTTAAGAGTTTTATAATGTGTTTTTTCCCCGTTCACATCACTGACAGTGTTTATATTCATATGGAGATTGGTATTCAATATTCATGCAAAGCTCTTGGTGAATTTTTGAGAGGGCTTCATACATGTGACCCCTTTCTGCAGGTCTGAATTCTCACAGCATGCATCTAAATAATTGGAATTCTGTTTGGTGGTAAAAATGATACTCGGTTAATTTCCCAGAAGTCATTGTACGCTCGTATCTAGTGTATAAAAAAAAAATCAGATCGAATTATGTGGGGTTTAAATAAAACATACATATTCTATTTCATTCCTGGTCCACAATAGGCTTTGAGCAGCCTTATAATGCATGGTGTAATTTTTAATTTTTTGGCGTTTTTTCAATCATTAAAGTTGCAAATGTTTACGATTTAATACTAAACATATATAATTCAATTGAACAGCGATACCGAAAAGACAAAAAAAAGTGCGGTTCCACTTTCATCCGTCTTTCTGCATCAGCATTCCATCTAAAAGTAATGCATTTCTAACATTAAACAAAAAAGTACTTTCTTCAAACGACTCGAGGCTTACAGAGCTATGCTTCATGCTGCCATTCTAATGGAGAATTTTACTTGAAACTTTTTAAAAAAAAAGAGAGAGGAAAAAAAGGCATGAAAGTGAAAGCTGTTTTGCTTCACAGGCTGCTGCTCTCGTGGGTTTACTGAGACATACGCATGCTGCTTTTTTGTCCGCTGAAATCTTGCGTGGGCCTCCATCATTATAGTTGACATGTGATGTGATGTAAAACAAGCAAATAATTTGCACCACTGTCTCTCTAGTTCGCAGAGAATCTGAGATTAAAGCGCATCCAGCTGGTGGATTCAGGAAAGCAACTTTCTTAATTGTTTGATTCTTAAAGAAGTGGGGCTTCTGGCTCAAGCTGAGTGTGTGTGTGTGCTGGAGGTGGAGGGGGTGCGGAGGAGGTTGTTCTTAGGTGAAGAAACATACTAACAACAGATGGCATGCAAGGTTTGTACATTTGACTCCCTTGATCTCGTGTCTAAAAGTTTGATTGGCTCATTATTTACTGTGCAGATTGTCTCTACTGCCTTTCTGTTCTTACTGCCGAGATGATCAAATGAGCTTTCTTGAATCTTTTATTGCATTTTGCTCATTATTGTCACATAGCCACAATCTTAAAAAGGGACAAAACAAATCGTAGACAGCCCATAGTCCGTATTAGGAACATTTTCAAAAAGATTAGGGAAAAACAGATACTGTATGCTAGTTGTATAATGTTGTTTGCCATAAACCACATGAACTCGTTATGAGTTGGCTTTTAGTCCATGTCCATTAGCATTGAGGTCATTATAGTTCATTCCTGATTTGACTAAGTTCACTTTTAACTAGTGCTGTCAAACGATTAATCACGATTAACTGCATCTCAAATAAAGGTTTTTTTTTTTTTTTTACATAATAGATGTGTGTGAATTGTCTATATTTACTATGTATATATAAACACCCACATACATGTACATATTTAAGAAAATATATTATGTTTATATATTAAATATATATATATATATATATATATAATATCAATTATATGAGTATAAATATATACCTGTAAATACAAGTAAATACGTATGTGTATGTGTGTGTATTTATGTATACATAATAAATAAACACAGAATACACATGTATATTATTTAAACAAAAACTTTTATTTTGGATGTGATTAATCGCGATTAATCGTTTGACAGCACTGCTTTTAACAGATCTTCATGTTATTAATCAAACAATCAGTCAGTCAATCAATCAATCAATCAATCAACAATATTTGTGTTACTATATAAAACTAAAACCAAAAAAAAAAAAATGTTACTTGAAATTGTTAACTGAAATTAAATATAATATAAAAACTTAAATAAAAAGATGATATGATACACAGAAATAACTAAAACTGAATAAAATTGAATAAAAACAATATAGACATGTTTAAAAATAACAAAAAATAATACAAATGACGAACACACAAATAACTTATTTTTAACAAAAATTAACCAGAAGAGAAGCAGTAAATATAATCGAATTCAGAGGTGGACAGTAGTGAAGTGTTCCCCTTCAGTCGTTTCACTACGACGTTACATATGGGAACTCGCTTGAGAGTCCAATCATCTCCAAGCCTTATTCAAAAGGCCAATGAACATTCATGAACATTGGCGAGTGGTATTTGCATGCCGAGCCACTCCCCCGTACATACGGGTATATAAGATGGCGGCATGCAACCACTCATTCAGATTTTCGCTTCGGAGCCTCGTCTCGAGCCTGAAAAAAAAAAAAAGAGTTCCTGTGAGTTGCGCTCTCTCTCTCACCGCTGGCGTGCTGCCAATACTAAAAGAGCTTACTCTAAAAAAGCGTTTGGCAGCCGCCAGCGAGATCCTGCGGGCGGCCGTTTTCACGGCCAGAAAAAGCCTCTTGCGATCCAGCGAGCCTCCCCGTTTGAGTGCACAGTTGTGCCGCGGTCCTCCCTGGGCAAACCGGGATCTAAAAGAGCTAATTTCTCACGGCTGTCGAGGGCATTTTTCCCGGGATGTCTCTCCGGCCGTGCGCTTCTGGATGTGGTAGTTTCCTCGCCTCGCTGGACGGACATGATCACTGCCTCACGTGCCTGGGCCGAGAGCACGCTGAGGCAGCGTTCACGGATGGTTCGTGCGTTCACTGCGAACGCATGACCATGGCCGCGTTAAAGTCCCGCCGCTCGTTCGCGAGTAGGCTCCCATCGTTGTCTTCCCGCGACAAGTCGTTGAGCCGTCAAGGTTTTTCGGCTGCCGCGGCGAAGCACTTGGGGGACATACAGGTGACTATGCAGAATGCTCCGTCGGCCAGTAAAGCCCCGCGGACTTCTGCATCACCGCGCGGTCCCGTCGAGTGTCCAAAGCAGTTCGCTTCCCCGCACGCCGGGCCGAGTGTCTCCTTTGGTGCTCCACAGGAGGTTGAGATGTCTGCTACAGCATCAGAGGGGGAGTCGGAAGATGAAGCGGACGTCTCGGCAGGTCGGCGCCCCTCTGCGGTCGCCGCCCCGTCTGAGGTGGACGCCGAACTTTCGGCTATGCTCCTCCGAGCCGCCAAGGAGATCGGTCTGGAGGTGCCCAAAACATCTCTGGCCGATCCTTCAAGGCTGGACGATTGGTTTCTGGGGAGGTCACCCGCGGCACAGCCACGCTCCCCCCCAGTACCTTTCTTCCCGGAGGTGCACGAGGAGCTGGCGAGGACGTGGCGGACCCCGTTTTCGTCTCGCTCCAGCTCCTCTCCCTTCGCTACCCTCGACGGCGGGGCAGCCAGGGGTTATGTGGCGGTCCCTCAGGTTGAGCGCGCGGTCGCGGTGCATCTATGCCCGCGGGGCGCTGCCGCCTGGCGGGATCAGCCCCATCTCCCCTCCAGGGCGGGTGAGCTTTCGTCCGCTCTCGCGGGCAGGGCTTACCACGCCGCTGGACAGGCTGCCACTGCCCTGCACGCCATGGCGACCCTGCAGGTCTACCAAGCCCAGGCGTTAAAACATCTGCACGAGGGTGGCCCTGTCCAAGGGGTTATGCAGGAACTCCGTGCCGCCACCGACTTCGCGCTACGGGCGACGAAGGTGATGGCACGTTCCCTTGGCCAGGTGATGTCCACAGTTGTGGTTCAGGAGCGACACCTATGGTTGACCCTGGCTCAGATGGCTGACGTCGACAAAGCTCATTTTCTCGACGCCCCCATCTCCCAGGGCGGCCTATTCGGCGACACCGTCGAGGACTTTGCCCAGCAGTTCTCGGCGGTCCAGGAGCAGACGGAGGCGCTAAAGCATATCCTCCCCCGTCGAGACAGTGCCACCACGTCCGCGGGGCCTCAACCTCCGCCTGCCCGTCGCCGAGGGCGCCCCCCTGCGGCTCCTAAAATACCAGCTCCGTCCCCTGCCGAGCCTAGACTGGCAGCCCGACGTCGAGCTGGCCGCGGGAGAGCGGCGCCGCCCGCGCCTCAGGGACCAGCCATGAACACCCGCAGCAGAGCTGCGAAGCGTCCCTGACACGGGCAACCCAGAGATGAAGGAGATTGCTCTCTTGGGGACGACAACATTTACGTCCCCTCTCCCGGTGGAGGGCCGGGAGCCGCTGTGTGCAATTGCACAGAAAGAGCCAATTTCCTCACCTCTGGGGTCCCGACCCCGAGTTCCCTTCTTGAGCGACGCCTTGCCTCCTCGGATCCGGACTCGGAGGTCGATATCGCCAGCGCGGGAACCAGGGAAGAAGGTAAGCGCTGCCCAGTGCAGTCAGACTTTTCTCCAGGACGTTCTTCCTTCTGGGATCAGTCCCCTTCCCCTTCCCCCCCCAGGCTGCCCCACTGCGGTCACGTCGGTCAACGTCCCTTTGATACCCCTGGCGACCAGGCTGGGAGCCTGGCTTCAGCTTCCCAGCCCCTCGCAGTGGTTGATTCGGACGGTACGTCTCGGCTATGCGATTCAGTTCGCCAGGCGTCCGCCCAGGTACAGAGGCGTCCTTTTCACTTCTGTCCACTCGGACACACATGCCGCTGTGCTTCGTGCGGAGGTTGCAGTCCTACTGGCGAAGGATGCAATCGAGCCTGTCCCTCCAGCCGAGATGAAGTCAGGGTTCTACAGTCCCTACTTCATCGTGCCCAAAAAGAGCGGTGGGTTAAGACCCATCCTGGATCTTCGAGCCCTGAATCGGTCCCTTCTCAGGCTGCCGTTCAAGATGCTCACGACGAAGCGCATGCTAACATGCATTCGTCGCCAGGATTGGTTCGCAGCCATCGACCTGAAGGACGCGTACTTTCACGTCTCGATTTTACCTCGACACAGACCCTTCCTACGGTTTGCTTTCGAGGGTCGAGCGTATCAGTACAAAGTGCTTCCATTTGGCCTGTTCCTCTCTCCCCGTGTCTTTACGAAGGTCACGGAAGCTGCTTTATCCCCCCTTTGGCGGATGGGCATTCGCATTCTCAACTATCTCGACGACTGGCTTCTCATAGCTCACTCGCGGGATGTGTTGTGCGAACACAGGGACCTGGTGCTTCGGCACCTCAGCCATTTGGGCCTTCAGGTCAACCGAGAGAAGAGCAAACTCTCCCCAGTGCAGAGGATCTCTTTTCTCGGTGTGGAGCTGGACTCGGTCAACATGACAGCCCGCCTCACCAACGAGCGCGCGCAGTCAGTGCTGAATTGTCTGAACTCATTCAGACACAAGACAGCGGTTCCTCTCAAAACATTTCAGAGGCTCCTGGGGCATATGGCAGCTGCAGCCGCGGTGACGCCGCTGGGCTTGCTTCATATGAGACCGCTTCAGCACTGGTTACACGATCGAGTCCCGAGATGGGCATGGCACCGTGGCACACTTCGGATTGGCGTTTCCCTGCAGTGTCGCCGCCTGTTCAGCCCGTGGTCAGACCCGGCCTTTCTTCAGGCCGGAGTCCCTCTGGGACAAGTCTCCAGGCATCTTGTGGTTTACACGGATGCCTCTTCCACGGGTTGGGGTGCTGTATGCAACGGGCAAGCAGCCTCGGGTTCCTGGACAGGACCTCGACTGCAATGGCACATCAATTGCCTAGAGTTGTTGGCTGTGCTTCTTGCGCTGCGTCGCTTCCGACCGACGCTGCGCCACAAGCACGTGCTTGTTCGCACCGACAGCACTGCGACCGTAGCTTATATCAACCACCAAGGTGGTCTTCGCTCCCGTCGCATGTCACAACTCGCCCGCCATCTGCTCCTGTGGAGTCAGACGTGGCTGAAATCGCTACGTGCCGTTCACATTCCAGGAGAACTCAACCGTGCAGCCGACCAGCTCTCACGGCAGTCCACCCATCCTGGAGAATGGCGACTCCACCCCCAGGTAGTCCAGCTGATTTGGAGCCATTTCGGCAAAGCCCAGATAGATCTGTTCGCTTCCCCCGAATCCTCCCATTGCCAGCTGTTTTACTCCCTCAGCGAGGCTCCCCTCGGCAGGGATGCACTGGCACACAGCTGGCCTCCGGGGCCCAAGTACGCCTTTCCCCCAGTGAGCCTCCTTGCACAGACACTGTGCAAGATCAGGGAGGACGAGGAGCAGGTTCTGCTGGTTGCGCCATACTGGCCCACCCGGACCTGGTTTCCAGACCTCGTTTCCCTTGCGGCAGCCCCTCCCTGGAAGATCCCCTTGAGGAGAGACCTTCTTTCTCAGGGGATGGGCACAATTTGGCACCCGCGTCCCGACCTTTGGAACCTGCATGTCTGGCTCCTGGACGGGACGCGTCAGACCTCTCCGGCCTTTCACAGGCCGTGATAGATACTATCACTCAGTCTAGAGCTCCCTCTACAAGGCAGGCCTATGCACTGAGATGGGGTCTGTTCGTTGACTGGTGCTCCTCTCGTGGAGAGGACCCACAGAGATGTCCGATTGCAGTAGTGCTTTCCTTCCTGCAGGAGAAGTTGGAGCGCAGGCTGTCCCCTTCGACTCTCAAAGTGTACGTTGCTGCCATCGCAGCGTATCACGATGCAGTGGATGGAGCATCCCTTGGTAAGCACCAACTGGTCGTGAGGTTCCTTAGAGGTGCGAGGAGGGTTAATCCCCCTAGACCGCACCTCATACCCTCTTGGGATCTCTCCGTCACCCTCCAGGGTCTACGGGAGGCCCCATTTGAGCCACTCGCGTCAGTAGAGCTGAAATATCTGTCTCTTAAGACAGCGCTCCTGACTGCGCTGGCCTCCATCAAGAGGGTAGGGGACCTACAAGCTTTCTCTGTCGACGAAACGTGCCTGGAATTCGGGCCCGGTGATTCTCATGTCATCCTGAGACCCCGGCCCGGTTATGTGCCCAAGGTTCCCACCACGCCTTTCCGCGATCAGGTGGTGAACCTGCAAGCTCTGCCCCTGGAGGAGGCAGACCCGGCCTCTGCGCTGCTGTGTCCAGTCCGCGCCCTCCGTATATATGTGGACCGCACTCGGCACTTCAGACGCACCGAGCAGCTCTTTGTCTGCTTTGGAGGTCAGCAGAAAGGGAATGCTGTCTCCAAACAGAGGTTGGCCCATTGGGTGGTAGATGCCATCTCCCTGTCATATCAAAACCAGGGAGAGCCATGCCCCTTAGGTGTTCGTGCCCACTCCACAAGGAGTGTTGCCTCATCCTATGCGTTGGCTCATGGCGCCTCACTAGCAGATATCTGTAGAGCTGCGGGCTGGGCGACACCTAATACCTTCGCTAGGTTCTACAACCTTCGCGTTGAGGCCGTGTCCTCCCGTGTCTTAACATAGACATCAGGTAAGCGGGAGACCGGCTGGTGTCGGCTTGCTGCGCCACTCCTACTGGATCCGTGCGCTATATCCCTCAGTTGTTCCCTCCGGTGAACCTTGGGTCCTCCATGCCCCGCAGTCAGGCCTAGTGCGGAGTAGTGCTTGACTGTGCTCAGGTTGGGTCTCCTTCGCCCAGCAGGTTGTGGCAACATGTCTCAGTATTTTTCCAAGGTCAGCTAGAAGGCCGCTGTTTCCCTCATATATCTCTACAAGTTATAGATATATTGAATTATTTTTATTTCCACATGTAGAGATCTCATGTGCTCCGCCCCCCCAACTTCTGCTTCAGTAACAACTGGCATCCCTGTGGGGTCCCCTATTGGCCCTCAGGGCGTTGGGAAGGTTACGTTCATATCCATCTGCTGACACGTCCGCCTGTCAGCACGTGGGTTGTGCGTAACGCGGCGTTAGGGTCGTGGCCTTTTCCATGGGTCTGTTCCCATATGTAACGTCGTAGTGAAACGACTGAAGGGGAACGTCTAGGTTACGTACGTAACCCTCGTTCCCTGAAGGAGGGAACGGAGACGTTACATCCCCTGCCACGACCTGACGTCGCGCTGACGCCGGGCTGCTACTCGGCTCCTCAGCAAAAACCTGAATGAGTGGTTGCACGCCGCCATCTTATATACCCGTATGTACGGGGGAGTGGCTCGGCATGCAAATACCACTCGCCAATGTTCATGAATGTTCATTGGCCTTTTGAATAAGGCTTGGAGATGATTGGACTCTCAAGCGAGTTCCCATATGTAACGTCTCCGTTCCCTCCTTCAGGGAACGAGGGTTACGTACGTAACCTAGACGTTTTGATAGTGTAGATACAAAGATCCTTTATTGGCATTGATGGATCCATGAAGAACCTTTAACATCCATTGAACCTTTTATTGGACAAAAGTGGAAAAACAGTATTCTTTAGATGAATAAACAAACCTATAATGCCATTTAACGAAATCTTGATTTAGTTTTTGGGGTGTACTAGTATAAGTTTTCATGCTTGATTGTTCCAAAAATGCATCATTTTTCACAAATTTTAGATTATTGCAGCACCTCACTCCCACACCCTTAAAAATAAAGGTTCTTTATTGGCATTCATGGTTCCATGAAGAATCTTGATCATCAATGGAATCTTTCAAATGTAGAAAAGGTTCTTTATCGTCAAAAAGGTTCTTTAGATTTTTAAAATGTTCTTTTAAGAACTGTTCACTGAAAGGTTCTTTGGGGAACCAAAAATGGTTCTTCTATGGCATCACTGCAAAAACACACTCTTGGAGCTTTTATTTTTAAGAGTGGAAGTCTGTCTCGAACACACTGTTTTGTTTGTTTCATTGAAGCTCCTCCTTCAGAAACTCAAAATGTGCTCTGATTGGTTAGCTGACCCATTGTGTTGTGATTGGCGAACTGCTTAGAGCGTGTTTTGGAAATGACACGCCCCTTACCATAGCCACAAATTTCATCCGCTCAGCTGTAAATATTAACGATGGCATCAAATTTGCCATAATAATTCAAGCCGAATCAGACCCTGAGAATGTTTATGAATAAGAGGATCATGCAGGAATGGCGTAAACACAAATAAAGAGGTTTTAGAACCGGGGTGGAAGAAACAGTCTTCGACATAGCGACAATACACTACTAAACACTTCTCTAGTGCATCTCCATTATGCCTCGACTCTTTATAAGGCACCGGCAGCAGGAACTCTGAAGCGACTAACAGCGATGTCTTTATTTGCGGCATTTACAAACGTCAACAACTGGTGAATTGAGGTCGCTGTGATTGGAGCTGTTTTTGTTGTGTGTAGTGGGTTTCATGATAATGGAGATGGAATGTAAACACACAATTTACCCGACTGAAAAAGCATTGAAATCTGGCTAAATCTCTAAATCAACTTGCAGTGTTACATATTATTAAGGCTGAGAAAAGAACACAACGCTGCAGATAACAGGCAGCTAAATGCCGTTAACGCTGTTTTCCATGTTCGTGGAGTAAACATTTTTACACAGCTTTTTAAAAATGCTGGGTAGCCAGTGTTTCGTATGCGTTTGGCCAATAAGTGTACACTTACGTCACTGGTAGTTCCTATAGAAGTGTTTTAAATCAGTGGTTCCCAACCACATTCCTGGAGGCTGCCCAACACTGCATGTTTTCCATGTCTCCTTAATCAAACACACCTGATTCAGATCATCAGCTCATTAGCAGAGACTCCAAGCAAAGCCACTAGATGGCAAGCCTGCAACCATTAGCCGAAAAAGTGTAACGACTAAAGCTAATGCTTCCAGTCTGTCAGTACGTGCGAAAGGAGACCAGAGGCCATTTTCTTTGAATGGATGTCAATGGAAGAGACGCTTTACTACGCTGAATAAACAGCTTTTTAGAGGAAATGGCTTATCATTTAATGATTTGACAACCTATCTGCTAATCTTCAACATGTTTTACACTAAACAATACTTTTGGATTTAACTATTTTTAGAGTTTACTACGAAAAAAAATGCCATTTATTATAAGAGAAGTCACTGAGTTTTTGCGACAGGTGGGATTCAGCTTACGGCTCTTCTCATTCATTCCTATGGTATCTGTAAACAGCAATTGAGTGTCGCAAAACTCTGACTGAAATTCAAAGACTTCAAGGCTGTAATGTGATTGGTTTATAAGGAACATGTGACCCAAGTTAGCCGTTACTATCTCCAATAGTAAGTAATACAGTGTCAGACAAAGGAGAGATACAAAATGTGCAGTGTTGGGGGGGCTTTCAGGAACATGGTTGGTAACCACTGTTTTAGACCCTACAATCAGAGTTCCTAGAACTGAAACGGTTCCTAGTTCCTGTGGTGCGAACACGCCAAAAAACAGGTACTTCTGCCAATAGTTCTAGGAACTATAAAACTATGTGAGAGCCCCTATATTTGTATCTACAGCATCTACTATTTGTGCATCTACACTATTGAAATGAGTGACACTGTGAATTCACAATATCCAGCAGAAGCATACTGTAGTCAGAATGAGCCATTTATTGTGGTTCTTGTGGATTTTGAGCTTTGTAACCTTTCAGATCTTTTTCCACTTCCAGAACAACAATTTACAAATAATGTACTCACCCCCTTGTCATCCAAGATGTTCATGTCTTTCTGTCTTCAGTCATCAAGAAATTATGGTTTTTAAGGAAAGCGTTTCAGGATTTTTCTCCATATAATGGACTTCAATGGTGCTCCCGATTTTGAACTTCCAAAATGTAGTTTAAATGCAGCTTCAAAGGACTCTAAACGATCCCAGCCGAGGAAGAAGGGTCTTATCTAGCAATTAACGATCAGTCTTTTTTTTTTTCGAAAAATGAAAATTTAAATAATTTTTAAGCACAAAAGCTCGTGCAACACTACGTGCTATAGAATCACACCGAAAGGTCACGCACGACATAGGTGGAACTACAGACCCAATGTTTACAAAGCGAACACGCAAACACTAAGGAAGTGCAAGTAAGTCAAACGTTGTTTACAAACAAAAAGGTACAACGATGTCGGACGATTCTGAAGTTGTAGGAGAAAATGAGATGGAGTTTTTCGCCATACCCTTTCTTTTTGAGCCGGAGTACAGACGATGAACTTAGACAGAGAGAGGAGACTACTGCGGCGACACAAGTCTCTCAAGCCTCGGGCAGACCACATTCAAACAAGACATGGTGGTGCACATGTGGAAAATGCCAACCATTGTCAACAGAGCAGGAATCTCAATACTGTCAAGAGTGGACCATATCTATTCCATTGTCGGAAAGAATCAGCAAGTCAGGTGGTGAGTCGCACATGACCTTTCGATGTGATTCTGTAGTACGTAGCGTCGTGGATGCGCATCCCAGAGCTAGTGCTACACGAGCTTTTGTGCTTAAAAAGTATACAAATTTTCATTTTTCATTAAAAAACGACAGATCGTTTCGCTAAATAAGACCATTCTTCCTCGTCTGGGATCGTTTAGGGCCCTTTGAAGCCACATTTTGGAAGTTCAAAATCGGGGCACCATTGAAGTCCATTATATGGAGAAAAATCCTGAAATGCTTTCCTCAAAAAACATAATTTCTTGATGACTGAAGACAGAAAGAATCATCTTGGATGACAAGGGGGTGAGTACATTATTTGTAAACTGTTGTTCTTGAAGTGGACTTCTCCTTTAAACACTAACTAATACTGAAAAAGTGAAAAAGCACAATAGGACGCCTTAAAAATGTTTTTCACGGAATAAAAAAAGGTTCTGTTAAGAACTGTTCACTAAAAGAGTCTTTATGGACCCCAAAATAATGGTTCTTTTAGGTCATCAGTGTGAAAACTCCCTTTTGGAACCTTTATTTTTTTAGAATGTAGCACATTACGATGTGTTATTCCACTCTGGAATGAACTGGTATTTATAAGCATCCAAAAGGAATTGTAAAAATAATCACTTTTCCTGAGTTGGGTTTCTAAATTGCATTCACTGTCCTGCCCCAACAGCACTGGTTGAGCAAGATGTTGACAAGCTGAACTGCCAGAACAAACTGAGCAATGTTGAACGTGTGAGAGAGCCACAGTGTTTATATTTTTCAGGAAGTCAGCCTACTGCTAGATGAATGGCTTACTTATACTGTAGCTTTTTCCACACATTAAACATTCTTGGACAAAGAAAAACACTTTCCTTTTTAGCAGTAATATTCTGTTCATGACTCATAGATTTAGGAACCTATTAATAAGTAAAAATCTTTTTCAAACCTGGTACATGATGAAACAGAACCATATTTTGGTGTTACAAAGAGGTCAGGTTGCTTCAAGTAGATTACTGTTTATAGCTGTTTTAACTGGTGATCTAATATCTTTAGTCACTGCTTTCCTTAACCGTTGTTCATTCAATGTAGTTCAGGGTTCAAAAGGGGAGATTGTAATTTTTTCCATTAGCCAATAATGTTTGAACCACTGTTGCCAAAACTATCAAGACTTCATTAGACTGTTGAGCTCCAGAAGAGACAAGATTATGGGGATTGCTCTGTGGAGCATTGGGGTAGTTTCATTATTTTTTTTAATTTGATAGCTTCATTATGCCTTAGGCTTTGTGCTCTGTATTGTTTGGCTTCAGTTACATTAAGTACTCAATCTACAATGATGATGAATGAGATCACAGAGTCTGTGAGTAAGACTCATTTGAGTGCACTTAATCAAGTCTTAAGACATTAAAGGTGAAGTCATTTTTTCCACAAAATGTTTTACACCTTAATAAATCAAATCTTTCCTTTAAACTTTTTTCCAGAGCACTTTAGATCATATTGCATTGCCTGCAATTCTGAGTTTTTCTTAAAATTGAGTGAAATAAACTCGCAATTGCGTGTTATAAAATTAAAAGTGTGTGATATAAACTTGCAATTCTGACCTTTTTTTTCAAAACTGAGTGACAAACTTGTAATTGCATGTTGTAAAATCAAAATTGTGTGATATTAACTTGCAATTCTTACATTTTTTTTAAACTGAGTGATGTAAACTTGCAATTGTGTGTTATAAAATCAGAATTGAGATGTAATTGTGCAATTCTGACTTTTTTCTTAAAACTGAGTGACAAACTTGCAGTTGCATTTTTTAAAATCAGACTTGTGAGATATAAACTCCGTCAGAATTGTAAGATATAAACTCACAATTCTGACTTTTTTCTTAAAACTGAGTGATATAAACTCGCAATTGCATGTTGTAAAATCAGAATTGTGAGGCATTAACTCGCAATTCTGACCTTTTTCTTAAAATAGAGTGATATAAACTCGCAGTTGCATGTTATAAAATCAGAATTGTGAGAGAATCTTGCAATTGTGAGTTATAAAGTCCAGTTCTAAGGAAAAAATACTTTATATCTTACAATTCTGACTTTTTAACTCCCCTTTGCTTGTTATAGTCACAGTTGCAAGATGTAGACTATATATCACACAATTTTGACTTTAGATCTTATAATTCTGACTCTCATAATTGTGAATTTATATCTCATAATTCTGACTTCTTTTCTCAGAAATGTGAGAGAAACTCACAATTTTATAGTCTTTATAAAGTTGTTTATAAAGTTATAAAGTCCAATTCTGAGGAAAAAATACATTATATCTTACAATTTTGACTTTTTTTCTCGAAATTGAGTGATTAAAAACTCGCAATTCTGACTTTTTTCTCACGATTATGAATTTATAGCTTATAATTCTGACTTCTTTTCTCAGAATTGCGAGAGAAACTCGCAATTGCATGTTATAAAATCAGAATTGTGAGCTATAAAGTCCAATTCTGAGGAAAAAATAATTTATATCTTACAATTCTGACTTTTTAACTTGCCATTGCTTGTTATAAAGTCACAGTTGCAAGATGTAGACTTTATATCACATCATTTTGACTTTAGATCTCGCAATTCTGACTTTTTTCTCATAATTCTAAATACTTTTCTCAGAAATGTGAGAGAAACTCACAGTTTTGGGTTATAAAGTCCAATTCTGAGGAAAAAATAATTTATATCGTACATATATCTGACTTTTTAACTTGCCAATTACTTGTTATAAAGTCACAGTTGCAAGTTTATACCTCAGATAAAAATTTAGATAGAATTCAGAGTTTACCACGCAATTGAGGTGAAAAAGTCAGAATTGTGAGATAAAATAAAAAAATTGTTTATTCAGTGGAGGAAACAGTCTTCCATAACAATGTAAACTGCATGCTATTCATCTTTACAATAAGTAGCTTCCTCTCAAAAACCAATGAATCCTGAAGCTTTTATGTCTTTGTGTTTGGATTTCCCTGGCTAACCGCGCCTCACTAAACCCTTGCACTTTGAACCGCAAGATGTTTCAACAAGCTGTCATCTCGCCATCATTGTCTTGGCAACCAGGCGTTTGGCTTTGCAGTAGACATTTCCCTGGTTACAGGCTTGGCATCTGTATAATGCTAGCATCACCATGGAAAAGTTAGCTGCAACACAGTGTTGTTACACAACATAGGCCTTTTTCATGGAAACCTACTGAATGCCTGGATCACTGAATGTGAAAGCGCTGTCCCTGTCAGTATCCTGAAAGTGATATTAGCCATGTCAAGTTTCAAAGCCCAATGTTTTTGTATGTTTGGCCATAGAAAATCTCCAAAATCCAAGAGATCATAATAGGATCACTTCGGAAACAATAGGATACTCTTTACTTCTTTGTGATACATTTAGAATAAGATTAATGAATGTATTAATGTACTCATGGCTCTACTTTCTTTTCTTTTTAGGAGCACAGTCAGAAATTTAGGAGCACCTTCTGATCAATGATAGAAGTTAACTTTACCATTATGGGGCAATTATTGATTCCAGGGGTATTTTTTCTTTGCAAGGGCGTGTTTTAACCTTTTTAAATGTATGTCATCTTTCATGCTAAATTGTTACATTTAAATTTAATTTATAAAATTTTAATGAAAACATTGCATCACCAGTAGAAGCAAGTTGACTGTCTTTATGTGTCATTGAATCATTGACTTACTTACTCAGTTCATTTAGAAAAACAGATTCATTCATCAACAAAAAAAATGCTGTGACTTTGTTTGAAACTATTTTCGTTGGCGGAACAGAGCAAAAACAGACAATATTGATTTTGAAATATAATTCACTTAATATTAACTCATTTGTCAAACTGTTGTATAAAATCAGTATCACATTTGCAGTCATGCTGATAATTAGAGAAAACAGCTTTCATGGTCATGTGATATTGCTTAACTATATGATTTAACTATTAAAAACAACACCTCATCCAGGGGCATTATTTGCCCCGTATATCAAATTTTGGGGGGCATTTTTAATCTTTTTGGTGGCATTTCTCCCTAAGCCCTGTTCATTTCAGACCCTGCTTCTGATTATCAAAATGTACTTTGACAGACTGCAAAGAAACAACAGTTGCTCATGTTAACCTGTTTCACCTTGTAAACATAAATAGAAAAAGCAATTAAATGCCACAACTTTTAAAAAAGTTTAAAAAAAAAGTTTAAAAAAGTTTATAACCATTGCACAGTGTAAATGCATTTTGGGTCATTGTCACCTGTGCACTTAAATATCTGCTCACATTTGGATGCAGTAAATGGCCACACTGTAGAGCCCTGGTACTACTAATATACTTTGGTTTCAGAAAATAAACTCCTCCACTGGGCCTCTCAGTTTGTCTCTCAGGACCCAGCAGACTGAGTAATGTTATAATTCCCACAGACAATGTGTCTGTATCTCAGTTAGTGTCAATTCACAAAGCATTCAAGCGTGTAAGTGAGGAATTATTCCCCTCCCTTACTTAATGTTGCTGTTTCGAAGGTAACGGCACACTGTGAAGAGGTGGGAGGCTTTTCATATTAGAAAAGCAAACCATGTTCAATCTATAAATCATAACTGAAATGTGACCCTGGACCACAAAACCAGTCATAAGTAGCACAAGTATATTTGTAGCAATAGCCAACAATACATTGTATGGGTAAAGATGATTGATTTTTTTATGCCAAAAATCATTAGGATATTAAGTAAAGATCATGTTCCATGAAGATATTTTGTAAATTTCCTATCATAAATATATCAAAACTTAATTTTTGATTAGTAATATGCATTGCTAAGAACTTCATTTGGACAACTTTAAAGGTGATTTTCTTAGCATTTAGATTTTTTTGCACCCTCAGATTCTAGATATTCAAAAGTTGTATCTCGACTAAATATCATCCTATTCTAACAAACCATACATCACTGGAAAGCCTATTTATTCCGCTTTCAGATGATGTATAAATAACAGTTTGGACCTTCTTGTGCAATATAGTTCATAGATTCAATAATGTAGACCTGAAGACTTGCATGGTAGTATACATGGCAATGTTAATGCTTTTGGTCTTGGCGGAATAGATCTGCTACGCTGCTTCTGCGACCAAGCACGTACTAAGACTTGCTACTGCCAATACATCAACAGACATGCTTCTGTGAGCATGTAGGAAATACTGCTGCTGCACATACACTTGACGTCAAAAGTTTACATACCTTGCAGAATCGTAAAAATGTTATTTTTACCAAAATTAGAGGGATCATACAAAATGTACGTTATTTTTTATTTACAGAAGGATCCTTTACAGAAGGTTCAAACGCTCACTGATGCTCCAGACGGAAAAACGCTGAATTAAGAGCCTTTTGAACAGAATGAAAATGTGTACATTTTTCTTATTTTGCCTAAATATCTTCTTTTTTTTTTTTTATTTAGTACTGCCCTTTAAAAGCTTCAGAAGATACATACATGTTTCCCAGAAGACAAAATAAGTAAAATTTACCCTGATCTTCAAATTCAAAAAGTTTTCACCCCCCAGCTCTTAATGCATTGTGTAATAGTTGCATATGAGTCCCTCAGTTCAAAATCAAAATCACGCAGTCTTCATTGGAAAGGGTTCAAATACACAAACATGCTGAAAACCACAGAATTTGTGTGACCTGAAGGATTTTTCTTAAAAGCAGTGGGCAGTTTAACTGTTCAGGACAAACAAGGGACTCATGAACAACTATCACTAAACAAAAAAACACAGCTGTGGATCATTCAGGTAACAACACAGTATTAAGAATCAAGTGTATGTAACATTTTGAACAGGGCAATTTTTATAAATTCAGCTATTATTTTCTCTTGTGGACTATATTTAAATATCCTTTATGTGAAATATCTTATTCAGGTCAGTACTAAAATAAAAAAATACCATGCATTTTGTATAATCCCACTTGTTTTGGTAAAATAATTAACATTATGCAAGGTGTATATAAACTTTTGACTTCAACTGTATAACATATCTGAAATAAAACCCTCATATATAACATGCATGAAATTACTCCGTAGCAATACAAGTGGAGCTGGGGAGGTGGAGGCTTTCTGAAGTGCACTGCAGCTTCTACAGCAAGCACTGGCAAGCATTGGCTGCTGATGTGAAAAGAAACCAACCAGCTGTGCCGTGTGAAAATGATGTGATTGGTTAGACCAATTGGCCTGCACCATAAAGAGTTTGATGACAAAACTTTGTATTTCTACATTAGCATTTGAGTCTGTCTAAATATCATGCAAGCTGAAATGATGCTCCTGATATATGAAACAAAAGATCCTCACACTGAGAGTCTTTGATGTTTTGGTTTGAGCGTAACGGTTATGGTCACAAGATAAGGTAAGTTTCAGAATGGAGCATCCACTGTTGCTGTTTTTACACATGGAAGGTTTGTCTGAATTCAAGCCCTTTGTGATTGCATCAGTCATGACCCTGGTGCAGTTTGCTTGAACCAAACCCCTAAGGATTTAACGGTGCTTCCTGTGCAATTGTGTTTAGAAGGCAGCTTTCAAACTAATCAAATTAACCTGAAGTTTATGATTAGTTTAACCTGGATCTACACCAAAACAAAACACAATGTTTTGATCAGTAATTTCCAATTCTGAGGCCAGATTCATGGACTACTTTTTGGCTGGACCACTGGTAGGTGGATGAGTGTTTGGGAAGACTCATTATTTTTGCAGTTCTGTTTGATGGCACAGTAATTACACTTCACTTTAAGCCTGCAGCGATCGATTAATTGACTAAAGACGGATGCCACTGTCATTATGAATTCTCGGCTCAACACTGATTAGCTTGATTATTGCTGAGTGCCTGTAGAAAGAGGATGGATTGGAATCGGCATCCAACTCCACACGCCCTTCCACCAGGTGATGACTCAGCGATCTTTTGCCAATATCTGCGCCCTCCACACGCAGCACGCCTGCCCTTTCCGACTGCCGGCTCTTGGCAGATACAATAAGGACAGTTTTATTAGATTAGTGGCCAGGCCTGGCCTTTTTATTTATAGCAGGGGTGGCTGCTTTCTTCCCTTCTCCCCAGGGAAAGGGCAGCACACCCACGCACAGACCACCACTAACAATGCGTTAACCTCCGTCACTGCTGTTCAAGGTGGAGTGGCTGAATGCTTATTTTACACAACATCTACCCTTGTGTTTGTGCATTTCCTCAGGCTTTATAAATGGTCATGGAGCACATGAGTTGTGTAAATATAAATATGAGGTACTTAACGTGCTTTTCGCACAATGAACGTGGTGTGGGATTGATATGGCTTGGTGTGCAGCTCTATTGTTATCTGATTTTCTGTTGTGCAGAGATGGCCAAATGATTTCTTACTCCAGGCTATGTCAGCAGAAATATTGGTTGCCCTGCCTGCAAGTTTTAATCCCAGGTGGACACTGTTGTAAAACAGCCATGTGGCTGCTTCAAGCTTTTGTCTAGTCTCATTTAGCCAGACTTTTGACTTACGGCACAAAGTCTGGTCCTCATCACAATCTATAATGGCCAAGAATAGCAGCTTAGACTTATTTCGCACAACCAAACACTTATTGTTCTCTACCATTCAGGGTTGGTTTATTTCAAATAGCTTTTACCACAATAACAGATCTACATGGAAAAATATGAATTAAAATGTTGGTGTAGGAGTCGCTGCGAATGCTTTTTTTCCCTAGTGAACTGATGAAACGCCTGTGCGTCTTGACCTCTTGAATTTGCATTGCTGTCAGGCAATGGATGAGCTTCTAGGATAAGACTGGCTTGTGTTTGGTTTATGTTTAACAATCCTTCATAATATTATTGTTGCAAGCCTAAAAGAGACAGTGTGCAAAAAGTGAATGCAAATCCTTGTGTTATTCAAGCTCAATTTCATGCATAAATTTCAGTCTGAAAATTAGCAAACAACTGATATGTGTTGTACAAACACATGTCATGCTGGAAAAGCAGTTTGAAGAAAATCTGGCTATGTTAGTTAAATAGTCAAAAAACCATGGCATGAAACAAACTGAAACCGGCGTAGCAATAGTGCATGCAAGGCAAGCCCCCGAGGGCTGATTATTTAAACAATCAGAGATTGTTAATATTAACAGAGTATCTATTTACATTAAGTGCAAATAGCCACCTTGTTGTGAGATGATTTGCACTAATTCCGCCAACCAATGTCTGACAATATACAATAGAAACAGTCGCATAAGACGTAAATTGCGTGGCAGTAACTTTTGATGCAATCAACCTGAGTTTGAATCCGCCTTTTGCCGAACTCGCTCTTTTCCCTTTTTTCCATTACATATCAAATTTAAAAGGTGTTTGTTTTCAATAAAAATGAAAGCAATATTCAAAAAGTGGAAATACCTTTACCTTTAGTTGACACAAATAAGCTTGGTCGACCAAAATTGTTTTACTGCATGACAGATGGAGGCACCGGTGTGGTCATTTGCTATTACAATACTCTGTCATTTTTGCTCATACATATAAAAGTAATACATCTTTCACATCTGTAAAGACTCTACATTTATTTGTGTGCACTCAGAATAACATTGAAATGTTGCGCTTTTGTAAAATAATTTAAGCTTACAGGATGCGCTTTCTGCCGTCTTGGTCTTTGTGAACTTGAGCACGAAGCCTCGAAACTCAGAAAATTTTAAATGAACCAATTCAAATAGAAAACAAATATTCTCAGATAATGTTATCAGTATGAAACACACATACATGCGTATCCACTGATGCGGAGATGACGAGTCAGCGTCGCCAACTTAATTTCTTAAGCCGCAAACAAAGAAAGCACTAGTTTATTAATCATTTCTTAAAACATAAATGCAGTCTCCTTGCTGTTTTTCCTGACACATTCATAATTATTCTATCTGCCGGTGCGCTGTGGCAAGCTTTTTTTGCATTTCTTGAGTGCTTATTAGGCTATGTAGGAAATTAAAGGCGCATTACTATGATTTATATGGTTTATACATAAATGTGCGACTAATAGTCAACTAATGCTTAAAATGAACCACTACTAATCGACCAGAAAAATCTTTAGTCGAGGGCAGCCCTAATAAAGTGCCTCATGGATATTAATCAGGTAGGGGTAGGTGTAGGAAAGTGTTTTATTGTCCCAATAAGGTGGCATCCATTTAATAATTTTAGTGAATATGAAAACATATCACTCAGTATGTTATTATAGCATACTGTTTCACAATGTACTAAGGTGCAATTATCCGCACTAAATAGCTAGCATTTAACCAACTCATTGCAAAAAAAATGCTGCTATTTTACATTGTGTAAATAGGATCTATCATAATTTACACTGAATAGTGTAAATAGCTACTGCCTATAATAAAATAAAGAAGATAAATTTTAGATGCTAACCATATTTCTACCGTGTATATGTGACCCTGGACCACAAAACCAGTCATAAGTAGCACGGATAGATTTGTAGCAATAGCCAACAATACATATGGGTCAAAATTATTGATTTTTGTTTTATGCTAAAAATCAAATCTTATTCCATTTAAGATATTTTGTAAATTTCCTAATTTCCTTAATTTTTGATTGGTAATATGCAATGCTAAGAACTTCATTTGGACAACTTTAAAGGTGATTTTCTCAGTATTTAGATTTTTTTTTGCACCCTCAGATTCCAGATTTTCAAATAGTTGTATCTCAGCCAAACCATACATCAATGGTTCAGTTTCATCAATTATTCAGTTTCAGTGTCAATTTTTGAAAAATTGGCTGGGTTTGTGGTCCAGTGTTACATATGGTCATAAATATGAAGATTGTACTGTATCTTGAAGATTGTATTGTATTTTGTCTTGTAAAGACATTTTATTCATTAAAAAATAAGCACTTTAATGTTCTAAAAACTTATGTTCTGTTAGATGTGTTTTGACTAGTTTTTGTATATTATATCGCTAGATAATGAAGAAATTTTAACAGGAAAAAATATAATATATAAATAAAAATATATAAATATATAAATAATAAATAAAAGTTTGATTCTGCATAGACATTTACCTCCTAAATACTGAGATACTGAGATAAGAATACGCAATGCATTGGGCAAGCATTAATATCTGCATATGCATGAATTGCGTAGAGTATGATTTCTATTCTTAGCATCACTTATTTTATTTGTGGATAAAAAAAAAGATAAGTGCACCTCAGCACCTACGGCCATATTCCCTTACAAACTCCTTTACTCGCTACAGGAGGTCCATCAAGTTTGATCTAATTGAATCTTTCCCAGACAATAGACTGCACAAGAGTTAGATCATTGTTTCAGCGAAGGTCATATTGGACTGAAGTTCTGTGGAAAATAAGCAGGGGATGATATTCAATAATAACCGTATGTCACTCTGGTTTCCATTGTTCATTGTCCTTTGTCTCTCTTCCTTGCTAGTTTCCCATCCAAAATTAAAAGAGCGTCACTCAATCCTCAGTCCCCAAACTTTGATTTACATGCAGTGAGTTTGGATGAGAAAAGTCTATTGTGAAACGTTCTGGCAAAATGCTTTCCCTCAGTTTATTCAAAATCACATTTCTTCGTCTCGGCGAAGCATGAATGCCCCTGTGAGACGTTCTGTGTGTGTACACACGCTAGCATTGACACTAATTTGAATATTTATGTGGTGGAACAGGTCCAATTGCAGATAATTTAGGTCGGATCCCTTATGCCAAGTCAGCTCGGTTCTCAGGTGCCTCAGGTGTTTTCCCATGAATACTAACAGTGCTCTTCTGGAAACCTGCCAGCCGCTGGAAAGCACAATGAAATGACAATGCGCGCAAGATGCACAGAGCATCGTAGAGATGAAATACGATAACAGCGCCCGAATATACAGCCCAATATTGTGTGCTATTCCACACTGTACTAAAACCTCAAGTCCAATGCTTTGGGTTGATTTCAAACAAGACATGCAATCTCGATTATTCTCTGTGACCTCCCAGTATATGCAGGTGCATGTGATACGGCAGCTGTGATTACTGTGGTATGCTTGTCAGGTTTAATTAACTGTAAGGCAGGAGTGCTGTCGCTCATGTCGAATCAATAGCCAAGGGTTTTTTCGCCCTTTTTTGAGTTTATCCAAGGACTCCGTGCCCTTCACTACCAGTTTGCTGACATGCCTGGTTATCTTGGTAAGAAGTGCAGAATTAAAGTCCTCGGTCATCATTTTGCCACTCAGCCAGGTCGGTGGACAAACACCCCTGAGACTGGCTTGCTGACCTTATTGTGTGAAAGCAAGTTGGCTGTTTTTCCTTCTCTGTGGACACTAGCCCACATTTTTCCTAACACTGTGTCTTAACCAGCCACAATGTGACATGCTTCAAATTAGTAAAGTGATTTTTTTGTACTCATTGAAAGAGAAATACTGCCTAAAGGTATAGACACAGCCAATTAGGACATGTTTGACAATTAAGAAGCAGCAATTAGAATTTGCAATGGATGGGGCAACACAGAGCGATTGACAAAAATAGGCTCCATGGTGAGAGGTTTACAGGGTACTTTAATGAAATCAGAATTGGAGTTTGGTGATAGAGGTTGTCTCAGGTCCTAAAATCTGTACTCGACCAGAAATGACCAGAATCGCTTCTTACCCAAAGTCGGTGCATAAACATTTTTTTTAAGAAAAAACCAGACCCAAGACAGACCTGATAAAATTAGACCAGACTAAACAGCATTTGTTTTGGAACCTAATGAATTCGCTAGTCCTGTCTGCAACACTATTTACTTAATTTCTGGCGAAGGACTTCTGCACACAAACAAGAAAAGCCCTGCATGAGCGAGTGGCTTTTCCTGATGGATCTCATATCTATAAGATATACATTGTTCCTGTTCTACGTGCATTTCTCAAAAGTGCACTTAACACAAATGCAGAAGTTTACATCCTGGATAGTTTAAAATAATTTAAATCCTATCAGGTCTATTTGGAAAAAGCACATTTATTTTAAATTACCTGAGGCCACTAATACTGAACTTGACCCGTGTCTGAGGCATTTTTGGACTCAAACCCGCTCAAGTCTCAGGTTGGACCTCAGGTTTTTGAATCCAAGTGGACCTGTGAAGACCTCTAGTTTGTGGCTTTTAGTTCATGTGTATTAGCTTTTTATATTTACATGCTAGTGTACACAAAAAAAGACATTCTGAAGAATGTCCACATTATGGAAGTCTGTAGGGACCCACACACATTCTGCAAAATATCTTCTTTTGTGTTCAGCAGAAGAAAGAAAATAATACAGGTTGGGAACAAGTTGAGGGTGAGTAAATTATGACAGAATTTTCATTTTTGGGTAAACTATTCATTGGGTGAATCCTTTCATAAAGTGTAGAGAGAGTGTAAATAAGAGATTCATTGTGCTGTGTAGAGAGATTCATTGATTATAATGGAACTAAGATGAGTGACAGCTTTTAATGATTTTTAAGGGAGTTTGTAAATGAGATATTGATTTAATACAACAGTTAAATAAACAAGAAGTTAATATTAAGTGACTTACATTGTCTGACTAAACACTATTTAATACACTATTGATTTTGCTGTATTTCGTCGTCAAAAATTGTTTAAAACAAGTCACAACTGACAATCTCCATTCAAACACAGCAGTGTTTCATATATGAATGAATGTGCATTTTAAAAGAATCTAGTGAGTCAGTGATTCAGTTTCCCATTCATAAAGACAGTTACTTGCTTTATTCCTGAATAAATCAGCCGTTTGAACGAATCAAAAGAATGAATGATTTAATAATTAAATCAGTGACTTGCCGCCACCTACTGGCAGTATTAATTTAATTTTTAATTAATTAAACGATTAACATTTCTATATTAAAAATTTTAGGTTAACAACATTAATCTCAACATGAGTTTATGAATTTGATTGCACTCATGCCAACTGTAAACCTCATTAAACATATGAAAATAAACCTACAAGCTACTATAGTGTTCTTCTGTGCCACCTCTGTAGTACAAATTAATTTTGTTAATACTGATTTTATTTGATTGGTAACTCATTCTTATTCTGCTTGTTCTGACTTGTACTTACTCAATTGTTTTAATTAGAAATTTTTAAATGCTTATAAAATATAATTTGAAAATGTGACAAAAGATGACATTTTTAATAAAGTTAGAAAAATGCCATTACAAGAGCAAAAACAAAATTCCTCTGTAAATCACTTAAAGGAGTCAAATATCACCGATCACCTAATTTTTGATCAGAATTTTTGATTATTGATTAGAAGGTGCTTCTAAAATTTTGACTGTGCTCCTAAATTTGCTCCTAAAAAGAAAAGTAAGCGTAGAGCCCCGAAGCATCGGTATGTTTACATCCTGCCAGGATGGCATCTAGCGTTTCTAGTCTCTGCCATTTGTAAGCTCTTTCAGTAGCTGTGGTCGACTAAAAGCCTCAAAGGCATCAGGGCTGAAGTGGAGAGAACAAAGCAGGTCTTTAGGAAGTTCTATTCATCTACAGGCATCTTCCCATTTTTTTCTGCTCTTCTTATGGTTTGGAAAGCAGTGCAGTGCAAGCAAGACTTGCATTGTGTCTCTTGTTGCCCTTCACCTGAAAATTACAACCAAAATCTGCACAATGTGGCATCATATTATATTCTAATTTCTGAGTTGTGTTGCGGTAAAAATAGCAACAGGTTGTGCAGTAGCTCACAAAGTGCAGCCATTTGAGATCATCAAAATAACAGCGCCCCCCATAGTCAAAAATATGTATAAAACAATGTGGATTTTTTAAATAACATAAATCTTTCATTGGTTTTCATCATTTAATGTTATATTAAGCTATACAAGTCCTAATACCCAGGGCTCCGTGTGAAGTTGTTTTTTTCACAGTCCTGTTTGGATTTGTTTTTTAGTTCAGACTATTCGCTCTCGGTTATTTGTCTTTCTTGTTGCACATTGCTTTATCGCATTGTGGCCGGTTAGGACAAACCTCAGATTAGCATAAAATCACAACAGATTCAATGCATCGCTTTTTGTGCCATGCATGCGTACGCTGAAAAACAGATTGCCATGACATGTAAAGATGATTTAGGATTAGGGCACACCTTATCACCACCTGTTTTGTCAACTGTGTTATGTCTAGAGGTGTGCAGTGTTGAGTCTATATTCTGTATTTATTTTAAAACCATCGGGTGAGTCCAAAGATTGATGAATAGTCCTCCTTTTGATCTTTACCACATCGCAGCCACTGATCTGCAAGATTCAACTTAGATTATTCGACTCTTGGTGCTATTTACCCTCACTAATATCTCAAAACCCATGAAAAAAACAGCTCTGTTGTCAGAGGGTCAAACAAAGTTCAGGAGCTCCTCTATATGAACTAAATTAACATAAACAGTATGTCATAGTTCCCTCTATAAGGATAAAGCAATGATGTTGCTTTCTAATTTAAAATACAGATATCAATACTGTGTATTTTCACTGTGTAATTTCAGCATATGCTATCAGGGAAAAGCTGCACTCCATCTGTTTTTAATTCAGGATGTTACATTGCTGTCATTTGATAAACGATCATTAATTTTTCAAGGAATGTGTTGACATGGTGACAGGGAAGGTTATGTCTCTAGTAAAAGGCCCCACATCCCTAAGTTCACTGTTCATGAGAAAAGTAAAACACAAGTCGAGCAAATCATGTGGGTTTGTAGCCGCGGAAGTCTGGCAACTGCGACATACGGACAGCAACTCCCCCAACGCTGTCCTGTGGGAGTCTTCGGGGAGTTTTCATTAGTGTGGCTTTTCTGCAAAAAGGGGGCTGCTGTAGATTTCCACCAAAATGTTCCAGATTTCACATGGGTGCTATAGAAATGCGATCATGTGGCGTCTTAAGCCTCCTACTGACCTTAAGAAGCGCTTCTGCTGATCAAAGCGTTTCTCCTTCACTCCGGTGAATACAACCCATCACATCGCAAGATGGGGAAGAGCAGCTTCAAAATAGGATAATGAAGAATAATTCATTTAGGCCTATTACTTCTTTGACCTATATAATATGTAGAGGACATCCCAAAATCTGTTACAAAGAAGAGGAGGCTGAAAGTGACCTAGATTTTTAACTCTAGAAATTTTGACACATTTATTTATTTTTTTTAAACAATTAAAGGGATAGTTCATCCAAAAGTGAAAATTACCCCATGATGTACCCACCCTCAAGCCTGAATTTTTCTTTCAGATGAATACAATCAGAGTTACATACTCTTCCAATCTATATAATGGCAGTGAATGGGTGTTGAGATTTTGAAGGAAAATAAAGTGCATCTATCCATCATAAAAAATACTCCACATGGCTCTGGGGGGTTAATAAAGCCCCTCTGAAGTGAATTACATTTACAAGAGAGTGGCATTCGCTGAAGCACAGTGGAGAGAGCAAAACAAAATCTGGATCTGAGTGGAGCACTTTTTTTGATGGATGGATGCACTTAATTGGACTTCAAAATCTCAACACCCATTATAAAGCTTGGAAGAGCCTGGACATTTTGGAATATAACTTCAATTGTATTTGTCTGAAAGAAGAAAGTCATATACAGCTAGGATGGCTTGAGGGTGAGCAAATCATGGGGTAATTTTCATTTTTGGATGGACTATCCCTTTAAGATGCAGAAGTTAATGATGACTAATAATCATATCTTGAATAACGGCCATGCAAAAAATACTGTAACATGAGATAACATGATATAGGGATGATAACAGATGATAATACCGCAGTATTTTGATACACATACACTATATAACCAATATATGATATAATCTTCTAATTAACAGGTTTGACTATTGCAGTCATTTTTGTGAGGACAAATCTTAAAGAAACAACTTACCAAAAATGAATATTCATTGTTTACTCACCCTTGTGTTGTTCCAGACCTATAAACTTTTGTTCATCTTTGAATCACAAATGAAGATATTTTTAATAAAACCTGAGAGTTTTATGCATTTTAATGCTTTTGTCTCAATACATTCTGATCATGTTTATCTCAGCATGAATATCCAGCTTTTTTGACATTTTATATTTATTTTTTGTTAAAAATATCTTACTTTTTGGCAGCTGAGTGAAAAATGTTAAAAATTGCAGCATCTCATGCACTGATTTGTCATATTAGAAAAAAATGAATCTAGCACATTGCTTTATGGAATACAGTACAATACAGTACAGTACATACAATACAGAGTTGTATGCATTTAAAACACATGCAGCAGCATTATTTTAGTATTATTATAGTATTTAATAATATTTTGAATATATTTGCAGTTTGAGACATATAGCTTTATTTTTATTCTAGTTTTGTAGTACTTCAGTTTTAGTTAGTGGCTAACTATTTTAATTTTCAATCCTTTTTTTAATGTTGTTCATCTAACGTTTATATTTTATTTAAGCTTTATTTTATTTGCTGAAAATAATTTTAATTAGTTTTAGTTAATAATAAACACTGACATGTATGTAAATTCTATTCGCTTCAGGTTAGTTTTAAGTCTAGTTAAAAAAAGAACTTCTTGTAAATGTGGCCTTTCAAAAGCTTTTTCTTCAGTTATGCGTTTAGATATTATGCGTTTAGATATTTTTAATGAAACCTTAATGAAACCTCTGTTAAAAATGCATCAAAATGTTAATGTTTTAAAAAGTTTATAAAGATTGGTAAAAGTAATCCATATGAATTGGTTTAATTCTAGTCTTTTGAAGAGACTAATGTGTTTCTGATGATGAACAGATTTAATGTAGGCTTTTAATCACATAAAATGTGATCAACACACACACAGAGTTCATTAAATATGGTCAATGGATGGTCAAACGTTGTGTGGGAAATGTGAAATTTAAAATGTAAAGCTCGCACAAACAATATATTGACTTTTTAGGCTACTTTTTGTAATGTATTTTAATGCTTTTGTTTGCCATAATAATGTAGCTAATGTCTTTAAATGATGTTAATGACAAATATGATTGTTTCATTACAATTTTTGATCAACTGACTTAAATATGGAATGATTACTATATATATATATATATATATGGCATTTGCTTGGTACTTGAAAGAACACCACAGTATTAACTTGGTACGGTACATGTATCTTTTGGTACTTTTTTTACATTTGACTGGGAAAAAAACCTTGTAGTTCACTGCACCTACTTTAAATCACACAGGGTCAAAGTGTTGCAAAAAGAGTGTCATTGGAATATCCGATCTTGTGACAGCCCTCAGTTTCTGGAAGTGTATTTATCTATCAACATAGGGGTAATGGAAAATATACACTACACAGAAGAGAAGTCACATGCGATGTGTGTAAGAGAGTGTATTGAAGCCTGACCGAGTGAATGATGAAAGTGTGACGCTTGTTCCTGCGCTCCCGTCCCATGATGCCCACCTGACTCTCTCCCATCATCCGAAGCTCTCGTGATTTCCGACACGCTCATGTAGTTAAGACAGCACTCAAAATCATTTAGAAATGCTCTGTCCTACAGCGCTGCACAGGTTACATTCGGACAGAATACTAGCATGCTACATTCTAAATACTGTGCAATATAAACTGACACTATATGTAAAAAACAGAAAGAGAAATGGAACATCATATGTTGCCAGATCAACTCACTACATTTGTACTGATCATTGACCTGATCATGTTTAATTTTGCAAGAATTTCCAGTTTTAATCTGTTTTAAAATATATATATTTTTTATTTTTAATGC
Organism: Labeo catla; assembly: GCA_012976165.1. NCBI lineage: Eukaryota > Metazoa > Chordata > Actinopteri > Cypriniformes > Cyprinidae > Labeo > Labeo catla. The sequence continues at coordinate 549,438 of VONZ01000071.1, forward strand.
AATTTTGTGTTTAAAAAATCTAAATTTTTAGTAATGTACTGTATAATGTACACTGCTACTACATTTGTACATCATTGTCCTGATCATGTTTAATTCAGCAAGAATATCATTTTTTAATCCATTTTTAATGTAATTTTGTGTATAAAAAAATCTTAATTTTTATGAATGTACTGTATAATGTACACAACTACTATATGTAAAAAAGTATACTATAGTAAAATAAATAAAACTAATCATATTTTGCCAGATCACTTCACTACATTTGTACACGTCCTGATCATGTTTATTTCAGCAAGAATATCCAGTTATAATCAGTTTTAAATATTCTGAATATTCTGTTTTGATTTTTCTTTCTTTTTTTTTTTTTTTTTATGCAATTTTGTTTAAAAAAATCTTAGTTTTTGGCGGCTGAGTTAGTGGCATTGTGCACTGATTTGTTGTTTTGGAAATAAAAGGTTGAATTAAGCACATTGCATTATGGGATAGAGTACAATACAGAACAGCACAGTATGCATACTTAACAGCAGAAATTATATTAGTATGCCATTTTTTTCATGTTATTTTTATACTTTTTTCAATTTCAGTCATTTAAATTTTGGTTTTAGTAATTTTATGTGCTTTTGTATTTGTGTGTGTGTGTGTTTTGTTATTTTATGCCTACATAAGTTTTTGGTCATTTTAGTACTTCAGTTTCAGTTACAAAAAAATTGGGGGGGGGTTGGGGGATTCATCTAATATTTACATTTTATTAATCTTAAAATGATTTTAAGTTTATTTTAGATAACAGGAATAAACACTGACATGTAGTCATGTAAATTCTGCTTCAGGGTAGTTAAGGAATCTAGTTAAATCTAGTTAAGGAAGAACTTCATGGAAATGTGGCCTTTCAACAGCTTTTTCTTTAGTTCCTAGTTAAACCTTTAGATTTCTATGGATCAATGAATTGTGGCCTATCAAAACTCCTGCTTGTATTTTCACTCATGTGACTTCAAGCACTTGCCTGAGCACTTGTACAGCTCTTAAAATCTGCTGTCACATGCAAACAAGCCTCCAGGATTTTGTGGCCTTTTAACATTGAACTCACTGCACCATTTGGGCAACTGCTGAAAAAAGTTTTCTCATTTAAGTTTTAGTTCTCCAAACGTTTCCTCCTATTCTCTCAAAGGGACTTTCCATCGTTTTCGGGTATATCGTACAATAGGAGGTTTTACAATGGAATGTATGTGTGGGCGAACGTATAAAAAGGCAAACTCCTCAAACCTCTGCTGCCATGACTTGCTTGGCATTGCTTTCAGTGTGAAGTTTAACGAGGGCGGCTCGTGTTGTCAAACCCCCTCCGCTCATAAAGCAGTACTCGCGCGGTGGGTGGCGTGCAGTGTTTACTAATTAATACCTTAAATGTGCCGTGGCTTCATTAGGGGAGTGCACAACGGAAAGAGGGAGTGCAACGCAAAAATGGCCTGGCTTGCATGACTGTTAAATAACAACTTGATGAGATGGTGATTTTCCCTTGTGGTTGTTTTTTTTTTTTAAAAAACCCAGAGGTTAATAGAGATACACAAATGCTATCCACCCGGGAGGCTTGCTCGAGCGGTTTAAATGTGAGGAAGTCAGAGTTTTATTCTCAGCTGTGCTGTGTCTCTCACAGTCTGCATGGAAGGGAGGATGAGAGGAAATAGTTTTGGACTGCACCCTGTGAAGCTTTAGAATAAAAGGAAATACTTCCTGTATATCAGTTTAAAGTGGCAGTTCACTCCCAAATGAACTGACTTAACCCTTAATCCAAATCTCTATGATTTTATATCTTCGATGGAATACAAAAGGAGATGTTTAACAGAATGAAATCTAACATAGCAGGGACTCTCCAGCTCCAAAAATGACACAAAAGCACCATAAAAGCACCAGTGAAGTATCATAAAAGCATTTCAGCATTATATTGTAAGTCTTTAAAACCTGTATAATGGCTTTGTGTGAAAAACAGACCAACAATATTCACAAATAATCTCATTTAAATATGGTGTGACTAAACGTGTTGTGTCAGGTTTGAATTAAATGATGGAACATGCTAATAAAAGACTTGCCTTGCATTCAGATATGCATATTTACTAATAAGTCACATGTCATCCAAGATGTCGTAAAGAAATTATGTTTTTTGAGGAAAACATTTCAGGATTTTTCTCCATATAATGGACTGCTATGGTGCCCGATTTTGAACTTCGAAAAAGCAGCTTAAATGCGGCTTCAAACGATCCCAAATGCGGTTGTAAACAAACCCAGCCGAGGAAGAAGGGTCTTATTTAGCAAAACGATTGATTATTTTCATTTAAAAAAATTCAATTTAAATACTTTTTAACCTCAAACGCTCATCTTGTCTCGCTCTCCCTGAACTGTGTATTCTGCCTCAAGACAGTTACGGTATGTCGAAAAACTCAGTTGTATCTTTCTACAATTGAACATCATCCTACATCGCTGCAGAAGTACCGACACAGTCTTTGCAAAGTGAAGATGCAAAGAAGATCAAACACCCTTAACAAAAAAGGTAAAATAGGACATGAGATGGGAGTTTTTTGACATAACTGTCATGAGCCAGAAAAAACAGTCCAGGCAGAAGTAAGACAAGATGAACGTTTGACATTAAAAAGTATAGAAATGGTATTATTTTTAAGAAAATAACCAATCGTTTCGCTAGATGAGACCCTTCTTCCTCAGCTGGGATCATTTATAACCACATTTGGGATCGTTTGAAGCCGCATTTAAACTGCATTTTGGAAGTTCAAATCGGGGCACCATATCAGTCCATTATATGGAGAAAAATCCTGAAATGTTTTCCTCAAAACATATAATTTCTTTACAACTGAAGAAAGACAGACATGAACGTCTTGGATGACAAGGGGTTGAGTACATTATATGTGAATCTTAGTTTTGGAAGTGGACTCCTTGAATCGCAATTATTCTCCTGATGTATTCTCCTGTGTTTGTGTAGGTTTATAAACGATTTACCTTACAAATCTGATGAAATGGCGCATTCCCAGATGAAAGTTGTAATAAACCCAAACTCACAACAATATGCAGAGATGGAGTTTGAGACATGATAAATGATAAAAGTTTGTGTGGAGCAGCATTTACTGTGAACGGAGCTGCTCTGAGACACACCTATGTAACCTACAGGCATGTAAACAATTAAAGCGCATATATTTAACCTGCATTTTAACTGAATTATAGCGTTTGTGAATTAACAATAGCATTATCCTTTATAATGATTTTTAACAGGTTTAATATATCATGCAGCCTTGGAAAACAGTATAAAAATGCGTTTCATGGATTCTCACTTTTGGTATTTTGCCAGTTACTTGACACAGGCAAAATGCAATCGTGGATTTTTTTAAGTCGAGTACTCAATTGAATCAAGGAATCATGACAACCCTAGTCGCAAAGTTCTTATATTCAACCTACTTAGACTATGAGACATCTGGTGGAAATAAAACAAGATATTGTGGCCACTTATTGATTAATTCCCTTGTTTTATTTAAATCGTAGTGTACAAATTTGCCACAATTTTCTTCTTCATATCATGTGTGAGGCCCCATACATATCTGATTGCGCATAAATGAGATTTTCACGTCAATCTATTCCTCCCATAAAGCTTTCACATGTCTTCAAATATAGTACATGAGTTGTTTGGATTCCAAGGCAGTTTTATCATATTCTTTCGTCATTTTTTGTAGCTTATATGCTTTCTTTGTACAGGAAAAGAGCATCTTGGACATTCTTCTAAACATCACTTTTTGCTCCACGGAAGTAATCACTTATGCACATTTTCTCATATTCCTTTGTGTAAAAACCTGACAAATAGCTATAATGTCAATTATTAATTATATATTTATACCTAGTCTACCTAGTATCTATGTCGTAATCCTCTCCAACAAGCTGAGAGGAAAGTCTTCTGGAGAGGAACTACAGGAGGAACTCTCCCCAGTTCAGATTTGGACATCCTGTTAAACACAAAGATCCCGGTTTGGGATGCCACTTCCTCTGTCCGTCTGGTTGCCCGAAGTAGTTATTACGGACATCCTCTCTGCTCGGTTTTAAAGGCACTACACACTAACATATGTGAGGGAAATCACTAATGTGTAAACGTACTAGTTTCCTAAACGTTGGTCTGATTATTCCAATGACAGCTGATTAAATAAGTTTTCCACTGGTGTATGGTTTGTTAAGATAGGACAATATTTGGCTGAGATACAACTACTGAAAATCTGGAATCTGAGGGAATCTTTGATATATTTACGGTATGAAATTTACAAAATATCTTCATGGAACATGATCTTTACTTAATATCCTAATGATTTTTGGCATAAAAAAAATCTATAATTTTGACCAATACAAAGATTTGTTGACTTTTGCTACAAATATCCCTGTGCTATTTATGACTGGTTTTGTGGTCCAGGGTCACATATATTGTTGGTATATGGCAGTATGGTTGGGATGTATACTGTATGTACTGTAGACTCTGGACAGCTCTGCTCATTCACCCAGAGCTCTTGAATTAAGTATATTTTTCTCTCCATCCCTACGGACTGCAAACACATTCTTACCACTAGGAGGCGGCCAGTGTAATACACACTTTAAACATGCTTCTTATGGCTTTACATGGAATACAAACTCTGTATCAAAACACAGAATGCTGCAAATATTCAAAACATTTGAGTGGAATATACACTACATTTGACTAGTTATTGTTGTCTGTAGTGACTTTGTCAAGACTAGGTTTGAACTAAATGTTTGCTTTAGTTTCATATTTAAATTTTTTATGTTAAATTGATGCAATTTTGAATTACTTAATTGTAATTATTATTCTAGATGCATTTAATTAAATGTAAGAATTTGACATAAAAGATTATGCATGCATTTCATTAAAAACTGCTCACAATTAAAAGCTATCATTCATTAATGAAAGATAAAATATTTTGTGGTTCTATATTAAATCAAAATTCAATTTCAAAATCAAGTAACAACTCACAACCTTGAGAATAAAAATGAAATGAATAGACTGCTGTGAGATTATGAATGATCCCAAACCTACAATTTAATAAACAAATTACTTTTGATCTATTCATGAGGAACATGTTCATGGTCTTCAACCAAAAGTTGAACTATGTAAACATTAAAGTAAACTGTTATCAAAATTGCAATTTTAAAAGTCTAGACGGTAATAGTTTAGTTTAGGGATCAATTCTGACTATTAACTACTTGCATATTGCTTGAATATTAGCTATTTAATAATACTTATAAAGCACATATTAATGCCATATTCTGCATGACCATATTGTAGATCCCATAACCCTACCAAACACCTAAACATAACAACTACAGTCTTAAAAGTAAAGGTTCTTCACAGCAATGCCATAGAAGAACAATTTTTGGTCCCACAAAGAACCATTCAGTCAAAGATTCTTTAAAGAACTTACTATTTTATAATCTGAAGAACCTTCTTTCGCCACAAAGAAACGTTCTTCAGATGTTAAAGGTTCTATATGGAACCACTTAGACAAAAAAGGTTCTTCTATGGCATCGTGAAGCACTTTTATTTTTAAGAGTGTACAGCTACTACCACCTTACGTGGTTATATGTGATCCTGGAGCACAAAACCAGTACTAAAGGTATATTTTTTTTAAATTGAGATTTATACGTCATCTGAAAGCTGAATAAATAAGCTCTGTTAGGATACAACTATTTGAAAATGTGGAATCTGAGGGTGCAAAAACAAAAACAAAACAAAAAATCAAAACATTGAGAAAATCACCTTTAAAGTTGTCCAAATGAAGTTCTTAGCAATGTATATTACTAATTATAATTGTACTAATTACATTACTAACTATTTATGGTAGGAAATTTACAAAATATCTTCATGAAACATGATCTTTACTTAATATCCTAATAATTTTTGGCATAAAAAGAAAATCAATAATTTTGTTGTTAATAATAATAATTTTCAATAATTTTGGCGTCGGTTTTTGAAGTTAACGGGGAGGAGAATGTCGGTTAACAACAATAAAATAAAAGTCAACCGGCACCGTCTCCATTTTTTCTTGTTCTTGTTGTTATGGAAACGTCAGTTCTGGCTACTCGCTTGTCATTGGTCAGCTGTCATAAAGGCGCTTGACGTAGGGCGTTTCTTTCAGAAAAGTTGAACTTTTTAGTGGTCCAGTGTCAAATTACATAATAGATAGTTAAAGGAACACTCCACTTTTTTTGAAAATAGGCTCATTTTCCAACTCCCCTAGAGCTAAGCAGTTGAGTTTTACCATTTTGGAATCCATTCAGCTGATCTCCGGGTCTGGCGGTAGCACTTTTAGCATAGCTTAGCATGGATCATTGAATCTGATTAGAACGCTAGCATCTTGCTCAAAAATGACCAAAGAGTTTAGATATTTTTCCTATTTAAAACTTGATTCTTCTGTAGTTAGATTGTGTACAAAGAAAGACGAAAAATGAAAAGTTGTGATTTTCTAGGCTGATATGGCTAGGAACTATACTCTAATTCCGGCGTAATAATCAAGGAACTTTGCTGCCGTACCATGGGCACAGCAGGCGCAATGATATTACGCAACTCTGCATCTACACAAACTTAGTGCCGGTCAATTTCAGGCGCTGCATAATATCATTGTGAAAAAAAAATAAAGTGTTCCTTTAACAACAAGAATTGCTCCCCAAACTTAAGTGTGAACATCTATTTTCTGAAGACATCAGTACTAGTGTTGCATATTAGTAAGCACCATGATTTATAAGTCCAGTTAAATGCTACACTCTGATGAAATTTCTCTCTCTTTCCTCAGGAGGCGTTTGTGGATCTCTACGGCAGGCAGAGAGACTCAGTGTTTCGCAGCTCGTGGTCATCAATAGTAACCGTCTTCGGTCTAGCCGCTCTCGGGGCTGTTGGCTTGACCATAGGAGCCTACCTTGCTCAGAAATGAGGAACCTTCCCCTTCTTCAGTCGCTTGCCCTCTCTCTCCGCTCCGTCTGAACCCCCTCCTCTGCTTTCCCCAGAAGACATCCATATCCCAGGACTGCTCCTCTTCAAAGCTTCTCTCCCACTCTCTACGAGTCTTTCTTCTCTGCCCTCAAACACAAAGACAGAAAAGACAGGAAATGAACGCGCTGCCGACAGATCACGAGAGGTTGGAGGAGAAGAAGAATAATGAGGTGAAAGAGACTGGGGCGGCAGTGTCAATGGCAGAATGAGCTCAGATCTCAAAGTGAAACACTTTTGGTGTTCTTATATGTAAAAATGATGGTAAAATACAAAGGGACAAGACACATCTGGAGGTTTTAAAGATCTGTGCTGATCGAAAGTACACCAGCACTCTCCAAATGTCCTTTAAGAGTCAGGTTGATCTTAAGAGACAATCTGCACTACACTACCATCGTTGGTTGTTTTTGTAGGATTCATTGTAGCCCGTCTGTCACCAATTGCTCTTTCAAGCTAACGTTTCTTGTGTCGCCATCCTTGTATCATAGTGCAAGAAAGAACCTGAAGAACTGAGGAGGAAAGAGAGAAATGCAGAGACAATGTCCCTCAAGCCACACGATTTTGATGAAATTTCATGCTCACTGAATGACAGAGGGGTGAGAGTACTGTATGAGATTTGCCTGTTGTTTCCCAAGGGAACAGCTGAAAAATGGATACTGGGATGGCAGTCTCTCTTTGTAGCAACCTAAAGAGCTTTATTGAGGATTGAAGAATGGTTTCATTGAAGTGCTTTGGGCCAGAAAGTAAACAGAAAGGACCGAATGGGAATGTAGTTGTCAGACTTTGAGAAAGCCCTGGTTAGACACTTTATTGACATGTTCAACAGATGCATGTGAGCCGGTCAGAAAAACCTCTAGCTGTACAGTATGTGCAAAGATGTTCTTCGTCATACTTCAACTACACTTATGTTGACTCTAGTGTTTTTCATATACCAAAAGAAGCAGTTGGGTGGGTTGTAAATCTGTCAAGAGCAAGTGAAGGTAATACTTCACCTCAAAATCAAAAGAAATATATATTAATATATTATAAATACACACTACCATTCAAATGTTTGAGGTCAGTAAGTTTTTTTTTTAAGAAATTTACACTTTTATTCAGCAAGGATGCATTAAATTGATCGAAAGTGACAGTAAAGTCTTTACAAAATTACAAAATCTAATTTCTATTTCAAATACACTACAAGTCAAAAGTATCTAAACAGGAAGATTTTTAATATTTTTTAAAAGAAGTCACTTCTGCTTACCAAGCCTGTATTTATTTTATCCAAAGTACAGCAAAAACAGTACAATTTTGAAATATTTTTACAATTTAAAATCACTGTTTTCTATTGAGTATATTTTAAAATGTAATTTATTCCTGTGATCAAAGCTAAACATAATTTTTACCATCACTACTCCAGTCTTTAGTGTCACATGATCCTTCAGAAATCATTCTAATATGCTAATTTATTATTATTATTATTATTAACAGTTGAGTACATTTTTTCAGAATTCTTTGATGAATAGAAAGATCCAAAGATTAGCATTTATAGAAAACTGAGAGAAATTATAGAAATTAATAGTTTTATTTAGCAAGGATGCTTTAAATTGATCAAAAGTGACGATAAAGACATTTATAATGTTACAAATAATAATAATAATAATAATAATAATAATAAATGATAACAATCAATTTTATAATACATTTTTGAGCAGTAAATCTGAATATTAAAATGATTTCTGAAGGATCATGTGACTGGAGTAATGATGCTAAAAATTCAGCTTTGAAGTCACAGGAATAAATTACATTTTAAAATATATTCAAATAGAAAACAGTTATTTAAATAGCAAAAATATTTCAAAATGTTACTCTTTTTGCTATACTTTGGATCAAATAAATGCAAGCTTGGTGAGCAGAAGAGACTTTAAAAGTCTTACTGTTCAAAAACTTTTGACTGATAGTGTAAATGTTGTTCTTTTAAACTTAATGTTCATCAAATATTAGAATGATATTAGAATGATGATGCATCCTTGCTCGGCATAAAATACTTTTTTCAGTACATTTTTTAAAACATATACCAATATAAAAAGCACACCTCCCTCCACAGTTCTTATTACTGCAATGTAATTATTTACAGTAAATAAAGTACATATTGCGCACACACAAACACAAACATTGCTTTCACAAAAGTCCAAATTTTTCATTACTATTAAGACTATTTAATTTCCAAAGCATCATGTTCAAGGATCAGTTGGGTCCAGTATCAACAAGTGGAAATCCATTCTGTGTTCCTTGGATTTGGTGTTTACAGTTACATGTGCAATGTTCCTGACATCTGTTCCCAAAACAGCATGCTTATACGTAATCCTGCCGCATGTTTAAAGGATTGCCTCGCAGGAAATGAAAGGTTTAAGTGCAAAACCTATGGACAAGAGCAACTGTGTGCCATGGAGTCAGCTTTGATGCTTTTGCATCAGTCGCCTATGGGTTCATGTGGAGCCACGATGAAACTTCGGAACAACAAAGGGACGTACGACGTTCTCAGAAGGCGACGTTATTAAATGTTTGCTCGCACTGATGTAGGATCAGAGGTCATGCGCTGCATCGTTCCCTGTGATCTCCTCTACAGACAGTGGCCCTGTATGGGGTGCTAAGAAACAGTTGAGAAATGGGTGCCCTCTTACATCCTGAACCAGTCAATGTTACTTGTTATCTGACTTTATGGATGTATGTTCATTTTATAATGTGATAATGTCTAAACAACATATACAGTATTTTAATAGGTGGTTCATGGATGCAAACCAACCATGTCTAGCGAAGCAGAAGAACAGGCTACATGTGTAAAAGAAACTTACTAGCTACAATGTCTATGTGTGGTAATGTGGTCAACAACAACAAAACCAGTCTGAAAGGATTGAAGCTTTACGTAAAACAAGTTAGCTTTCAAAACAGACAGTTTAGTGTCATAAATACATGCTGTTTGTCTCTAGTTTACACCTGTGATTCTCTCTGACACTAATATTTGATATCATTTTTATTTCACCTTTATTTATTTTTAGGTACCTTAAAACAATCGTCCAACTGTATCTTCAGAAGATCATTTAAAGTTTATTTTTAATTTTAGATTCTATGAACAATTCGGAGCTACATACGATCCTAATTTGCTGAATCAATGCTGCTTGATGTAAAGATTATAAATTATATGAATCATAAAGTAACTGCCTGTTCTGTGTGGCTATGTCATAAATATTAATGCTTCATTTCATGTAGTCATTTCCACTGTTTCTGTAGTTGTATGGAAATTCATAACGAAACTTTATTTTTTGTCTCACGTCCTAACTGGAGTCCAATGAAATTCATTCTGCTATTGTATTTTCACTAGTGATAAGTCAATTTTAACATGTCAAAACAATGATTTAGATTATATTAAGATTATTAATTATTATTAAGATCTTTAAAGAACATTTCAGAAACTTGAATGTGTATGAGCATATATACACTACCAGTCACTACCTGTTTTTAAAAGGATCATCGGATGCCCATTTTCCACAAGTTGATATGATTCTTTAGGGTCTTAATGAAAAGTTTATAGTATACTTCGGGTAAAAATTCTCAACCATTTTTACCTTGCCAAAATCAACTCTTCAAAATTCATCCTGTTCTGGTCGAGGTTGCTTTAAATGTTAATGAGCTCTGCTCGCCCCGCCCCTCTCTTCTCTCTGTGGAGTGACGAGCCTGTTTACTTTAGCCGCATTTAGCCGTGTTTAGCCGGTAAACTTGCTAACTAGCACGTTATTAGGAAAGGTGATCGCAAAGATTCATAAAAAAACCCCTTATACTCACTTCTGCTGTAAGTGAAGCTGGATCACGAATGATTCATGCAAACACAGACTGCAACAAACATAATCCACTGCATCTTCAGCGGCTCAGATGTCGGGAGTAAATGACGACCGCTATTTTCATTATTATCACATCCAGCAACACAACACTTCAGTCGCTCAGTCGGACATATTCTTGTCTAACTTGCATCGAAACAGGAGGTTGGACTGTTACAGCTGATTTAGGGAGGGTCTGAGGTAAGATGCTCATGTCAATCAACTATCATGGGAATGGCTCAATTTGAAAAAGGGAATATTATTTTTACAGATTAATTAAAAACCACTGCATGGATTTTTATCATTATAGGGTAGATTTGTACATACACTGCCAACACACGTTCAAACAACATGTAAAAGTGAACTTTGCATCCGATGACTCCTTTAAAGGAAATCTCTTCTGCTCACGAAGCCTGCATTTATTTGATCAAAAGTACAGAGAAAAACATTAAAATTTTGAAATATTTGTACAATTTAAAATTGCTGTTTTCTATTTGAATACAATTTAAAATTGAATTTATTCCTGTGATTTCACAGCTCAATTTTTAGCATCATTACTCCAGTCACATGATCCTTCAGAAAACGTTCTAATATTCTGATTTGTTTCTCAGTTTTATTATGATGAATAGAAAGTTCAGAAGAACATCATTATCTGAAATATCTGAAATAAAGCTTTTTATAACATTATAATGTTTTATAACATATAAAATGACTTCTGAAGGATCATGTGACACTGAAGACTGGATGTAGCTTTGACTAAATTACATTTTAAAATATATTCAAATAGAAAGCAGGTATTTTAAATATTAAAAATATTTCACAATATTACAACTTTTGGATTTTGGATCAAATAAATGCAGACTTGGTGAGCAGAAGAGAATTCTTAAAAAAAACATAAAAAATCTCATTCGAAATAATTTACAAAGCTAAATTTACTGGAGAAGCAAAATTATGTCAGCTATTAATAAAATATTCTTACAGCTATGGCATTTTTTTGGTAAGCATGTGACAAAATTTAATAAAGGATGTATTTAAAACAAGAAACTTAATTTAAGATATATTTTCTGAAAACAAGTCTTAAGATCTTACATATTTTTGCTTTTCAAGTAATTTTATTATTTTTTTTTTTTTTACACTTTTTTAAAACTTCAACACTACAAGAATTATGCAAACATATTTCTCTTTAAATGTCTCATTTAAGGTCATGGTTAAATTATGTTCAGCTAAAGTGAATCTTACTAAAGCCGGCATGTTAAAATTGAGCTTTTGCTTGAGAAAATACTGTCTTTTGAACATGTCTTTTAGTTTGATGTTTGGAAAGCTATGTAATTTATACAAATTTATATATATATATATATATATATAATATTCCGTATAAATAGACTTTTCTTTGCACTAATATATTTGAGTGCGCTAAAGCAGAAGAAAAAAAAATCTATTAGTCTATTAACGAATGCATCATTCACTAGACTGTATTGAACTTTAGATGACATCTCTTTCATGAGCATCCATAAACATTGAAACATAAAGGTAAAAAGGTCAGATTTCACAATGTACAGTAGACACAAAATACATGTCTGTTTCTGAATGATCGTGTATTGTGTTGTTGTTACACCTGGGGTGATTTCACTGAAGAAAAGCTGCTATACTCTGTGATAGCAATGCACAGGACACACAAAGTCTCCGTGCTGTTGTGTTTGATCATGTGGCACTGCTTGAATAAGCTACTAGAGTCTAGAATCCCTCTGTTCCTGCCAAACAAATTAAGATTCAATAAAACGAATTTAAGACGCCTCTGCCTCCGTGAAATGACTGATTTGCGCTGAGATTTTTGTGAGGTGATTCAAAAACACATCAGAAGGCAGCGTGTCGCAGTCACAGTCATTTAAGGGAAGATACACACAGAAGGTGCGACGGCCACGAGCGCTGGGGGTGTTATTTGTTCAGTGCGTCCCCTCGACTTCAAAGACGTCCCAGAGCACGTCACATCTCCAATCCCTCATCCCACTAAATGCCATGCGTGTAAAAATGAGTCCCGCAGGCCAGCTTTCACTTCGCACTCAATCGCTCTCCTCGCACGCTCTTTCTTTTTCTTCAGCTCGTGGCGTTCTTCAAAAAGACGCCACTGAATCTGTGAAAAGCATGATGCGGTAAAACCAATGGTGACTGAGAGTGCGACAGACAGACGGACAGACAGAGAGAGAGACAGTTCCCCGAGGAGCGAGGAGTTCATCCCGCTTGAACCGGCCTCCGTCCCCTGAGCGCTAGCTCTCCCTTTCTCTCTGACTTCATGCATATGGAAGACACGACATGCTTTGACTGGAAAAAGAATTGAAAATCACAGCCAGATGCTGATGTGAGCCACATGCCAATAGCTGTGTGCTAGTTTTAGTCAGAACGATCAATATTTGGATTAACTTAAATGTAATGCTTTGCTATGAGAATATTTTACCTGCTTATGTTGCAGGTCTGAAAAGGTCACGGACAGCAGGGAATATTGATACTAAATGCAAATAAAAGAACGAAACTAACGCTGTGCGTTATTCCCTTTAGCAGAGACTATATTCACAGTATTATTTTAAATATATAGTATCCATTTTTATATGTGACCACAGACCACAAAAGCAGCCGTAAGTAGCACGGGTATATTTGTAGCAATAGCCAACAATACATTGTATTGGTCAAAATTATCGATTTTTCTTTTATGCCAAAAATCATTAGGATATTAAGTAAAGATCATGTTCCATGAAGATATTTTGTAAATTTCATACTGTAAATATATCAAAACTTAATTTTAAGTAGTAATATGCATTGCTAAGAACATCATTTGGACAACTTTAAAGTTGATTTTCTCAATATTTTGATTTGTTTGCACCCTCAGATTCCAGATTTTCAAATAGTCGGAACTAAGCCAAATATTGTCCTATACTAACAAACTATACATCAATGGAAAGCTTATTTTTGATGTATATTATTTATTGATGTATAAATCTAAATTTCAAAACACTGACCCTTATGATTGGTTTTGAGGTCCAGGGTCACATATAATATAATATAATAAAATATGATATAATATAATAAAACATTACTAGAAATTTTTAAAATATAAATAAATACAGAAAATATTTTTCTTTACCTTTTTAATGAAAGTGAATGGGGTCCAATATTGTTTTGGATATATACATCTAGACTTTTAAACACTTCACTGCAAAATATTTTCATAATTTATTTTTTATTTTAATATATTTTTTCATCTTCTAAATAAACACAATTAAAACAAGCTAAATTGGAGAGGCAAAATTAATAAGATTTTTTTGTAAACCTCTGTCAAAATTTAAGGTAAAACACTGGTGAACAGGGTAAAAAAAAAAATAACATAGTTATCACACTACCCAGTTGATTGACTGCATTGATAATTGCAAACATTTTTTGTATTACTCTTAAGTTTTCTAAAATGTTAGGTTTAAATATGCAAATGATGCATTATTTAATGAAATATGCGCTAATTCGCAAAAATTTCTAGTACAAAAATCTGAACGCTGGATGAAATGTTTTTACAAAGGGAATTTTGGGTATCTTATTTTTGTCATTCCATACTTCAGAAAATACTTAAAACAGACAGAAAACAATACATTTTCTCATTTTTGGGGAAATAAAATGTTGTATATAATCAAGCAAATTATATATGAACAAATCCCTCTGTAAAAACCTTCAGGATATAGACAGGAATAAAAAAATTAAAGTTTGGTGTGTTTAAGTGTTACTGAAGTGGAGATTTATGGCTCAGTGTAGGAGAAAAAAAAACTCATTTTGAGAAAACGACCTTTAAAAATATGTATTGTAAATAAAATCTATTGACACAAATAGATAAAATGCTATAAAAAAAAGAAACACTTAACAGTGTCTTTTGTATGTTTTCTTTCCACTAGTCTGAAAAAAAAAAAAACACTTTATGAAAAACCAAAAAACCTAAAATCTCAAACTTGACAAGTGAAAAAACAGTGTTTTGCAGTAACTACGAAACCATGGTATTGTTCTTGCAACTCAAAGAATAGAGCATTGTGCAAGCAATGTAAAAGTCATGGGTTTGATTCCCAAAGAATCTAATTTTTTTAAAAAAAGTGTAATGCAATGCAAGTTTCTGTGGATAAAACGCTCTGCCAAATGATTAGTATAAATATAAATGTATTGAGCAATCAGCATCCAGGACCTGAATGTGTTTTAAAAATGATGTACAGTTCACAAAGTAAAATAAATACTGTACTGTAAAGAGAAGAGGACAGCGTCTCAAATCGTTTGGTTTTGACATTAAATCTAAACCGCATTTAAACAGTTTTGGCACTTGTCAAATTAGGTAGATTCCAACATGTCCAAGTGTCCACGTTGCATGATATGAAACAATGAAAACCTAGACAATTTAGGGAAAAATAAAATAAAAATACAAGCCAGACGACATTAAATACAGGTTCACTTGCAGGAGGGATAAACATGGTTTGTGCTGACCATACTGTGTTTTGCAAAGTCAATTACAGGCTGCTGAGAGGACAGAACCATTGAGATTCAAGAGACAGTCTGTGTCAAATTAATAATTCTGTAGGGCCTGCAGTTTGTGGTCATATAGTCAACACACTGAAATGTATTAATATACATACATTCTGTTTATTTTTATAAGCTAACTTGGGTACTGTGTTTGGTGCTGGTTCACTACTCAATGTCCAACATACGGCTGAGAGAAAAAAAGAGTTGAGAACTGCTTCTGTTAGGCTTAAAAAAGCAGATCTTCCTTAAAGTGCTTAAAGATTTAAATTACATGCATTAATCTTACCAACTAGAAAATGAAATATTCATCATTCCCTAAGAATGACTTTACATAGTATGTGATTACTCAGTTCAGCATGAGAATGTCAAACAGCTGAGGACAGTGTCCCCTAGTGGACATCCCAAATTAAATCCAAAATACTGTCCATTACTGTGGAAAACATAAACATTATGATCACTAACATTCAAATAAACAGCAGAAGTGAGTGTTTAATTATCAGAATCCCTTGTAGGTATGACTGTAATGCACATCATTTCCAACTTCCTTCATTGTCATGCTATTGTTCCAATTATGCATTTTAACAAGTATGCATTTTTCTAATGCATGCTTGCTTAAGACTAAGAGGAGATACATGGAGGATGAAGGAGGCAGTGAGTCATCCATCCCAGATGAGCTCAGCTAATTCTATCGATCATTTTACAATCGCTGTGGCACATACTGTCACTTCCTTTTAGACTGAAAATGTCAATTACGTCATTATTTATCCTTTTCAAACATGTCACTGCTCTGTAACAATGCTCAAGACATTCTTCCAGCTCAAATAAAATAATAAAAGCAGCAAATCTGATTTGTTGTAAAACAGTATGAGGGACTGAAAAAAATTACTACAGTTCAACATGAAACACCTTACAAGAAGACAAAATTTGTTAAAGTTTATATTTTGGTTTTGGGAGTCCCTAACAACAGGTTGACATGCATGCAAGTTAAAAAAAAAAAAACTCTTTCATTGCTTATAATATGCATTTATTTTTACCTTACTTGCTCAACGACTCTCAAATGACTTGCTCAGTGATTAATTTGTCCACTTTTGATGATAATCTGCTGTGATTGGTCCGATGACCCAGTTTGTTGTGATTGGTCTACTGCGTGCAGCGCATGTTGGAACCCGAACACCCATCACCATTACATTAAACACCCAAACAGCTATGGTATATGCGTTAGCCCAACGCAGAAACGTATTGATAAAGCACTGCAGTTTGTACACCAACGTATTGCTCTATTCTTCATCAGAACTCCAAATAATAACAATGACAAACATTCATTATTCATCAACACATTTCTAGACAATTGCGAGCAAACCGATATTGCTGTTAGCCAGAGACCTATAAGCTGTGCAGAGCGAACACAACAGATACAACTAAACACATATTTTGCAAGCTACAGAGTACATGACAGCAACAATTTTTAAAGGATTACTCTACTCACCCCAATGTCATCCAAGATATTCACATCTTTCATTCTTCAGTTGCAAGGAAATTTTTCTCCATATTTTTCTCCATATAGTGAACTTCAATGGTGCTCAGCAGATTGAAGGTTAAAAATGTAATTTCAGTGCAGCTTCAAAAGGCTCTAAACAATCCCAGCCAAGGAATAAGGATCTTATCTGGCGAAATGATTGGTAATTTTCTTTTAAAAATTTTATTCATACACTTTTTAACCACAAATGCTGATCTTGTGTAGCTCTGTGATGCACATGTGTACTCTGTGCACTCCGGTTCATGACAGTTAGGGTATGTCGAAAAACTCCCATCTCATTTTCTCCTTCAACTTTAGAATCGTCCTACATCGCTGTTTTACCTTTTTTTTTTTTTATAAAGGGTGTTTGACCCTCCTTGCATGTTCACTTTGTAAACACTCAGTCGGTAATTCTGCAGCGATGTTAGATATTTTTTTGAAGTTGGAGGAGAAAATGAGATGGAAGTTTTATGACATGAACAGGAGTGCACAGAGTACGGTTGGGGCTATACTGCTGTGGTATTGCTGTAAAAATGAACTTTAAGCATTGATTCTTCACAGCCTCGTGCTTTGGCAGTGAAAAAAACAACGGCTTTGCCCTCAATGCAGAGCACAGTGTCTTCCTGACATGATGCTATCCACAGGCGTACACTACAAGTTTTCCCGGGTCTGTGCTTGCAACAAGTGGGCGGATAATATGCTAATGTTTCATGTTGACATCAATAGTGTTGTCACGATAGCAAAATTTTGACTCAGATATGATACCTAACTAAAATATCTCGATACTACTACCGAACCGATACTACAACAAAAACACAGAATGAGAGGTAAAGTATATGAATAATAGATGATCCAAACGGAGGTCATAGTTATTTTATTTATTTAAAAAAAAAAATTCATTTCATCCCCCTTCAAAAAAAATAATAAAACAACAAACTAAAGGACAAATACAATAAAACAAAGACACAAATTAAATAAACAGGGCCCTATGAAATTTGTTTTATTCCCAAATTCTGTTTTATTTTTTCCTAATTCATTTTAATTTTTGGATTCTTTCCCGTTTTGAATTGGTTACATTAAAAAATATTAATCAAAGCACATGTCTAATTGAAATAATGAAATGTATACGATTTAACATCCATTAAAAGTTTAACAGAAATTACATTTTAAGGCCCTAGATAATACATTTTAGTATTTTTCTCAAACTGAGTTTTATTTTGATCAAATTCTGTGAATCTGTTTTCTGTTCATTTTCTGCATTCCATTAGTTTCATTAGATTTTAATAAATAATCAAAAGCATGTCTAATTAATTTATAAAGATTAGTTAGATTGTATAAAGAATGGTTTATTATTTATTGTTTTTTTTTTTTCCAGAAATTGTGTATTTACTATTTTCTTGTAAATAAAAAAAAATGTAAAATGTAAATATCTTGTAAATATTCCTTAAATAATATTGTTATTTTTAGTAGTAGTACTATCATTACATTAAGCAATATTTCCGTCCGAACTTTTATTTTGACGGGTGGCTGCCTTCACGTTTGTATATGATATGAGAATGGGTTTTCTCAAAATGAAAGGTAAAATGCTCATGAATTGGAATAAGTGTCTCAATTTTTTTAAAACAATACAAATTTATATACTTTTTTAACCTTGCACTAGCTCGACTTCATGCATTACGTAGTCATGTTGGAAAGGTCATGCATAACGCAGGGGGAAGTATCGACCCAGTGCTTACAAACAAAAACATGCAAAGAAAGTCAAACGCCCTTTACAAAACAAGTTAAAACAACGTTGGATGATTTTAAAGTTAGAGAAGAGAATGAGATGGAGTTTTCTGCCCTACTCTACCTTTTTGAACCAAAGTGTTACCTTTCCATGCATGAAGACACAAATGCACATTGCAGAGCTAGTGCAAGTCGAGCATTTTTGGTTAGGAAGTATATTGATTTTTATGATTTTATTTATTTTTTGAAAATGACATATGGTTTCACTATAAGACCATTATTTCTTTCCTGGGATTGTGTGGGGCTCTTTGAAGCTACACTGAAACTGCAATTTTGACCTTCAACCCATTGGCCACCATTGAAGTCCACTATATGGAGAAAAATCCTGGAATGTTTTTTTCAGAAACCTTAATTTTTTTTAGACTAAAGACAGAAAGACAGAAAGACATGACATCTTGGATGTAATGGGGGTAAGTAAATCATCAGGAAATTTTTATTCTAGAAATGAACTAATCCTTTAAAATATGAAAGACAGGTTGAATGAAAATACAAATTCGCCGACAGCAGGTGGCGCTAATAAAAAAAAAGTAGAAATACAAAGCTCAAAAGCTCAAAACTCTAAATCAGTTGAACAAATTACCTCTACTGATTAAAAACGTATAAATTAAATGAAAATTCAGCCCAATTAAGCATAATGACACCTTTTACAAATCAACTGCAAATGTTTTCAGAAAGTGCAGTCTATTAAATGTAATCTACGAGTAATGAAATGCCATTAAATATGAAGGTAATTATTATTGGGCATCTACCAAACTAATAACACCATCTCTGATAACCCCTATTCACATAACTTTGATACAAACCACTGATTCGAAACTTAAGATTAGCAAATGTTTTGAAGCTTCTTGAAACAGTGTTTGGAAACCGTACCTTATTTTTCAATGCAGAAGAAAGCTGTTTTCTCTGGTAAGGTGTGAGACTTCCGGTTCATAAGCCGCCGTATGACGAGACGAATAACTAAATGCAGTAAAAGGTGAAACTGTCTGCATGTCTCCATGTGTTCGTATTATGATAATTCATTAAAATAATATGGCAAGACACACCAGTTTGAAATATCGAGCAAAACGAACTGTTTTTGTACAACTCGCTGGATGTGGATGTACCGGAAGACACAAAATTTACAAATGGCCGCGCCCGCTCTTACGGGAAAAATAATAGA
Source organism: Labeo catla (assembly GCA_012976165.1). Lineage (NCBI taxonomy): Eukaryota > Metazoa > Chordata > Actinopteri > Cypriniformes > Cyprinidae > Labeo > Labeo catla. Next base: position 569,321 of record VONZ01000071.1, read on the forward strand.
TAAGAGGAAACGCTACATTCATACAGGGGTTCAAATTCGTTAGCAAATAGTCTTTGTGATCGTCGTGTAACAGTTTTATGTTACAGCATAATGTCTGACTAGCATATGAATAAAAGCGCCAATACTGCTGCTGATAAACAAAAGTTAAATAGTAAATATTGAGAAACTTATAGTCACTAGGCCATCGATGTCAAAGCACAATCAATCCGAACACACAGTAGGGCTGTTTTGTTTCTGAATGAGTCACTGTTTTGAGTCAATTGGTTGTGAATGATTCATTAATAGAGACTCACTTGTCGCCACCTACCGGCAGAACGATATGACTTGCGGAAGAGTAGCTGAAAAATCCCCACTAACGCTTAAATACACTATAAAATGTAACAGAATAAAAATTAAAACCATATATATATATATACATACATATATATATACATATGTGTATATGTATGTATATGTGTATGTATATGTGTATATATATATATATATATATATATATATGTATATGTATATATATATATATATATACACACATACACACACACACACACACACACACACATATATATATATATATATACATACATACATATATACACATACACATACATATATATATATATATTCATATTCTAGTTCATTTTATGTAACCTAATTTAAAGTGATGCTCTCCAAATTAAACCATGTGGTAGCTTCAAACATTGTCAGGAAGGTGTACACAACAAAACAATTCTCAGACAAGTATTAATGCATTATCATTATATTTTAGCTCAACCACATAAAAAATAAAATATAGTGTCATTTCTGTGTACAAAAATGTACATTTCTTTCTCTCTGGCCCTAACGGTCTTAACTTTCATTGACAGCAGTTACAATAATGAAAAAATGCAATCAAACAATACATGATTTATCAGTTTTGAACCCATTTCATGGCATGTTGTATTTACAGTAGCTCAGCATATCACTGGGGTGCAAAGATGCGTGGCTTTTTTTTGCAACTGCAAGCTTTTGACATTCATGCTCTTTTAGTGCATAAGACAGGTAGTGCACATGTTTTTCCACAACACCCAAACACTACAGACAGTCATGATAGAAAAATAAGGCTCTGTGTATATAGTCACTTTTCATAACATTCTTTGTTCCAGTAAAAATACAGTCCAGGTCAGTGCGTATGCAGTGTGGTAGTACATTCATTTTCCACTGACAACTAATAGGATGAAAACTATTCAGTAGACATTTGGACTAATACGCCAGCGTTGACAGGCAAAAATCAATAATATTCAGGATGAATCTCATTAAACTTATAATAAATGCGTCTGGGTCACATCACATAAAACACCTGAAAATTAAAAGAAACAAAAAAGCCATAGTTTTTTTTTTTTTTTTGCAGGTAACACTATTTTCATTTTCATTCATTTTATTATTATTATTTATGCTTTATATAAATCAATAATAATTAATAAAACATGTATATATTATAGTATTTGTTCTATTACCTGTAATTTATGCAGAGTTATAAATCTAGAAAAAATGCTACATTATTTTCATGACCGTTATATAATATTAAATTACTATTGTAGTAATTATTTTCATTTGTTAGTCATTATTTAAAAAAGTAATCATTCTTTTTTTTTAATGCTTCATAAATTACAGGTGATAAAATAATTACTATACTATATACACATATTATTATTTATATAATTTTAAAATAATAATAATTTTAGTATTACAATAATAAAACCTGCAGGGATGTATGCTTAACTGTCATGAAAATAATCACATTTTTTTGCTTTATGCTTAATTTTCTGTATATATTTTATTTAAATTTTGGGATGAAATGCAACCTGAAAGTGTTTTCAAGACAGTGGGAGAGAAAAAAAAATAGCCAGATGTCTACAGAGTCTACCATGTTCTTTGAACCAACAGCAATTTGCACTGCATGCATGGGTCTCTGCTAACCTTTATAATCAGCTCTCACCGAGGTCTTCATTTAAGGCAAATTTCCACTTCAGACACTCAGCCAAGAGTGGGTTACAGTGCCTGATGATATAACGCAGACCCAGCTAGAAACCAAAAGGACACTTCCTCCCCGTGCCTGATTTTTAGTGCTGTCAGTTAGCACCCATAAAACCAGCAGCACCACCAGGCAAACATGCCTAGCATTTAAAGCAGTGTACAGTACAGCGGCGGATTCTCACGACTGGCCCACCATAAACATGTCCATCAATGTGTGCGTTACGACCGCATGTCCGTTCCTTCGGTGGCAGATTCAAACATTTTATTTCAGCCCGGCACATTTTCCAGCCGTTAAATGAGGATCTAAAAAGCTTCCAGCTGTCCTCTTCTTTGTATCCCATCAGGAATGCCGGCTGGACCTTCTTTGGTTCTTTGAATTTCTTGTATTTCTCTTTCACCTCCAAAATGCTGTCTTGTCATTCAGTCACACTGTCCCTTCTGCGTCCTCCTGTGGGGCAAATTATATGAAATTCAGTTCATGAAGCAAATCTGTTAGTGTTTTTTTAATACCACAAAAGAGACTCATATTTTGAACCTTTAAACAACAAATCTGTAAGTGCAGAAACATCCCTAAGCAGAACACAAATTAGCTCAAAGCTAAAATACAAACTGGTTACAACAGGGTCTCTACAAATTATTTTTAATAAACTGTGATGTCATTTGATTTTTTTTCATAATTACTGGGAAAAGTTTTTTAAAAGAATGTTGTAAATATTTAATATTAACCAATTAAATATTAAATACAGCTGAAGGAAATGAGAAAAATGTACATTCAACAATACATTTCTATGACTGACCTATGACTCAAGAGTTCCTTGACATTTTTCAATTGTAATAATCTATGATACTTATGAAACATTTTATGATAGTATTAAATTCCACGACTTTCCTGCGATTTTTTTAAAATCATTTTAATTATCTTTTTTATAATTTTGATTATTTTTATGAATTTTCTGTGACTTTTTACCTTAGCATTGGTTTTCACAACTTTTCTGTGACATTTTTATAATTTTAATTATTTTCATGAATTGTCTGTGACATTTAACCTTAGTATTGATTTCCAGGACTTTCCTGTGATTTTTTTTAAATAATTGTAATTATTTTCATGAATTGTCTGTGAGTTTTAACCTTAGTATTGATTTTTATGACTTTCCTGTTTTTTTTTTTTTTTAAATCATTTTAATTATTTTCATGAATTTTCAGTGACTTTTAACCTTAGTATTGATTTCCAGGACTTTCCTGTGTGTTTTTTGTTTTTTTTAATATTTTTAATTTAGTTTTGTCTTTATTCGTAAACTATTATTTATGAATTATCACATCCAAAATAAACGTTTTTGTTTACATAATATATGTGCGTGTACCGTGCATATATATTATGTATATATAAATACATTTATATTCATATAATTTATATTATATATATATAAGTATATTTAATATATGAAGATAACATTTTTATCTTAAATATATACATGCATCTATGTGTATTTATAGATACATAATAAATAAATGCATTATGTAAACAAAAACTTTTATTCTGGACGTGATTAATCGTGATTCATCGTTTGATTATTTTAATTATTTTCATGAATTGTCTGTGACTTTTAACCTTACTATTGATTTCCATAACTTTCCTGTAATTTTTATAATTTTTTTATTTCCATGAATTTATGGCGATTTTTTTATGATTGTATTCATTACCATGACTTTCCATGGCTTTTTACAATTTTATTAATTTGCATGAATTTTCTGTGACTTTTTACTTTAGTACTGATTTTCACAGCTTTCCTATGATTTTTCAGTGACGTTACAGTAATAATGATTTCTTTAACCTTCCTGTAACTTTTTACAGTTGTAATAATTTCCTTTAATTTTCGGCGACTTTTGTTTTTAATTTATATGATTTTCTGTGGCTTTTAAATATTCATTAAGATTTTTATTTCCTCAACATATGATTTCCATAACCTCTCCTGGCCTAAAAATCACAATCCTTAAAAATTCCCTTTCCAAGTTTTTTGCCCAAAATATTTCTAGGTTATCCACAACCGTGGAACGCCTGTTACAAAAACATCAATCGATATTTCTTATTTTTGCCTTCACAAGAGTGTTGCTTATAGCAGCTCGAGACATTAAAGGCAGCATGCTGAGCAGCACGTGGGAGATGCGGCACGTTTCATGCAGTTTTTCGCAGCAGGCTTCATAAAGTGTGCTGAGAGCACATGCTGCATATCAATCACTATTCAACCAGACAGCTATTTCTGTCTCATATTGACTTGTTGCCATTGACAGTCTGTCAGGTCAACTTCCAGTAATATATGAGCTGTCCCAATCAAATGCTTGCAATGATGCCATCATGATGTGTATTACTGGAATACACACCTACATCCAGCTTCATTCAGCACAACCGTAACAAGCCGATCAAAGTCCAGCCTGTGTGAGCGTACCTGTGCTCAGGGGGTCAGAGAGGGACACTCGAGTGGTAGATGTCCAGGGAGAGGAGATTGGGTCCGGGGAAGAATGGAGAGGAGAGAAGGAAAGTGAAATGGAGGGTTGGATTAGGAATTCTGTGCATCTATACCTGCGGGGGTGAGAACCAGCGCCTGCAGGATGTCTGACAGAGAGATGATGCCCTCGATGCTGGAGTTATCATCCACCACTACCAGCCTGTGCACCTGCAGGACACAAACATGACACAAACATGACCAGGGGCCATTCAACTTAGAAAGAAGGCAAAGATGTGAGTAAATCTCACCTCAGCTTTGACAATCCTGTCCACTGTAGTCTCCAGAGTCTCGTGTCGATGACACTTCATAACGCCCTCGAAGTACTGCGAGCGATGCAGCAGAGCCTGAGTCACGGTGATGTCCAGATTATTGTAGGTCTTCTCAGCGGCCAGGTTCTACACACACCCACAACACTAATGAACACAGAGCCACGCTATAGCAACCTCCACTGACAGCCAAATATACACAGCTAATCATCACTGCTATCTCAATAAGTCAGTTAACATCTTAATTAGGGCTGTCACGATTCCTCAATTCAATTTGAGTACTCAATTTTAAAAAAATCCTTGACTGCAATTTGCCCATGTCGAGTGACTGGCAAAATACCGGAAGTGGCGCAATAAACCCATTTCAAAATCATAAGCTTAATGCTATAGTGAATTCATAAACTCTATGATTTAATTAAATAGAAATATGCAGGGTTTGATATATGCACTTTAATTTATTTAGGTGCGTGTATGTACGTCTCTGAGTGGCTCCGTTTGCAGTTAATGCTGCTCCGCATAAACTGTTATGATTTACACTGCCCTCCAAAAGTTTGGAAACGCCCTAGAAAAGTGGGGTTTTGGACAACATTGGCATGAATCCTTTTTAATTTGTGATAATTTTGCACTGACAAGGGACAACACAAACTACGAAAACATATTGTATTACATAAACAGTCTATACATAGAAAAAACTTAAATTTTCGATTCATCAAAATATCCACCATTAGCAGCTATTACAGCTCTGCATAATATGGGCCTAAATTCATTGTATTGTAAACTTAATTGGCAATCAGTTGTTAAAGCTATTAAGGTGTGCTGACCCAAAAATCTTTTAAAAACCTGGGCCAAGTTTAAACCAGTAACCAGCATCACAGCTGGCAAAGGGGCATGTCTGACTTTGACATGCATATATTGCCAGTATTATGCAATCAAAATGAAAATTATTATTGCTGGTCTTCAATGATAATGTCAAGTTACTTTAATGTATTTGCACCAAAAAATGATAGGGATTTATGCTGATATCGTCCAAAACCACATTTTGCCAGGGGTGTTTCCAAACTTTTGAAGGGTTGTGTATATGTGTGGAGCATCTCAAAACTCCATCTCTGCATATTGTTGCGAGTTTGGGTTTGTGGGAATGCAACGTGCGCCATTTCATCTGAATTGTAAAGTAAATCATTTATAAATCTATGCAAACACAGAAGAATACACCAATATCTTTCTCAGTATGCTAACTGTTCATCGCGATTTCAAAATAAAAGCTCAAACCCTCACACTCTGAGTTTACACATTTTGGTGTCGACATATTCAAAAACGGCCAAATATTAAAGATTATATGTACATTTGAATTAAATGTTGTTTAGTCAATAATAATTAGGATTAGATTGCACTTTCAGGTGTAAAAATAATAGTCAGGCCGTTGGCCTGCATAATGTACATTAGTTCTATTGTTTATAATACATTATGTATTGATTGCCTTTCGTTCCAGCATGTCTAATATGGATAAAGGCATCACTATTGCTGTAACTGAATAAAAAAAAAAGATATAACGTTAAACGTTTTGAATGATGAAATGTAAGAACAATAAACACTCGTCTGCAATAATGTATGGTTTATCTGTGTTCTTCAAGCCATCTCGTGTATTTTCATAAGCCATTGCTAATCGACATACATAGAATATGAGTATAGAATTTATTGTCTGTCTCATTTTGTGATAAGAATCCACATCAGATCACATAAGGAAGTTATTACAAACACTCGACTGATGTTGTGAATTAAAAATAAGTTATGTTTTTTTTATAACTTTTGTTTTTATAAGTCTTTTGTTGGACAACAGGTTTAGAAAGGCTTATCATTGCATGTCATTAGAAGGGAAGATGCTCTGAGTGTTGCTTTTTCAAATATAAGCGGGGAAGTGTTTCCTCATTTCAGCACGTGAAATCGTGGGCACACATACAGCAAATTCCGAGAGAAATAAAACTAGGTTTTTTTAAATGCAAAACCAAAAAAACGCAATTCACAATATTGAACTGTGGATGTCGTACTGAACGATTTGATATTATATTGGGAATTGTGACATCCCTAATTTTTAGTAACACACACACAGACACACATACACACAAAAACTTTTACTCGATTACCAAAATAATCATTAGTGACAGCTCTATTTTCTATAACACTGGTCATTTATACTTAATCCAAATGAATACAAATTTGGTTTGTACAACAGTTAGTTTGACTATGGTGATATTTAATGTTCTGTTCCTTTTGAATTTCAATGTAAATTGGAGCTAAAATCATTTGTACATAAAGTGATACATTTAATTCAGTGGATACAAATGGATTTGAAGGGACATAGGAATGGATTTAAAAATTATTTATGTTTCATAAATAAGGTCCAATATCTACCATTCAAAAGTTTGGGGTCTGCAAGATTTTTCTTAAAAAGAAGCTAATACTTTTACATCACAGAAAATACATGCTTTGTTACTATGTTACAAAAGATTTGCATTTCAAATAAATGCTGTTCTTTTAAACAGAATCTTGACAAAATTGATCATGGTCTGAACAAAATCATTTCAATACTGATAATAATAATAATAATAATAATAATAATAATAATAATAATAAATCTTTCTTAAGCAGCAAATTAGCATATTAGAATGATTTCTGAAGGATCATGTGACACTGAAGACTGGAGTAATGATGATGAAAATTCAGATTTGATCACAGGAATAAATTACATGATTAAATATATTCCAATTTAAAACAGTTCTTTTAAATTTTAATAAAATTTCACAATTTTACTGTTTTTACTGTATTTTTGTTCAAATAAATGCAGCCTTGGTGAGCATAAGAGACCTCATTAAAAACAATCTTACTGACCCTAAACTTTTGAACGGTGGTGTATTTGTGTACAAATTTCTCCTAGAAAACTATTAATCATCAGACACAAGCACTCAATCCCCATGGGAACCTTATGTATTTACACCTCACAACAAATGTGTGGTAAAAAGCTGTAAAAAGTTATTCTTCAACTTTAAAAAGTATATTAAAGGCACAACTTACAATGACATCAAATTTGGAGTAAATGTCCACAACCTTTCCTTTGGGATCAAAAATATAGAAAGCAAATATGAGAAATTTTGCTCCTAAAATGGACAGTTGACAGAAGAATAACTGCAGTATATGAACTGACAGAAAAATTAGCAATAATTGTTGTTACCCGTGACATCCACCACTGGCAGGGCAGACACTCTCCTCTCCACAAACATGCCCAGTGCTTTAATAATGGGTGTATCTGGGTGAATGAAAGCGATGTTGCTGTATGTGCCAATGCCCAGCTCCTCCAGAGTCTGCCTCATGAAGGCTGGTTTAGGCATCTCACAAACCTACAACACCATACACCATCAGTGGACACAGGACACTATATAACTCAGGATGATTCAATACTCGAAAATGAAGCAATATACTCACAAAGAGCTGCAGAAATTTGAGGATCCTCTTGTGTGTGAGGATATACAGGGCATTTCCTGTGACTGGATCGATCACCGGCAAACGATGGATCTTATTTTTGATGAGTGAGTAAACAGCATCAAATATACTGGGAAAAAGATGCAAAGAGTTGCAAGAAATCAAACATTGTAGAAACCAAACCTTAAAAAAATGCTGTCACAAACACCTTGAGTCATCTTCAGTAATTGCTGAACTCATTTCAAGATAATTTCGAGACAATGTTCCCATAAACCAAAGAGAGGTAAAAGCGCCATATAATGAAAATTATAAAACACAGTCTACAAAAATATGACCTAATGTCTCACCTTGCATTTGGAGATATGTTGACTAAGGGTTTAAAAGTTTCTTGCAAATAAAGTTCTGTTGGTATAAGCAGAAATGAAAGAGTCAAAGCACATAAAAGTTCTGACATTATTTACTCACCCTCATGTCTTTCTAAACCTTTATTTTGTTTTTTTTTTTTTTTAATGGAATACAAGGAGAAAATTCCAGACATGGGTGTGAGTAAATGTAGAGACATAATGGTGTACAAAAACGAGTTCAGTAAAAAATTTAAAATGTATATAAAAGGCAAACGAGTGTAACCAGTGGTACAATGAAAATGCTTGAAATATTTACCTCTCCAAGTCTCAATTTTATGCTCTTCCAGCTCATATATTTGCACCTGAGGCATATAACACAAAGTAAGACTTGTGTACATTCATTATTCTAAGGAATAATTTCATGGCCATTTTTAAAGAAATTTGAAGGTAATTTCCAGGCAAACCCTTATGAACAGCCATTAACCACAAACCAGCTCTGAGCAAAATGACACTGACTGGCAAAACAGCTTGTATTTGAGTTTCTGTGATATCTAAATCCTTACCAGTGGCGATTTGTAGTATCTGTGCAGTATGATGATGAAGTCTGTGATGGTTAACATTCCTATTGAGAAAACATATCATTAGAGGAAAACCACGCTGACTCATACCTGGGCTCACAGAGAAACTGCGCCTGCAGATTTCGCATAATAATGTATTTATTTTTTAAAAATGTTCAGTTTAATCATAATTTCAGTTACCGGCTCTCAGCTTACTTTTTTTTTTACCATGTTTACATTTCTTTCTTGAATTTAAAAAAAATAGCAGATTCCATCTAGGCCTGCTTATAAATATCTACAACTCAAAACAGCCCAGACAGGAAGTAAGCAAGAATGAATTTCAATCAATTTGGTATGTTATTGTTGACTAGCTAACCTAAGCATGTCCAATTATGTTACAGGTGAACAAATAATGACCTGAAGCCATGTTTTTATTTGATTACTGATTCTGTTTTTAAACAATCATTTCAAGACAGGTGGTTAAATGGACTTGCAGGATTAAATGAGTTAAACATTTTCATGACCTAAAAAAAGACAAATCCAGCAAAAAAGAATGACAGAAATGCAGGTGTGTGTGAGTGTGCATGCATGTGCATGTGTCAGTGCTCACCCACAAAGCTTTGCTTTTTGGTTTCCCACAATGGCGCAGCTCGAACTCCATTAGCAACCAAGGCAAAGAAAGCTTTCTTTACCTAACAGAGAACAAAGGATTTCACATAACAATGCTTTTCTTTTTAGGTGCCTTTAAAAACACTGCTGGAGGAACTGGTGGTGTGAGCCAAAAATCACAGGAGACACAATGAATTGGGTGCAACCAGGGTTTAAAAAAAAATGTCCACACCTGCCAGTGACAAATAAACTGGGGGATTTGGCTTTAAACAATTCTAACAGGTAATGAAGTTGTATTTTGTATTGATTAAAACATGTTTCATCCCTATAGCAATGCAATTAATAAGCTGTTTCTCTGTATAGCAATTATCAATTGTGACTTTTGCAGCATCAGACAAAATGAGCCAGTGAATGAAACTACTGAAAAGTGATTTTTTTTCCCCTTCTTTGCAATATATATATATATATATATATATATATATATATATATATATATTTTATAAAAAAAAATAAAAATGTCTTATTTAAATGTTCTTTTGAAGGTTTAATGCAAAGAATATGCCATATATTAAGCATCCTAGATAAACTTACGGTCTTAGAAGACATCAGTGTTGCTAAAACTCTTCTTTCTTTAGTAGATTTTGGTTTCAGTAAAGGGTTCATTCTTCATTTAACTTAAATAATATGCAATTTCCAAAAACCCTCGGCCAATCTGAACATAACGGTTTTATTTACTCACTAATGCCATTATTTGCTTACATTTGGCACATTTTGGACCCTGGACCCAACATTTCTAACACAGATTCTCTCCATTTCTGATCAACCCACCAGTTTTCCATTAAAAATTAACTTGCATTTCAATATAAAGGCAATTCGCATAAAGGCTTTTTCAATTTATGGCCCATAAACTTTATATCACAATTCGAAGGCATAAAACTTCCTCATTTAAGAAACTTTAATTTACATACAAGTACATCATGTCAATCAGTCGAAGCATAAAATTCCACTGATCTCCTTTTCTCTGAACTATATTATTTTCAAACTGGCCCTCCGCCAGAGAAAAGTCAACAGGTTAATAGGTTATAAGGGTGTGTTACCCCCAAATCTAATAACGGCACATACCTGCACATGATTACTGTTTAACCCTGACAAACCTAGCTTTATGACTGCTTCCATACACTTCAAAGTGATCCCATCCATTTGAGTCACCAACTAAGATTTATTTACTGATGAAACATTAACCACAATCACTAAGAAATCATGTGTTTAAACTACAACTGGGAAGCAAAACTGAAAGACAGTATCTCTGTCTCATACTAAAACCAGTATGTTTAGAAAAGCATACTAATATGCTTTTGCATGATTAGTATGAATACTGTGCAAAATATGCAACAATATGCAGTAGAGTAAATGGCATGCAATATTGTATCCCACAATATAATGTGTTCAACTTGACCATTTCCAGTTTGATGAATGAACAAGATGCAATTACAACTGTGCATTTAACTTCAAGCTTTGCTTTTAGACTGTCAAAAGTTACAAAATGCAGATAATCCAAGATGACAAACATACCATACTACTGTTTGAAATGTGTATCATGGAATAATTTTTGAATTCATATACTTTTTTCAAAACAGAAAACAGCACAAAGAGTAAACAGATTAGTATGCAGTATGTAGCAAGATACTCTGCCATTCAAGAAAATAGCATACCCAAATCTTTTCACTTTCTGTTCTTGTGCTAGACAACAGAAGACATTTAGGATGTACCTGTAATGTAGTGTCAAAGACCACAAGTTTGGAACTGGTGGGGATGAGGTCATAGCACTTGTGGGATTTCATAAAGCGCATGTAAATGTTACTGTCTGGCTCTTCAGCAGCTGAAAACAGAAGACATCAGCAGAATCAAATGTTTTGCTAAAACTTTAAAAATAAATGTAATTTTTAAAACAATATACAATTCAATTATGTCATGAATTATACCTACGTTCATAAAACCAAACAAAAATACTACATACAGCAAACCTATATTTAAGAACAGGCTTGCAAAAAGCACATGAAATAAAATAAGCAATGAAGTTGTATTTTGCATTGATTAAAACATGTTTTGTCCCTATAGCAATGCAATTAATAAGCCGTTTCCCTGTATAGCAACAAACAGCACAATTATCAATTGTGACTTTTGCAGCATCAGACAAAATGAGCCAGGGAGTGAAACTACTGAAAAGTGATTTTTTTTACCCCTCCTTTGCAAAATTTTTTTTTTTAAATAATAATAAATAAAAATGTCTTATTTAAAACAGAAGACATCAGCAGAATCAAATGTTTTGCTAAAACTTTAAAAATAAATGTAATTTTTAAAACAATATACAATTCAATTATGTCATGAATTACACCTATGCTCATAAAACCAAACAAAAATACAAATAACAAATAACTGAATTGTGATACATTTAAGAACAGGCTTGCAAAAAGCACATGAAATAAAATAAGCAAGCAATGCAAAACATAAGTAAAATCTTTTACCTTCATTATCAAGTTCAAGTTTTTCCAGCATGCCTTCAGCAAGTACGCAGCTCTAAAACACAAAGACACGGGCTAATGATTTCATCAACAATCACTTACTTCAAGTTAGTAAGACGCTATTAGATCCTACGGAGTGGTAGCGTCCATTTTTAATATCTGCATATCTTCAAACAAGCAGTCTGGTCAGCACATAGAAAGCAGAATGATCTTACATTTATAATGCTCTCCAGGCAGAGCTTTCACTCACAGATTCATTACGCGCAGTGGTGAAATATTAATAGACGGACACCCCCGCAAAGGTGACAGTGGAGTATTCCGAATCTGTCCGTTTTACGTCTTTGTATTCTGAGCTGAGGAAAACGACGCGCAGGTAGAGTAACCTACTTCATTTGAAGCGTATAATGTCAACACTGGGTCTGAAGCGATAACTTTGCTCTAGTTATAGCTCTGTCGCTCTCTGCTGGTCGATGACGAAACGAAAGCGAAATGCGAATTCAGTGATCACACATAAATCACCCGCCGCAGCATTGAGCCGCCTAGATAGACAGCATTTCTGTGGGCGTGAGCCAATATACCTGGGTCACAGCTTAAGCCGCAGGAAATAAGGTACTTATTTTATATTTTAAGGTATTAAATCAAACCGGCGACTCTTTCAAAAATACATATGTAAGCCTGGCTGTTCCCGCCACAAACACTAATAAATAAATAGCGTAACGTTACTCAAAGTAGGTTGTATATATGTGACCGTGGATCACAAAACCACTCTAAGGGTCACGGAAACGGAAGATTTATACATATACAAGATTTATACATCATCTGAAAGCTGAATAAATAAGCTTTCCACTGATGTATGGTTTGTTAGGATATGACAATATTTGGTCGAGATACAACTATTTTAAAACCTGGAATCTGAGGGTGCAAAAAAATCTAAATATTGAGAAAATTGAAAAGTTGTCCAAATAAAGTTCTTAACAATGTATATTACTAATCAAAAATGAAGTTTTCATATAAACTTAGTAGGAATTTTACAAAATATCTTCAAGGAACATGATATTTACTTAATTTCCTAATGATTTTTGCCATAAAAGAAAAATCAATAATTTGATTTTAATAATTTAATAATCAATAACCCATACAATGTACTTTTGGCTATTGCTACAAATACACCCCAGCGACTTAAGACTGGTTTTGTGGTCCAGGGTCACATATTTTATATATATGTATGTGTATATATATATATATATATATATATATATATTATGCAAATGACACTACAACTGGACAAATTGGTTTAAAAATGAAATCGTTGTGTTTAAATAATTTACAATAAATAATAAAATATATGTTTAATAATATATAATAATATATATGTTTAAACACAGCTTGTTTAGGTTATCATAGATTTAAAAATATGTTTATGATAGATTACAATTGGGTCTGCGACAGGTGTAAAACAATAGAATTTATTAAAGGCACCCAAAATGTAGCAAAAGTAAATGAAGTAAAAAAAAATCTGATACAATTTTAATGTGATCTTTGTTTACATCTTTTCTTTTTAATAAAAATCAGCCTGTGGAACACAAGTATCTGAATATGAGGAAACTCTCTTATACTTGGGAATTTGCAACTTAATTATTTCTAATTCCTACGTAGATTCTCACCATTGCTGTGCCAAATGTGTAATCACGTTTGTACAGTAATAGTGTAATTTATAATATTTTTTAATGTTTGTGTAACAATTTCTTAGTCTTAAATAGCTGTTAGGGCTACATATCCTGCAGTTGCAATGTTGCATGTAACTCTAAAATTTAAACTTTGCATAATACTAAATAATTTGCAGTGGACTTCTATAACACATTGTCCCACACATACTGTATAAGTAATTTTTCAAACATTTCCACAGATTTTTCACAGGCTTTTACAGATATGCAGGTCAAACACAATATGTTCAGTGGTTGACCTTTGTTAATTTTATATTAATGGATAAGCAACAAGTCACCAGTGCAAAATTTAAAGTCACAATTATGAAAAGGTCAATTACAGGCAAGCATCGAATTGTCAAGAATGCTGTATCAGATAAAGCTTGGATACATTACTGATGCAAATATCAATCTTTGAGGTAACTGCCTAATATATAAATGCCCAAAACAAGAACAGTCATTTGCCCAACAATTTATCATTGAAAGACCTGAAACTGTATGTTAGCTGTAGAAAATGAATAAGCACTTTTGTCTTTTTAATAAATATGCCATTGGTTGATTGAAGGTGCCAACAGAGGTGCAAGAATGACTTGCTTCAATATGGGACAAATGTAAACTATTGTAAATCCCAGAAAGCACATGTGAAGTCTTTCACTCACCTGGCGTGAGGTAGAGTTAAAGGTGTATGAGGCGATAGGGGGTTTGGTGATTGAGGGGCTCAGGCTGAAGCGCTGGCCTGTGTCAGGGGGAGACGAGAGAGAGCGGGAGCGCCGTTCCTCCACACGCTCCACAGGACTGGGGGTCTCCACAGAGAAGACCGGTGGAACGGGACTCTGTGTCGGGGTGGTGGGGGGAGTGGAAAGCCCAGAGCCTGTGAGACACATCAGTACAGAAAACAATGAAGTACTGAATTTGCGAAGTGGAATTTTCTGTTCTGTTCTGGCAACCTTGCACATATCATGCATGCATTGCAATGCTTAATGTAAGTGCAAATCTAAATTATTTCCAAAATTTTACAGTTATGCACAATTTTGCACAAATGTGGTTGACAGAGCTTAACATTTATAAAACGCAGAACATTCCATTGGTTCAGTTTTACTGTAGAGTTAATCACTCACTGGATTAATCAGAGATTCCACAGCAAACAGGTGTGTCTCATATGACAGCCCTCACATAACCCCTCAAGTACTGCGTGACACAACACATGCACTGATATATTACTGTGCCAGCCAATACTAATACTGCCATAGCACGATCAAAAGCACATATGCTCTGAGGAATCTTTAAATCTGAAGCATGATTAGAATATCAGTACGTTCATTCAGCTGAGGGTTTAAGCAAATGGACATATTCAGGTCAGGGCCTTACTCATGTATCTCTGCTGTCGAGGCATTTGGCTACAACGTCACTATGCTTGATCTGCGGATGCTTCTCAGTCAAAACGTTCTATTTTGGACTAGAAAATGTGTATGGAAGTGATTCAGATGATGGGTATCATTAGGTTATGAGACAATATGGTTTCATTTATGAAATGCACTGTTGTAATTAATTAGTTTTCTGTAGACACGGTAGGATTAGCCTTGGCCTCTTTGTTCTGTAGGAAGGGAAATGTTCATTTGAGGTTGGGGTCAGGCTGGCATCAATTAATGCTGGTGTCCCACTAGCTAATTTTCAGCTGTTCATCATTCATTAGCTTAATTTTCACAGTCATTCAAGAATCAGACTGAGTCACTGTGCACCGTCACACCTCTCAGTGGGTGGACATTAACAGCCGCTGCTGGGTGTTGATGGCCCTGTTGACACACCAAAAACATCCAACTTGCCTTGATATTATCGTTCATTCATTGAGACAGACTCTCGTGTGTTTGGCAGTGACTAATAAGCAGATAGAGGTCAGAGTAAGTCATGTAATTTGTTACCCTCTTCCAGGCTAAGTTATTGAGTGTGATGCACATATTGACTTCTGTAGAAGGTTTGACACTTAAATCAAATTATAAAGGAATAGGTCACCCAATAATATAAATTTTATTAGCATTTACACACCCTCATGTCAAACTTTCTGTGGAACCCATCTGAAGATACTGCATTTTCATTTCAGACTACAAAGGTAAGTATAAAACCATCTCTTCTTTTCTCTAATTAATGTGTTCCTCATCACAATTGAACATTTCCCCTTAAACTGTTTATTTAATCCATAGTGTTTCTGTTATTGTCCAATGCATGTAAATATGAGGCACATGATTGAGTGTCTGTTGCTTCGCATCTAGCTGTAATATTTAAAAGGGGTCATCGGATACCCCTTTTCCACAAGTTGATATGATTCTTTAAGGTCTTAATGAAAAGTCTATAATATACTTTGGTTAAAAATTCTCAGTGGTTGTGTAAAACAACACCCTTTTTAACTTGCCAAAATAAGCTCTGCAAAAATCAACTCATTCTGGTCGAGGCTGCTTTAAATGTAAATAAGCTCTGCTCGCCCCGCCCCTCTCCTCTCTCTGGAGAGGCGTCTGTTTACATTAGCCACATTTAGCCGTGTTTAGCCGCTAAACTTGCTAACTATCACTTTATTAGGAGATTCATAAAAAAAACCCTTATACTCACTTCTGCTGTAAGTGAAGCTGGATCACGAATGATTCACGTGAACATAGACTGATATATGTAGATCTGGAGGCGCATTCCCTTCACAAACAAACGTAATCTACTGCATCTTCAGCGGCTCAGATGTCAGGAGTAAATGACGACCACTATGTTCATTATTACATCCAGCAACACAACACCTCAATCGCTCAATCAGAGATATTCTTGTCTAACTTACATCCCTGCTTTGGCATTGAAACAAAGAAGATGGACTCTGACAACTGATCTGAGGTAAAACGCTCATGTCAATCAACTATCGTGAAAGCGGCCTCTGAGATGGCATTTGAGAATGGCTCGATTTGAAAAAGGGAATATTATTTTTTACAGATTAATTAAAAACCACTGCATGGATTTTTATCATTATAGGGCAGATGTGTACATACACTGCCAACACACATTAATGTTCAAACAACATGTAAAAGTGAACTTAGCATCCAATGGCCCCTTTAAACACTGCATTGTTTCACATTGTACAACTTTGGGACCACAATGTGGGGTTAACACTGCAAAAGCAGGTGCTAACTCTGCTCCTGGGTTTCATAAGGGTTTCACAGGGTAAAAAGCTCCTAAATTACCAGTCTTAAATGGAATTGCAGTCACCATGAAATCAGAAAGGACAATTCTTATTTTTTTATGAAATATTGCATGAGATCAGTAGCGATAACAAACAACAATGGTCCAATCAATTCCCAGTAGTAAAAAAAAAAAAATCTATATTTTTCATGTTTAAGGTGCCAGCACACTCAGATATATGTCAAAATAGTAAAGAAAAGACTATCACAATTTTTGTGTCGACTGTAAAGGTTTAGGACAGGGATTCTCAACTAAGATCCACTCTCCTGCAGAGATTTGCTCCAACCCTAGTTAAACACCCCTGAACAAGCTAATCTAGGTCTTCAGGATTACTAAAAAGGCAGACGAGCTCTACCTGAAAGTGTAACTCGAGAACCACTGGTTTAGAATGAGGAGTTAAGTGCAATGCGAAAAGCCCTTTCTTTTGCTGATGCCTGCATTGACCGGTGCTTGTGTGAGGGGGTAAGAAGAGAGTTAAAAACTTTGTGCTTAATTTGTCATCTGTTTACCAACAGAAAGCTGCTTCCTACATTGCTACACATTGACAATAGACAGTGGACCTTTTTGCCTGCAAAATTTTGCTTACATGACCAACATCTTTGGTCATCTTAGGTTAGAAAGCTGCTTGGTTTGAACTTCTTGACTTCTTGGCTTTGTACATTGCTACATATTGAGAATAGACAGTGGACCTTTTTGCCTGCGAAATTTTGCTTACAAGACCAACATCTTAGGTCTCCATCATAACAAGGCCTTTCCCTCCAGCATACTGGCTGAGTGGTTTCATGAATACACTGTAGATGCATATTCATTCATATGTCAGTAGATGCAAGGAGCTCATAAGTACGGTTGTGCTGAAATCTTTTCTGTATCACTGATGCTACACTAGCAGCAATGCATGCTGAAGGACGCTTGTTGGATGAAGACACAGTACAGTAACTTCCCTATATTGCTTTCTAGTAAGCTTAAACCAAAAATACACTTCTCATGTTAAATATATGTGGGCAGTAATCAGTAAAGGCCAATATGTGTGCACGAGAACATAAGTTTGGGATCCCAACTCTCTCCTGACATTTAGCCAGATTTAACCAGCTGGCCTGGACCTGTTTGGTGTTGCTGCGTTAGCTTCTTATTTTAGCCTTGCCACTGCTACACATTCCACAAGGGCAGATAACACTCACTCACAGCACAGGGTCAGGCTTCCAGAGAGTATGCTGGGACTCTGACCAGTTTGACTACGTTCCATGGTTCCATGTTAGTGAAATGTTTAAGTGAGGGATTCTGGTTTTACACTATTTGATGGCACCATTTACTGTGAGACCTGAAGGATGAATGCATGTGTTACTTCAGTTCAATTTTAATGATGCGATAATATAGTTTGAAAGGTGTCCACAAATCCTTTCACCCATTTCTTACATCTAATCTAATTGTGTGCTTGCTGGTTTACATTATATTTTTATCCTTGTCAGTCATTTGAGTAACTGTCATGCTACAAATGAGAATGTTAATATTAACACCATCCTGCATGATATTCCACACAGTGCATCCTAATAGCTTTACCATATTAACCAGATTGAGCGATAAGACTATTGAGTAATATGCTTCCAACAGCTGGAACTCGAGAAACGGGGACTTCTGTGGCTCCTATTTAGCAAATAATCAATGTCAGAGTCACTCAGGAAACATCCTGGCTCTTAAAAAACATCTGTCAATCAGAACTAATCCTAACCTTTATCCTAAGCCCAAATTAAATGTGAACCAAAATTTGGATTCAGCTGACAGCGTGGTGAGGCAACCTGAGCTTGTTTGATTTGCGTCAGGAACACATTTCATGTGACACACACAGTGAAGCCCCTCAGGATCCTACTGCTACTCTAATACAACACTCCAGTCAGGCTGACATAATGTGACCTATCATATGATTCAGCGCATTTGTACGTGTATCCAAACATTTCGAACATGCAGAAAATGCAAACAAACTGACCACTGTAATACAATGAGAAAAAGTAGGCAAGGCATAAGGTAAGCTGTTCTGTAGTTGTTCCTTAAAGGTGGAGTGCCATTTCTGCACTATAGCAGCACTATGCAGATTTGCAAAAACACTGGCTTTCAAACAGATTTCCCATCCAATCCCTCTTCCTGCCATTGGTCAGCCAGCAGAGTCCCACCCCAAACTTATGCCATTGTTTGAGCCAATATAGCTCTGCTGGGCTGGTTGGGAAACCCCAAACAAGCAGGGCATTTTTTTGACAGTGCCATAATGCTTAAATAAATACTTTTAGGGGAAATAAACACGTCATTTCTGCACTACTAGCAGCACCATACAGTTTTGCAAAAATGTTGGCTGACACAAAAAGATTTCCCAAACAATCCTTCTGTCTACCATTAATTATCCAACAGAAAGTCCCATCCCAAACATACGCCATTGGTTGAACCAATATTGCTGTGTTGGGTTGGTCAGGACACCCAGACAAGCAGGATAATATTTTGATGGTGCACAAAATATCGGCTTTAAAAAGATTTCCCTCTGTCTGCCATTGGTCAGCCAACAGATAGTCCCGCCCCCAAACGTATGCCATTGGGTAAGCCAGTATTGCTGTGTTGGGCTGGTCCAGACACCCAAAAAGCATTATAATATTTTGATAGTGCCATAGGTGTTTATATTTTTAGGTGAAATACACAAATTTTAAAGGTGGAGACTGTTATGTCTGCACTACTTGCAGCACCATACAGTTTTGCAAAAAATACTGGCTTTTAAACAGATTTCCCAAACAATCCCTGTGTTTGCTATTGGTCAGCCAACAGAAAGTTCCACCCCAAACATACGCCATTGGTTGAGCCAAAGTAGCTACGTTGGGATGGTCAAGACACCTAAACAAGCAGGATAATATTTTGATAGTGCCATAGTGTTTTTACTTTTAGGGGAAATATACTGATTTTAAAGGTGGAGTGTGTCATTTTTGTGCTACTAGCAGCACCATACAGTTTTGCAAAAATATTGGCTGACACAAAAAGATTTCCCAAACAATCCTTCTGTCTGCCCTTGGTCATCCAACAGAAAGTCCCACCCCAAACATATGGCATTGGTTGAGCCACTGCTGTTGTGTTGGGTTGGTTAGGACACCCAAACAAGCAAGATAATATTTTGATAGTGCCATAATGTTTACAATTTTAGGGTAAATACACAGATTCTAAAGATGGAGTTTGTCATTTCTGCACTTACAGCAGCACCATACAGTTTTGCAAAAAATATTGGCTTTCAAACAGATATCCCTCTGTCTGGGAGAAAGTCCCACTCCAAACGTACACCATTGGTTGAGCCAATGTTGCTGTGTTGGGTTCGTCAGGACACCCAAACAAGCAGGGTACTATTTTGATAGTGCCATAGTGTTTAGGGGAAACTAACTAACACACCCTACTTGGTTGTCTCTGCATGTTAAAATGAAATAGGCGACGTAATTTTGACACAGAAACAATACATCACCAAGTCAGTCCAAGGTCAAGCTGAGTCTATATGTCATAGAGATTTCTAAGTTTATATTCTTAATATGCTTTTCAAAACTTGAACAGCAAAACATAAGGGTTTTGAATTTCCAATTCATGCCTCCAGTTCAATTTGAGTTTAGTAACCAATAAAAAATGCATCAAGGAATCTCAGACTGCGACCGAGAGACGAAATGTTTCAGGTGAGTCTGGTGTCTCTTTCAAGCCTTGCTCCTAATGTCCTAATGGAATCCACTGTCACATTTTTGTTTGCGTCACTGTGACAAAGGCATCAGCTGACGGCCTCAGGGTCAACCCTGAACCAAATTAGGTCTGAAATTAATTTCCCTGCCAAGTGATTAATACAGACTTACATAATACACCATCACAGACCATTCCAGCCTACTGTAACTTCCTTTACCTCTACCCTGAAACATCTAGGCAGTCTATTTTAACGATCTTGACATACAAAGCCAGGTCAACAGACCATGAATGATTGATCTAGTTCAAACTACAATGTGTGTCATGCAACACATATACTGTACATATCCAATAGATTATTTGATAAACAACAGTCAATGCCTGCCTCATAGCATAATGCAGACTGGAACATTCCACCACCAGACAGATATCAATACTGTGTTGTCTATCTGAAGGCACTATATAGAAACATATCCTGATTAGTACCATACCGGACAAACATGCTGACTCCGACTGCCGTCTCCCGGTGAGCAGCTCCTCGTCATGGCGCCTCTTGGTCCGACGCAAACTACCAAACCTCTTCATGGGAACCAGCAGGCCTCACGTCCGGCCTGAAGATTAATCATACCCTCCTGACTAAAGCAGTGATGCACGACACAGAGATCCCGTTCGGAGTACTCAATGCCAAGTGAAGCCAAAGCTAATGTCCAGAATTCCAGAAGAGGTTCTCGTTCTCAGTGAAGCCAGATGATGGATAGCCGTACCTTCAGATGTTTATGACAGTCTCTTTGTTCTTCACAGATGCCACATGTCCCAGCAGTCCACTTGGATTCCTTCAGTACCCTTCGTAGAAATGAAATCCAGGCATTGGCTGTATTCCAGTGCTATTGATCCCCTGATATCCTGTCTCCATGAAATGCACAATGCAGTCCGTCACTTTGCTTACAGACCCTGCTGATGAAAGGCAGACTTGCTTATGGCCCCAGTGCCGCAGATTGTCTCAGAAGTGATGCCTCTCTTCACTTATCTATCTGCACTCCCTCTCTTCTCGCCTTTTCTCTTCTCCTCCCTCCCTCTCTCTCTCTGTTTGTGGACACCAGTGTGCAGCCCTGCCCTCTCTGCAGGAAATTGTCAGGTGCAGCTGTGTGTCTCTTTAAAATAGCATACATGGCAGGAAGCTGTAAAAGGAGACCAGGCAACACAAGCCGGCAACACTATTGGTTCAGTCCTTTTGCTCTTTTTGCTTGACCTCAGAATTTACATATAGACAGTACATTTCTTTTACTCTGCTACTCTTATTTTACCCATTTGGTCTTTGTGTCACCCTTTCATCCGATATTCCTGGTCTTTCTGAAACTTTCTCTTAATTGTAATTCTTAAATGTAATTACTACAATAAACTATAAATTATTAATAGTGTTTGCTAAGCTTATTGTTATATAATAATTATTATTATACATCCATCCATTGTTCAAACTGCATGCCCTGTAAGGTTTCAGAGATGCTGGAGCCTATTTTGACTCTTATATATTACATAAGCTCTTCGTGAGCTCTCACCTGGTAAAAATACTAATGTATGTACACCAGGGGTGTGCAGTCCATATAAACTGTGAATGCTCTGCATATACCCAAGCCATCTGATATGGGTTTTTATTACTATAAATTCCCTTGCATAATAAAATTTTGAGAACAAATATGTGACCCTGGACCACAAAACCAGTCACAAGCTTTCCATTGATTTGAACGGTTTGTTAGGATAGGACAATATTTGGCTGAGATACAACTATTTGAAAATCTGGAATCTGAGGGTGCAAAAAAATCTAAATATTGAGAAAATCGCCTTTAAAGTTGTCCAAATGAAGTTCTTAGCAATGCATATTACTAATCAAAAATAAAGTTTTGATATATTTCTAGTCGGAAATTTACAAAATATCCTCGTGGACCATGATCTTTACTTAATACCCTAATGATTTTTGGCATAAAATAAATATCAACAATTTTGACCCATAAAATGTATTGTTGGCTATTTCTACAAATCATATTTTCTTAAGTAAAGCCCCCTGAAAACATATCTTCATACATTTTTTGGCAAAGGCAAAGTGTGTTTAAGATACATGTTACATGGCAAAATGCTTGAGCAAATTTATAAAAGTACATTTCAAAGGATTTTTATATGCACTTGTGGCGTGTATATACTGTATGTGTATGAAGCATTTTTCAAAATACTGCTATGAATGACTCTTTCTCCTCTTCAAACGCTCAAGTAGACTCTTGCCATGGTGTTTCTTATTTGTCATCTCTCATAAATTAATAAATAAAATTGCATACCCAGTTAAAGGAGTATTTTACTTCCAGAACCAAAATTTACAGATAATATACTCACCCCCTAGTCATCCAAGATGTTTGTGTCTTTCTTTCTTTAGTGATAAAGAAATTGTATCCTGAGAAAAACATTTCAACATTTTTCTCCAAATAGCAGACTTCTATGGTGCCCCTGAGTTTGAACTTCCAAAATGCATTTTAAATGCAGCTTCAAAGGGCTCTAAACGATCCCAGCCGAGGAAGAAGGGTTTTATCTAGAAAAATAAAATGCTTGTCTTGTCTAGCTCTGCGTAAATTTTGTGTATTCCGGGTCAATACAGTTAGGGTATGTCGAAAAACTCCCATCTTATTTTCTCCTCCAACTTCAAAATCATCCTACATAGCTGCAGAAGTACCGACCCAGTGTTCACAAAGTGAACATGCAAAGAATTCAAATGCCCTTTACAAAAAAAGGTAAAACAGCGATGTGTGACGATTCTAAAGTTTAAGGAGAAAATGAGATGGGAGTTTTTCAACCTACCCTACTGTTCACACAGAACAAGACAAGACGAGTGTTTGAGGTTAAAAAGTATATAAATTGTAATTTGTTTTAGAAAAACATCCAATTGTTTCGCTGGATAAGTCCCTTCTTCCTCAGCTGGGATTGTTTTGAGCCCTTTAAAGCTGCATTCATACTGGATTTTGGAAGTTCAAACTCAGGGGCACCATAGAAGTCCATTATATGGAGAGAAATCCTAAAACGTTTCCTGAAAAAACATAATTTCTTTACTGAAGAAAGAAACACATGAACACCTTGGATGACGAGGGGGTGAGTACATTTT
Organism: Labeo catla; assembly: GCA_012976165.1. Classification (NCBI taxonomy): domain Eukaryota; kingdom Metazoa; phylum Chordata; class Actinopteri; order Cypriniformes; family Cyprinidae; genus Labeo; species Labeo catla. Next base: position 593,346 of record VONZ01000071.1, read on the forward strand.
CTGTCATTTTTTTATTCTGGAAGTGAACTTCTCCTTTAAAGAAGTCTTTGCTGGCCACTATTGTACACACATACAACGTGCATTTAACTCAACACACATCTTTTTGGAGAAGGTGCGATGCAAAATATATATCATAAAAGCTGCCCAGTCAGGGGATGGTTTCCCAATGGAGTACAATGGAACTTGTGACTATAGTTAGCTAACAATGCTCGATGATTTTGGGATATGCACCCTGTGACCTTATCCTTATGCCTTTTGTTCCGTATCTTTAGAGTAGATGTTAAAAATGAGAGTGTGAATGCAAAGCAAACAGGGATTAAATGTATAGTTTATAAAGAGCCAAGAGAACCAAACAGGTGTGAACATGCCTGGATTCGATCTGAAAAAGTTCTGTTTGTGATCTCAATCCTATAGTGTCACTTCTGCAGTTTGAAATCCCATCTCCCCCGATTGTTCAGAACTGCATTCTCTTCAAGGGCAGACAATAATACAGAAACTTTACAGCAGTGACCTATAAAAGTGCTGATGCTGAGAGCTCTGTGTCCCTCTGGTGTCTGATTCCTGGTGTTTACAACACTGCCTCAGACTGCATCAATCCAATCCAAAGAGAATAACGCCTTCTATACATGTTCAGAGTGAAACATAACTGAAGATTCAGTGGACAAACAAAACAGACCATATTTATTCTATAGGATCAATGTATGTCTTGCTGCAACAAACAACACAGCTGTGTTTAATCAAAGCTGCTATGTTCTTTTACACATAAAAGTTATAGAAATAGCTAAGGTTTTTGTTAATGTACTTTGAAATCTAAATAATCTTTTGATATTTCAAACTGGTATATATGATGCATGTTGTTTGTCTGACCTACAGTGCCTCCTTGTGGGAAGTAAAGGAGATTGCTGAAACATGTTTGAGGGCCACCTCTAAAGTAAGTGTAGGCCTGATTTAATTTCTCCACTATGTATAGTTATAATATGTGTGACTGAACAGAAGTGGAGCAGGTCAAACAGATGACATGAGGTAGGTTATCTCAGTGTATGTAGCAGCTCAGGTTTCATATTATTCAAATAAAGTGCACAAAGACATGTATTTATAAAGCCTTATATGCCAGCACAATGGTCATAAACATGAGTCTATGAAAAGAGCTCTTTGAAATGATCTCTTTTGCAATGGCTCTAAAGCTTTATGTCAATGAAGGAGGCCACTTCCTGTGACCTGTTGGCAAATTAAGGCAAAGGAAACAGACTTCGGAAGAGTCCCCTTATTGTAGAACAATCTAAAAAACGTGGCCAGGAATTTTTAGGTACATTAGTTTTGGCTCAGTATGGCACACAGTAACAGGCATACAGTTTTCCTACTGCCATTACTAACGCTGGATGGATTTCTGGAATATTCTTCACACCGACACAAACAAACTTCTCCATACTAACAGGATAAAATGACTCACTGCTCTTTTTTTTTTGAGGGTGTAGACCCATAACCACCATATTTCTTAAGAAAATCCTAAGATTTTCGTGTATTGAACACTTTTCATTAAGAAATTAACGTTTTAATTTTTAGTTTTTTAAGTTTTTTTTTTGTTGGGTCACGAAGAGCTTATGTAATATATAAGAGTCAATTCTGAGCTTGGAGCCCTCCCCGCAGACAGCACGCCAAATACGCATGACCTTTACTGTATTATTATATGTAAGTGTGAACTCATGAAAAGAGTCTATTTAAAGATCACAGTGCAGCCCCCAAAAATACAAATTAATTGTAATTATTCCAGTCTTTGCTATTATCTTCCAAACCACTAGGTTTCACTCATTTGTCAGCAAGAATCATTTACATTTATTCATTTAGCAGACGCTTTTATCCAAAGCGACTTGTGTGGCAACAAGTGGGGAATACATCAAGCGATTCATCCTAAAGAGGAAAATTGACTTAGGAAGTGCTCATAATACCATATATCAGGCATTGTTCAGATAAGTACAAGCTAGAAAGGAAAGAATAAGAAAAGAGTACAACAAAGGTGGTTTTGAGAGATGAGTTTTCAGCAGTCGCTTCAAAATTGTCAGGGAGTTGGCATTCCGGACAGGGGTGGGAAAATCATTCCACCAGCCAGGAAGGGTGAAAAAAAATGTTCTGCCAAGTGATTTTGTGCCTCTCTGTGACGGTACAACGAGGCGTCTCTCACTAGTGGATCTCAGACTTCTCGAGGCAATGTAGATTCATAGCAGTGAGTGGAGGTAGGCGGGTGCTGAGCCTGTGGCAGTTCTATATGCAACCATCAGTGTCTTGAACTTGATGTGAGCCGCAACCAGCAGCCAGTGGAGGGAGATAAAGAGAGGTGTGACATGGGCCCTTTTAGGCTTGTTGAAAACCAGTCGTGCTGCTGCATTCTGAATCATTTGTAGAGGTTTGATTGTGCATAAAAAGAGCATTGCAGTAGTCCAGCCTAGAAATGACCAGGGTCTGGACAAGACGTTGTGCATTTAAAATATGATAAAATTTAGTAAGATGAAGTATCAAGTACAGGTCAGAAAAAGTATGTTGTTTCATTTTTATATACACTGACCAAAATTATAAATGCAACACTTTTGTTTTTGCCCCCATTTTTCATGAGCTGAACTCAAAGATCTAAGACTTTTTCTATGTACACAAAAGGCCTATTTTACTCAAATGTTGTTCACAAATCTGTCTAAATCTGTGTTAGTGAGCACTTCTCCTTTGCCAAAATAATCCATCCACCTCACAGGTGTGACATATCAAGATGCTGATTAGACAGCATGATTATTACACAGGTGTGCCTTAGGCTGGCCACAATAAAAGGCCACTCTAAAATGTGCAGGTTTATCACACAGCACAATGCCACAGATGTCGCAAGTTTTGAGGGAGTGTGCAATGGGCATGCTGACTGCAGGAATGTCCACCAGAGCTGTTGCCTGTGAATGGAATGTTCATTTCTCTACCATAAGCCGTCCCCAAAGGCGTTCTAGAGAATTGCACAGAATTGCCCATATTGCAAGGATCTGTACACAATTCCTGGAAGCTGAAAACATCCCAGTTCTTGCATGGCCAGCATAATCACCAGACATGTCACCCATTGAGCATGTTTGGGATGCTCTGGATCGGCGTATACAACAGCGTGTTCCCGCTCCTGCCAATATCCAGCAACTTCACACAGCCATTGAAGAGGAGTGGACCAACATTCCACAGGCCACAATCAACAACCTGATCAACTCTATGTGAAGGAGATGTGTTGCACTGCGTGAGGCAAATGGTGGTCACACCAGATACTGACTGGTTTTTGGACCCCACCAATACAGTAAAACTGCACATTTTAGAGTGGCCTTTTATTGTGGGAGCCTAAGACACACCTGTGCAATAATCATGCTGTCTAATCAGCATCTTGATATGCCACACCTGTGAGTTGGATGTATTATCTCGACAAAAGAGAAGTGCTCACTAGATTTAGACAGATTTGTGAACAATATTTGAGAGAAATGGACCTTTTGTGTACATAGAAAAAGTCTTAGATCTTTGAGTTCAGCTCATGAAAAATGGGGGCAAAAACAAAAGTACTGTGTTTATAATTTTGGTCAGTGTAAATACATCTGAATGACAATGGAACATAATTTGACCCATATTTTGACCTTGTATGTTTACAAATGTTATCTGAAACATTAAAGTAGATGCTAGTATTTAATATGCTTTCTGAGTATATAACTATTTACAACTCAGTTTTGTAAATTTAATTTGATATGAAAACCAAAATGGGATGTCTTGTATTTGACCCATACACTGAGTTATACAGCATAACATTTTGATTACATATGTCTTTATAGCGTTATCGTTAATAAACTTAAAATAATAAGATCTGATATTGTGAAATAATATCAAAGCTTTTAAATCCTGCTACTGAAAGACGAAGCTATCATTAAAAAAGCAGTCCAGTCATTTTTCTGTCATTTTTCATTATTAAAGATGTGGGGGATTCTCAAACAAAAACCATTCAAAACAGGGAGGGAGATTAGTCAGTCTTTGGCTCAGGAATACATGGCTATGTAATCAAATAAAAGAATAACCAGCTCATGTTTCAAATGTAGAGAAGGGAATGCTGCAGTACATGAACAACGGCATAAACCACACCATATAATATATGCCCTAAAACCAACCTACTCTCAGTGATTTAGTAGGGTACTTTATTCATAGATATTGTGGGCAACCAGTTTGAGACACAGACACAATGATATGATCAAAAGATTAAAGAAACATGCAGTATTCATTGATTGTCAGCAGATTTTGGAACTGACTGATTTTGGAAGGAAACCTGAGCACTTCTGTTAATCAGCCAAATGGGCACAATCTCTGGAATCAAACAACTGACGCCTGAAACCAGACTGTGAAGGTGCTGTGTTTTACTGCCATGCTATTCATTTGCTGATTCTTGATATACTGAACCTGCAATTTTCTGTGCAAGTATGAAATTAGTACACAAAAAAGTACAAGAACAAAATGACTCATGTCTCCTTAGGACAAACTAATTTCTCATTTTAAAGTCGCTTTGGATAAAAGTGTTTGGTGAATAACAAATGTAATTAAGTTACGTCAATTTGCGAGAAATTATAAATGTCAAAAAGGGTATGACTCTTAAAGTGGTAGTGATGGTAAATCCTGCCATTATTTACTCACTTTCATGTCGGCCCAAACCTGTATGACTGACTTTTTCCGCCTGAACACAAACGATATTTTGACGAATGCTGGGGTCCCAACAACACTGGACACCATTAATTTCCAATGTATGGACAAAATATCTTTCGAGATGTCTTCTTTTATGTTCCACAAAAGAAAAAAGTCATACAAGTTTGGGAAGACATGAGGGTGAGTAAATAATGACAGGATTTTCATTTTTGGGTATAGGTAACCCTTTAAAGCTGTGTGAAAAACTTAATCCTGTCACTGACAACCTTTCTTTGATTTTCTCAAAGTGACAACATGCATAGCCCCTAAAATAAATAAATGAATACTACAACTACTACTACAACTACTACTAATAATAAAAACAGACTTACATGCACACAAGAAACTTTTTCCTGCCCTCGAGCAACTATTCACATGCACTTGGGAATTGTTTGCATGCTTACGCATTACAATTTCTAGTTTTATACAACCTATTTCCTTTGTGCATCACTGCCATCTTAGTATGAATAAAATAAGAGCATGGATGCACATGAATTAAAAGAGATCTACTCGCTCAAAATTTGGGTTTTCTTATGCTAGTACCTCTAATATCAAGGCCTAATGTCCAATTTAATACATCCTCTGTGGCAGCGAAAAAACCTTGGGGTTTGGGTCTTCTCGATTCCATGTCTATCTATATGAATATACTGTACATATAAGGGGATAAACATGCAGCTGAATGCCTTTTTTAGCACCATTTTAAACATTCATTGTGTGTACTTATACAAGTATCATTCAAAATGGATGTTATTAACTTTTTAAATTTCCCATTTTTTAAAATATAGTGTTTAATTATTTCTAAATATTTATTCATATGAAGAACTTAAAAATAAGTAAGCAGGTATGACCTGCAATATTCTAGATACATGTATATTTAGTAAAGAGCCATACAGGTACCTATTGGGTAAACCACGGCATTACAAATGAAAATTGTTTTTTTTTTCCAACCACAAAATGACTAATTTGCCTCTTTGCATTGGAATTCAAAACCCTCTATTTAACGTTATATACTACACTAATTTTAATATAAGTAACATATAGCCATTAATGGACCATAATTATTGGACAAATAGTATTCAGTACTAAATGATCTCCTTAAAATATTAAATGAATATTATTTAACTAAAATATAGAACATTTATTTAACTGAAAAATAGTTAAACTGTATGGTCACAATATAAATAAGAAATATCTTTTAGGGTTAATTACAAGAAAACCATATTAACCCTTACGAAAATTAACCATGGTTTTATTATAGTAAAAGTGTAGTAACCATGTTTTTTGGCGCATTGATTACCATTTGTATGACCATAGTTTCTACAAATACCATGGTTAAACAATGGTTAGTGTAACAAGAATATATTTAATTTGTGGTTACCATGGTTTAACTATAGTAAACATGGTTTTTTGGTTTTATTAAAACCATATTGTTTTTTGTAAGGGTTGCCTCTCCATCACTCTCCAGAATAAAATTACACTGTAAATGTTATTGATGTAAAAATCAGTGCATAATATGCTGTAATGTTTACCAAAAATTGCTGCAAATACCTGTATAGTGAAGCTGTCGTCTCTATCCTACTTAAACACATTCAAATGTACTGTCAACACTGGTTTGTTTTGAGAGCTTCGTGAATCAAATGGTTCTGTTTTCAGAGCGCTACATTTTACGATTTACGCCACATTACGTGCGCCAAAACGGTATTTATCGTTTGAATTTAGTATTAAAACTTACAACATTTGAAAGCTGAAACTTTGTTTAAAATCAGAAGCAGGGTTGCCAGTTTGGCGTGAGATTTACATGGACAGAGTGAGAGCGTGAGACAGAGCCTGAAAGCGTGTGTCTCACGCCAAACGCATATACGCAATCTCACAGTCTGAAGCGTCTGTCATAGCAAATCAACACACGCTGTCGTGAATAATTAGGCGAAGCGTCTTCTCATAGGATAAGAACACGCAGCCTCAGGAATAATTATGAGACACCAACACGTCATCGAGGCACTATAGTCCGTTGCCATGTTTTCCAGAACTGGAAAATACTTAAATCAAATTCCATACTTTTCTAAACCCCGTAGGAACCCTGGCATTAAGAAATACAACTAGGCAATAAGCTTTCAAAGAATGATAATAGATGCAGTGATGTTAGAAGCAACATTTCAAAACTTTTTAGGATGCTGTATTTACATTACAGCTGGCTAGCATATTTCTCAGTTTCACAAAACAGAAACACAGTAACTCTGTGAATATCCAAAAATCTATATTAGCAAGATATGTTATGGTACATCAATATTTGATTTACATCTGTAACAAGCCCTCACTCAAGTCAATTCCAGGCCACCACTTGACTCTGACTAGAGAAACACTGATGTGGGCTCATGTCTGTGCCCCATTATCTTAGAAACTGCTTAATGGGCACATTAGATTTGCACAATTTAGCCAAGCAGCATGCGCTCTAATGGTTTTAGTCATTAGAAAATCAAAGGCTAAAAACCCAAATCATGATCTTACCACTTCCTGTTCTGATGTTTTGAAAGCAAGTCAACAGGAAGTCAAATTCTGTGCTACAGTGATCAGCTTCCCCAAAACCATTACAACAAAAGAGAAGATGCAAACCAGATCTGCAATCAGCACACAGAGAAAACTTTTACCATGCAGCTATTGTTTTTGTGTTAATTTTAATCTACAGCATGAAACTGGGACAAAAAATATGTCATATAATACTTCAAATCCTCATAAACAGGCCATAATGTGAAACATAAAAAAAAAAGTATAATAATTTCTTTTTAATAAAATTGATATTTAAGGTCCTAGATGTTGATTGGTTAATATATATAATATAATAATTTAATATAATATAACTTGGCTCAGTAACAGCTAATTTCATTAGCTATGTAACAAAATAACCTAAAAACAGGGCCATTTCATGAATCACCAAGCCTGAACTATACAGTATTTTGTATTAATGGAAAAGAACATGGGTTGAAATCAACTAAAAATATAAAATGAACAGACTTGTGTCTCACCTTTTCTAGATTTGGAGAAGAGCTTGATGCTGGCAGGGGCTGAGCTGGACGAGGAGCGGAAGATACCACTGAAACTGAGACGGCGGGGAGATTTGGGAGGTGAGTCCTGGTGAGATGATAGTGGACGTTGGAAGATGGTTTTAGGAGTGCCTGGACTGGTCCTGGGACACACGGGGGCAGAAGCTGGGGTACAGGGTTGGCTGGCAGGCGGCTTCAAACATGGGCTAGCCGAGTCACTTCTCTCACCCTGAGGGAAAAAAAAGTATATTATATATTATGTGTAAATATAAAAAAGACATTTATAAAATAAACTTTTAGAGTTGTTAAAGTTACAGTATAAAAGGAACGTTCCATGTAGATCCTGTCTGTTTACATTTTTGCTGATGTAAGATGATTTTCTCTTGCCAAATTTAAACTGTGACCACACACAGATTAAAAGAGGAACTTCTTTTACATAAAGTAAAATGAACTGGTTTCTGAGCCATTTTAATATAAGCAACCCCTGCCTCAAAACATCCCTGACCAATTCGGTTGTAGCAACTGTTGCTGTCTGACAAATTAAAGGGGTCATCGGATGCAAAATTCACTTTTACATGTTGTTTGAACATAAATGTGTGTTGGCAGTGTGTGTACACAACCATCCTATAATGATAAAAATCCACCCAGTGGATTTTTTTAAAATCCCAATGAATAATAACCCTTATCTCAAATCAAGCCATTCTCAGATTCCTGGCAGAATGATATACAGTAGTTCTGCACAGGCCCCTCCCACAACTGTTGATTGACACTGGCGTTTTAGCTTAGACCCAAATCAACCAGCTCTGAGGAGAATCACAATATTACAAACTTTTATCTGAAGCAAAAAAGTGCATGAAAAATCATCACATTCATTTGAATGTCCTTGTCTTGCTGCATGACCCACTTTCTCTTTAGATTTTAGTTCATGGACAGATGTCCTGACATTGCCTTTTAGAATTTGCTGGTATAATTCAGAATGTATTGTTCCATCAATGATGGCAAGTCGTCCTGGCCCAGATGCAGCAAACAAGCCCAACCATGATACCAATAGCCGTCTGACTTGTCCACATAATCTTTATCAAACTGCAAACAGGCAGCAGTATTTTTTGGAGAGTTGTGGCTTTCTCCTTGCAACCCTGCCATGCACACCATGGTTGTTCATTGTTCTCCTGATGATGGACTTGTAAACTTCAACATTAACCAATATGAGAAAGGGCTTTAGTTGCTTAGAAGTTATCCTGGGGTTCTTTGCAACCTCGGAAACTATTATACATCTTGTTTTGGAGTGATCTTTATTGGTTGACCACTTCTGGGGAGGGTAACTGTGGTCTAGAATTTCCCGTCTGACTGAATTTGTGAAGTCTAAACTTTTTAGAGTTTGGTTTGTAACCTTTTCCAGCCTGATGAGCAACAACAACTCTTTTTCTGAGGTCCTCAGAGATCTTCTTTGTTTGTGCCATGATTCACTTTCACAAACATGATCAGACTTTAATAGATCCTGTTCTTTAAATAAAACAGGGCATAAACTGACACCTAATTGTCATCCTATTGACTGAAAACACTTCTGAACAGATCTAATTTCACCTTAAATTAACTGCTAATCCTAGAGATTCACATACTTTTGCAACTCACAAATATTTAACGCTAGATAATTTTTCATAATAAATAAATAAAGTATACGTTTTCATCTCATTTGTTTAATTGGGTTCTCTTTGTCAATTTTCAAAACTTGTGTGAAAATCTGATGAACTTTTTGGTCATATTTATGCAGGAATATTGAAAATTCTACAGGGTTCGCAAACTTTCAAGCAGCACTGTATTTAGAAACAATATATTTCAAGTTTATTGCAAAATATGTATATGAATATACAAATATGTGTTTTTGGAGCATGACACAATTACATCAATGCGGTGCGTCATGGGAGTGGGTGGAGCTCAGCGCTCATTTGCTCACTGCAACTACTGATTGGTGGAATTTTCTGTACAGCATTATGGGTAATGTAGTTTTTCTCTAGAGATTCCACTGTTAAACACGATAACTTAAAAAATAAGTTTAAAAAATGCAAACTGATGACTTCACCAAAAGCATATACCATCGATTAACATCCTAAGAGCTCACAACAGCTCTGTCTTTAAAGGTTTATAAGTTATCATTAAAATCAATTTCCCTATGGAGAAAACAACTGCCACCCGACTGTTGCGCTCTATGGGACGTTCTATAAAGCTTGCTCAACTGAACAACAGTAACCAAGAAGATGGAGCTATATACAGGAAATTACATTAGCACAGTCAGCTGATTCTATAACACTCAGCATGATATCTCCAGCTCAGTAATGGACGTAGAATCTACTGGCCCATCAGCCTTATCTGGCTTGAATCAGCCTGGCAATGTCAAAAACAAGAAGCAAGAATGAAGTACTTCAGATGCCGATGTGATAACAGTGTAGAATGTTACTACATCAGCATACTACTTGTAAAAGCAAGACAAAGCCAAAACATTGCACAAGACATGCTGAAGTTACCTCAAGGCTTCAAGTCAAATCAACACTTATAAACGATGACCTAGGTTAACAAACCTGTAAAGGTTTTAATGAAATGAATCATTATTAACTGTATATGAAATGATTAACCATTCACAAATATTGTTAGTTCTTTTACAATTCAGTTAGACTGTTTTTTTGTTTCAGTTAGACAGTCTCATTAATACTTTTGGGAGAAGTTTAACTTACCTTAGCACACAAAGCCACACCTGAAAGCAAGCTATGTTTTCGCATACTTCATTGCACAATGGACAATCAATTTTGAGTGAAGCCGGCACTAAGCCCAGTGCCCTAAAAGTTAGTATTTCAAAGCACTGACCTTGAACTCTTTGGCAAACACTTTGTGTTTATTTGTTAATGTGCCTATTCACTAGGCTGCTGTTGCTTCACAGGCTGTTTTCACCGGACCGGCTTTATTTGGCTTTAATTACAAGGGGAAGGGTAGACATCACCTTCCAGCTTAGGTCTGAGTGGGTGAAATATATATATATTAAATGTTGTAAAATAGGTGGTGAATCGTTTTTACAAGCACTGTATATTTGGCACAGTTAATTCATGTTTAATATTAGACGTGTATCACATCAACAAGGCAAATAAACATAAACGCCATTCGAGCTGTAATATGGCAATAAATAATGCAGAACTACTTGACCATTTCATTCTGATCCATTACTTCATTTAATTTAATTAGAAATCTTGGCACATGCAGGACCAATTTTCTCTCCATTTAAGTCCTGGCTTCATTTTTTCCCTTTCTTTGCAAAATCATCATAGCCGCAAAGAAAGCATTAAAATTGTTCAGTCTGAAACTGAAAGAACAGCATGTGCAAAGAAAGTTTGCCTTGCCTTTTATTCATGAGCAACGTTTCAGCCAACGTTACTAAGCCAGGTCAACCGCAAAACTAGCACAGACAGCACACTCCCACTCTTTTCTTTACTAACAAACCTGGTCTTCTTTGCTCAAGTGCATGTTTAAACAAGTCAGCTCTACTTCTGTGTAACACAACCCACAGTGTAACAATCCACACATCATTCCTTCAAAACGCACATGCAAAGGCTTTGTTCCAAAACCTAGTGACCCAGTCTTGCTCTTCTGTCTACATACAGTAGGTAGCAGCTTTATAAGGAAGCAACCTGAACTAAAATGACTGATTTGGAATGCTCTGCATATGGAAATGTAATAAATGGCATATATTACACTTTATATTGCCATATATCTTACCTATAAGGCCATATATATTTTTCACATGCATACGTTCTCATATGTTAATTATATCTATATGTGACCCTGGACCACAAAACCAGTCATAAGGGTCAATTTTTTGAAACAGAGATTTATACATCATCTGAAAGCTGAATGCATTTTCCATTGATGTATAGTTTATTAAGATATGAAATATGATATCTGACGGTGCAAAAAAAATCTAAATATTGAGAAAATCGCCTCTGAAGTTGTCCAAATGAAGTTCTTAGCAATGCATTAGCGGTGTAACGGTACACAGATGTCATGGTGTGGTACGTACCTCGGTTCAAGGGTCACGGTTCAATGCGATTTCGGTACAACAGAAAAAAAACAAATCTACTATGCTAGGTTTCTTTTCATTTTTTTTTTAAACAGCGGTAGTACAAATAAGTTTCTTCCACCTAAATATTATATCAAATTAATGTCATATATAGGCTATAAAATCTGTAGTACATATATACATACAAGGAATAAATACTTGTAATATATTTAATTTAGTTAACTGATAGACAAGGGGGAAAAAACTCTGCGATACATAATGTAGTCTATATTTGCTGAGTTTTAGTGCAGTTTTGTGAGAGAAAGGCAGAAAGCGACATTCTGTTTGTTTTTTGTTTAAGTTGATTTTTTTCTGGTATGAGGAAAGTTGAAGTAATCGCGCCAGGTCACACAAACACAAAACATATCAGTTCCAAGCTTCTAGCATTGCTAACTTGACAGCGCAGTTGGTACTTTATCAAAATAAAATACAGTGAAACAAACATCAGCGCGCCCGCGTCACCGTTAGAACATGACTGAAATACAAAATCTATTCTTTTACGTAATAAATAATAGTTTAGCATTTGTATGCATCACAAATATGGAAATATTATGGAATATTTGGATTTGTGCCGAATGAGAGAGGTAGAATACATGAGCACAAAGCTCCATTTCGCAGACAGCTGAGTGCGCAAGCCTTTAAAGTAACATTATACTAATTGTCAGTGAGAGACGCGTTCAGAATCAGCACATGGTCACTGTCTAGTGGACTTTGTTTTCAAGTGTGCAACTCCTGACATTCGCTGTTCTTCTGCCGGCGATTATCAAACAGAGTTGCATTATTGCAGGCGCCTCCTTCTGGATTGATGGTGAATTGGCTGTATTCGTTGTAAGGCCTCATGCACCGAACCGAGATGCACGTACCGCTATTTACAAAAGAACATTTACAAAATATCTTCATGGAACATGGTCTTTACTTAATATCCTAGTGATTTTTGGCTTAAAAAATTTATAATTTTGACCAATAATTTGTTATTCCTCTTGTACCATTGTCCTCTTTTATGCTAAGAAATAAGTCATCTGGCAGTTCTCTCCCAAGTGGTTTTGTTGTTGACAGCATTAAGTCTGTGTATGGTTTCGTAGGCTATAAAATGCCTTTAATTGTAAGGAAATTACTTGTCTTTAAAAGTTTTGGTCCAATATACTTACCTGTAGATCGAAAATAGCCTTAAACCTACACTTTTGTTTTCTTTTTTATGTTTTATTTAGTAACTTTCAGGAGGGTGTACTCATTTTTGCAACACAACATTTTATCACTTTGATAAGAAAATCTTATTTTGCTGAATAATTTTGACATTCTTCTTTGGTAATTGATCAAGCAGACTTGTTGGAACCTTATATCTCCAAAGAACCCTATCATGTCTTGCAAGTAAAGAGTCATTGCTCAATTTGTTAAGTTTTAGAGGGGGTGTACTCATTTATGCTGTGCACTGTATGTCCAGAATGTAGTACACATACATAAATATACATATTTGTATGGGCTCTCTCTCTCTGAAATAGGTTTCATTTATGCTTTTACTTCATATGACAATATATTTCATATATTGAAATGTAATATGGGCCAGAACTCAATATAAATCAGTCTAAATGTGCACAAATTCTGAAAGTAGTTGGTAGAAGTTAGCAATTTTGTGTATTTTACCTTGCGCATATCATCTTTATCTGCTCCGTCAGTCTCTCCGTCCATAAGAGAGGATGTGAACGTGCTCAAATCCTGTTAATAGACAGAACAACAGAGTTAATGATAAAAAAAAAACTATACAAATCAAAACATGAATAACGTGAAGAAGAAACAACTTTAGCCAAATTCATCATATACTTCTCAGAAGTTCACTGTGAATTAAGGATGAATGAGATTTATTGTTAAAATACGTTATCAGCCGATTTTAACATTTTTTTTATTTATTACTGCTATTGGATGATATTGTAAATGTAATTGTGCATGCTTATTTTTCCTATTTCAAAATTTGAAGGCTCATTTAAAGTTAATATTAAAAAATGCTAATGATTAAATAACACTTTTAAATGTAATCAACAGCAAATCCTAAAATAAGTATCATTTTTTCATAGTGTATATGATGTTATGATGCATAAATTCACTTGTAGCATTTATAACTCTTAATATAGTTTTATTTTTAACTATATTTAGATAAAATAGTATAGAGTTTTAGGCCATAGTGAATGAATGAAGACAGAATCAACATTGCTGAACAAACTGATTCACCAATCGTTAACCTTGTTATTCTTTAAGCAGGTGCTGTTAAATTATGTACAAAATTAGGATTAAACAGCCATTTAGGATGTAATTCATGACTGTGTGAGTTAGATTTCACTCTGCCAGACAATCCTGATCCACATAAAGAAAGACAAAATGGACTCTCTAATCTCTTATTCAATGGAGGCAGACTGGGAACAGGATCAAACACTGGTTGGTTTTGTCGACTAATGGCTTTTTGTTGGGCCTGAAAAAACATCACAGTGGGGGGTGATGTCAAAGTTTAGACATGTTTTAGGCAACTGTTCAACAGTCATTTAACTGGTTTAAAACAGTAGATTTCTCTGAACAAAGAGTAGCTCAAACACATTTCACTTTCACACAAAAAGAATGGCCCAATGGAATGAAAAAAAAAAATAGTGCACAAAGATATATGCTTACGTTAGATTTATAACCCTGCATTCAAATTCATTTTGGGAAAAGTTAGGTAATTTGGACAACTGAGAAAACCCAGATATGCACTAAGTTTGAGCAGTGAATTTGTTTTCAAACTACAGCCTTTGTTTAGCTCAGGTCCTCCAACTAGCTTGCCAAGTGACACGAGTTAGCAAAGCTACCTTGAGTGAAAGCACCTTAACTATTCAAGGTTTTCAATTCTTTATTAGTTTACAATACATGCTACTCCTGTCCAACTAATTTAACGTAGCTGATGTACCGGACTATTAAGGATCAGACCAAAACATTTAAAGTGATAGTTTACTAAAAATTAAAATTTGATGTTAATTCACTCAATTTAGGCCATCCAAGATAGGTAATTTCTATTCCTAAGTAGAATGAGTAAAAACAGCTGAAACTTTTGTCTTTGGTGATGCATAAAATGCCAGTCATCGGCTACCGTCACTTTGAGAGTCAAAAAAGCATATCAGGTAACATAAAATTAATACTAACGGCTCCTGACAATATATTGAGGTCTCATAAAGCGAAAAATCAGTCTGTGCAACTGAACATTATTCACAACATTACTACCTGCAGTCTCAGGCAAATGGGGAAGTCCCATTTTTTTCTGTAAGCTGCTTCTTTCGGACAGTTTGCAAATAGTCATTTCACCAGTTTGTTTACGTAATTATGCAATGACATAACATATGCAATTAAATTACAACACCCAATAATTATGTGAAATGCAGATGTTTTGCATGTCTAAAGCATATACAGTAAATAAACCTGTCTTCATCAGCTCATAGTTTTACATAACCAATGAGAAACCATAAAAACTTTCATTTCAACCTTTTATGCAAATGCTTGGTTCATGCATGCACATATCAGCGGCTCATCGGTCTTTACTCATCGGATCTGTTTTCTCAGTTCAGTGACTGTTGGAGGAACTGGAGCGCTGAATGAGTCAGCAAAAAACAGCATCATAGGATCATATGTGACCCTGGACCACAAAACCAATCATATAGCACGGGCATATTTGTAGCAATAGCCAACAATACATTGCATGGGTCAAAATGATCGATTTTTCTTATTTGATATTAAGTAAATATCATGTGCCGTGAAGACATTTTGTAAATTTCCTACCGTTAATATCTCAAAACTTAATATGCATTGCTAAGAACTTCATTTGGACAACTTTAAAGGTGATTTTCTCAATATTTTCTTTTTTTTTTTCAGATTCCAGATTTTCAAATAGTTGTATCTCTGCCAAATATTGTCCTATATTAACAACTGATTTATTCAGCTTTTAAAATGACCCTTATGACTGGTTTTGTGTTCCAGGGTCACATATAAGCTGGTATTTTGGCTCATTTCAGGCATCTAAAAATTAAGTTTTTATTGAGCAACTTGTAGATCTGTGCTGCTTGAGCTGCAAACTGTTTCAGACAGTTCAGTCAGATTTGAACCAAAAAGAACCGGTTCAAAAGAACGATTCATTCATGAACCAGACATCACCCAGGACCTTTGCCTGGGGCTATGGATTACAGGTAATAATGTTGTAAATAACTTTCAGTTTCTTGCACAGATTGATTGTTTCATCTCATAGGATCTCAATGTATTGTAAGGAGCCACAGATATTAATTTTGTCTTGCCTGTATATGCTTGTTTTGACTCTTAAAATGCTGGTAGCCATTGACTTTTCTGAATCACCAAGGATCACAGTTTCAGCTAAAAAGCTTCTTTACTGTTCTACTGAAAATAAAAGTCACCTACATTTAGATCTTAGAAGTCCTGAAGGTGAGTAAATTAACAGCAAATTTTTAAATCAAGGTGAACTATATCTTTAATGCATAAAAGGTTGTAACTTTATTTTGTTACAGTGCCTAAGTTTCACTTTCTGAAAATTATGCCTTGTAAGAAAGATGAAATGATAAACAACTTCCTTTACCAAAACCCTCAAGATATTAGTGATGCCATCTATGAAAAGATGTGTGTTATACGTACATAATGAACCACTAGAATAGCAGAACACTGTCAAAGCAAATAATAAACTGCTCTATTGGTCTGTCTTTTGCCATGATGCAAAGGTGGTTGCTAGTGTTATTGCTAGCTACTCCTCTTCTCAACAAGCTGTTTTAACAAGTACCACAAATAAACATAGCACTCGCTGACAGACAGGAATTTCATCTTCACAGATGATGACCAGAACCAAGCTACCTTACGCTATACACCATTGAAGTCATCATAGTCAAAACACTCCACAATACCAAAATATTGCATTATAGAACCTGTCTGAAGAGTCCTACTCATAGAACCTCATCGATGAGCACAGTTATACATATTTATTGTGGTGCCAGGAATTTTATGGTTTGGTATTGAGGCCAAGACTTTAGATTTCTTCACTTAGGCTATAACTCCCTTCCAAACTGTAGCGTAAGAACAGAGAGTCTTTTATGAGCGGAGCCAGGACACACCTCTCATATGGACAGAGATGTTATGAATATGGAGGCAGATGAAAAAACTGGAAATACAGTGGTTATTAAATGTTGAATTAAATGTAGGAAATTCTGGTTTGTCAGGAGATAGAGCCTCATATAGGAAAATATGATGAAACATCAGAACCTAACAGACAATTACTGTTCAGTATGATTTGTTTTATTCCTTCTGTATCTGAAACGGGCAGGAAGCCACAAGATTCAAGAGATTTTAACCCAGTAATAGAACTACATTATTAGTTTGTCTTGCCCATAGCAACTTTACTTAATAAATATGATCCACTATTGGAAGATAATTTAAGAAAAAAAAAGTTATCAGTATAGAAAAAGTGAGTTTGAACTATTTTTGCTAAATGGGAACTGTAAACAAAACTGTAAGATAA
Source organism: Labeo catla (assembly GCA_012976165.1). Lineage (NCBI taxonomy): Eukaryota > Metazoa > Chordata > Actinopteri > Cypriniformes > Cyprinidae > Labeo > Labeo catla. The sequence goes on from VONZ01000071.1 coordinate 610,738, forward strand.
AGGCAGCTTGTTGTTTTTATGTTACTCTTAAATTAGGTTAACTCATATCTTTCATATCTTTGAAAAGCGTGAAGAAGACCTTTGCTCTGTGGAGCACAAACAAACTTTTAAGGCCTGCATGGTATGTTATTTACTTATTTACAAGAGAAAAAGTGTAGTCAATCATAATGGGGGTTTGCTAATGAGAAACAGAGGACTTTGGAAGGAGAAAAGAAATGAATTTTCAATGTTTGCAGCTTTTTGCAGAATGGTTTGATGCACAGGTCATATGTTATGTTTGCAAGTGGTTATGTTTATGATTCAGATTAAGTTTATGGCCACAAGCAGATAGCAATGGTTCAGGATGAGGCAGAGGATAGGCAAGAGAGAGGATCCTTTAAACAATCTCATAAAATTGTTGGGAGGAGGTCAAATAAGTAACATATTCAGATATATCTTAAATCTTAAAGGTTCTTACAGAGTAAGCCTGGACAACTGTTTATTGCGCACTTCATTTGAATAGGATGTTCTTTACTGATCCATAAACATGATGTTTATTGGCCCTGACAGGAAAAACATGTTTACAGAGTAAGACATTTAAAATCAGGGGTGTCTAATCATGCAGATTTTAACTCCAACCAGCTCCATATTTGCCAGAAGACTATGTACTAAAAACATTAAAGTTTTTCTTTTAAGTTTTTCCAGGCCAGGAGCTGGCAATGTCACTTTGTAAACAAACACTATGTGCCTGTGCAAATACCTATTGAGGGTTTGCAATTAGGTCAGTCACCTGGATGCATGGCCATTTCGATGATACTCGGATGTAAACAAACAACAGTATGGATTTTATGGTTAATGTACTACTGAATATGTTGTTCTGCTAATTTATGGTGTCTAAACCATGAAAAAACGTGTGCTGCTAAATCATATAGAGAAGGACTTAGTAAGCACAATACTTTACAAACTAAAGCTAATGGGGGTAAAGATACGTACGAGCAGTATTAATTAAGATATTTGCCTAATATTTCACCTACCTGATCAGAAATGATAAACACAAACATTAATATTGTTAAGATTCTTGCCCTGGTTTAGTTTGGGCAATCACAAACGCCTTTTGTTCCTCAGAGGGTTTTTGGCAGTCTTCTCTAATACTCCAAATATTTTTTCTAGGTCTGACCGATTAGTACAGCCCAAAACATGACAATAATTAACCATTTTCAGTAGCAATAATCAGTTGTTACGTTCAGTGCTGCCAATATGGCCGACTGATGATGTGTTGTGAAAACACTCTGTAAACTTAACACGTAATATGCATGTGCATGACTACACTGTTTTCACACACTCACATTTTTGTAATTTACACAGTGATGATAAAGGTATTGTTTTCAAAAGCTTGCATTTTCAGGCCCCGAAACCACAGTTGTTGTGTAAATGAACAGCCAAAATGCATAAAAAGCTGTCCGTATTTAGCTGAAAATGGTGTTGTGTAAACGCCCCCATAAGTAATCCTGAAGATCTTAATTAGCTCATTCAGGTGTGTTTAATTGGGATTGAAGCGAAACTCTGCAGGACACCGGCCCTCCAGGAACAGGTTTGCACACCCCGGTTTTAAAGAAACAATTAAATTCACAAATCACCTCAGTATTTACTCACACTCATGTTGTACTAAACTTTTGTGCTGTTATTCTGTGAAATGCAAAAAGATAAGTTTTAATGTCAGCATGAAATGGAAATTCTCCCTTCGTATTTTCCAAATGCATGTTATAGATTTTATTCACAATTCATGTTATTTGAATTTTAGTTTTTCACCTTGTAGTTTGAATCAACATGTCATAACTGGACTTCTGTCTGATGATTTTTTTCAATAATTTTTCAACAATTTAGTCAGTTTAAACCCTGTCTCTTCAAACTCATGTTCATCTGTCTCCACTTTTGAGAGCAATGCCCACATCTAAACATCCACTTAAAAATCAATGCATAGAACCGAATCCCCGTCCTACATTATTTCCCCCAGCGCTAATCCGTTAAACTCAGATGTACGTCCCACATTTCTTCTTGACTTTTTTTTTACACGTCTTTTTCATCAGTTACGGTTTACTGTGATTTCGTCTATCAAATTTTAAAAAATGTCCATAAAAATACTCCATAGAACTTGCGTGCCATATTCCATGACTCTGGACCACTAAACCAGTCGCAAGTAGCATGGATATATTTTTCTAGCAATAGCCAAAAATACATTGTATGGGTCAAAATGATCATTTTTTCTTTTATGCCAAAAATTATTAGGATATTAAGTAAAGATCATGTTCCATTAAGATATTTTGTAGATTTCCTACTATAAATATATCAAAACGTAATTTTTGATTAGTAATATGCATTGCTAAGAACTTCATTTGGACAACTTTAAAGGCGATTTTCTCAGTATTTTCATTTTTTTTCCACCCTCAGATTCCAGATTTTCAAATAGTTGTATCTCTGCCAAATATTGCCCTATCCTAACAAACTATACATCAACAGAAAGCTTTCAGACGATGTATAAATTTCAGTTTCAAAAAATCGACCCTTATGGCTGGTTTTGTGGTCCAGGGTTACATGTTAGCTTTGTGCGAGGAACAGAAAGAAAGTGAGATAATTCACAAACAATATTCTCTCCATTGAATCTCTGCATTTTATTTTTGCATTTAATAACGTCACTGGTGTCAAAACGCCAACGATTATGGGATGTGTCATGGAAAAGAGCTGTTCAAAGACCCCTTTAAAAAAAATCTGTTTTTTGTTCTGTTCCACTGAAAAAATAACCTAACAACATTAATGTGTTTGAGTCATGAGGGGGAGTAAATAATGATGGAATATTAATTTTTTGATCTAACTGTACAGTAGCAGGGTGTCTGAAAATATTATTGCAAGCTATGAGCAGGAAATGATGTTGCATCCCTTTGAAAACCTGAGAGGAGTCTACAGTGCATGCTAGGAGATAAAAACTTGGCTAACGAATGCAGGATGGCTTACTTATTATCTCCAAGAAAAACAGAATATCAGAGTCTTAACTTTAACTTATCTTTGTTTTGAGTAGATGCCCTTGAATGGCATTCCATAAAGGAATAATATATACAGACCTGGCCTTGATGTTAATTATACAGGCAGAGGGAGTTTGCATTTCTGCATGTAACGCTATGATGAGTCACGGCTGAGCAGAACGCGCTCTCTTACAGCTGTTTCCCTCACTTCCTCTTTCAGCTTTCTACACAGCCTGGCTCAAGCAAATAGCATGGCGTGCCAAAACATTTACAATTTAAGCGTATTTTTCGTGCAATTCTTTTAAAAACTACCGCGTACTTTCTGTTTTGGTTGTCGTACGCAAGCAATCGCAGGCCTGTTCAACCAAAGCTTACACACGCGTTCATGTTTGCTACACGCGTTCACGTCGGGGCGGGGGAGGGTTTGCAACTCCTGTTTTGACAGCTCAAGCAGAACTGATTTCATACTAAACATGATACTTTTATACTTAGCATGACCGAAGTAAGAAAAATTACTACGCAACTCAAAACAACGTCTGGATTAATTTTATCTTAATAAGTTGCAGTGACTTCTTATGCAACAATGTAACATTAAGAGGTTCTAAAAATGTAATATCTAACATTCCAAAAATGTATCAGAACGTTTGGAATGTAACTTACTGGAGACAACGAGTAGACGCGCTGTACTTTAAATACAGCAAACGTATCAAACGCGTTCCACACGCCCACGCAGCAACACTCACGCGGAATTGACAACACTTAGCAAAGCAGTAAAGTTGTAAAATATAAACAGCGAAACTAAACTCACTGGCATGTTTAGGCGCAGAGCTCGCTTTTTCTTTGAGGATTTCTTTGCACTATCCTTTTTCTTGGAGTCCATCACTGTACTTCCCATTTTCCTGCAGTCAGAATTCTTCTCTTAATATTTAGGAAGAAGACGATCTCCACTGGCGAAATTGTTCACGCCTGTTTGGCGATGAAATCGTCGTCCGTAACGTGAATTTTGCAGCAGCTCGTCGGACTTAAAGCGAGCACATCCCGAGACTCCAGTTCCTTATCAGTGTCACTGCGCCGTGGAGGACATCCGCATTCAACTCCACTTCTGTCATGGGTTCGATTCCCGCACTGAGCAGGCGGTTCGTCCGGAGACTGCGCACACCCTCCTCTCCTGCATAGTGAAGGGCTGTAAAGTTGCAGCAGAATACTGTTGCTGAGAAGTGAGTTTTATTTACTTACCGATCTCGGAAGTTTAACTTCTGCAACATCTGCGTAAGTGTGAAGCTGGTGTCAGCCGACTGACTTCCATACGCAGTATCACTTTCTATCTATTATAGCTGCAAGGAAAGTAATGACAAAATGGTACATTTTTTTTACAAAGACATATACTGCCCTCCAAATGTTTGGAAACGCCACAGAAAAGTGAGGTTTTTGACAATATTGGCATGAATCCTTTTTAATTTGTGATAATTTTGCACTGATAAGGGACAACACAAACTACGAGAACGTATTTTATTACATAAACAGTTTATACATTGAAAAAATTTCATTTTTTTGATTTATCAAGATTTCCACCATTAGCAGCTATTACAGCTCTGCATAATCTGGGCCTAAATTCATTGTATTCTAAATTTGTGTTGTGCAATCCGGTGTTTAAGCTATTAAGGTGTGCTGACCCAAAAAACCCTTGTCAAGTTTAAACCAGTAACCAGGCATCACAGCTGGCAAAGGGGCATGTCTGACTTTGACATGTATATATTGCCATTATTATGCAATCAAAATGAAAATTATTATTGCTGGTCTTCAATGATAATGTCAAGTTACTGTAATGTATTTGCACCAAAAAATGATAAGGATTTATGCTGATATCGTCCAAAACCACACTTTGCCAAGGGTGTTTCCAAACTTTTGGAGGGCTGTGATTTAATTTGATATTTTCTGTGTGTATTTTTACATTATATTATATTATAATATATATATAAAAAAAGAAAAAAGTTCACTCAAAAATACAAAATAATGTACTTACCCTTTCATTCCAGGCCTGTATGACTTCTGTTGTTTTATGTGGTGTTTTCATACAGTTCAGACAACTGGACTCATATGCAACTATTACAGAAGGTTCATACACTTACTGATGCTCCAGAAGGAAACACCATGCATTAAAACCCGGGGGGTGAAAACGTTTTGAATTTTTTTGAAGATTAGGCTAAATTTAACTTATTTTAATAAGCTAGTTCACCCAAAAATACTAAATAATTTACTTACCTTTATGTCATTCCAGACCTGTATGACTTCTGCTCTTTTGTGTGTGTTTTTTTTTTATACAGTTTAATTTCAAACTGTGTTTTTTTCCATACAAAAACATTTAAGTAGATGTTTAGCTCTTAAAGGTACAGTTTAAACGGAAATTTGCTGTTAATTTACTCACCCTCATGCCTTCCAATGTGTAGGTGGCTTTTTTTTTCTTCAGCAGAATAGTAAAGAGTTTTAGCTGAAATTGGTGGTCCTTGGTGATTTATAAAATGCAAAATCAATGCATGTCAGCACATTGAAAGTCCAAAACAGCATATACAGGCAAGGAAAAATTAATACAGGTGGCTCATTAGTTTACATCCCCATTACAGTATCATTAAAAATGTTAATTATTTTACCAAAATAAGAGGGATTATACAAAATGCACGTTATTGTTTATTTAGTACTGACCTGAATGTAATATTTTTCAAATAAAAGATGTTTACATATAGTCCACAAGAGAAAAATAATAGTTGAATTTATAAAAATTACCCAGTTCAAAAGTTTACAAACAAGTTCCTTATTTGTCCTGTTCTTCAGAAAAATCCTTCAGGTCCCACAAATTCTTGGTTTTGCTGCATTTTTGTGTTTTTGCACCCTGACTGTATGATTTTGAGATCCATCTTTTCACACTGAGGACAACTAAGGGACTGATATGCAACTCCTGTAGTCTCTGAAGTGCAGTACTAAATGAATATGATAATATGATATTTAGACAAAATAAGAAAAATGTACACATCTCCATTCTGTTAGAAAATTTTCACCCCCTGGGTCTTAATGCATGGCTTTCTGGTGCATCAGTGACTGTTTGAACCTTCTGTAATAGTTGCATATGAGTCTCTCAGTTGTCCTCAGTGTAAAAAAGGGAAAAATCATACAGTAATTGCTGGAAAGGGTTCAACTACACAAAAATGCTGGAAAACCAAAGAATTTGTGGGACCTGATTTTTCTGAAGAACACCAGGCAGTTTAACTGGACAAACAAGGGACTCATGAACAACTATCACTAAACAAAAAACACAGCTGTGGATTATTCAGGTAACAACACAGTGTTAAGAACTTTTGAACGGGGTCATTTTTATAAATTCACCTATTATTTTCTCTTGTGGACTATATGTAAACATCTTATGTAAAATATCTTATTAAGGTCAGTACTAAATAAACAATAACATGCATTTTGTTATTTGGATGTAAACTTTTGACCTCAACTAAATATTATATTACATTATATTATATTATTGAATATAGGAGGGAAAAAAACAGCAACTGTTCTTAAAGCTAGTTCACCCAAAAATAATTTATTTACTGTTATGTCATTCCAGACCTGTATGACTTCTGTTCTTTTGTGAAGTATAAAAGGTATAACTGTTCTTAAAGGTATATTTGAAATAAAAAATGTTGCTGTTAATTTACTCACCCTCATGCCATCCAATTTTTTCCTCATAGTAAAAAAGTAAAGAAGATTTTTAGCTGAAACCATGGTCCTTGGTGATTCATAAAATGCAAGTCAGTGGCTACCATCACTTTAATGTCACTTTTAATAATATATTGAGGTCTGTGCAAGAAACTGAAATTTATGACACTGAATTCAGATTTGCTTTGATATCTTTCTACCTTGTGTACTCATCTCACATCTTCAGTTGTACCTGTAATTGCAGTTGGTTGTTTAGAACTAAGTTTCAGTAGAACTGAAACCAGATGAACCTCATGCAAGACCCACATCTAAAAACCAGTCTCTCATCATAAGGCGAAGATACTAAGGGAACCTCGCTAAGCTTATTAATGAATGTATATGGTTTATCTTCTGTAAGTAGTTCACAAAGTTGACATAATATAAGTGGAGTTGCATACTACAGTCTCTAGGGGGCGCTACTGTGCTGCACCCTAAATCACTTTTTTCAGTTTTGCATGTGCGCAAACTACTTACCCACATACTTACCCACTTCCTTGCTTTCTTAGCAAAACTATAAGTGACACTGGTATATTTGAAAAAGTTATTTGGTTATTTGATGTGAATTATTATTTCAGAGAGCCAAAAATGGCTTATTTGGATATGTGGATTTGCTAAACAAATGATTCTGTATCAGTATATCTGTTGTTTCATCATCTAGCATTTGAATAGACGGAGGTGGATATCAGCTCAGCACTTGCTTCGATTTAGTAGTGTTAGATGTGGTGATTCGGGAGGCCCTTGAAGGCGTCTGACTTCATCCTGCTGTTCGAGAAGCTGCTTTTGCATTTGTGTAGCAGTGTGTGTGAAGACATTATCATCCTGGAATACAGGATCATCATAATGGGACAGTGTTTGAATAATTGGGAGCAGCTGGTCCTGTAAAATAGCCTCATATTTCTTGGCTGTAATATGACCCTGTGGAGCAATCATCAGACGTAATGACTCCTGCATCATTATGGATTCTCTGCCATGCTTAATACCTGTAAGCAGATACAGTATTGTGCGATATAAGCTACATTAAAAAATGTTGTAAAATGTCGTCTTGTGAAATAGTTAGATAATTATTACATTTCTGCATTGTTTTCATGTTACTGGTGATGTACTGCATTTATCAGGCAATTTGATCATCAATATGGATCCAAATATAGTGCAAACTGAATTTAGTGCACTCAGACAGTGTCTCTTATGTTTCATATCCTACAATGATCATTTCTTCTAGTTCATTATTATGTGATACTGCCCTTCAGAGCATCGTGGAAGTGTTGATGTGTAGTTGATTTAATTTTCTCCAGCCCAGTCATGTAAAATCCACTGTCTGTCCACAGGTTCAAGTTTCCAGTCTGTCTTTCTCCCAACACAAGCTGCGCGCAGATTCTCGGGGTCCCTACCTAGTGCTCAGTGCTCCTTACTCTTTTGTGCTAACTACTTCCTTCCGCCCATGGATTCAAATCTCAGTTTGACTCTTCAAAAGCTGAGACCAAGCCTTTGAGACTAATTCGAAAATGTCACTTTAGAACTAGAATCGAAGTTGTATTACTGTACTAAAAGCTCGATGTAGAGTATATTGAGAGACAGAGGGACTGAGCGAGTGTGTTTGTTTACCTGCATCTGACACAGCATTCATTCTTCAGCTCAATCTCATATTCACAATAAAACATTAGTTTGAATGTCCGCTGAGGAAATCTTTGTTGTAACATCCTTTCATCTGTTTATCTGTTAAGGATGATTTCTGATGCCAGCGCTGCTCAGTGCATTTGTTGGCTGCGTCTTACAAGCTGTTGTTGAAATTAAAAATAACTTTCTTGCTTATAACCCTGTTTTAGTCTTTTTCAATATAGAAGTCTGGGACTCACTCATAAAAACAGTATTTTGTCGCCATCTAATGGCGAAATAATGTAACTAAACTTACCAAGACTGTTTCCAAATACTAAATACTATTATTAAATACTACTATTATTTATATAAAATACTATTTATTGAATAATAGTATTTAGTAAAAAAAACATCTGCCATCATAAAATTTGCTAGGCAATTCAGTCAAAAGTACAAAGGAAGTGCTCTAATATACAGCATTAAATTTACAAAAAATATAGGGGAGAGTAGGGTAAGATGAGCCATTTTTTACTTATGTGGTCCTCAGGATAAGGCAAAATGAGGATATTTCCTATAATTTTAAATGGTATGAATGTATCTATGGCAAAGGATTCTAAAAATATGGCTTCTTATAAAAAAATGGTTCCTGTGGCTCAATTTGCCCCAGGTTAGGGGGAGTGTTGATCCAAGTCAGTGGGTAAGTTGAACCATCTGTTTTTAAACTGACTATCTGATTGAATCTGATTCAAACCCACGAGTAATTTTGAAGATGATTTACCTCTTTTAATTTTACAGTCATATTTCTTATCTTAAAACTAACGTAAACAAAATAAAACCAGTCAAGTGAAGTTTCATTTTCAGTCTTTAATTTGCATGTCTGAAACAATATGTTGAGCACCAAAGTTTTAACCTACACAAACACAGACTTAACAGAGAGTTTGTTGAGTAAAATTAAATAAAAACTGAATGGTGGGGTAAGTTAAAGTGCTGGCTCAACTTACCCCACCAGCTGGCATTTTGGAAAAAACTAGTTAGCTTACCAATTCTGGCTAATATTTAGCTAAATGATTTGCATAGTTTTATATGTTGCTAAATCACCTATATGCATCATAAATATTTTTAAACCTGCATAAACCTTTGATGTAACAGCCATTACATCTGTTATGATCAAATTTACTGTGACAAGCCAAAAACAGTTTTTAAAGTAAATGTGTGCCTTCCACTCTTCCCATGTGTCTCTCTTTTTCACAGTCTGGTAGAAATGATGTGTGATTCCAAAATACATGCACACATGACAGTAAAAGTGTACAGTTGACAAGATACAGGGGGTGGGTCAACTTACCCCACTCTTCCCTAATGTGATTGATTTTGCCCTTAGCCAACACTATTTGCTTTGGAAGACTGCCCGTTAGATTTACCCATTAACCCAAATTATGCCATGTTTAACCACTATAGAGACATCAGAGCCAGCTGTAAATTCCAGAAGAACTGGTCGAGGTGAGGCGCTTTCAGTGGGTTCATGAGCACTGAACTCACATCTCCAAAAACATAGAAGCAACTTTTTAAATAGACATTATCTTTATTAAAAACAAACCAGACATTAGAAGTCTAAAAAAGTACATTCTCACCTGAAAATTTGTTAAAACTACATTCCTTGACACAAAAACAGTATTATTTTTAAAATTATGGTGGATTTGGGTGTCCGCCATGAGACTCGCTGCACTCTTCTCAGCCAATTAGATTAGAAATCAGATTTTCTACATTTTTGCATAAATATAACATAAAACATCATCGAATTTTTAACACAAGTTCTGAAAGTTGACAAAGAGAACCCAATCAAACAAATGAGATAAAAAATATACTTTGTCATTTATTTACTGAGAAACACGATCCAGTGTTAAATATTTGTGAGTTGCAAAAGTATGTGAATCTTTGCTTTCAGTATCTGGTGTGACCCCTTTTTGAAGCAATAACCACAGGTAATGTATTTTGTAACCGCTGATCAGTCCTGCACAACAGCTTGTAGGAACTTCAACCCATTCTTCAGTACAGAAACACTTGAAACCTGTGATATTGGTGGGTTTCCTCCTGTGAACTGCTTACTTCAGGTTTTTCCACAACATTTCAGTTGGATTAAGGTCTGGACTTGGACTCAGGCATTCCAAATCATCAACCTTGTCCTTCTTTAACCATTTTTTGGTATAATGACTTGTGTGCTTGTGGTCGTTGTCTTGCTGCATGACCCACTTTCTTCTAAGATTGAGTTCTCGGACAGATGTCCTGACATTTTCATTTTCTGGTATAATTCAGAATTCATTGCTTCATCAATGATGGCAAGCCATTCTGGCCAAGATGCAGCAAAGCAGACCCAAATCATGATATGGTGATGTTTCACAGACGGAATAAGGTTCTTATGCTGGAATGAAGTGTTTTTCTTTTTCCAAGCATAACACTTCTCATTTAAACCCAAAACGTTTTACTTTGGTCTCATTCGTCCACAAAACAGTTCTCCAATAGCCCTCTGACTTGTCCATATGATCTTTAGCAAACTGCAGACTGACAGCAGTTTTTTTTTGTGGCTTTCTCCTTGCAGCTCTGCCATTCATACCATGGTTGTTCAGTGTTCTCTTGATGTTGGACTCATGAACATTAATATTAACCAATGTAAGAAAGGCTTTTATGTGCTTAAAAGTTACCCTGAGGTCCTTTGTAACTTTGCAGACTATTACAAGTCTTGCTTTGGAGTGATATTTGTTGGTCAGACACTCCTAGGGTGGGTAATAGTGGTCTTGAATTTCTCCTATTTGTAAACAATCTGTCTGACTGTGGATTTGTGGAGTCCAAACTCTTTAGAGATGGTTTGTAACCTTTTCTAGCCGAATGAACAATGAACAACAACAACTCTTTGGTCTGGAGGTTCTCAGAGATCTACTTTGTTCATGCCATACTTGACTTCCACAACCATGATCAGACTTTGATAGATCTGTGTTCTTTAATTAAAACAGGGTATACACTGGCACCTGATAGTCATCCTATTGATTGATAACACCATCTGAAGAAATTGACATTTTACCTTAAAATTAACTGCTAATCCTAGAGATTCACATACTTTTGCAACTCACAGATATTTAACACTGGACCCTTTTTCTCATTAAATAAATGACAAACTATATATTTTCATCTCATTTCTCAGGACTTCTGTGAAAATATGATTAACTTTTTGCAGAAATATATAGAAAATTCTAAAGGGTTCACAAACTTTTAGGCAGCACTGTGTGTATATATATATATATATATATATATATATGAAGTGGATCAAAAGCTTTCATTAAATGTGTCCTAAAACCTTAGGACAACTTTTTTTGATCCACTTCACTTAACTACTGTATATACAAAAATATATATACAGCATTAAATTGACAAAAAATATAGGGGAGAGTGGGGTAAGATGAGCTATTTTTACTTATGTGGTCCTCAGGATAAGGGAAAATGAGGATATTTACTATAATTTTAAGTGATCTTGATGTATCTATAGCAAAGGATTCTAAAATATGGCTTCTTATGAAAAAAAATGGTTCCTGTGGCTCAATTTGCCCCAGGTTAGGGGTAAGTTGACCCGAGTCAGTGGGTAAGATGAACCATCTGATTTTAAACTGACTGATTGAATCTGATTCAAACCCACGAGTAATTTTGAAGAAGATTTACCTCTTTTAATTTTACAGTCATATTTCTTATCTTAAAGCTAACTTAAACAGACTAAAACCTTAGGACAACTTTTTTTGATCCACTTCACATGTTGACTATTGTATATACAAAAAAAAAAATATATATATATATATACACACACACACACACACACACTGTATATTTATATAATTAATATATAATTTATAATTTATATAATCCCTGCACATTTTATATGTTACTCTCTAATTTCAGTCATGTTCTTATTTCTCAAAATCATTTTTCTCGTTTATTGTTTATTACCAGCAGATGGCGCATTTTGTTAATGATTCCACATTGTAACCCAGTGAGGCTTCGTCTTAATTAAGAAAAGCAAAAATATCATCATATATTATATGCATGGACATCATCCTCAAGTTACATATGTTGAACTTTAAATAAACTTGACCTTATTGGTGTAAGACCTTAGTACTTTACATTCTGGTGTAACATGTAATTTGTGTTTGACTGATAGTAGGATGGCCCGTCTTGAGGCAGAAAAGCAGCCTGAAAGCAAACACTCTCATCAGGGACTGACAGTCAGCATGAGACATGTTTGGTCAGAGGTTTTGGTTTTCATCTAACATGGTGTGTGGCACTGTGGCCAAACAGCTTTCTTCTGCTCTCCTCTGTCCAGAGTGCATTGTTCCAGTTCAGTCAGCTCGCAAGATGAAATTGGCGAGACAACCTGATGTGAATGAATGGCCTGGGGTTTGAAATGTAGATAAATTGGAAGATTATTTTTTGGACAGTGGAACAACCAGCTACAAATTGCTTGGCTATAAAACCCATCCTAGACTGCAGTTTCAGGGGCATCAAATCCTTCTTTTGAGAGTGTCAAAGAGGGTTTTTGGATATTGGTGGTTTTCGGATATGTAGTAGTAGTCCAAATCTGTGTGCCTAGTTTTGACATGACAGTAGAAGTGTTTCAGCTGCATTTCTGTTGAATCAAATATAGTATAAATTAGCACAAATGCAATGTTTTAGTTACTGTATGATATTAGTGAAGCTTTCAAATAACAAGTCCGTTTTACCACAGCTTAATGGTCAGTTATAGATAAAATAAATAAGAAACAAATAAGCTTTTGCAAACAAACAAACATATATATACTGTATATAATCACATGATTCAGATATTCAATTAAGATTCATATATTTAGATATTCAGTTTTCTTCAATAGTTTAATTTGTATTTTTGTTTAAGCATCTTGTTTTGGCAACAAGTTGACAACGTGACAACTTTTGCTTATTAGATGTCCCATACGACTGACATGTGTCACAGTTTCTTAGAATTTAATGCTGCAAGGCTTTCAAAATAGCGTCTGCAAACATAAGTTACGCTTATTGTGCTATATTCTCCCTGAAGGTGTTAAAACCACAACTGATTAGTAAGTTACTCCGTGTGCCTGACAAGAACCTAACAGGGTACATTTTGTCTTGATTCCATAGCTATTTGGTTGCAAGAGAAGTACATAGATCTTCTGTAGGTACTTACTCTAGTCTCTTCCTGTCATGTAGGCACAGCATATAAAATGTTTAGTTTCAGAAGTCTGGAGTCTTCTACTGCATCTTCTGTTCTTCCTCTCCTTGCATTCTGCAAACATTGTATTTCCTTTGGGTTTTTCTTTTTCTATACTCTGATCTTCACATCTTTAATCTAATAGATACAATACTTTAGATATTAATACATAAGATTTTTTTTAAGATGTTGTTTGAACATTAATGTGTGTTGGCAGTGTATGTACAAATCTACCCTATAATATTAAAAATCCATGCAGTGGTTTTTAATTAATCTGTAAAAATAATATCCCCTTTTTCAAATCGAGCAATTCTCAGATGCCTGTCGTTGTGGCATCACACCAACAGAGGCCGCTCCCACGATAGTTGATTGACATGAGCTCTTACCTCAAACCCGCCCTAAATCAGCTGTAACTGTCCAACCTCCATCATTTCGATGCCGGAGCAGGGATGTAAGTTAGAGTATCTCTGTAATGACTGGATGTAATAATGAATATTGTGGTCGTCATTTACTCCCGACATCTGAGCCGCTGAAGATGCAGTGGATTACGTTTGTTTGTGATTGGAATGTGCCTCCCGATCTACATATATCCGTCTATGTTCGTGCAAATTATTCGTGATCCAGCTTCACTTACAGCAGAAGTGAGTGTAAGTGTTTTTATGAATCTCTGCAATCACCTTTCCTAATAACATGCTAGTTAGCAAGTTTCGCGGCTAAACGCACTAAATGCGTATAAAGTAAACAATCTCTGAGAGCACAGCTGGTCACTCCACAGAGAGAAGAGAGGAGCAGGGCGAGCAGAGCTCATTTGCATTTAAGGGAGCAATCCATCAGAATGGGTTAATTTTTGCAGAGCTCATTTTGAAAATGTAAAAAGGGTGTTGTTTTACACTAAGAATTTTTAACCAAAGTATATTATAGACTTTTCATTAAAGGAGAAGTCCACTTCTGAACAACAATTTACAAATAATTTACTCACCCCCTTGTCATCCAAGATGTTCATGTCTTTCTTTTTTCAGTTGTAAAGAAAATATGTTTTTTGAGGAAAACATTTTTGGCTTTTTTTCTCCATATAATGGACTGATATGGTGCCCTGATTTTGAACTTCCAAAATGCAGTTTAAATGCGGGTTTTATCTAGCGCAACGATCGGTTATTTTAATAAAAATAATACAATTTATATACTTTTTAATGCCAAACGCTCGTCTTGTCTTACTCTGCCTGGACTGTTTTTTCCAGTTCATGACAGTTAGTGTATGTCGAAAAACTCCCAACTCATGTTCTCCCTCAACTTCGAAATCGTCCTGTATCGCTGTTTTACCTTTTTTGTTAAGGGTGTTTGATCTTCTTTGCATGTTCACTTTGCTAAGACTGGGTCTGTACTTCTGCAGTGATGTAGGATGATTTTTAAATGATTTTTGAAGTTGAGGGAGAAAATACAATTGGAGTTTTTCGACAAACCCTAACTGTCTTGAGCCAGAATACACAGAGTTCAGGGAGAGCAAGACAAGACGAGCGTTTGAGATTAAAAAGTATTTAAATTGTATTTTTTAATGAAAATATCCAGTCGTTTCTCTAGATAAGACCCTTCTTCCTCGGCTGGGATCGTTTACAACCGCATTTGGGATCGTTTGAAGCTGCATTTAAACTGCATTTTAAAAGTTCAAAATTGGGGCACCATATCAGTCCATTATATGGAGAAAAATGCTGAAATGTTTTCCTCAAAAAACAATTTCTTTACGACCGAAGAAAGAAAGACATGAACATCTTGGATGACAAGGGGGTGAGTACATTATAATATGTGAATCTTTGTTTTGGAAGTGGACTTCTCATTTAACAAGGCAAGGCAAGGCAAGGCAAGTTTATTTATATAGCACATTTCATACACAGAGGTAATTCAAAGTGCTTTACATAAAAGGAAGTAGAATAATCATAAAAACAATAAAAACAATCACAAAAAAGGAAGTAGCATAAGAATAAAACAAAAAATGTAAAATGTAAAAACTGATTGATATAATGATTTAAAAATGATTTAAAAATTGATTTAAAATAAGTTTAAGACATTTAAAAACAGAAAATGATTATACATAATGCAGTCAGTTCGGACGAAGCACAGTGCTCATTCAGTAAATGCACAGCTAAACAGATGAGTTTTGAGTCTAGATTTAAATGTAGCTAGTGTTTTAGCACATTTGATCTCTTCTGGAAGCTGGTTCCAACTGCGGGCAGCATAATAGCTAAAAGCGGATTCCCCTTGTTTTGTGTGAACCCTTGGTATTTCTAACTGACTCGATCCTAATGATCTGAGTGGTCTGTTAGGTTTATATTCAGTAAGCATATCTGCAATGTATTTAGGTCCTAGGCCATTGAGTGATTTATAAATGAGTAAAAGTACTTTAAAATCAATTCTAAATATAACTGGAAGCCAGTGTAGGGACCTGAGAACTGGTGTGATATGCTCAAATTTTCTGGTTCTAGTCAGAATCCTGGCAGCAGCGTCCTGGATGAGCTGCAGCTGTCTAATGGTTTTCTTGGGAAGGCCAGTGAGGAGACCATTACAATAATCCACCCTGCTTGTGATAAAGGCATGAACAAGTTTCTCCAAGTCTTGACTGGAAACAAAACATCTAATTCTTGCAATGTTTTTGAGATGATAGTATGCTGATTTAGTTACTGCTTTGACATGACTACTGAAACTAAGGTCTGATTCCAGAATCACACCAAGATTCCTGACTTGGTTTTTAGTTGTTTGACCCCTAGAGTCAAGGTATGCATTCACCTTAAGAACTTCCTCTTTGCTTCCAAAAGCAATGACTTCAGTTTTCTCTTTGTTTAACTGAAGGAAGTTCTGGCACATCCAACTGTTAATTTCATCAATGCATTGGCAGAGGGAATCAATGGGGCTGTAGTCATTTGGCGATAAGGCTAGGTAAATCTGGGTATCGTCAGCATAGCTGTGATAGGCAATTTGGTTCTTTCTCATTATTTGACTTAGTGGGAGCATATACAGGCTAAACAAGAGCGGCGCAAGAATTGAGCCTTGAGGGACTCCGCATGTCATGGACGTCCACTTAGACTTATGCTCTCCTATACTCACATAATAACCTCTCCCTTCTAAGTATGACCTGAACCAATTGAGAGCCATCCCAGAAAGCCCGACCCAGTTTTCCAGTCTCTCTAGAAGAATGTTATGATCGACAGTGTCAAACGCAGCACTAAGATCTAGTAGTACCAGCACTGATATTTTGCCAGAATCAGAATTTAGGCGAATATCATTTATTATCTTAACGAGCGCTGTCTCTGTACTGTGATGCAGTCGGAAACCAGATTGAAAATTGTCCAGGTATCCATTTGAGTTTAAGTAGTTGTTCAACTGATTGAAAACTACCTTTTCAATAATCTTGCCTATAAAAGGAAGATTAGATATTGGTCTATAGTTGCTCAAAATGGTGTTATCAAGATTGCTCTTTTTCAGAAGGGGCTTAACAACTGCAGTTTTCAGGGAGTTTGGAAAAGTCCCAGAAAGAAGTGAGGTGTTTACCACTTCCAAGAGATCTGCTTCTAAACAGTTAAACACACTTTTGAAAAAAGATGTGGGAAGTGTGTCAAGGTTGCAGGTTGAGGATTTAAGGTGCTGTACTATTTCATTCAAAGTTTTGCTATCAATTGCGTCAAAAACAGACAAAGTGACTTCTTTTTGAAATTGCGGTCGTATCTGTGTAACCTCTGCATAACTTGAGGATGTGCTAATCACCTTTCTGATGTTAATGATCTTCTCTGAAAAGAAGGAGGCAAACTCATTGCATTTGCTGTTGGAGAGCATTTCACTTGGAATCTGACTTGGGGGGTTTGTTAGTCTCTCAACAGTAGCAAAAAGAGTGCGTGTGTTGTTTAGGTTACTGTTTATAAGGTTTGAGAAAAACTTCTGTCTTGCTGTGGCTAGTTCCACATTGAAAGCATGAAGGCTGTCTTTATAGATGCTATAGTGAATTTCAAGTTTTGTCTTCCGCCACATCCGCTCAGCTTTTCTGCATTGTCTTTTCTTACTCTGTACTGCTGTTGATTTTCTCCAACATGATTTTTGTCTGCCAGTCGTCTTACTGACTTTCACTGGTGCAATGTCATCAATGACATTCTTAACTTTTGAGTTAAAGGACTCCAGGAGAAGATCAACAGAGTCTGCAGAAATGCTTGGCATTGAAGATATAGCCTTCATAAACAGCACACTAGTGTTTTCGTTAATGCATCTCTTTCTGACAGAGACTGATCTAGATTCAGTGGTAGCAGAGACCAATATATCAAAGAAAATACAGAAATGATCAGATAGTGCTACGTCCTTTATGACAATAGGTGAAATGTTTAGACCCTTACTAATGAGTAAATCAAGAGTGTGTCCACGATTGTGTGTGGGTCCATGCACATGCTGAATCAGGTCAAAAGTGTTTAAAATGGTTATAATTTCTTTTGTAGTTTTGATTTCTGCATTTTCTATGTGAAAATTAAAATCCCCTGCAATAGCAAAACAGTCAAACTCTGAGGAAATCATTGATAACAGTTCTGTGAACTCTTCAACAAAGGCTGGAGAGTATTTTGGAGGCCTGTAAATAATGATAAATAGAATTCGTGGAGCACCTTTCAGCACAATCCCTAGATATTCAAAAGACAAGTACTGACCAAATGACACTTGCTTACATTGATAGACATCTTTAAATAAAGCAGCTACACCTCCACCTCTCCTAACAGCTCTGCAGACACTCATGAAAGTAAAGTTAGGAGGGGCTGTTTCATTGAGGACTGTTGCACTGCAGCTGTCTTCAAGCCATGTTTCAATTAGAAACATAAAATCCCGGTTGTATGTGGTTATTAAGTCATTGATCAGAAATGATTTATTTTTTAGTGAGCGAATGTTTAAAAATGCTAACTTGATGCCATTACTTTTTGTCTCTAGAGCAGTCTTAGTTTGATACCTAATAGGCCGCAGATTAGATGGGTCAGCTGTACGGCTTGAGAAGGCCTTACACTTTCTATCACGTGATAAAACAGAGATAGAGAAAGCTACAGGCACACTGGGTTCCCGCTTGTTATGTAAACATTCCTGAGTGTTGCTGCTATCGTAGCGGGGACCCGACACATATCACTGAGAGTTGTTTAGTGTTAACACCCTAAAGAATCTTATCAACTTGTGGAACATGGGTATCCGAGGACCCCTTTAATATTTACTTGATTCATTTGTTATCTTTACAATTAGTGGTCAATGGGAGCTAATTATAACTAACCTATGGCAGCCCACAGAACCACATGTGGGTAGAAAGAGGACAGTCTGAACTGTCACCATAGCTAATTTGGAGTCTCTAACTTGATCCCTCTAACAACTGTCCAAAGTTGCACGTGTAACTTTTAAATTATAAGGGCTAGAAATAAAATGTGCGCTAATAGGCACAAATTTTGTTGATAGGCAAAACATTTTTGTTTACTGCATTGACAAATTTGATGGCATAGTGCCAAACTGCATCTGAGGCTGTATCTCCACAAAGCTTTGACATACTGCCACCAGAATCTATGTGTATTGTTGTCACCTCACACTAACCACATTAATTTGGTAAAAATGGGTAAACCATTAAATCATATTACTAATGATTGTATTTATCATTTACCAGCCATTTTTACTAAAAGCATCTTAAAATGTTTTTAATTACTCATTGGTCTAAAGCTGGCATGCATTCTGCCTCTTTTGTGCTTGGCCCCATTTTTTTTAACTTCGTTTTCCTTATTTGAATTTGATCTCTGACATAATCATTGCTCGTCTGCCTAGATCTCACTGCATCAGTAGTGATAGGGCTAGTTCACCACTCAGGTCAGGGTGTGTCAGTGTAATTAGAGTGTCCCACTCAAATATTTAACATAGGATCACTAAGACGATGCAACACAAACTTCTTCCACTCGTGACATGGACCTTGTCATGATACAAGAACACTGTGTACAAGTCAGTGCAACACAATTTCATGTTACCGGGAGTCTCAGGGTGTGTTGTTGTGTTTTGCTTAGTCCAAGGAAGTTGAGAGAAATCTTAGACCACCATATGACCCCCTCACTGAAGATAAACAATTAAAAGCTTGGCAACAAATAACTAATTGACCCTTGCTATGAGTTTAATTGACAGGCGATCTGACCAATCATAACACTGAATCTGCCATTTCGTTTAAGAAAAACAAAGCAGACAAGAGAATAGATTAACGTCAATGGAACTTAACTTGAAAAATGGTGTAGACTGACATTTTTCTGCTGTTGAAACAAGATACCTTCTGATGCTCATTTGTGTTTATTTTATGCTACAACTAATAAAGAGGAAGAGATGATCCGTTCATGTCCCACTTGAACTGAAGCGCTGCAGAGATCTGCCATGACATTAAAGTGCCACAAAATGCTATTTATTGTTTGAATTTCTTTTTAAAAAAAATTACAAAATTTGAAAGCTGATACTGTCAGTTTCCTCTTTGCTCCACAATGTATTTTTCACTGCGTGATGTGTGGCATGAAGGCCATGGCTTGTTGGACGTAGCAACAGGTTGCGTCATATTCACATTTTCAGTCACAGAAAAACACAGCGTGTTGTATAAATGGTCGTTTGAGGGAGAAAAATCAACTAGAATGAAGAAGAGACGTTTTATTCTTACCTTTGTAGTCCAAAAAGTCCCTTCAGGAAACTTGGTAGTACAGTCTGCAATACAAAGATGCGCAATGCTACAGCAGTTTTGTAAACAGGTCACGTGCTGTATTCGTCTAATAAATGACACTGACACCACAAATATACAAATAAGAAAAGTTAACCCAAGAGTCTGGGTTAACAGTCGTGGCCTAATGGTTAGGGAGTCGGGCTTGTAACCGAAAGGTTGCGGGTTTGAGTCCCAGGTCCGGCAGGGATAGAAGGTGGTGGGAGTGAATATCCACCCTCAATACCATGACTGAGGTGAGTCCCTTGAGCAAGGCACCGATCCCCCAACTGCTCCCCTGGGCGCCGCAGCGATAGCAATATGGCTGCCCACTGCTCCGGGTGTGTGTTCATGGTGTGTGTGTGCGTTTGATCACTTCTCACTACTGTGTGTGTGTGCACTTGGATGGGTTAAATGCAGAGCACAAATTCCGAGTATGGGTCACCATACTTGGCCACACGTCACGTCCTTTCCTTTTTTTTCCTTTGTCATTTTATGAATACCCAGGATTAATTGTTGCATACCCATGTCAACATGATGCAAGATAATAAAATATACAATTGCGTCTTCCACATAGTATTTTAGGTTTGTCTGGGACTGAGGACGTCTCTTATTTACAGGTAGATATTCAACCGCAGCAAGCACACTGATCTGCCACTTACCATCATATTGAGCAAAACCCAACACATCGGTAGGTCTACAATATTAGCCTAATATAAGTTTACAGACAGGCTTATCGCCGTGTTAGTTGTAGTGGGTGACAAGTTAGGGTATTAAACTAACTAAGCAGGGGGGTCCTGTCGCCTCCGTCCTCCTCGTGATTTACGCCTATGATAATCAGTGATGGGAATAACGGCGTTATAAAAAAACGGCGTTACTAACGGCGTTATTTTTTCAGTAACGAGTAATCAAACGAATTACTGTTTCCTACGTTACAACGCCGTTACCATTAATGCCAATAAAATACGGCGTTACTATCACTTATTATAATATTATTATAATTTTATTTTTCAGTTCATCTGAATGGATGCGCAGCGTACCTGTAGGCTATTTGACGAGCTGTAAACTCTAGTGTGAAGGCACACGACTAGCCGTCACTTTGTCTCACACACCCAAAGAAAGATACAGAGCGACAGAGTCTTACACCATGCAGAATTGACGCGCTACGTGTAAACGATATTCTTTGTTGTATTTTCCTCTCAAAACAACGGAGCTCCTTTGGAATACTTCAGCTTTTAAGAACTGCTGGTTTCTCCGGTAGTAGGCGGAACTAATGTGCAAACAGCAATCTCATTGGCTGGCGCTCACCTATTATCGTCCCTGTTTTGATTACAGCAAATCAGTTCGAGCGAACGCAGACAACGTGATTAATATTCATGAACCCAGCAGCTCATTAAACCTTAGTGTTTAATATTGTTATTAATAGTAGAATTCGTGGTAGTAACAAGACCTTCATAGAAACACTAAATTACAAACAATATCACCACCAGTCCTGTCAACATGACAAACATGCATTCATACATGGTTATTCTAATTACTAAAGTTCTAATGGCTAAAGTTGAATGCTAATTATAATTATAATATTATATCAGATATTTAATATTAGTCTGGTGAGTAAACTAAAAATGTAATTAATTTCATTAAAATTTCATTCATTTAACATATTTAATACTGGGGTCATCCAAGTTATTTAATATATTTAATTTATTATTCTTTTTTTTAAAGGCAACACAATAGTTACTTTCTCTGGTAATTAGTTACTTTTATAATGATGTAACTCTGTTACTAACTCAGTTACTATTTGTGAGAAGTAACTAGTAACTATAACTAATTACTTTTCAAAGTAACATTCCCAACACTGCCTACAACAACATTAAAATAGTGTAGATTAGTGTACAATGTTTTATATTTATTTTATAGTTATATTAAATTAGATTTTTTTTTTTAAGTAACGCAATAGTTACTTTGCCTGGTAATTAGTTACTTTTATAATGATGTAACTCAGTTACTATTTGTGAGAAGTAACTAGTAACTATAACTAATTACTTTTTTAAAGGTACGCGCCCAACACTGATGATAATATATGTTGCAAGAAAAAACCAACAGTTAACCATTTAAAATGTAGGACAGTATTGTTTCCAAAGTTTTTCATTTGCTATTTGGTGTGAAAATATCTTTAGAGAACAGCATAAAACAATGCATCACATAATCTTAACTGAAGGAAATTTCAAGCTTTTTTTCATATTTAAAGAGCAGGTCAAATGGGTTTTCAAAAAGTATCTTTTTTTTTTTTGTAGTTTGTAACAGCCTTCAATGTAAACAGTCCGCAAAGGTGTTAACCAAAAAAGTGCATGATAAATATATTGTCTCTCAAAAGAAAGAACCGCTCAGAACCGTCTTAAAGGAACACTCCACTTGTTTTGACAATAGGCTCATTTCCCAACTAGTGTTGAACAGTTGAGTTTTATCGTTTTCGAATCCATCCAGCTGATCTCCGGGTCTGGCAGTAGCACTTTTAAAACAGCTTAGCATAGATCATTGAATTTGATTAGACTGTTGGCATGTCGCTCAAAAATGACCAAAGGGTTTCGATATTTTTTTCTATTTAAAACTTGACTCTTTTGTAGATACATCTTGTACTAAGACCAACTGAAAATGAAAAGTTGTGATTTTCTAGGCCGATATGGCTAGGAACTATACTCTCATTAAGGCGTAATAATCAAGAAACTTTGCTTCCTTGATAGGCTAACTTCCATCAACATAACCAACGTGACCACCTGCTTTTTAAAAATGGAGTGTTCCTTTAAATCATAATATTTTCGAATCTTCTGCCTGTTACCAATATACATCATACACATATACAACACATTTGCATAATCCACACCTGCCCACAAACACTTCCGCTAGTTAGTGTGTTCCTCATGTCGATAAGACGCTGTGTTCTGTGCTATGAAAGCAAGTTTTTGTTTTCATTGCCGAAAGATGATGATGTGAAGAATCGGTGGTTAACATTCTTTTTTCGCCCAACACTACCACAGCAATACAATTCAAACCATATACAAAGTTTAAACTTACCCCTGAGAAATGTCCTGATCAAGTCGCGCTTGCAGTGGAGTTTCCGGTTGAGCAACTACATTGCTCAGGCTCAAATTGATAAAGTAATATCGCTGCCATTTTTGAACCTTATAGCATTTTTGTTTACAAGTAACCCTCTGGAGCAAAACATTAATTATGGTAATGGACGTTTCATTTCTGACATGCATTGTATATGGAAAGACCAATCACAACAGATTGGCCAACTGACCAATCAGAGCAGAGTAGGCTTATAGAAGGGAGGGGTTTACAGACCTTTGAGCACAGAACTGCTTCGAACGAATCATTTTGAAATCAGTGAGAAATGACTGAGAAAATTACGTTTTCTGACCTTAGATGTATATAAACCTGTCATAGGGGACTCCAACACAATATTAGGACACTTTAAAATACTATATGACCTGCTCTTTAATATTCTAAAACAACAGTGAAATATTTTTAATTTAAATATCACTTCAGAAATAGCAACACATTACAAAAGAAAAATACGTTGTGCATCGATTAATGATGTAAAATATTTTATTTTTTTTTTTGTAAATGTAAATTCAATTCCTCAAATACCAAACCCTATATCGCTCTGTGTACTTCAAAAAAGCTTCAGTTTCCAAAACAATTTAGACTACTATACAGAGCAAAAGAAAAAAAAAAGAAAAGAAAAAAAAAAAACACTAGGAAATTGATGTATTTTACAAGACAAGGAAAATATCCATGAAACAATTTTGTTACAGCTGTTCATTGAGAAAAAATATATACAACTGACTCTTTTGAAAAATTCATGCCCAGTACAATACAAAGTCTAAACTGTCCATTTTTCAACGTGAAATTGTGCACACAGAAACTCCCAAATTGAAATAACAAGGCATGTGAAATGTGAAAAACAGTTTTTGGCTACAAAATGAATAGCGCTCTCTTAACAGATGCTCCACTTCAATCAATAAAACTAATACAAGCATATGTTTTCCATATGTACATCATTTTCAGAGTTACGCTGACCCTTCCTCTCACCGATTCCCGCTCATAATGTCTCCAACGAGCAAACTTCTCAACTGAACAAGCTGATGTTGCATGTCTATCAAATCCATATGACAGCCTTTGTAAAAAAACGAGCGTGATCTACTTGTGCCTTTTCAGGTTAAGCATGTGATCTCATAATCGGTTTGTGAGGTTTAAAGTTCATTTCACAGTTATCCCTACATCTACAATCCCACCTGATTTACTAGAATGTCACTTTTGAATTCCGTGTCGCTGCGATCCGTAACATAAAATGGAATAAAATGAAATGAAAACCAACAAAATGGTCAGCAATAATGTATAAACCACAAAGTCACTACAAATACCACATCCTAAGCACAGAGAAAATACTTTTCTTGTGAAATCACCTTTGTAATTCTGTACATTTGCGTAATTACACGTGTACACGTGGTATCGTGATGTGTCTTTGTTAAATAATTTCCGAAGAGGAAAAGAAAGGAGAAAAAAAAAAGCAAAACAAAACGGCACATCTAAAATATCTGAACATCAATATGAATAAGGTAGTGAATAAGGTAGTATTTGGTCAATCATTCCGATATTTCTCTATATTTACACGGTATTTACAGATGTAACAGAATCTCAAACTGCGTGCAAGAATCGCAGTCGGGCTTTCTTTTGATCGGCATAAAACCGCTTTTAAAAATAGGCCCATTCATTCACTCACACAGTAATAAATACAAAACACCTTTATTTTCTTACACTAAACAATGAGAGATATCTAGGATAAAACTGACTCATGGAATCAAGTATTTTGAGTTTTTTTTGTGAGTTTGTTTTCTTTTCCGTTTCTTTTTTTGTTTTCTTTTTTTTGTTTTTTTCTTAGTGCAACATGTTTTTTTTTCCCTTTGCGGAAGTCAATTCCGTACATTCTCCATTCAGTGATGTTCTACATTGATTTCTACGGTTCAGTCTCTACAGATCTCGTCATACAGATGGGCCTGCCCCTCCATCAACCTATAAGGCAATACCCGGCACAGTGCTCGCGCTCATTCTCCGTCCTCGTTCGCTGGTGAAATCTGCCCCGTGTGACGCACACGCATTCGAGCTGACAAACAAACACACACACACACACACACGCACGCACAAACACACACAGACTCATGGCACATGCACATAACGGAACCTTCTCCTTTCAAGTCAACAAATGATACGAATGGCTCTCACACAATGCTGTATTCTCGCGTTGTGTTTCCTCTTAGTTTTGCACGTTTAAAAAAAATGATCGCCCGTTACAACAACTTCCAGGATTGGCTGTTTCCTCTTTGCACGTTTCCTCTGGTAAATTGGCACCTCAGAGTTGTTGGAGGAGTTGTTGTTGTTGTTGTTGTCACTCCTCTTCAGTTTAACCACTTGCGGCAGTTGGAGGCTCCACAGTGACATGGGATCTTGCTCTGATTTGCAACCGGGGTGAGCTTGTAATCGTAACAGAGCTGCAACAAAAAAGGAAGTTCAAATCTCAAATCAGATGCACTGCGGATAGTTCTTATGAAAGGAGACGCTACAAAACTCTGCCCTTATTCAGTGTTTTATCACATGATGGAGAAAAGTATTATATGATGCAGTCGAAAGCACTTGAAACTGATTTTTAGGTGTCTGGATAAGAATGATGCTGAACAGTCACAGTACAGTCACTTGTTCATTATAAGAGAATGATTACTGTTTTAAAAGATCAACTTTGAAGCAACTGCATATAAAAGTTTCCCTTGAAATATTTGTTTCAAATCATTCTAATGGTACACTGACTTCTAATATGGCACATTGCTTGTCTCTTTCCCAAACGTTTGTTTTGGGATGGATGTACAGTTCTACATACAGTTGTTTTAAAAAGGAGAGTTCACTTAAATATGAATTCAGTTCAAGATTTTTAGCTGAAACTGTGATCCTTGGTGATTCATAAAATTTAAGTCAGTGGCTACCTGCACATCAGGCAATACTTGTGGCTCCTGACTTTATATTGAGGTCTTATGAAGTGAAACGATTGGTCTGTGCAAGAAACTGAATATTATTTACAACATTATTAGCTGTAATCCAGAGCTTCTTGTAGATCTGTGCTGCTCGTGCCGCAACCAGTTACAGGCCATTAGGTCTGATTTGGTGAACTGGTTCAAAAGACTGATCGTGAGACGTTCATGAACCGGACATCACTCCAGATCATTTGCCTGAGGTCCTGGATTACAGGTAATAATGTTGTAAACAATTTTCAGTTTTTTGTAGGGATGCAACAATAAATCGATACAGAATTAATTTGTGGATCGAGGATTTGTGGATTCTGAGATTTACCAAATGCATTGTGATTCTCTCTTGAATCGATTCTGAGCTTAGTTTTGAACAGCAGATGGCACTGCATGCTTTAGAAACAGCTGTACTGTGCTTGCTTCCTGTTTCTTGCATACACGTGAAACTAAAATGATCAGTTACAAATTTCAGTAAGGCTGAAATGAATTCTAAGGGTGTTCGCAGTGGGCTGTGTTTACTTTAATCTCACGTCATAAAAGCATTTTGAGCCGAGATGCAATCAAAGCCACAAGAAGCCAAGCCTGCAACCTGTAGCCAAAAAAAACGTAACAGCTAATGCTAACGAAAAGGAGACCAGAGGCTGTTTCTTTTTCATGGATGTCAATGGAGAAGAGGCTTCACTATGCTGAATAAACAGTTTTTTAGAGAAAACAGCTCATAATTTAATGAATTGACAGCCTATCAGCTAATCTTCAACTTTACACCAAATAATGCTTTTAGATTGAACTATTTTTAACGTTTACACCAAAAAAAACGCCATTTTATTAAAGAAGTCACTGACTTTTTGTGACAGGTTAGATTCAGCTTACAGCACTTCTCATTCATTGCTATTCGTAAATGATGACTGAATGTTACACAATTCAGAAATTCAATGATGTCAAGGCTGTAATGTGATTGGTTAATAAGACACACATGATCCAAGTCCTGATCCTCTCATCTCCCAAAAGTAAGACAATCTATGATGCAATTGCATGACGTGGTTAAAAACTAGATTATAGCGCCATCTGCTGTCAAAAACTACACTCAGACTTAGGGCCCTATCATACACCCAGCACAATGTGGCGCTTTGATTTTTGCTAGTTTAAGCTCGACGCAGTTTTCATTTTCACATCCTGTGCCACGTTGTTTAAATAGCAAATGCATTTGCGCTAGGGGTGCAATGGTTCTTGGTAAAAAATCGAACCGTCCCGTTCTCCTCCCACGGTTCGATACACACGTGAACCGCGGTTGCTCTGACCACGCACTTACAATACAGTTCGGTGAAAAAAAACAATCCATAAAACAGAGTTCAGCTAATGTATGGTTCTGAATACGCCCCACGTGCGTTTCATGTGAGAATGCCATCCAATCAACTCGTAGTATGTAAATATGTTGCTATAACGACACAGTTCCTCACGTGTTGGTGTTTTTGTGTGTTGCGCTTGGCTTGTGTAACGTTAGTGTTCAGCATGGCGAGTGGAGGAGATAAGCCGTTAATAGAGCCGCCACCCGCTTCATTCAAGTCTGCTGTCTGGGAACATTTCGGGTTTCCAATAGATTACAGCAGCGATGGTAAAAAAAACGCGGACAAAACAGTCACGTTATGTAAAATTTGCCACGCGCGAGTGCCTTATGCTCACGGCAATACATCTAATATGACGAGCCATTTGCGCCGTCATCACCACGGTGTTGAAAGCGCTCGAGCACAGGTGAGACCGAAACGGCAGACATTGCCTTCTGTGTTTAAACAGGCACTCGGTTCTATATTATGTTTGTTTTGAAATGCACTTTATGTTGGTACTCTAAAGTAGGCTTCTCTTGAGTTAAAATGTTGGTTTTAGCAGGGATTAAAAACTGCTTGGAATTTTATTTTTGTAAAGAAGCCTGCTGTGATCAAGGGTTTAAGTATGTGTAACCCAGTAAATATTTTTTTTTCTTCGAATTTGTCAGTAGCATTTTTTTCCCTAAACACACACCGAGCCGTACCGAAACCGTGACCTTAAACCCGTGATACGTACCGAACCGTGACTAATTTGAACCGTTGCACCCCTAATTTGCGCCCATTTGTGCGCCTGTAGGCATGCTGATCTGAAAACGAGGTGTGTTCAGGCGCATTTTTTGAGGCAACAGAAATAGACTGCCTCAAAAAAAATAGATTTTTCTTGTTATTTAAAGAGTGCGTTAGTAATATACGCCTGTAGGCACTTGCACAATGCACATACACTCAGCTTATTACACACACAGGGACGCGCAGCAGCACACAAACATGCCAAATATTAAAAATGAAAAGATTACAATGTAAAAGATTATTATTGTGTACATAAATATAAAAATGCCTACATGTCATAATGGATAGTCAATTGCTTTCTTATGCGAGCTGTTTTTTGGTTTCACTTTCGCTTTAGAAAACGACTACGTTCAGCAAGGAGGGGAGAGTTTTGAAAGGGGGTGCACAGTAACTCATTTGAGTGGGCCCGTGAATGCCCCCCGCCCCCCGGCCCCCAGCGCGACCGTGCACTCTGGAGAAGCGTTCAGCTTTTGTTCTCGCAAATTCCACCATGTAAATAGCGAATCCACCATGGCGTGAGTGCAACTGGCTCTTAAAGGAAATGGGAGATGAGACTCAGATTGGTTTAATGCACATTACGCCTAAAACACACCCATAACTCATTAATAGAATAGGGACAAACTTTTTAGACCATGCGCCGGGCGCGCCGACCGGTTTTCCTGTCCTTAAAATAGCAAAAGTGGATTCAGACATGCCCTAAGTGCACCTGCGCTGTGCACTTTAGACCATGTGCTTACATCGTTACAATAGCACCCTTAATTTCAGAGAGAATTGCATTCAGAAAATCCCAGTAATGATCCACAAATCAATTCAGCATCGATTTATTGTCGCATTCCTAGTTTTTAGCACAGACTGATCGTTTCGCTTCATAAGACCTCAATATATCGTCAATAGCCACAGGCATTAATTGTATGTACCTTGCTATTCTTTTTTTATCTTTTTAAAAACGTGCTGTTGACTTGTATTCTGTGAATCACAAAGGACCACAGTTTCAGGCAAAAAAAAACAACAACAAAAAAAAAAACCTACATCTTGAATGGCGTGAGAATGAATAACTTAACAGCAAATTTTCATTTTTGGGTGAACTACCACCCCTTAAAGTGAGCATCAGATGATGGTAAAGGAAATCTAAATGTAAAATTGTGAAAATGAGCATGAACAATTAAACATCCCAAAAAAAAAATTGCCTGCTGCATCCTTCACACTCTTCAAGACGTTGCTGTGCATCGCAATGCTAATTTTTTGGCTATGTTTGAACTGTTACTATACCTAATGTGCATATTTTGTTTAAGGTGCATAAAAATAAATGAGACTTTCAGGGTGCAGTTCATTTTTAGTGAATTCCCTAATCCTTACCTCTTCTCCCCTCTCAATCCTGCGGGCAGCACTGATGATAATCTTGTGGCCCCGCTCGAACGTCACAACCTCAGCCACACAGTTTGGTAAGCATGAGTGATTGATGTACCTACGGGATAAATTTAATTAAAATTAATTATGATTTAATTTCAAATTACTTCCTACAGCACGCTTTGAACTTTTCAACAACAATTTTGTCAAGCACATTGTCATTAACTAGGTAAAACTAAAATTCGGTTATGTCCATAAATTAATTATATGCTTTAAAGTTTAAAACTTATAGGGGTTTACTTTATGTTCATTTCAAGTACATTTTCCACAAAAATATTAGGCAAGCTGTTTTCAACATTAATAACAAGAAAAAATAAGCATTTTTGAATTATCATGTGACACTGAAGACTAGAGTAATGACTGCTGAAAATTCAGCTTTGCATCACAGGAATAAATTACACTAGAGTATATTAAAATTGAAAACAGTTATTTTTAATTGTAATAATATTTCACAATATTACTGTATTTTTTTAATCAAATAAATGGAGAATTGGTGAGCAAAAGAGACTTTCGAAAACCCTATACCTTTGAATGGTAAGTTTTAAAA
Source organism: Labeo catla (assembly GCA_012976165.1). Classification (NCBI taxonomy): domain Eukaryota; kingdom Metazoa; phylum Chordata; class Actinopteri; order Cypriniformes; family Cyprinidae; genus Labeo; species Labeo catla. Next base: position 641,161 of record VONZ01000071.1, read on the forward strand.
TCTCAAATAGTAATCCTAAAATATTGTTCCCAAAATACAGAACAGGTTTGACATTGCCCATTATGCATTATCAAATAATGCACTGATTCGAAAGCTGACATGCCAAGTTAAGTTTATTTCTTACCTCGCAGGACTTCCAGACCGGGTTGCATCGATAACCCGCTCGCTGTCGATGCGGAACATGTACGCTGGACGGTTCTGTGGGAGAAATCCAAACAGATTTACACAAAAACATTTCGACAAGTCAAGGTAACATTATTCCCGACGCTGTTCCCTCAGTGGTTGAGCGAGCTTTACCTTAGCCTTGTACAGCAGCTCTTTCCTCATGGCCACTTCGGTGCGCAGAATATCCCCCATGTATTCAATCACCATGGTCTGCTTCTCAATGTCACGCGCTGCAAACAGCCCAAGACCCTGCAGACACTAGACACATTAGACATGCATCCACACCCAAGGCTGAAGCTCACACACACTTGCACTAATGTTTAGTCAAAATGGGCACATTGCACAAACTTACATTGTTTTTATACACAGCTAGTTTTTGTCAGGTTTAACCCATTTCTGGGTACAAATTTGTCCTCAACAAATGAATAAGTAGGTATACAGCTCTATTAAGCTGTTTTTATGCCTGTGTGGTTTTAAAAAGCTCGGCAGGGAACTGGAAGTGACACTGGATCAGCTGTGGCTCTTTTAGATGACCACGCAACCATGCCAGAGGGAGAAATGCCAATAACACAGGCTTAAAAGAGACATTTTTCATTAAGATGCTCTTAGAGGAATGACAGGAACTGTATTTACTCAAGGCACACTCAGTATTTCAAGGCTGAATCCTTTAAACCTTTTCCTTTTTAGTTAGTCTGATTGAACCTGGCCATTTCAGTCAGCTTTTGTCAATATGCATCAGTCGGTTGAGACGATCCAACGTGTTATTCATGAAGTGGCTCAGGTTGATAGACTCACCTGGATGCGAGAGTGTGCCAGATAGACGTTTGTCTTCCAGTCGCTGGTTAGCCTGCGGTACTGAGATGACTTCGAGTGCACGAAGTGCTTGCTGTGAGATGATCCGCTCTCCGCCACCGTTGAGTTCTGGATGCAGTGAGATGTTCTGGACCACACCGAGAGGATCTTTAACCTGTGAGGAGACAGGAACAGGGTTGAGCACCCCTGCTTTACAGTATGTACAACATTTAATGCGTCAACTTTAGTAATTTAAGACTTTTTGCTACAATTTAAGACCTTTTAAGGCCTGTAGAATGGTGAGTTAAGACTTCAAATCTGCAGAAACCACGTTATCGCACACATAATTTTACTGAAAATAATTCATGTAAACATACTGCAGGTAAAATAAGTACTGAACACATCATTTTTCTCAGTAAATATATTTCTAAAGGCGCTGTTGACAAAACAAATAAGTTCATAAATTATGTGTAATAAAATGGAATGACGTGGGGAAAAAGCATTGAACACATAAAGAAAGGGAGATGCAAAAAGGCATGGAAAGCCAAGACACCAGCTGAAATCAATCAGTAGTTAGAAAGCAATCCTGCCCCTTGTCAGTGGAAATTAATATTAGCTGGTTCAGTCCCAACACCTACAGTACCAGGATGATGAAGATGACCCTGGTGAAAAAAACAGCATATGCTGGTAGGTATGTTTTGATGCTGGTTTAAGATGGTCCTTTGCTGGTTTATGCTAGTCATGTTGCTGGTCAAGGACCAGCATAAACCAGCAAAGGACCAGCATAAACCAGCTAAGGATCAGCATAAACCAGCAAAGGACCAGCTTAAACCAGCACCAAAACATACCTAACCAGCATCCCAGCATCAAAACATGCCTACCAGCATATGCTGGTTTTTTCACCAGGGGAAACAAGGGTGGACAATTCAGTGAGACAATGATCTCAAAGACAGCCAAGGAAACTCTCGATTGGCTTCAGAAAAAGACAATAAAGCTGTTAGAATGTGCAGCCAATCACCTGACTTGAATCCATTAGAAAATAAGAACTTACAAATGTGGAAGAACGGGCCAAAATCACACCTGAGCAATGCATACGACTAGTTTCTCCATACAGGAGGCGTCTTGAAGCTGCCATTACCAACAAAGGCTTTTGTACAAAGTATTAAATACATTTCAGTAGTTCAATATTTTTCCCTGTGTCCTTCCATTTTATTAAACAACTTAATTTCTGAAATTATTTGTTTTGTTTTATTTGTGTGTATGCATTGCTTGGGTTGTTATCGACATCTGGTGAAAATTTCATGTCATTAGCACCTTTAGAAATATATTTACCGGGAAAAATGGTGACATGTTCAATACTTATTTTACCCATTGTACCTTCATATTTCACCATACGCAAACACTCTTTTTACAATATTCAGCTACTGACCTCTCATGATGGGGGTACGTTTGCAACTCAGAACGAGCGCAGCCAGATGGATTGATGGACAGTGGAAGCACCAACATGGGATTACGTCCATAACGGAATCGATACCTCGAGCACGCCTCCACACCCGGCAGCTACAATACAGTGACAAATCACAACTTGAGCTTGTCGCAACAACCTGCACATAACTGGACATCTCACTTCACAATATGACATTAAGGTTGATTGTATTTACCGATTCAGCAATGCGGGTAACTGCTGAGACGGTGAGTCCGAACAGGTCCTCTCCCTTCAGATAGATGGGGAAGAGTCTCAGCATGCCCGTCTCAGCTCTCCTCTCAGCCACGGGCCCAAGAACCTTATCCCAGACTCCTAGATGAATAAAAAAACATCGTATTGCTGTCAGGTTTGACTGTTGAAATGATATTCAACAGGCTAGACAGCTAATTGCATTTAAACACACTTACTGAACCTAAAAAAGTTACAATTAAATTTAAAGTTTAAATAAATATATGGGGTGCATGTGGATATTTTGGTGCAGCACTTTGTTTTGTCCACTACTACACATTCAGAGCACATGTGGGGCTCATAATAGTATTTTTTTGTGGTTTCAGGGTGATTCAAAATATGTGCACAACAAAAAGGCATCTGAGTCTACTTTAATGTTCACTTACAATGTGAATGCACCAAGAACGGTCCTTTTAAACTCATTTCAGATTTGATCAACTGAAAGCGCTTTGATTTTGTTTTTTTAAAGTGGACTTTAAGTAACTCCATTGGCAACATTGATTGTGGGCAAAACATCACTTAGTTTGGAGACAAATGGCATTGCTTGCAAGTTTTTAGGGTTTTTTTTTTGAACATGAAAGCTGCAGTTTCAATATGATTTTATGCCTTGTTATTGTTTTAGTCTTGGTTTTATTTTTTTTTTTTTGTATGTGACCCTAGACCACAAAACAAGTCATAAGGGTAAATTTCTTGAAATTGAGATTTATGCATCACCTGAAAGCTGAATAAATAACTTTTCCATTGATGTATGGTTTGTTATGATAGCACAATATTTGGCTGAGATAAAACTATTTGAAAATCTGGAATCTGAGGGTGCAACAATATCTAAATATTGAGAAAATGGCCTTTAAAGTTGTCTGAATTAAGTTCTCAGCAATGCGTATTACTAATCAAAAATTAAGTTTTGATATATTTACAGTTGGAAATTTACAAAAAAATCTTCCTGGAACATGATCTTTACTTAATATCCTAGTGACTTTTGGCATCAAAAGAAAAATCAATAATTTTGACCCATACAATGTATTTTTGGCTATTGGGTCACATATTGTAGTTCAAATCACATACATTTCAAAATAATACTAAAATACAAACATACCTGATTTTTTTAGTTTTTAAGACTACCGTATCTCCAGAATAAACCAGAATAAACCCAAACAGTCTCAAAATAAATTATGTATTGTAGATTCTTAAGCTGAGGCAGACATTCACAGAAGACTTAATACTTCTTATTAACAAAACAAGGTAATTGCACATTTAAAATACTGTTTTAAATGTTTAATATATACATATATACTGAAACTGGTTTCTCTATTAATATATCACTGTATATGAATTAGAGGCTGACCAATATTGGATTTGGCTGATACAACGTTTTTAAAGAAAGGCAAATTATTAAGCCTGTAACAGTAAAAACTCTATACTGAAAGTATTTAATGCTTTTAGTCTTTTTTTCTTCTGACAGGGCGAAACTAGCTCATGCTGAATTAAATGCCCAACACAACCTGAGTAACCAAAATAGCAAGAATAACCAGAAGAAAAGACTTTATGCATAATGCAGGACTTTTAATTATACACAAGCCTGAAATACACCAAGAACCTTTATTTCGAAATGTCTATGTTTAACTATTTCCAGCTGCTCATAGAAAAGGTGATGGAGGTGGAATATAAACACCATAAAGTAAACACTATCATACTTCATAAATACCAATCTACTGGCATTGACTCACTGATTGAACTGTTCTGAAATGTGAGACTGTAGAGCATGCAAGAGCACCGTGTTTTTTTTTTGTTTTTTGTTTTTTTTTCAGTCTTGTCTTTTTCACTTTTGTTTTTTTGATCATTTTGGCACAGGTGTGGTTTTTTTTTTATTGGAATTTAAATATTCCACCCTCATTTCCTTTAATAAATCTATTTTATCCCTCATTGAAACCCATTAAAACTCAACCCATTTAACTATAAAATGATGCAATATTTGTTAACAGGCTTTCATTCTGTTGGCAAGGCTTCAAAATTAAAATTTGTACTATTTTTTACTAGATGGGGCCATTTTTTTTTTTCCAAGTTTGGCATATGAAGAAAATACTCACTTTATTCCTGTTTTCTGCTTCTGCGTATTATAGAGTCAACTGAATAAATTATGCAGCTATAATTGTGTGGGTATGTTGGTTTGGATGTCAGAGTGTGGTTTATATGTGTGTCCTAAATAAAATTTTTGTGCTTTTGTTCTGTTTAGCTTATTTTTTGAGATATCAACCTCAAATTTGGAACACAACTTTAGATTTATGGCTTTGATTTTCTATCATTTTTTTTTTAGTTCAAGTTGTTTTATAAAATAGATATTTTATATAAAATAATGCTCATAAATCATTTTCATAAACTTAAACCTCTATAACTTTTTTAGTTTCAATTTTGTTTGCCTTTAACAATATTCTGCCAAGGGTCTTCTTTAAAATAAGACAAGCTTAAGTCTGTACTCCCAAGCTTCAAATATTTATGAGAGCTTTTTGACATGGACATTTTTGTCCTCTATGAACCTATGTGTAACTTTTTTTTTTAACTGACGCACAAGGGTTAATTAAATCTTTGACATTTTTGAAGCTTAATAGGCCATTTTGTGATTTTCATTTTTTCGTACCCATGAAATGAAAATGTAATAAACAGTACCATTTTAAATGCTTAAGTCTATAATTTGAACCCTGTCAGCTTTTATATCAGTATATGTGATATAATTAATCAAATGGAGACTGGCTTTTGTACCTTTAGCAGTGGTGTCAGTCAGCAACAGTTCTTCATATCCCTGCTCAATAACGCGGATGGTGAATTCAGGACGCCCCTCGTGCTCTTCCACAGAGCAGACGTACCGGCAGCGCTTCTGACCGTGCCGCATGCTCCAGTAGAGCCTGCTCGCCTCGTAGCCAGGTGGAAAGATGGCTGTGGTCGAATGAAACGTGGGCAGCAGTGCAGGTGGCAGTTGACCCATTGCATGGAAAAGCAAACTGCCCACACGGAAAGTATGGCCACGCTCAGGCTGCTGCACAGCCGCCGCTAACTGTCGTAGCTCGTCACGCTGCACGAAAACGCGGCGGAACACGGAGAAGCAGCGCAGCTGCTGTTCTAAATGCAACCCGGCGGCGGCGCCAGATCCTCGCGGCCGGTGCTGGTGGCACAGCATGGTCTTATCCTTGAAAAACGTACAGCCGGCTTGCAGGGCGCAGGTGAAATGGTAGATGTTGAGGCAACGCAGTCGATGACAGCCACTGGTGGCGCCCAAGCGCTGACAGAAGGCACAAACCACAGTTTGCCCTCGTTGGCGTGCCAGTTCCACATTGATCAAGGCACCGGCTTGCGTCTCGTAAACCTCAGAGGACCAGAGAGCGCAGTTGAGGTGCACCCAAGTGTCCAAATCCAAGTTGAGCAGCCTGGCTGGACCATCCGTCATCCCATCGCCTATCTGTTGGCAGAAACAGCAGCGGCGTCGATCGCGAGTCGTTGAGCACGGCCGCAAAGATGAGTTGAGCTGCTGCAAAAGCTCCTCAAATTCCGACTCAGATGTTTGGGTGGCAACTTTTGGTATTGTAATGTGTACCGTCCATTTTCGCCAGCGCAGGCCTTTCCACCGTTTGCCGTGATGCCACGGTTTGTCTTCCATTAGGCTCTGAGAACGTGGTTTGAGCTTTACCGTGACTTTCAGATGACTCTCCGATATGCTTTCAGGTTTGGATTCCATCTTGATCGCTTGAGCTGCCTCGGCTGGGGTGAAAGCCATGTGGAGGTTTGGAGAAGGAGGGGACGGTTTGGGTTGGAGTTGGGCCAGGCAGTGGACATCCAGCGAGGACATGTTGTTGCTGTACTGGTGCTGGACTTTCGAAGGACTCTGCTTCAAAGCACTTTCAGAAAGTAGAGCAACAGATGCCTGGAAATGCAACACAGAGTAATGAAACACGTGCACAACATTCATCATGCGTAATCAAGAGCAATTCATCCATCGGTCAAATAAAATCAGTCACGCTGTTCGCATATGGATTATGACAGGAAAAACAAACCTTGGTGTCTGTGCTCCCATTGGACTGAGAGGATGATGAGTGCAGAATGAGACAGCTATGACTGCAGAACACCAAACCACCGTCCGAACATAACTGAGACTGGGAAAAATCAAAGGAGGACATCGGGTTTTAAAATGCTCGTCGTGTCTTACTTGAATTGCATGTAATAATGTAATTTGCTTCGCTTCTCAAATGACTTTCTTACTGATGTCATCTATGCAGTCTAGAGGTGGACAATATGCAGGGGTCTATGCTTATTTTTCTCTTTAATTTAGGAGCACAGTCAAAATTTCAGGAGCACCTTCTAATCAAAAAATTTGCCTTCACATTACGAGGTGACATTTGACTCCTTCAAGTGATTTACAGGGGAATTCTAATGGCATTTTTCTAACTTCATTAAAAGTATGTCATCTTTTATGTCAAAATTTCAAAAAATATTTTTTGAGCTTTTTAAAAATTCTAATTAAAATAACAGAGTAAGAACAAGTATAATAAGTTACCAATCAACTTAAAATCAGTATTAACAAAATTAATTTGTACTACAGAGGTGGCACAGAACAGCACAAAAGTGGCTTGTAGGTGTATTTGCATGTGTTTAATGAGGCTCAGAGGTGACATGAGTGCAATCAAATTTATAAACTAATGTTGAGATTAATGTTTTAAACATAACATTTTGAATACAGAAATTTTAAGTGATTTAAATGACTGAAAAGATACTTTAAAAATGAATCTAAAACTGCCAGTAGGTGGCAGCCGGTCACTGATTTAATTACTGAATTATATAATTCATTTGATCTGTTTGAACGACTGATTCATTCAGGAATAATGCAAGTGACTGTCTTTATGAATGGGACATTGAATCACTGACTCACTAGATTCGTTTAAAAACGCACATTCATTCATAAACGAAACACCGCTGTGTTTGAATGGAGATATGCAGCGGCTCAGTTGTGACTTGTTTCAGACTATTTTTTACGACGAAATACAGCAGGCAATAGTCAGGCAATAGTGTTATAGATGATTATTTTGACTTTTGGTTTTCATTTTGCAAGTTACAAAGTAGTAAAAACTAGTAGGCTGTACAAATAATTTAAGTAAAACGTTCTCAGACTTAGTGAGAACAAGTAAACAGTCAGAACAAAGAAATAACAAGCAGCAGAACAAATAAATACAATAGAACAAATACAGAAATGACAAACAGTTCTTTACATTTTTTATATAAGGTAATAAATACTAGAGAAACTGAATGTAATCTGAAAGTAATCTTAAAAAGTAATCATGAAAGTAACCAAATGTAAAATACAACACTGTATGAATCAAATATACAAAGGTTTTTATTAAAATTACAAAAAAAAAAAGTGACTTTCTCTTGACAGCAGCAGGTTTATTAGGCTGCTGTCACTTTAAGACCTAACACACTGATCTAATATACTGACACAAATCCTATTTTCTCCGAAATGTTTATGTTAACCTTAGACATACAGTCAAACCAAAAGTTATTCAGACACCAGATATAATTTTTGATATTTTTCTTCTAGTAGGTGTCGGACACTATAGTTTTGTAATTTATGTAAGTGAGAATAGCAAAATAAAGTAAAATGTGACATATTATACCCAAAAATTCTTCATACAGCGGACTACCAGTAAAACTGATAAAAACTGTTTGTGTAAAAATTATTTTACAAAAACAATACAATTATTTATTAAATAATACAATTATTTTTTTTATTATTGTTATACATATATTTTTTTTATTTTAGACTCTTTCACCTGACCATGTGTTTTAATTGCTAATGTGATTTTTTTTACACCACAGACTGAACAAAATTAAGCATCGCTTGGTAACTGAATGACCTAAATTGGTATTTTAAATACTATTTAAATTTAACAGCTGACAGCTATTCAACCTAATTCATTACATACCTTTCTATCAAAGTTAACTGACATTATCAAAATGAATTTGTTCTGACACAGTTTAACACTTCAGTTCTTGTCATATTTCATTACCATTTTCTAAACTATAGCGAATGAACTGTGATAATGTGAGAAATGTTAAAGGTGTCTGAATAATTTTTGGTTTGACTGTAAGTGATTGTGTCAACGTGAATACTGGCCAAGGTGGGACTAGGAAATATGTCACATTTTAGAAATAAAATGGGTATCAAAAGCCTTTTGAAAACACTAAGAGCAAACCAAAACACATTCATACCTGTGCTTTGCCCTGCTCATCTTTGGTCATTTTCCTCACTCCATTGCCCAGAACAACCACTTTGCAGTGCTGACACCACTGTTGCTTCAGTCCTGGGCTTTCGTGTCCCTTCTTACCCTGCACTCTACTGCCAACAAGACCTGAAAGAGATCCACATTTGTCAATAAACAGAAAAGCTTTTCCTTACCAGCTCTGATTAGCGTAAAAACGGCAATTACGCAACGATAATAGAGAGCCGTGTCATTTCCCTGTGATGAATGAGATGTAATCTTGTATTGAGGCTTTTAATCTGATTCAGTACATTCTTTAAGTGAGTATCTGACACAGATGAGAAGACTTCAATAGGATGGAGTTCAGGCCAAGATCACTACTGTGTTTAAGTAGCTTCTCTAATCGTTCACAAAATCAATAGTGATTTTCCGTCAGCAGCTCAGACAGACAGAGACACAATATTGCACAGTTTAACAAGTGACGGATAAACAATTCCTGATTGCTATTCTACAATTGTATTTTGTGTAAACATGCTGAATGCAACTGTGTACCAATCAGGTTCATTCTACTGCTACACTCAACCACTCAACTCACAAAACCAGCTGTAAGTAGCAGTGTCCAACAATACATTGTATGGGACAAAATGATCAATTTTTCTTTTATGCCAAAAATCATTAGGATATTAAGTATAGATCATGTTGCATGGAAATATTTTAGTAATTTTCCGACCATTAATATCTCAAAATTTAGTATGAATTGTGAAGAATTTCATTTGGACAACTTTAAAGGCGATTTTCTCAATATCTTGATTTATTTGTGCCCTCAGATTCCAGATTTTCCAATACTTGTTTCTCAGCCAAATATTGTCCTATCATAACAAACCATATATCAATGGAAAGCTTATTTATCATCTTTCAGATGATGCATAAATCTCAATTTCAAAAAAACAGACCCTTATGACTGGTTTTGTGGTCCAGGGTCACATGTGTATAATGCACCATGAAAGCCATTTATTTATTTATTTATTTATTTATTTATTCAGTAATTCATGCATTCACCTATTCACTTTTGTCCCATCACTGTCAGATATAAATGTAACAAAAGTATTTTATATAGTATATATAAAGATAAAATATTTATTTAGCTTTGGTTTTATTCTATATGCAAATATATAAATAATATTAATATTATTAATAACTATTATACTAATATTATTCTATTATGCTACATGCTATTCTATAAACCTTCTATTAATCAAAGAATTCAGCTAAAATCATGTTAAACTTTTTGTTTCGACAAAAATAATAAGCAGAACAACTGTTTTCAACAATGATAACAATAAGGACTGTTTTCTAATTTTAGAAAGGTCATATGACACTAAAGACTGCAGTAAAGATGCTGAAAATTCAGCTTTGCATCACAGGAATAAATTGTATTTTAAAATATATTAAAATAGAAAACAAATATTTCAAATAGTAAAAAATATTTCACAATATTACTGTTTTTACAGTAATAAAAGTTGTTTAAATAAATGTAAATAAAAGCATAAAAGACTTAATAATAATAATAATAATAATAATAATAATAATCTTACAAACTCAAACTTTTTTTTTTTCTCCAAAATACTGAAACCAAAATAAATTCAAATCACCTGTATGATGCATTATGTATAACTGTCATCAAGCATAACAGACAGATCAATATATTGAGAAAATCACCTTTAAAGTTGTCCAAATGAAGTACTTAGCAATGCATATTACTAAAAAAAAAATAGTAGGACAGTAGGAAATGTACAAAATATCTTCATGGAACATGATCTTCACTTAATATCCTAATGATTTTTGGCATAAACGAAAAATCGATCATTTTGACCCATACAATGTATTGTTGGCTGTTGCTACAAATATACCCACGCTACTTATGACTGGTTTTGCGGTCCAGGGTCACATATTTGGCCCAATAACCACTGGTAGAAAGAGGCAATTGTGACAAAATATGGATAAGTAGGTGTTCCTCACTTTTGTTATGGTTGTGCTGAAGCTGCAGGTGCTGAGGTGCTTGCTGTGTGACCCTCGGTCCATTCGGCTCATGAAGTGCAGAGGTCAGACGCTGTGGATCCACAGAGGTCTTGATGGCCCCCAGAGTTCCTCCGGGGCCACTGCTGACCTCATAGCTGCTGGGGATCTTCACACGGATCAGGTCAGCAATGGCTGCAACCACTTCAGTGATGTTCTGAAAGACCACAGTGAAGAATATGAGGAGTTCAGATATTATATCATACACATATTTGGAATGTTGTAGCTGTATTTGTTGAGGCAAGCATCACTATTCCTGTTGCTTATGCTTAGGGTTCAATCATCAAGTTTTCAACAATTCAACATATTCTTCTGACAATGTGACAGTTATTTATACTATTTCCACTGACTACTTTTACTGTGAATTTAAATGATCTGTCACATTTTGTGTACATCATCGGAAATGTTTTGCTGTACTTCATACTTCATGTTCTTGTGCTGTCAATCAAGAATTCTGCAGTTTCCTCTGCAGCTGTGCAACATGTGATTCAGACCTAAATAGATTTTTGTGGTGAACCATCACTGCTTCTCACCTCAGCAGCTGCTGGTTTCAGTGTGATGGCGATGGACACCAGTCCAGTGTTGGAGCCATTTTGCACTGATCCAAATGGAGAGCCGAAGAACATTGATGAAGGCTCCGTCTTGACCTCTCGTAACCTGACCTCTGAGCCTACAAAATAAGAGGAATAAATAAAATGAATTAAAAAGAAACAACAAATCCGCAGTGGTTACTCAAAAGCACCCAGAACATTTATAACGTAAAGAGTTAATCACCTTTGCCCCTAAAGACAGGAAACATTGGAATTACTGGAGACAGGGCTGGAGAAGGAGGCTCCTCCTTGACCAATGAGAGATCAGGATAGCGGCTGATCTCCATGCCAACGACACTCTCTGGGGAAGAAGACGGGACAAAGCTGTCTGGGGTGTCTCTGTCTTCACAGTGCTCCTGTCCCCTGTGTGTACAAGAGAAATACAATGTTACGTTTTATCTGAGAAGAAGCTGAAAAACAGACTTATGGTTAGAAAATACAATCACATTCAAAGCACTGTCTATCTGATATTTTGTTTCACATACCATTGGGATTCTTCAACCGGGGGCGGTTTTGAAATTTTCAAAATTATGAAACTTCTTCAAAAGGGTTTCATCTGTGTTAAAGCATTTGCTCTGGAATAAAGGTCTGAACATGGCCTTGATCAGCCTTCAAGTGAATTTTAGTGTAAAGGTGGATTTAAAAAAAAAAAAGTGTGTGATGTAATGACATTTTTCAGTTTTTTGGAGCTGGGTTTGGCCTTGGACGAAGGTTAGCTAGTAGTCAATTCAGTTTGAATTTATAAAAGTAAAAAAAGAAACTGTTGATGATCTGTTTGGTAACATCAAATAAACCTACTTTTAAGATCATGATGTAAACAGATTCTGATGTTCAGTCTTCATGAAGACTGGTTTTAACACTATAAATTTATTATAGATTAATAAGTCGTGTGTAGGAGATAAGCCCAAAATAGAGAAATTTTTAACTTTCAGCTGTCTCAAAACAGGAAAAATAATTAAAGACACAGGAAAAAGTAATTACATTTTAACCTTTAGAAATTGAATAATTAAGGGGAGACACTGCAGGCAAAAACAATTTTTTATGCAACTGTTAAGTTTGAGATTTTGGGCTTTTTGGTTTTTCATAAAGTGTTTTTTCAGACTAGTGGAAAGAAAACATCCAAAAGACGCTGTTACGCGTCTCTTTGATAGTAATTTTAAAGGCTGTTTTCTCAAAATGAGTTTTTCTCCTACATTGAGCATACATTTCCTACATTGATTTGTTCATATATGACATTTTATTCCCCCAGAAAATTGTGAAAATATATTGTTTTCTGTCTGTTCTAAGTATTTTCTGAATTACTGAGTGACAAAAAAATGAGATTCCAGAATTTCCTCTGTAAAATAATATTTGACTCTAATATGTCAAAAAAAAAAAAAATGAAACAAGATTTTTGAAACTCACTTCATCCAGTGTTTAGATTTTTTGTACTAGAAATGTATGCACATTAATGCATATTTAATTTAACCTAAAATTTTAGAAAAATAACAAAATATGCTTGAAATTATCAATGTAATCAATCAACTGGGTAAGTAAGGTGATAACTAGTTAATTTCTTTTACGCTACTTACCTGCAGTGTCTCGCTATATACTATAAAATTCAGCATAGATGACAGAAAACTTACCTATAAAAATTATATGACAAATAAGCTATAACAATGTGTTTTTACATTACTTTAACTCGTTAAAATAAGTTAATCAATTTTCAACTTTATTTTACAAGTTGTACAAGGTTGAACTCCAGTTTAAGTAATTTAAGTTGAAATGACTTAAACAGCTAAGTTGTACTTAAATATATTTGAGGCAGCAACTTTTTACAGTGAAATGAGGAATCAACCCTTTATTTTAAGGAATCAACTCCTCATGTGATGTCATTTAACACCTAATGCTAAAATTTATAATGATGATAATATTTATTAGCATAATAAAAATGATATTAAAACATGTTCTCAAAAATATGTTGTTTTTGTTTAGTTGGGATCAAATATGTGTGCTTTTTCAAAATTACAGGGGAAAAAAATATGCACACTATTGTTTAAAAGTTGAAAATGTTTTTAAAAGAAGTCTCTTATGCTCACCAAAGCTGCATTAATTAAACAACAACAACAACAACTAATATCATTGCAGTTTAAAATAACTGTTTTCTATTTTAATATATTTTAAAATGTCATTTATTCATGTGATACAAAGCTTAATTTTCATTAGCCGTTACTCCAGTCTCCCTGGTCATTTTATAACTGCTAGTATCTCTAGAACTTAGCAAAGTTGCAATTATAACTCTGTTCTGTTACTGAAAATATAGAAGGTCAGACTTTTAAATAACAGAAACATCAGTGGGAAGTGTAATCCCAATTCTTGTTATCTGTCTACTGACCTGAGCTCTTCTTGGTTGTTATGAGGCGGGGTGGGAAGAGAGGCCGGCACATTCACAGTTTTGGGCCCCTGAGCTAGAGCTCGAGCCAGCAGCTCCTCCTCAGCCTTAAACTGCAGCGGTCGAGAAAGCAGCCCTTTGGTGACTGTTGAAAAACATTAATTAGTGTAAATTAGTGTCACTAGTGCCCACTGTCCATTATGAATATTACATTTTGTGATCTAAATGTATTTATCTTCATTTTGAGCTATTGATTGCTCACCATCATGGCCAACAATGACACCACCTTTGCTGGCAAGCTCCTCTGTTGTGGCAAAGCCATTGAGCAACTTCTGGCGTGCCACTGGAGGAGGAGTCGGGGGCAGGGAGGCAGGAGGTGTGGGGGGGTTGCTCAAATTATTCTGCTGTAGACAGATAAAAATACGTGTGACCATCTGTACATCTCATACAGGAAATCTAATGAGTGGCGTTCACCGCTGATGTCACGAGACTTGATATGAGCCATAAAAAGCTTCAGCAGCAAATGTACAGTCGTGGTGTATTTTATTAGCTGCTCTTAATTACCTTGTAAATCAGCTGGGAGTAATAGTCAGAGACGCCATCCAATGAGGCGCTCCCAAATGTGCCCGAGAGACGGCTCTCTCCGTCCAGCTGTCCACCCCCATAGGGCACAAAATGGGCAAAGTTCACCCCCACCAGAGGCTCCATTAGGGGCAAGAGAGAAAGCTGCTGCTGCCGTGAAACAATGGGACACAAAGAGCGACATATGGGAAACGTGAGATAAAAGGTCATGCTTAAAAGAGCATTAGAAGAGAGAGACTTGCACTCGTGAGCTCCTATATGAGTGTAATTAAGAAACCTGTCAGAAAACTGACAACTTCTCATGTGATGAGCATAAAGCATGAGATACATCTTATGCTAAAACTCCCCTAGTGACAAATAAATAAATATTTAAAATACATTTACATATTATGTACTTAATAAAAATACCCTGCAATTGTACTTTTAGTGCACTAAACTGGTATATTTAAAGTCTGCTAAATTGGAACAACTAATTTTGTACTTAATGCACTTTAATTGTGTGGAAGTCGTGTTGAAGTCCAACTAAAGATATACTTAAGTATATTTGATAGTGCTAAAGTGGAACTATTGCAACTATACTTTAGGTACACTAAATATTTTGCATTTAAAGGCTGATACTATTTAAAGATCATACAATCCTCATCAATAGTGACATTAAAACACATTTTAGGCTTAATATTAACAAAAGTGCATAATGCACAAGTAGTACTCCAAATATATTTGAATCATAATTTTTTTATCAGTGGGTCTTGAGCGATATATCAGTAAATATATTAATAGACTTGAACTATACTTTGTATAAAATAAATGCATGTTAAATCTATTACTTTTTTTTACTAGGGTCATTATAATATTGAAAACAATTAATTTAATTTAGCAGAACGCTTGATTGATTTAATACATAATTAGATTGAACCTAATATGGGTGCTTTCTCAAAAGTACAGAAATTTACTATTCAAAAGTTTGCCGTCAATACGATTTTTAAAAGTCTCTCATGAACATCAAGGCTGCATTTATTTTGAGCAAAAAATATTGCTAAGGCTGAATTTTCAGCCTCATTACTCCAGTCTTCAGTGTCACATGATCCTTCAGAAATCATTCTAATATGCTGATTTGGTGCGCAAGCAACAATTCTTATTATCAAAGTTGAAAATAGAAATATTTCATAACATATTTGTCTTTATTATCACTTTAAAACTATTTCATGTGTCCTTGCTGATTAAAAGTATTCAAAACAAAACAAAAGAATTGTTAATTGCTCACAAAACACACATATGCAATAATGTACCGTACTAATACTGTACTATAATACATAAATGTACAGTTACTAATACTGTAGCAATTTATTGCTCACTGTTAGTTAATATTAGTTAATGCATCAGATATAATTAACAAACGGAACTGTATTTTAAAGTGTTTTCGTTTTTTGAAGATTTAATAAATTATAATATTTATATACCTTTTTTTTTAATACAAGAAATACATACTTATTCAGCAAAGATGCATTTAATTGATCAAAAATGACAGTAAAGACATTTCTAATGTAAATATATATATATATATATATATACTACCGTTCAAAAGTTTGGGGTCAGTACATTTTTATTGTTTCTTTGTTTTTTTTTTTTGTTTTTTTAAGAAATTAATACTTTTATTCACCAAGGATGTATTAAGTTAATAATTAAAGGTTTATTAAAAGTTAATAATAAATAATTTACATTGTTATAAAATATTTATATTTTGAATAAACACTGTACTTTTTAAACTTGTTATTCATGAAAGAATCCTGAAAAAAAAAATCACAGGTTCCAAAAAATATTTGGCAGCACAACTGTTGATATTATCCAACATTGATCATTCTAATAATAAATCCGCATATTAGAATGATTTCTGAAGGATCATGTGACACTTAAGACTGGAGTAACAGCTGATAAAAATTCAGCTTTTCATCACAGGAATAAATTCTATTTTAAAGTATGTTAAAATATAAAACATTATTTTATATTGTAAAAACATTTTGCAATATTACTGTTTTTTTTTCTATATTTTTAATCAAATAAATGCAGCCTTGATGAGCATAAGAGACTTCTTTAAAGACTATTACAAGTCTTACTAACCCCAAACTTTTGAACGGTAGTGTATATTTAAATGTTTTGAAATTTCTAGTTTTGAAATTTTAAGCACTATAACTGTTTTTAACAACAACAATAATAAAAAATGTTACTAAAGCAGTAAATCATATTTCTGAAATGTCATGAAACACTGATGACTTATGGTTACACTTTATTTTAAGATTTTAAGATGTCCTTGTTACAGTGTAATAACACACTTAAGTACGGAGTAATATTAATTAACTATATGTACTTACTGTATGGTTAGGGTTAGGAATTGGGTTTGACTTTGGGTTACTTGAATGTAATTATGCATAATTAACTGTTATTATAATAGTAAGAACATGTAATGTGTAACAAGGACACCTTAAAAATAAAGTGTCACCAAACTTATTTCATACTGTGATAGTATTTCACAACATGACTGGTTTTGCTGTATGTTTGTCAAATAAATTCATGACAGAATAAAAATGGAAACTTTATTAATATTGGTAATACTGCTAAATGATAAGCAGTATAAGTCAAAAAGAACACATTTGTAGTTTGGTGTTTATGAGGAGGCTTTTAAGCCCTGCTGACAGGGCTGTGAAAGTACATACGACTGACCTAGACTGAAAATATAAAAAGATTTTTTATCGTACCTGTTTTAACTGGGTCATTACTGGCTCAGTAGAGGAATACACTTGATTCTCGTCCTCCTCTTTCTTCCTCTTTTTACAGCGGGGAGCAGGTCTGTCTCCACTCTTGGGTGCCCTCTTGTTCCTCTGTTTCTTCTTGTCCTCTGGAAGTAATGGTCCAGGGAAATCAGGGTGTGAATCCGAAAATGTCTGTGGGGAAGGAAAAAATGACACCGTCAAGACAAGTGCTCATAAATACCCATGTTTTACAATGAAAATGATGCATCCCGAATCACTCACCCCTGTGCTGTCCATGGAGCTCTGTCGCAGAAATGCTTTGCAGTCCATGGATCCCTCTTCCTCTGACCTCAAACTGTCTTCAGATCTCTGGTGGGGCAATGCAGGAGGTGGAGTCCTCTTATTCTTCAGGAGGTGTTTGAGGAGTTCATTCCCAGCTTCTCCTTTCGAGCTGTTGGCTGGACTTTGGTTCAAAGGATGAAGCAACATTCCTTCCCTCTCTCCCTCTACCTTCACCATGCCTAGTCTCATATCCATCTCCATTCCCTTATGCCCATGGCAGTCACTCGCCTCCACCTTCTCCAATTTGATGTTGGACAGGATCCTGTCATGCATCTCCTGTTGGGCCATGGCCATCTCGGGCCCTCCACCGCAGCTGCCTTCGGAGAGCTGGCGCTCCAGCTCAGAGTGGGGCTGGCTGCTCATGGAGCCTGGTGTAGACGATCCAGGCTGGGACGTCTCGCAGAACTCATGGTCGCCGAAAACCATTGGATTCCTTGTCGGAGTGGATGACGTATCTGAAACGCAAGGTGTTAATGGAGCTGTCAGGTCTGAGTGAGGTGTAGAAGGAGCTCTCAGCGACTCACAATCATCGTCTTTCTTCTTCTTGCGGTTCCTTTTCTTTTTTCCCTTCTCCTCCGGAATGATATTGGAATACAGCTGGATAAGCGACGGACCGGGACCTGGAAAGTTTGGAGGCAAGGGCGTGGGACCCTCCATTGGAAACTGATGCCCTTGAGCTGGATTCTGGGGCATCATGTTTGGCCCAGGATATCTCTGAGGTCTAGCTTGGGCTTGGACAAAGTTAGGCCCATGGAGTGCTAGGTTCTCAGAAACAAACCCAGGTCCCATTTCCTGAGGGAACGGACCGTTACCCATCATTGGTCTGGACGGTCCTCCAACGAACCCTGGTTGCATGCCTTGCTGCTGTGGAAATGGCGGACCTTGCATCTGCTGCTGCATTCTGGGTGGTTGCATGAAGTCCTGCGGGAGCTCCTGGTTGTAAAAAGGCATTTGGGACAAGGCCCTTATTGTACCGTCTTGGCAGTTCGGGACTTGCTGTTGCTCCATGCAGTGTTTCACCCGTTGTCTTTCCACCTCCTTCATGAGCTGAACTCTTTGCCTCTCCTGCTGCTCCCGTAGTCGCTCCTTGCGCTCACGCTCCTGGAAGCCTTCACTAAATGGGTTGGTATCATCAAAATTCACATGAGGAGACTCGCCACCTGCCTGCCCCTGACTGGGCCTAGCCACTGGTGGCTGCGGAGGCTGTGCCTGCACTACTTGAGCAGGCATTACTCCTGGCATTTGAGGTCCTCCGCTGGGAACAGGTGCACCAGGGTGCCAACCTGCTGTGTTGGTCACATTAGCTGCGTCTGGTTGGCCAGGGTGGAGACGAATGGGCATCATGGGACCCATCATAGGTTGGTTCATTGGGGGCCCAACTGGCATCATACCAGCATGAGGCTGCATTGGTGGCATTCCTTGCATCATTGCGGGCTGCATGCCACCTTGTTGCTGCTGTTTAACCCTGTACTCCTCTATTAGCTCTGCATGCTCCTTCTGCTGTTTGCGAATCTGGAAAAAGCACAGAAAAACCTTACATTGAACTACATGTATTTTTCAATTCATTTCAGCATGTCCTTGACCATTACACAAAAATGTCCCCCAAGTTTGAGGGAATATGTCCTTGTCTTTCTAATATATAGTGGTAAATCTTTGAAACAATGTACAGTGCACAGCATAAATGAGTACACCCCCTCTAAAACTTAACAAATTCAGCAATTACTCTTTACTTGGATGACATGTTAGGGTTCTTTGGAGATATAATGTTTCAACAAGCCTGCTTGACCAATTACCAAAGAAGAATGTCAAAATTTTTTAGCAAAATAACAATTTGTTATCAAAGTGATAAAATGTTGTGTTGCAAAATGAGTACATCCCCCTGAAAGTTACTAAATAAAACTAAAAAAAAAAACAAGTGTAGGTTTAAGGCTATTTTTGATCAACAGGTAAGTATATTGAACCAAAACTTTTAAAGACAAGTAATTTCCTGACAATTAAAAGTGTTATATAGCCTACTGAATCATACACAGACTTAATGCTGGCAACAATGGAACCACTTGTGAGAAAACTGCCAGGTGACTTATTTCTTAGCATAAAAGAGGACAGTGCTACAAGAGGAATACCAAATTATTGTTTTAAGTGTAAAATATAGCAGAAGTAGCAGCGACATTCAAAAACAATGGACTTGTGACAAGGCTCCTGAAATAATCAGGTCTTCACTTTAAGTTTTCATTTAGTGATGAGAGAATTTCTGCTGGAAAAAGAGCAGGAGAAATACTATAGAAGTGTCTCAGAGCCGGTAAAAGCTATGAAAAGAGTGACACTTTATCTCACAGAGACAACGCAGCCTGGAGAAGTGACATGCATGGTTGTTGTTACCACCAGAATTACCTACTGTAGTAGGTAACTAATTTAACCTCTTGCAATGCCCAGATATACAAAATATAGATTTTTGGAAATTTATACTCTTATCTCAAGAGACCAAGTCAATCATTTCAGATCCAAAAGCATCCAAAATGTTGTGGTGTTGCTAGAGGAGGAGTACAGTGAGAAGTGCCTGGTACCTATGGTCGACGTTCAGTGGTAGTAAAGCTCTTCTATTGGGATGTGTTTGTGCTGAAGGTATGAGAAAGTTGTGCTTTATCAGTGCTGTCATGAATTCACACACCACTGTGTGATGTAATACAAAAACTTGAAACTGAAGATGCTACCCTCTCCTCATGCCCTGCATTATTGGGCATTTTTCAGCATGACAATGAAGATATTCATTCTCCCAAGATGAAAATCCTTCTGTGGACATGTATTTCACTCAATCTTAACACTCTTGAGCAGCTGTGGGGGATTCTGTAGAGACGAGCTGAGCAAAACTCCCCATTAAAGACCAGGGCATTTAAGGAGGTCGTCCTCCAGGAGTTAAACAGGACAGATGTGGAATTTGTCATGAACCTGTACACTCAGTGCTAAGAAGGGTCAGAGCAGTATACTAAAAGTTCTGGAGGACATATTAAGTACTAGAATACACATTTGTTGAATTAAATCTAGGGTGTACTCATTTCTGCAATTCTTTATATAACAACTTTGTTGTTTTTATTAAGCATATGTTTAATATATTTCAATTTTCAATATTAGTGATCATTAAGAAAATCTTTATATGTGACCCTGGACTACAAAACCAGTCTTAAGTCGCTGGGGTATATTAGTAGCAACAGCCAAAAATACATTCTATGGGTCAAAATTATTGATTTTTCTTTTATGCCAAAAACCAGCAGGAAATTAAGTAAAGATCATGTTCCATTAAGATATTTAGTAAAATCCCTACTGTAAATATATCAAAACTTAATTTTTGATTAGTAATATGCATTATTAAAAACTTCACTTGGACAACTTTAAAGGCAATTTTCTCAATATTTTGATTTTTTTGCACCCACAGAGTCCATATATTGAAATAGTTGTATCTCAGTCCAATATTGTCCTATCCTAACAAATGATTTATTCAGCTTTCACGTTGTGTATAAATCTCAATTTTGAAAAACTGACCCTTATGACTGGTTTTGTGGTCCAGAGTCACATATCATCTTTTATATTTATTCAGAGGGGTGTACTCATTTATGCTGTGCACTGTATGTATGAATAAAAGGTAGGGTAGGTGATTTCGGAGAGGCTAGCAATAGCTTTGAAAGCATAAGATCCAAAATCAGTCTCCAAAGCCACACCTCCTCCAAAACACAAGAAAATCTTGGTATGAATGGTTCTTAAAGTAAATGACAAGGTGCATTGTTTTCAATGATGAAATGATACATGTATTGTTATTGACTTTTCAACACTATTATTATACTTTTCAAGGTTGTTATAAACAAACCACTGACTGACATTATGTGCATGCTTTACCTGTTCCAGCTGTTTCTGCACCACCCCCTGCTGCTCTGTCACATGTTTCAGCTGCTCTGCGTCCTCCTCAGGAAACTCCCGTCCTGCTTTCTTGGCAGTTCTCTGCTTGGCTGACAGGGCCTTTTTTGACTTTCTATGGGCCCCAATCTGCTCCTCCAAAAACTTCTGCTGCATCTGAAGCAGCTGCTGGGTTTCCCTGAGCCAGTCCTCATACTGAACCTTCTGTGCATCATCTTGATTGGGGAAAAGGTTGGAATTTTTAATTACTGGTGTACAAAATACATGTTTGTGATTAAGTGTAAAATGACAATTTGGAATTACATTACACATTATACACATCTTCATATTCAGGATGTTTGTCTCATAAATGATGAGTGGACTGCATTACTGATATCCATAATTATTAAAGACTTACGGGAAAATCCTGTTCCAAAATTTGGGGGATTGGGTCGTGCCATGTGAGGAGCAGGTTTGCCATCCTAAATGAGAAATTAACAGAACAATGAGACAATCTAAAATTATGACACTCTTACTGGTAGGTAAAGGAATGTCAAACAGCCAACATATTTAATAAGGAAATCTGAAAAGAGTCTCACCTGTCCTGCCAACTGCATTGGAGGTATACCTCCCTCAGGAGCTGGTAGTGCCTGTCCTGTCTGGACACTAATTGAGATTTAGAGAAGTGGAACAGCCATTAGTGCAAAAGCTCATACACTAAAAATAAATCTAATAATATTTCAGATAAACAAACAAGACTATTAACTCACTTGTTCATGACCATAGGAGACATTCCCATGTTGTTCTGAACCATCATTTTATTGATTCCTTTTAATGCGACCATCTTTGCCTTCATTATGGGGTCTGTGATAGCATCAAAATCTGAAAAATCAATGGAAAGGTACGCAAATTCAGGCAAATTAAAGTCAAGTGCACAGTTTCTTAGAAAATATAAAGTGCAAATATTAAATTGTTTAGCTTGTGATTAAACAGAGGAAGAACAACCAACAACAATTTCAAGACCTCAATTTGTAAAACAACAAAAAACGCCAATTCCACAGTTTATGCGCCAATTCCACAGACTTCCATCAGAAGTGCTTTTCTGTTAAGAGACTTTTTGTTTGTTTTTACAAACTGAAGTACAGGTTTTCTTTTCTGTGGTAATGTACATGGCATAGAAGCTGCCATAATATTCCTTTAATGACATTTTTGTTGTGTTATTCCTGAGTAATTTGATTTTATCATGGTTATGATGTAAAACCATTGCAGAATAAACATCAGGTCTAGTAAAAGCTTCAATAACACTGAAAACTTTGTACTTTGTGTTATTTTAGTTTCAGACATTTAGTGACAAATACATGCCATTTACTTAAAATTACAAACAAATTAATCAAAAATGTGCAAAATCACATTTTAAAAGTTTCAATAAAGTAGTTCTATGTGAAAGCTGAAATGTTGCACATCGAGGTTTTTTTTTATCTTTTAAGTCTTTGACCAGCTGTTTGCCACATGCAAAACAAAGAAGGCCTCATACTGAATCAAGGAAGAACAAAACTACACATTTATGTATCAGCTACTCCTTACCTATGTTGGGGAAGAATGAGTCACTGGAACGCTGTCTTATCATAGCTTGCATTTGCTTCTGCTGCTGCTGCTCCTGTCTCTCTTGATCTAGGAGGTCTTGAAGAAGGAGGGGCTGCTCCTCCAGAAGCAATGGTCTGTTCTGTTGGCCTTGCTGTGACAACATTGCCTGTTGGGCAAGAATACTGTGTTGTTCCCCTGAGAGTACAGCATCCTTTTGATCCAAACCAAAAATATGGCTTTGTTGCTGTTCCTGAATGGAGCCTGGGACTTCTAATGCACCTTCACCATGGGAAGACACCAACGACTGGTCAATACTGAGACCAGTATCCATCCCCTGCACTGAGAAGTTTTCTTGCCCCAGCATAGTGCTACTGAGTGACATTGCAGCTTCCTGATTTGGAGCGTTGCTTTGTGCAGCTGACTGCCCACAATGTTCCTGTTTCTGTGATTCATCTTCTGGTGGTACATTGACCAGCATGCTTGAAAGCACTGGAGTAGCATCGGGATGAATTCCAGACTTTGCAACCTGTAAACTGGCATCAATGTCACTTTCAAAGCTAGTTTGATTAACGGCAGTACTATCATTGACCTGATTCTTACAAGAAGTGTCTTGGGACAAGCAATCTTTCAAAAGTCCATTTTTGCTATCCTCCTCTGTTTTTAAGGAAGCCAACACCTGATCCTGAGAAACATCTTGACTGATGTGACCTTGAGACTGGGCAGTTTTGTCTACCACGTCCTTCTCTGTCGATGTAGAACATGATGATGATGAGCCATCAAAACTGTCAGTCTTTTTCTCAGATTTTGTCTTTTGGAAATCAGACGTCTCAGTGTGGTCTTCTATTGGATCATTGAGATCCAGATCCTCGCTAAGATCTAAATCAGCATCAGCATAGGCAATTATATCAAATTTCCCAGACGTTAAGAAGTCATCTAGATGCAGGTCATTCGTTTCAAGATCCAAGTCCTTTCCATCATCTGGATCGAGATTTAGGTTCTCTAAATCTGCATCGACAAGGTCCTTCACCTCTACATCTTCAAGGTCCTTCACAGCAGATTCATCAGTATCGATTTTCTCCTCAGGTACCTCATTTGTGGATAAAGGACCCTCATCGTTTTGAACAGCAGATGTAGCAGCGATACTTGTGAGTAAGGGAGCGCTGAGTGTCTCATTGGAAGCAGGTTGGCTTATAGACCTTGTCAGGGGGATTTGTGGATGTCCGGCTCTCAGTGGAATATTGGCCTGCTGTAAATTCCCCAAGCTGAGAGATGCCTGCATCTGCGTATTAACTACCTGAGGCTGATTCATTGCTGTGTCCATTGGCTTTGGAACCTGATTGAAGGGGAATCCCATTTCTTGGCCACCCATGAAACTTGGGGGTCGCTGCAGTGAGGGAGATTCCATTCGATTTCCCTGCATAGGAGTTGTTCCAAACGGAAGCCTCAGTCTACTATCTGGTGCCCTGTGTCTCAGTTCTATAAAAGGCTGCCCCATGATGTTATGCTGTTGCACGTGCATGCCACGAGGCGGCAAATGTGGGGTTACTAAAGGGTTGCCTCCTATTGATTTTCCCAGGTCCATAGACATGGATCTTCTCATCTGTGGATGAGCTTCAATTATTGGTTCCTGCATCTGATGAGGCCTTGGAACTCCCAGAGGACCTTGGACATTAGGAGGGATGGGCATCCTAAAATCAAAGGAGAACATTCCCATTATTGCATTATTTGAAAAGCTAATCTCTACATTTGATACAAAAGTTCTGAAGTATGTAAATTCACCCACCTTGGCCCAAGCTGCCTTATATTTGAGTCAGCATCCCCAGGAAACTGTGGTCTAGGAAACTGGGCGTCAGGGAAATGCCCCTGTTGATCTCCTGGGAATGGCCCATGAAATCTCTGAGGGGCTCTCACAGCTACTGGACCGGGATATGGTGGTGGTGGGCGATTAAAAATTTCACTCTGTTGGCCTGTAGATTCCTGACTCCAATGTTGAGGGGTTCCTGGAGGCATGGCCAGAGGATGATCCTGTACACCCTTATCTTGACGTATGGCACTCTTCTGCTGTTGCTGTTTGAGGATCAACTCTCGAATACGCTGGCGCTGAAAAGAAATTAATGTTATGTGTTAATTAGTGTTGTGCAACACATACACTGTAATTATAATTAAGACTGTGCATAAGCAAATAAACCAAATCTTAAATAGAATAGCAACAAAATAATACAACACCTGTCTGAGTCTTTCCTCTGCTTCAGCAAGAGGTACCGTTTGAGCTTCAATGCTGGGCTGCCCCATGGGGTGGGAACTCATACTCTGTACCAAACCTTGTTGCTCTTTATTTTCTCCACATTGAGGATGTGGAAGCATGGGGGCTTGCTCAAAGGGGTCATGAATGGGAGTCTGATTGGGTCGACTGGATAGCGGTTGAGATACCGTTTCATCTGTCATGCCCAGATGTTTAAGAGTCTGCGGAACATGTTTTGTTGGACTGGCAAAAGTGTCTTGCATCAAGACTTGAGGAGGAGAGAATGGATCTTGACTGGACATGGGCCCAGGTCCCAATCCCTGTCCAACGCCTCCAGGATGAGGCGTTCGTGAGGGATGTGCACAAGAATCATTAGGCAATGACTGGGACCTTCCCAATGTCTGTGCATGAGGATCAGGCCCTACAGATCGTGGCAGTCCAGGAGGTTGACTAAAAGGATCAGGAGTCCTTTGGTGACTTGGAGACTTGGGGAACCGGTCTACCATTCCTGAGCGAGGGGTACCAGGGGGTTGTGCATAAGGGTCCATAGGGGACATTATGCGGTTCTGAGTCTGCTGAGAGGGTTGCTGCTGAGAGGGTTGATTCATCATGATAGGATGGCGAGATGCAGGCTGCTGAGAGTAGGGCTCAGGGTCATGTGGTCTAGGTGTGCCTGGCATTCTAGCGTATGGGTTAGAAAACGGAGACGGGGCAAAAGGGTCACTGGAAGGTCTTGGTGTAGCAGGTTGTTGTCCATAGGGATCGCACTGGGAATAGTCTGGCCGAGGGGTGGAAGGGGCTCGAGCATATGGGTTGCAGGAAGGCTGGCGAGCCATTGGCCCAGGCTGAGAAAAAGGTAGGGTTTGGGGCGGTCGTGGAACCCTTTGATTTGCATAGCCGTCACCTACTGCAGGACGAGGAGTGAGCGGAGGCTGTGCATAAGGATCATTCTGTTGATTCTGGGAGAATCCCTCAGAGGAACGAGGGGGCATCATTGGTCTTTCGAAGGGATCCCCACTTGCTCTCCGTGCATGCATACCTGCATATTGTTCCTGAGCCTGAGGGGGTGGCATAGGAGTTTTAAAGACCTGGACGGACCCTGATTCATTGCTGCCTGGGATAGGAGTGAGTAAAGGACGAGCATATGGGTCTGAGAGTATCATCCTGCCCTGAGGCATCCTCTGGTAGGCTTCCTTTCTCACAGACACCCTAGAGAATGGATCATGGCCTGGGGAGCCAATAAGATGTCTCCCTTCCAAAGTCTGACTTGCTCTGGGAGGGCACATAGGTTTGAGAAAAGGGTCTGTAGGTCCTGCTGGCCTTGGGGTGTCTGGGGGCTTGGCATAGGGGTCATTACATATGGCTGTTGGAGAGCCAATTGGCTCTGAAAGACCCCTGGGAGATTTCCCTGACTCTGAGTTACGGCGTGGAGTTCCCTGCCCAGTGGGTGGAGGTCTGGGTGTGCCTACCATTTTGGTGTAGGGATCCCAGGGTGAGGATGGTCTAGAGCCAGAGGAGCTTGGAGAGAACATCTGAGGGCTCTGTGGCTGAGATCCTGAAGATGGGGGTGGTGGATGAGGGCGCAAAAAGACATCATCTGGGGAACACGATGTTGGCGTGCCAGGCAGCTGTGATTTTGAAACCCCATTTTTTGTACTGGGCTGCTTGGGAGACATGCTCCCATTGTTGGAATGCACAGACACTGGACTCTTCAGGTTACCGGAAGAGTCAAACTCAGATTGGCTGATTGACGGAAGTTGTTGCTGCTGCTGCTGTTGAAGTTGCTCATTCTTCACCTGCTCAAGTTTCTGTGTAGCTTCAATCTTGGCTTGCTGCTTACTTTTCTGTCTCATTTGCTTCAACAATAAGTGAAAAAAACCCAGATTAAATTGTTAAATGATAAGTAAATGAACCATTTGTGATTTATTTAAAATGCAAAAATGTATTACAATTCCAAAGAAATTCAATGAATAGTAATCAAACCAACATCAATAGAAAGTCTTCATTTCAAAGTTTAAAACTATTTTTCTGTTTTTTGATGAGCTTAATTACTTCTTGGCAAAAGGGAACACACAGATGCAACTCACTGGAAGTTCTTAGAAGTTCATAAGACTTCTGAGTTTATGCATGAAGAAAATGTCACATTTCAAACATTTTTCATATTCCTTTCTGCCCTCTGAAGTAAACGAATATGCTTTAGTAGAATTTATTTTGAAGGCTGTCCATGCAAACATTTCAACATTAAAAACTGTAGCACAAAATGCATTTGTTACACATCTGTTGTTTTTAATGCAACTCTTCTACTCTTTGATGTCCACCACCAAATCAAACAGGCATAAACAATTCTCAATTAAAAATTCAACACGTCTCAGTTTTACAAATCAGACAGTCACAGACATAAAGATGTCATTTATATCTTTTGCTGTTGACAAAACCAAAATATGTCTGGCTGTCAATAAGGTTTCCAAACTGTTGTCTATATAAGACTTACCTGTCTATACTTCCATTCTTGTTCATGCTCTGATTCCTTGTGCTTCAATGGATCTTTGAACAGTAATTCCGGGTCCAGTGGTGGAATAGCAGGATCAAACACTTCTAAAGGCTGCTGTGGCTGAGGCGGTTGCCGCTTAATGGTCTCGTTGGACATTTGAACTTTGTTAATGCGCAGGGCTGCTCTGTTATCTCTGGCCTTTTGCTGTGAATGGTAGAGTGGTCGTGCAGTGTTGATATCAAAGAAAGACCATTGAAAATCAAAGGCTGCATAAATTTGCTAAAATTACATTATCTAAAAGCGTTTTTTTTTATTTTAAGTGACACTTCTTCATGTCAAGGAAATGCTCCCTTTAATCATATCTTTTGAAATGTATTTATCTCTTAGACCCTAATGAGCTCCTTGGGTCCAATTTATTCTTTTAACTTTGAGCAACACTCAAGAGCCCCCATTTGCTGCTGAAATAAATTCCAAGCTGGTTTATTCTGTTTAGCGGTGATACACCAGCATAGCCATGTTATTCAACAGCAAAATTTTGCAAGTGAAGCTGTTCGACAAGCCAGCACACCAGCATTCAAAACACTTGATATGCTGGTGATGACGATAAACTGAAGATACTGAAGATATACAGAAGATACTGTGCAACTTACCACATATGGCGCCCGGTCCTGTGAACTTGCTTTTCTCCAGAGTTTTGCAATTTGTTTTACTCGTGTTGACCAGTCTGCAAGGTTATAACATAAAAATAAAAGAAGTTTATCTATTAGAAGTATAACACTGGGTGGCATTAAAAAGAGATTGTGTCCATTAAGGCTAACATTATATAAATAACATAACATGTTATTTCATGCTAAATATAGTAAAATGGGTTTCAAGTGCAACATATAGTACTTTATTGATTTTCAAAGTTGCATAAGACAGATCATTTTAAACACCCTTAGCTAACCTGGATATTCCTCCTTGAGGTTCGGGAAGTTGACATTAGTATACAGGACCGGTGCAACGGTGGCAAGTTCTCCGAGCGTTTCCTCTTTTTCCCACTTCAGAGTGCTTTTCTGTGCAGTGGACATGGAGTCTCCCTCCACCTCGGAGGCAGCAGCTGGAGCAGAGGCAGAAGCTGACCCTGTTGCTGACCACGGACCAGCAGTCTCCTGCGCTATCAGATTGAACTTCCTGTCCCTGTGCAGCAGACATGATTAAAGTCATCTAGAAATACTGATTTTATCTAACGAGACCTACTGAACAGGAAAAGACCAACACTAATTTTTTTTAGCATTATTGCAATTTAGACATGTGTGGGTGTGCATATGTCTAAAGCAGATATACTTATGACTGACCTAAGATTGTCTGAGAAAGGCATGCGCTGCATCGACGGGATATTTCGAGCCATATCAGGCCCTGCTCCGGGACCAATTTGGGACTGTGAAAACTGCTGTTTGGGTTCCATCAAACCGTTCATCACTGGCATTCGTGAAGACATTCCTGTACAAAAACATACAGACATAACTGTCGAACGGTGCATACAATGCTTCTGGTCTCCAAGATATATCACAGTAAATATATAATTCAGTTTGATTCACCTGACAATGAAAAAACACTAGCTTGTAAAAACAAACAAAAATGTGTTTACAGTAACGCACTTAAGGGATGAGTCCAAATGCCACAGATGCCATCAACTGAGCTTTAACAAAACCTAGAACATTCTGGTAAAGGTGAAATGTGTTATTTTTAAAGAATGTGCAAATGTACAGATACCATCAACAATTACAAAAATAATGTCAAAAGAGGTTTCTTAAACACCTTCCAATCTGTCATTGGCCAAACAGAAAGTTTCACCCAAATCACAGGCTATTGGCTGAGCCAATGTCAGCTGTGTTGGGCTGCGGTGTGCTTCCTGTACAATGTCATAACTTAAAGCTTATCTACCACAGTACAATGCATCATTGGAGAAATTAACTAGTCATGACTGAATCAACATTATAGACCTGTCATTAATGATGTCATGCAGGTAGTGGAGTAATAATTTTTGCAAATGAATCTAATCAAGACTAAATTAATGCCAGAATTTAGACTTTAGACCTAGACTTTGTTTGCTATTTTTGTTCTCTGATGTTTTCAGATGTTTAATTCAGTCGCAGGATTCCTATTACATCACACTTTACAAATGGTCCTTTTACTCTTCTGACAAACTAAAACATGTAGATTATATTGCATGTTTGCTTGATTATTTTGTTCAAGAGCATAATCTATGGAAATCCACGTTATACTAACAAGAAACTATGCTTCCAGCCACAGGTCAATGGCTGTAGTTCCAACCACATTGCTTTCCGATGCTGTTTGTGAATGTTTGTTGGAAATATGGTTTCAGGAATCACTGAATCACTGAACTATGTTGGTAACGATGGAACTTGCGACCACAGTTAGCTAACAATGCTTTTGGGAAACCCACCCCTGGTGTTTACACTTTTTTTCAAAATCAACCTATGAATGCCGTACTTTATCCGGCTGTCCACCAAAGCGTGTCTTGCCAGCTGAAAATGCCTAGCTATGAGCACTTGAGAGCGCTTCTGCGGCACATTGTTTTTTCCAGTTGAGACGCTTTGGCTACTATGACATGGAAAATCCTCGAAAGTGTAACTACTGTCTGCTTTTGCAGTTTATTTATGAATATGAAAGTGTTGACACAATATATTAAAAGTACTTGCTCTGGCCCTTGTTTTAAATGATTTTGTTCTGTTGTTGTGCTTCTTGTTGTCGTCTGTTGCTGTTGTAAAAGCAAGATGTGGAGGTTGGTCAGTGTGGAATTTGCGCAAAACTTTGGTGATATTTTATAAATGTCAATAAAAATGTATTGCGAAATGACGGCGTTTCCTTTAACCGCTGTTGTGCGACTAAAACGTAATTTTTTCCTCTCAAGATAAGTTATGGCAATGGATTTTTGTGGGATTTTGACTATATTTAAATGAAAGAGGCGTATGCGTGTATGTTTACAGAAGCAGCACAGAAAGCAGCTTCAGAAACGTGCAAGGCATGGCTGGTATAAGCATAAGCACCGGAAAAAAAAAATTTCCATTGCAGTTTTCAAATTGGCTGAAAAAACACCTCATGTGAGCGTAAAAACTTTCTTGTGATATATATTTCTTGTGATTTTTTTAAATTGCCCGTTAGGCGCAATTTGAAGGGTAATGGAAACGTGCTGCGTTTTACCAAAAGTTGAACATTCTTCAACTCTTGAAGTGTGAAAAAGACGCTCAGCGCTAGGGATGCATGATATTGAATTTTTGCCAACATCCATTATTTTTCAACTCATTTTGGCCGATAGCTGATGCCAATACCAATATATTTCCTTTTGCTTTTTCTTCCAGAAAAATGCAGTGGTAACCTTAACAGTTTTTTATAAGATTTAACATTTGCAGATGGTCTAAAGCAACGGAGCTGTAAAAATTCCGAAAATCTTTTAGAGCTCATAATTGGTTTAAAAAAATGTAACATATTACTTATTAAAGAATAAATCAGTATACATAAAATTATTTAATTTACGAGTGTCATGTTTGTAATTTTTTTTTAAATTCATGTAAGCTATAGATTCTGACCTTTAAATCAAAACATACTCATGATTTTATGCCATCAATTACTGCTTTACTTAATCAAAAACAGTCTAAATGTTATTTGTGTATTTTACTTTCAATTTATTAGAAGTAGGCCAACGGCACCCCCTGCGGAAGTAAAACTCATTACCGAAGGAGCATTGGGACCTGGGGAGGCTCTCACTGTTGCCACTGCACGTGCTATTACTGTTTATTCTTATCACACATCGAACGTGTCTTTCTATACGTGCATTCTCAGTTTAAGTGCAGCGATCCAAAACAGTGAATCTATTCATCATTCAAGCAAAACAATGCTTCAAGAATGAGCCACACTGCTGATGTGATCTAATTGCTAGCACACCCTGAGCACGTGTGAGATATTCCTCTTATCTGCAAGAAATATCGGCATAATTTTTCATATCAGGCTGATGTTAATATTGGTCCGATAATATCGTGCATCCTTACTCAACACCTTATCATGCTCTTGAAATGTTTCCCTCAAAAAACTTAATTTCTTTATGACTGAAGAAAGAAAGACATGAACATCTTGGATGACAAGGGGGTGAGTACATTATATGTGAATCTTTGTTTTGGAAGTGGACTTCTCCTTTAAGTCTTAAGTAGCATGGGTATATAGCAAAAGCTTTCATGCCAAAAATCATTAGTATATTGAATAAAGATCATGTTCAATGAAGATATTTCGTAAATTTCCTACTGTAAATATATCAAAACTTAATTTTTGATTAGTAATATGCACTGCTAAGAACTTCATTTGGACAACTTTAAAGGCACTTTTCTCAACATTTAGATTTTTTTGCACCCTCAGATAGATCGAACAGTTGTTCAACTATTGTCCTATTCTAACAAACCAGACATCAATGGAAAGCTTATTTATACAGCTTTCATATGATGTATAAATCTCAATAAAAAAAAACTGACCATTATGACTGGTTTTGTGGACCAGGGTCACATTTAACAAACCTGAGTTGGGTTGGGAGGGATGTAAACCAGGGCCTGCGGGACCTTGCAGGGTTTGAGCTCCCTGGATCTGTTGAGGCATCTGAGGAGTTTGGCTGGTGCTGGGGCTCAGGACAGCTGTGAAGAGATCCTCCACATCCTTCCCACCAAGCTCTGCAAGGAACAGGTCAATATTTACAACATATCGAATGAATGTGTTCACTGGCTTTGAGTTTGGTGCTTTGAGTTTATAACCTACCTGGTATTTTGTAGAGTCTGCTGAGTATTGATTCTGTAAGGCAGAAAGATTCTGTGTTTACATTTAATTGTATTACTATTCAACAATGCATACATTTGTTATATACAGACCATCAGTGACCATCTTGTCCAGTTCAGGGCTGAGGATGCCATCCAGTGGCTCCTCGTGCACCTGACGTGGATGAGTTCGCCCTAGATGAGTCTGAGACGAAACGGATGCGTCCTCTGTTAAAGGAGCAACGTCCAGACCTATACAAACACAAACGCACACAAATAATGTCACGTCTATCTCAACAAACTAAAATTAAAAACCCTGGACCCTGATGTACAAAATGTTCTTCTATTTTCCTTCATGGAGTTTCATATCTGTATATCTCTTTAACATAACTAAAATGAATAAGCAAAACCAGACCAGGGCAGGTCGTGGATCTTGTTATCTGACTCATATCTGACACGGACAAAACTGAATAAACAACTTGTGCTGCAAATAATTCAAATAGAAATATTACTGTGGGCTCTGAGGGAGGTCAGACTGCCTTGTTCTCCAAGGCTCTTTTTACAGCAGGGACGAGAGCTCAACATCTTTCACATATTGCTAGGTTGGTTCCTTTTTATCAAATCAAGGACTCAGTGGATCTCAGTGGAACAGTGGCCCTATTCTTCACTCAGGCATTCAGGTAGAGGCCCTGACTGCCGCTCACGGGAGGAAGGCCGTTCATCAATGCCTTCGTTTCTGTCTCTAGAACATCTCAGCTCCGAGCAACGTCCTTGACCACAGCTGTTAGTCCAGCACGGCATTGCTGCATCATTCTCAATCTGTCAGGTAATGTAAACCCTTCTGATAGCTGTGTGTTCTGGGATGTTACTTAGTGAGACTACACAGACTGCATGATACATAATGGTTGATTCAGGTGTACTGCACATTGTGGGTGATATGTCAGCAATTGAAAAGTGAAACAAATGTTCCCATAAAACATAAGCAAAAGGGTGCAGGAGAATAGAAGAAAAAGTAAATAACTCAAAATATGACCATGAGCTCTTACCAAATGGTGAAGGAGAGTACTCAACTTGGAAAGGGCAAAAATCAAGACCTACAAAAATCCAAACCAAACACAATGAGGGATCAGCACCATGAAGAGAGAAAGAAAGATTCTGCAGATGATTCATACACAATGCAAAATAAAATGAGCTAAGAATGAAAAATGGAAATGCCCAAGAAATTAATATAATGAAAAGACAATCAAGACCATTTCCTATAGATAAATAAGAAATATTTAAATATTATACTATTTATAATGTATCTATTTTCAAGCAAGGCTAATTAATATCAACTGAATAATGAATTTCGTTTGCATCACTGAATCACTCATTTCTTGTGCACTTTAAAGCTACTTTGAAACAATCGGTACTGTATAAAGGATCTATATAATAACTTGACTTAAATTACACTGAAAAGCAGAATATATACACGTGCACATCACAAGGCCCTCTGGCATACTTGATTATCATCTGTCTATCGTGACATTCAGCAGGCAAATATTTATAAATAATGTGGATCCAGGCAAAAAATCTACTTCATGCTACTTTATTGTCTCTCGTGCATCAATATCTCATGTCAACTTCTTATCTTTTAGGTGGCCATTTAGTAAAAGTACGGCGGCGTTTTAGCGCCATGTGAAAAAAATGTAAAAAATCCAAGATTACATGAATCAAGTCAAATATTTTGACAATAAAGTAGAAATTATGAGAACAAAGTCGAAATATTTTGAGAATAAAGTCGAAATTAAGAGAATAAAGTCAAAATATTACGAGAATAAAATTGAAATATTATGAGAATAAAGTCTGAATGCTTTGAAAAAAAAGTTGAAATGTTTCAAGAATAATAAATAAAGAATAAATATTTTGAGAATTATGTCAAAATTACGAGAATTAATTTGTAGCAATTTATAATATTTTGAGAGTAGCCTATATTCTAGCCTTTTGTGCATGCAAAAAACCTTGATTAGGAGCACAGGGAGAAATTCCAAAGTCTCAGCTTTCAAAGTCTGTCAGTTTTATAGCAAAATACGAACAATATGTCTTACAATACTATGTTTTTCACGCTCTTTAATGTGGCGTGTCAGATTGCTGCATTTGCTTCAGTTTAAGCGGCAATCATCTTTCTGATTACAATAATGAGACATTTGTCAAAATATTTTGATTTTATTCTCGTAATTTCAACTTTATTCTGGTAGTACTTCGTCTTTATTCATGAAATATTTTGACTTTATTCTCGTGGTATTTCAACTTTCTCATATTTCAACTTTATCCTTGTAATATTTCGACTTTATTCTCATAGTGTTTTGACTTCATTCTCGTAACATTTCGAATTCATTTTCAAAATATTCTGACTTTATTCTCGAAAAAGTTTGACTTTATTCTTGTAGTATTTCGTCTTGATTCTCGAAATATTTCGACTTTACTCTCTTAGTATTTTGACTCTATTCTCATGATATTTTGACTTTATTCTCGTAATATTTAGACTTTATTCTCGTAGTATTTCGTCTTTATTCTTGAAATATTTGGACTTTATTCTCAAAATATTTGGACTTCATTCTCATAATATTTTGACTTTATTCACATAATATTACGACTTTATTCTCGTAATTTCAACTTTATTCTTGAAATATTATGACTTTAATAATATTTACATTATAAGTGGGATAATGTATAGTCCAAAAAAATAATAATAAAATAATATAAGAATTAAAAATAAAATACATAATAATTAAAAAATAATAAGTACACAATATCTTTGCATACAAATAATATATTCTATATTTCTCAAACTGCAACAAACTCACAAGAAATATGAAATAAAGGCAAATTATGCAATAATTGAAGATAAAACCGTTTCCACACACTACATATGCAAAGATATTTTTGCCTTAACATTTCTATAAAAGACAGTTTCACTTGTTTTTGACAGCAAAGTATCACCACGGAAAGAATGCAAATGACTTTTGTTTAATGTGCTATTCTGGGTTTGATTTATAAATTATATGCAAGTTTACTGAGAAATGCACACTGTGCCAGGGACCTTTATGTATGCATTTAAAAGAAAGACAGAAGCTGGCACATTGCCTCCAATCAGTTCCATTAAACTCTGAACGTTTTTCACTTGTAGAAGTGGCACAGAACAAATAAAAAATATATTAATGTCAAATTGACCAAATGTGTTAACGGAATCAAAAAGAGTTAGCTGCGCTAAACGGTTTTAATTAACTAAATGTGTTAACGTGTTACTTTTGACAGCTCTATAATATTACTGAAATTTAAGTTTCATATGAACCTTCATTAATAGCCATACTAAGCACAGTCAAGTGTATCCACACTTATGACTGGTAGTGCAGTTAAAAGCTACACTAAGAAAAAGCTACTTTTTGAAATGGGAAGCTGTACTGTGGTTTACCTATGTTTTACCTAATGAAGTTTATGTTTTAAAGCAGATTTCCCAACACTGATTATAGTAGACCTAGAGAGCTGGAGCCCACTGAAAAGGCTCATCTGAACAGCAAACGTGTGCTGTTATTTCTCATGTTTAGAAACACTCATAAAGGCCTACCGGACTCCTCTGTTTGCTTGTTATCAGAAAACATTCCCAGCAGCTCTGTGTCTGATTTCAGCTCTTCGGACAGGTCCACTAGAGGCTCCACAGAATTCTCTGTGGATGCGGATAAAGCAGGACAGTGATTATAAGGGTCTAATGATTGCCCTCCAAGAAAGTGGTCTAAATTGTGCAGACAAATTTAAAGACAACATGAAATTGCATTCGCAACCCATTTTTCTTTCCATAAAGAGACATTTCTGCAAGACCAGGAATGTGTCTAAGGTAAGTAAATGCAGTCTATTTAAATTTCATGTTGACTTTAAGAGAAACAAATGTATAAATCAGACTGGGTATGAATGTAATATGGAAAAAAAGACAAAAAAGAATGAGACAAAAATCCTGGGCCAGACCGAGCGTGTGTGTGTGTGTGTGAGAGCATCGGTGGATGCGAGAAACGTACGTGCTGCTACTGCTTTACTGGGCAGCGGTGCCGCTGACGCACTGAGTGATGCGTTTGACAACGGCTTCATCTGATTGGCCGGGAACTGTTTCCTGTCTCGCTCATCCTCTAGCAGCCTTGTGGTTTCCTGTCTGCTCTGTTTGCTCTTGTCCAGCAGATCTTTCCCAAAAAAGGCCTCCTGCAAGAGAAGACATTGGAGTCAAGAGTATGTTAGTATTCAGTATAAAATGTGCAAGGTTTATATGGGTTTTAGAAAATTATTGGTTTCATAAATCAAGCTTCAATCACCCAGTAAGACGTTTTCAATGGCGGATGGTGATGGGAATATTTAGAGAGCAGGGTATAGAACGTATAGGGGTATAGAAAACATATAGAATGTAAATAAACATATATATTACAGAAAATTTGAAAAATAAACTTCTGTTAATCAACCAAGTGGACACAGATCATTTGAAGATGGCTAAATATTAGATTAGCCAATATATCGGTCAGGGTTTCCATATTTTAAACAAGATTTCCTCTCAATTATGTTTTAAAATGATTAAAAACTATTTGGACCACAAAACCAGTCTTATGTCGCACGGGTATATTTGTAGCAATAGCCAAAAATACATTTTATGGGTCAAAATTATTGCTTTTTCTTTTATGCCAAAAATCAGTAGGATATTAATTAAAGATTATGCTCCATGAAGATATTTTTCAAATTTCTTACCGTAAATATATTAAAATGTAATTTTTTATTAGTAATATGCATAAGAGCTTCATCTGGACAACTTTAAAGGTGATTTTTGTCAATATTTTGATTTGTTTATACCAGATTTTCAAATAGTTGTATCTCGGCCAAAACCATATCAGTGCTTATTTATTCAGCTTTCAGATGACGTATAAATCTTGATCCTTACGACTGGTTTTGTGGTCCAGAGTCACTAATTATTTTTTTTTAAATAATCTATTAAAAATAGAAACAGAAAATATATAAAATAATAGGGCCAAGATGTATTTCTTTATAAACAATTTAAGAAATTTGTTTACTTACAGATTCACTGAATTGATCAAAAGTTTGTTTAAACTTTCTATTTATTAAAGAATACTTAAAATGTATCAGTTTCTACAAAAATATCAAGTAGCACAACTGTTTTCAACATTGATAATAATCTAGCAGTTATAAAATGACCAGGGAGACTGGAGTAATGGCTAATGAAAATTCAGCTTTGCATCACAGAAATAAATTACATTTTAAAATATATTAAAAGAGAAAATAGTTATTTTGAATTGTAATAATTGTTCACAATATTACAGCTTTTATTGTATTTTTAATCAAACAAATGCAGCCCTGATGAGCAGAAAAGACTTCAAAAACATTGAAAAAATTAAACCTAGCTGAACAATAGTGCATATTAAATTAACTAAACTAAACTTTAAACTAAAATAAATATTAAACGAAATAACCAACTTTGTGCATATATAGGATTGGACAATACAACTATTTGAAAATCTGGTATCTGAGGGTGCAAAAAAAAAAATCGAAATATTTAGAAAATCTCCTTTAAAGTTGTCCAAATAAAGTTCTTAGCAATGCATATCACTAATCAAAAATTAAGTTTGATATATTCACGGTAGGAAATTTGCAAAATATGTTCATGGAACATGATTTTTACTTAATATCCTAATGTTTTTTAGCATAAAACAATCATTTTGACCCATACAATGTATTGTTGGCTATTGCTACAAATATACCCGTGCTATTTAAGACTGGTTTTGTGGTCCAGGGTCACATATTACACCTTAAATTATATATAAAATTATTAATATGATTCTTATTAATTTTAATCATATATAAAATCTGTATTATAAATATTTGAATTCTCTCCCCCAAATTCCAGGGCTGGAAAACACAACCTTGCTTAAGCAAAATACACACGGCGCTCCTACCAAAGACAACAGTAGTGCGCTCTGGATGATCATGCCATTCAAAGCAAAACTTCTGAAGAGGTGTACTCAAATCGCACTGTGCTGTTATCACTCGTAACGAAAGTATTGTTGACAGAGTATCTTTTTTGGGTACAGTGGAGATCTTCCAGATGGCTGTGTTTGTCTGAGCAGACTGTCTGGCAGCGCGGCTCTGGCTCTCAGATGGCGTTACTCTGCACTGACTGTCACGTTGTGGGAGCCCCTCAGATGAGCTCATGTTTCATCCCGTCTCGTACCGCTCCAGCGCGGCCTCGCAGGACGCACGATCTACGGTGACACACGCCGCCGCACGTGTGCACGGCAATCACAGGAACAAGCATCAAAACAACGTGCGTGCCGTAGCGGCCGTAACGCGACTTCCCAGAACACCGCCTGTTCTGTCATTTCAGCTCAGCTCACCTGACAGCTTCCAGCTCTGGGAACCTGTCTGGCTGAGACACTAAAAGCTTCCATTTTCAATAATTGATTTGAAGTGGCTCTTTGGAGAAGCACCTTTAGGGTGGATTCTCTCAGATGCAGGAGCTAGCTTAAGCTCACCCAAGCAATTACGTCATTCCCATGCCATCCGTTCTTGCTCGCTAGCGCATGGTGATATGATGGTGTAAAATAACATGCGTCGGTATAGATTTGGCAGGACTGCTTTATGCCATTTATACAGTAATCTGAAAAGGGTGTGGAAGTGGATGTGTCCCAAATAAGTCAAGATTAAGAGGTGTTGATAAGTACACCATCTGATTTGTTGTTTTTACAGTACTGCATTAACAGAGAATTCAACTGATGTGTCAATAATGGCTTCAGAACTACATAAATGTAGCTCATTTAATTAGAATTTATTTGTTTTACAATAGTAGTTTACTGATTTTAATCTTTATTTTGTATTTCTTTTAATTAAGAATATAACAATCCATGCACCCATCATTTTCCTAATAAAATGTACACTACTGTGCATTTTTTTTAAAGACAGCATTTATTTGATAAAAAAAAACAGTACAATTTTGAAATATTACTATAAGTTGTTTTCTATTGTAATATGTTTTACATTTTGATTTGTTTTCTATTGTAATTTGTAACAAATACATTTTAATTCATTTTGTGATGCAAAACTGAATTTTCAGCATCATTACTCCAGTCTCCAGTGTCACAATCCTTCAGAAATCATTCTAATTTGCAAATCTGCTGCTCAAGAAACACTTCTTATTATCATCAGTGTTGAGCTGCTTCATATTTTGTGTAAAACCTATATATATAAAATTTTACTGGAACAAATTTTTGAACAATAAATTATAGTTGTAAGTGCTTTCCACATGATTACTCTTATAACACTGTGTTGTAATATATAGATTTACCATGATATATAGTTGAGGTCAAAAGTTTACATTCCCCTTTCAGAATCTGCAAAATATGCATTATTTCACCAAAATAAGAGGGATCATACAAAATGCATGTTATTTTTTTTTATTTAGTAATGACCTGAATAAGATATTTCACATAAAAGATGTGTAGTCCACAAGACAAAATAATACTTGAATTTATAAATACGACCCTGTTCTTAATACTGTGTTATTACCTGAATGATCCACAGCTGTGTTTTTTTGTTTAGTGATAGTTATTCATGAGTCCCTTGTTTGTCCTGGACAGTTAAACTGCCTGCTGGTCTTCAGAAAAATCCTTCAGGTCCCACAAATTCTTTGGTTTTTCAGCATTTTTGTGTATTTGAACCCTTTCCAACAATGACTATGATTTTGAGATCCATCTTTTCACACTGAGGACAACTGAGAGACTCATATGCAACTATTACAGAACATTAAACACTCACTGATGCTCCAGAAGGAAACACAATGCATTAAGAGCCGGGGGGTGAAAACTTTTTGAATTTGAAGATCAGGGTAAATTTAAATTATTTTGTCTTCTGGGAAACATGTACAAGTATCGTACAAGTTTCTTCTGTAACGTTTAAAGGGCAGTACTAAATGAAAAAATATAACATTTATGCAAAATAAGAAAAATGTGAATTCTGTTCAAAAGTTTCAAGTGTATAAACTTTTGAACAGGGTCATTTTTTAAAGTTCAATTATTATTTTCTCTTGTGGACTATACGTAAACATCTTTTATGTGAAATATCTTATTCAGGTCAGTACTAAATAAACAATAACATGCATTTTGTACGATCCCTCTCATTAAAGATGATAAAGCAATTAACATTTCGCAGTATCTGAAAGGGGGGTGTAAACTTTTGACTTCAACTGTAAAATGACTCGTATTATGATATCACACTTCCGTCATACCCTTATGCTTTCTAACATTAATTTATACGTATGCAAGTGAGTGCAAAATCACTTTGAAACTGGACTTGAAAAAATACTTCAGTTTGAGACCAACAACAGGAGGTTGAGCTGGAAAACTGACATCATCTCCCTAAGAGTCCACATGTCAAGCTCGACTAGACGAGCTCCCAGTTCACCCAGCAGAGTGATCTAAACCCCGCTAAGAACTGTGGCATCTCCCAGTGCATCTGCAGCAGTCACCGAGTGATATCTTGGGTATTTCCTTGAGATAAAGTGAGCATCTGCTGAAAAGCTGCTATTGATTCTGAAGAACTGCAGCTTAGAAATGACCTCATGTTGTGTGGCTTGTTTCGAAGAGATAAATAGCTTTTTAAAGAGAAAGTGACTTCTGCCTGGTAGATGAAAAACCCCACCATCTTACATTGAAGGATCTGAGCTATATCTAGACACCAAATATCACTGAGATCCTATTGACTGCAGCAAGTACCAAGAACAACCTAGCTAACACAGAGCAATGACCTGACAAGCACCCAGTACACCTCAGCTAATTGATGGTACGTTTTGCATAGACAAACACCATTTACACTGTTTATAAAATCTACCTGATCAAAATTAGATTTTAAAAGTTGACCTGTAGGTAAGTAGGGAAAGCCTCCTCCAGTTTGGTCTTCTTTTTCCTGTAGCGTTTCCGTATTTTAACCTCAGGATTGTCAGGAAAATCAGACAAAGGGTGTTTTTCATCAACTGGAGTGTCGGGCGCTTGGTCGCCCCAGCCTATCAGGACAGAAAAGAGTAACATATTCATTCTTTAAAATAAAATAATATATTTTAATGTACTTTTAATACATTTTAGATGTGGATATTAACCAATAGATCGATTAGGGGTGCCAATATATGGTGATCAGAATCAGCTTAATCTAGCTTTATGGATTTATGCAGTGGTTATAGAGATTTGGCAGCAGTTGATGCACTTAAAAATATATATATATAAAAAATGAAGACTGAAGATATTGATTGAAGATCTATCATAACTCATTATGCTGAAACTGTTGAACTATACTCACTCTCATCTTTGCCTTGCAGGGTTTCAGATCCAGTGGAGTCCTTTCTGACCAAGGCCTGTTTGGCTCTGCCTGGACCCGTCCGGTTCCTTTGTCTGACCATGAATCCTCCAATACCTGAATGAAAGTAGAAACTTTAATGTAATATATATTTTTTTCAATAATGTTTTTAGGGGTTCAAGCACGTAGTGCTGTAACCCTATTGTAATTGTTAGAATGGTCACGAACCTGTGACCTCCATGTAAAAATTGATTGTGCAGACCAAACTATAAGTCGTAGAAACTTGAAACTTGGGATGGTAGTACTCACACCACCTACAACGTCATAACCCCTAAACTGTCAGTCGCAGGCTTCTGAGTCTTAAGTCATTGGAAACCTTGGCTCACACCAGGCAAAATGACCAGATTCAATCACTAGCCTGGCTTTTATTTTGTTAAAATCTACTTTCGCAAGCTAGTTCTAGGGTTTTTGCCCAATGGGAAACAAACCAGTGCAGAAAGATTCTCTGGAGAGAGAATATCAATAATTATCAATAATAGTTCGCAAAGGGGTGCCAAAACGTTCAAAAGGGACAGGACCACTTTTAGTAAAATGCCTATAACTCCTGAACGGAATGAGATATCTCCACCAAACTCAGAACACTTATGTAAGAGCTCTATCTGAGGTCACAGGAAAAAAAAATTGTGGAGATTGGCCACTTGGTGGTACTATAAGTAAAATAAATAATATAAAATATATAAAAATGGCTATAACTGCGCAACCATTTGTCCTATCAACATGAAAATCAATGCGTACGATCTTGGTCCAAAGTGTCACAAGTGTTTGCAAGGACATTTGCGTATTTTAAAAAACAAACATGAAATTTGAGCATGTGTTAGACAAGGTTAACGGAGGCCGATTGGAACAAAACTCGGTGGGCCTGTTTGACTCACAGCCCCAAAGGTCTGAGAGGAAAGTAAAAGAAATTGGCCCCTGGGGGGCAATGTCGCTTTTTAAGGATGTAAACGATTGTACGTTGCACGGTTTTTCGTACATACGCACAATATTCCTATCATATGATACAATTCATTCCGGACAACTTTGCCTTTAGAACCACCGATGTCAATAAAATAGTTTTTTAAATAATTGAGAACCTAACTGTTAACTAGTCCTAGGCTTTTCGCTCAATCTGGAAAAAAACACTGCAGTACAATTCTCTGGATTCTCTAGTCCAATAATTATCAAAAAAAAAAAGTTGAAATTTTGAAAATGTTGAAGCTATAACGGGGTCGTTTAGAAAAGGGGCTTGTCCAAATGTACCCAAAATCCTATAAAGCCTAAATGAAAACTCAAAACGTCGAAACCTGGTAAGCACATGCGACAGGTGATTCTAAACAAGCATGCAAAGTTTTAAGGGGATCGGACCACAGCTGGCTCTATAACAGTCATAAATGTTAACATATCATATTTCAAAACATCTGTGGTAAATTACTTGGATTTGCCAGAAATGCTTTTTTAATTTAGGTGGGTACAGCCTTGCTAAATAATATGTAATGTTTTTTTCCTTATATGCTTAAATGCCTTAAGCGCTTGAACCCTGCTAATCGCTGCTTGCAGCTATTTTATCTTTTTCTTTTTTCTTTTTCAATTCTTTAAAAAAAAAATGTTACAATTATTTTTCAATTAATGCAGCTTTTCAGATTAAAATACAGACTAGCTGTGCAATTTTTTCTGCATTATTCCTGATTTGTAGGTTGTACATGCAAGTGTTTTTTGTATTTTTACATTTTTTTTTCCCATTAATTTCCTATGGCAGGCATTTTTGACAGCAAAGATAACAGCTGTGACTATATATATACTTTTTGTTTGTTTTTTTTATGACCACTTAGGCTTTTCGAATCATGCCCTAATTTCACATACCAAATTCCATAAAAAATAACCAAGTTTTGTTCCATTCCAATGAATATATAATTTCAAAATTTCAAAATTTCAAAATGTAAAAGTTCTTTCCCCAACTTTTGTCAAACTTTGTTATAAAAAAAGTTACAAGCTCCTGTTTTTATGACCATTTTCCATGCATCAGCTGATTTAGATATTAAATATCACTAAACTTTGCATCTATTTGATTCGTATCTACAGGATGTGTGGGTGTTTTGGAATAGACAATTAATAACATCTGATATAGTGGCACAGAAAAGAAATATTTTACTTAAGCATAAATTACTAATTTAAAAAATTAACTTGATTTAATTTACTATTATTATAAATAAACAAAACAAGAGGAGCTCTGTGCCTTCTACTATTCCTTTTTCTAACTGCCATGTAAGAACTACAATTAAGCAAGAACTTTACTTGAAATTAAGTAACATGGAATCCTCTCATGCAAAGGAAAATGTGCTTGAGTACAGTCCAACTGAAGCATCTTGTCTCTGACCTGGGCGGTAGGGCTTCCTCTTCCTCTTCTTGGAGGGATCTGTGTCTTTAGAGTCGTCTTCTGCTATGGGCTCTCTCTCCGGGCTGGAGTCTGACTTCCCCTCACCATCCACCATCATCTCCCCTTCTGCTGCAAAAAACAGACAGACAAACACACACAAAAAAACTTGTCAGGGATCACACACCCATAAGCAAACACAGAC
Source organism: Labeo catla (assembly GCA_012976165.1). Taxonomy (NCBI): domain Eukaryota; kingdom Metazoa; phylum Chordata; class Actinopteri; order Cypriniformes; family Cyprinidae; genus Labeo; species Labeo catla. The sequence continues at coordinate 685,767 of VONZ01000071.1, forward strand.
TATAGAAAGAGGAACCATAAAATGAGACACTTTAATTCTGTATGTCATACACAATAGATTGTCCATTTGTACTAAAAATAACATTTCAAATCACTATAATGAGCCGCCTACCTAGTTTTATGGCATTATAGGTGCACTCACAATGAGAAGGCTGTTTTAAATTGCAGGTAGAGATTGTTTTGCCTTCTACGAGACGATTGGAGGCACAATCACACAGATTGCCATGAGCTCACCAAAAACTTCCCAGCCAAGTTGGACAACAGAGATCAAAGAAACACTGGCTACAAATCATATAACGTGTCCATGGACCTTTTTAAACAACATCAAATGTCAGGAGTTTCCAAACGTTCTTCCAAACGAAAGTGAAACAGCTTAGATTTAAAATATTTACTTTTTAATTTAATATTTCAATAATTTAACAACATATTCACGTGTTCATGGTTCCCTGATGTTCGTCACATGATGCAAGCAAAGAGATAAAACATTTATGTTTTTTTAGTAAGTGTTTTATTTTGTTTATTTATTGTTTGTATATTTATTTATACGGCTGCTGCTTATGACTATTATCATTATTTTTGTATTCAAACTAATCAGAAATTAAGATATGTTACTGTTGTAAATTACAATTGTCCTGTAAAATAATTAAATGAATAAATAAATAAATAAATTACACAGAGATGGTTAGTAACTGATTACATGTAATCTGGATTACATAATCAAAATTTCAAAAATCAAGTACTTGTAATGAGAGTATCTCATAATCAGATTACAGTTACTTTTTTATGAATTAAATGATTACATATTATTCCCAGTAAATTATTCATAATTTATTGATTCTTACTCATTTCTTACCAATTCTAACTGATTCTAACTTTTTTTTTATTTTCCTTTCTAAAAGTCCTACTATGTGTTATACCATTTAGCTTTGAATAAGTTAAATACTAGGTTTAAATCAAGTCAGGTAGAAAAATAATCTAAAAGTAATCTAAAAGTAGTCAGAACACCTAAAATGATAACCTAAATTACATTACTAATTTAAATGCAAATGAGCTCTGCTCGCCCCGCCCCTCTATTCTCTTTTTGGAGTGACGAGCATGTTTACTTTAGCCGTATTTAGAGCGTATTTAGCGCGTTTAGCATTCCTTTCACAAACACCTCAATCGCTCAATCTGAGATATTCTTGTCTAACTTACATTCCTGCTCCGGCATCGAAACAATGAAGGGCGGACTGTTACAGCTGATTTAGGGCGGGTCTGAGGTAAGACGCTCATATCAATTAACTGTTGTGGAAGCGGCCTCTGTTGGTGTGACGCCACACATGGCTCGATTTGAAAAAGGGAATATTATTTTTACAGATTAATTAAACCACTGCATGGATTTTTATCATTATAGGGTAGATTTGTACATACACTGCCAACACACATTAATGTTCAAACATGTAAAAGTGAACTTTGCATCTGATGACCCCTTTAAAAACAGCACTAAGCTTAATGGTGACTTCAGTTTTCATTTCAACTTCACACACGATTTAATTATTAGCATTTTATCAACTCACAAACCCCTATTTGTGAAACACTGGCGTAATTTTAATTATTATCTTAGTTTGGTTTTAAGTTGTTAACCTCCAAAATTGCATCTCTTTTACTTCATTCTTCGTACATGGACATGAAACTACTGCTAAAAAAAGTACAGTTGAGATGTAAGAAGCAATACTTTTGGTGTCGTCGAGGTCTCCGTCTCTGGAGAGTTCGGTCTGTGGGTCTGGAGGCGTCTGCAGCACGGCCACACTGTTCTGGTTTATGATCTTCAGTTTGAGTTTGGGTTTGGAGCGTCTCCGCCGCGAGGCTGCATTGGCGAGACTCTGGAGCTGTGACAGACCAGACTCTGTGAGACAAACGCCGTCCTGGGTATACGTCCTCGTCAGGTCTGTGAAGCAGAAACACAGAAGAACCTCATTAGAAACACGAAAAACCGACTCAAAAGAACAATTCACTCTCAAATTGCAAATTACTATGGCTTGTGAGCCAAGTCTTACTCTACAAAGAATAAAATCTCTCTTTAATAGCAAAGCACAACCTGAATTAAATAGAGAGATTTCAGTAACACTTTACGGCAAGTAAAAAAAAAAAAAAAAAAAAAAACAAAAAAAACCCCACAATTGTTAATTGTTTGTGCATGTTAGCTTAGGAACATTAAATAACATTCACTTTTGATTTTAATAATATATGTAAAATCACAATTTTTATTGTTAGCTCATGTAAACTAGTATAGTTAATGCTAACAAATGGACCCTTTTTAAATTTACATAATCTGACATTTAAAAAAAAAACAAAAAACAAACAGAACAAACCAAAACAAAACCGTAATGTTTTAGTAAAGGGACATCATTACCAGGATCTCTTGCTTTTGTGACTCTCTGTGGCATGAGAACAGACTCGACTAAATCCAAACAAGACTTGGCCGGCGTTCCAGGCACTGTGTAATGACCACACAAATACACAATGTCAACCTAAAAACGATTTATAAATGTAAAACAGACTTGATCGTGCTAAAGCAGTGTTTACCGGGAGAGAGGGGCGTATGGCCTTGGCACAGACTGCAGTCAAAGCTGGTATCTGCAATCTTCTCCACCTCCTCCTCTGAGTGGATTCCCTGACACGAGGCATGCATCCACCTGCAGACACGGAAACAGCATGTTTGTATCACAGATATGAACGATGAGGAGAGGCATAAGAGACTATTCTATGTTTTATCATCTTCTAAATATAGAACTTGCAACTGTAGTTGACAATAAACAAGCATTGTTTTCCATTGACTTGTGTTAACAGAAGGATATGAGTTATATAAAAGGCTCAAAATATCATTGGGGTTGGGCACTTTTCACCTGGGTCAAAACACAATTACCTAGAATAATCTAGTAAGCACCAAGAAGATAGTAGCAACTGGGTCATTCCATGAAATTGGTGCTTTTTCCATTTGGAAAAATGTAAAAATAAAAAATAAGTTTGGTGTATATTTTTTAAATATACATGAAATTGCATTGTGCAAACTCAGGCTTTGTAATTTATTACTTTATGACTATTTTTCAACCTCATGTTTTTGTCTTTTTGTCAACCCTGTTACCGACTTAAGCGTTACTAGATGCTATAGTTTAATTATGCCTCTGAATATGCCACTGAATGATATAGGCATTAGCTCAATAATATACCGAGGGTGACCTTAAAAATGTCTGAATTTTACACAGTCTTTAAAAACAGGGTCAAATCTGATAAATGTCATCCCTGTTACCCACGTCAAAACCTGTTACTCTAAAAAGTAACAGGTTGACAGTAACAGGTTTGACAACTGCAAACAAATTTGTTAATTGCTAGCTAATAGTTCACAAAAACACATATTGTACACTTTGAAAGGATTTTACTAGATATTGATTACATTAAATATAAGAAATAACAGTTTAAATTTACATTTTAAAAATGGTAACAGGATTGACATTGCAAGATGGCTTCCCTCAATCAAGCCTCATAAATCATCAGAAACAAAACATTAGAGGAATGAGTGAAACACGCTTGCATTTTAATTGTTGGAGTCCTGTCTGAGAGATGATGTAACCTGATAGAAAAAAATGCCACTTTAATGTAGATATTTTTTACTAGTTTTACTTTTTTTTTTAAAAAAAAAAAGAGGGTAACAGGGCTGACATGAAATCTGGGGACACCAATAAAATTATTTATATTTTATAGAAAAAATGCATACTTTCGCCAAAAACATTGCTTAACAATGAGACTATAAGTAGAACAATATGCAAATGTGATTTTTATAAAAATTCGGCTTCATTTTGCAAATTAAAAGTTCTGTTGAAAAAGAAAAATCATACTGTTATTTAAATTATTTAAAATAATAAAGAAATATTATTATTTTATAATTATTATTTATTATTATTATTTAAACTATTTACTAATTATTATTTTAAATTATTTAAAAATTGAAATACTTTTTATGTAATATTGATGACAACATACACAGTATTGTTATGTTTTTAAACTGTACATTAAATCTACGCTTGATTATTTTTAGGGACGCAAAAGGCACCGATTTCGTGGAATAACCCAACTGCTTATCAACAAGCTAAAAAACAGAGATCAAGCAATATTTTTTATTAGCAGGAATAACAATTACAAATATTGTCATTCAGATTTTTAAAATATCAAATAAACTAAAATATTCAAAATATTACTAAAATATTTTAATTAGTAATTTATATAGTTTTATATTTAAATAACAACAAACAAACAAATAAATAATCTTTTATAAAATAATAATATTAAAAATAATAATAATACCCTAAAAAATAAATAATAAAAAATAGTTTATTAGTAGTAGTAGTAGTATTTTTTTTAATTTCACTTATACACTATTATGAATTATTAGGAGCACTTCAAAAGTTTGAGTTTGTTTGGGAATTTTAAAAAAAAAAAGGTTTTGAAAAAGTCTCATGCTGACCTAGGCAGCATTTATTTAATAAAAGTAAATGAATGAATAAATAAATAAATAAAAACAGTAATATTGTACAATTTAATTACATTTTAAACATATTTAAACTTATTTTATTTTAACAAATTTAAAATGTAATTTTTTCCTGTGATGCAAAGCTGAATTTTCAGCATCATTACTCCAATCTTCAGTGCCACATGATCCTTTAGAAATCATTGGTGCGTGCACACCAAAGGTGAAGGGAATATTTGCATTGCGTTGCTCGCTCTAGTTTACTACATGTCACTTTTTACACGTCACTTAGACGAATAAAAACAAAAAAAAATGAATTCTGATACAACCATATGTGTCAACAAGCTCTTTGCAGCTTGGTTCGGGGGAATTTTCAAAAGAAATTTAAAGAAACTGAACTTGTGCGGAAGATGCGATTGAAGCATATATCGTACGTTTGTGGCAATCGCGTCACCCAATTTGTGTCATTTGCATCGCCCGGTGCAAATTTGCATCTTTGCATTGACTTTGTGTGTCATCTACTCACGCAAATAATTAAATTAGCTTTTTGTATGAACACATCATAACATGCTGATTTTTTTGAAGAAAAAAAAAAAAAACAGCTATTATTACTGTTGAGAACAGCTGCTGCTTAATATTTATGAAGAAATTGTGATACATCCAAAAAGTTTTTCATGATTTGATAAAAAGAAAGTTCAAAAGAACATCACTGATTTGAAACTGAATTTTTTGGTCTGTTGAATTTTACTGAATTTTACTTTTACTGTCAGTTTGGATTAACTGCATCCTTGGTGAATATAAGTATTCATTTTGTTACACAAAAAAAGCCACAAAGCTACATAAAGTATTTATAGTGTTTATACTCCTTATAAACCATTATTTGAACACCCTATCAAATACACTAATATATATATTGTTTTGCAAGGGCCAGCATCTCTTCCTAAGAATCTAGTAGGTGTCTAGTATGTTTGATGGCAGTGACTTGCAGATTTGAAAGGAATCCAAGCGCCCCAGCAGGTACATGCACAGCCCAGACCTGAGTGCTGGACCGCAGCTCACCTGTCACACTGGCGGCACTGCAGGATGATCTCCTCCTCGTTGTAGTCCTGCTGGCACAGCGGGCATGAGGCCAGGCTGGCGCAAGGGGCACACTGAGTGTAATTATTCTGCCACTCGCACCTCAGACCCGCAGACGTGGCGCCGCACTGCGTACAGGACACACACCTGCGGGACGCCAGAGCAGCCACAATCACATTAATCACACGCCACACGACTCCAGCCATTCCAGCCACCCTAATGACTGCTCACTTCAAGACATGACAAGTAAAATAATTATCATAAATAAAATCCTTTGGAAAAAAAATCCCTTTTGTTAACAAAAGACCCTCTATTGTAACAAGCAATTATTCTTAAATTAACCACGAGAACAAAAAGCAGTTAAAGCACAGTTGAAGTAAAACGATTTTGTAAAATTATTAAAATTATTTTTGAACATTATATTTAAAGCAAAGATTACATTAAAAACGGACAGATTCATTTTTATATTAATAAATCGATTTTATGCGATGTGAAATACCATTTGCATTTCCAGCTCCCATTGGGCACGTTCTGCAGGGGCGGGTCTAAGCAGTAGGTGTGGTAGCTGATGTCACAATCGTCACAGAGCAGCAGACGTCCGGGATCGCTGGCCTGACCGCACGCCTCGCACACGGTGCACTCCAAACACCGCCAGCCTTTACTCAACACCACCTTAGTGATCTGATGACCAACACGTCAATTAACATGAGCCAGAGTGCATATGAAGACAGAAACAGAAACAACAGAAAACAGTAGTTCTTAGTAGAAGCAGCTTTTTTAAAAAACTGTTGCTTTTTAGATATTTTGAAGATGTTTCAAATGTTTTTTTTCCCATATAATTAAAGTCAGTGGGGTCTAAAACAACACCCTACTGATTTTAACTGCAGGGAAAAAGAAAAAAAAAAGACATTTGAGACATTTTTCAAAATATAACAAAAATAACATATTTTGTCTTTCACAGAAAAAAAAATTGTGTTTGAAACAACATGAGGTTAAGAAAATTATGACAGATTGCTCATTTCTGGGTGAACTACTGCTTTAAATAAGCAAATTAGTTCTATCTTGACTGTAAAGTCACATAGACCAGAGTATTATCGTTAACTAAAATGAACAAAAACTATTAAAACATTTTTGGTAGCTGAAATACAGCTAAAATAAAATAAAACATTAAAAACATTATCAGTGTCTAAAAATGTCAACTACTTTAACTGGAAATCAATCAAAACTGAACTAAAACTAATAAATTAATCATTTTAAATAATTAAATTTTAAAATTACATTTTATTTATTTATTTATTCTTTGTGTGTGGAAACCATGATATTTTTCAAGAATCTGATGAATAAGAAGTTTAAAAGAACAGCATTTTTTGTATTATTACAAATTTATTTACTCTAATTTTTGTTAAGTTTAATGCATTCTATATAAAAAAAAAATAAAAAATAAAAATATTACATGAGAAATACTTCCACTGCAAATCATTAAAAAAAAAAAACTGACAACATACAACAAATTCACTTACAAATAAAATAAAAAAAATAAATAAATAAATAAAATTTAAAATTAAATATATATATATATATATATATATATATATATTTATTTTAATGCTTAATATTTTTTTGTGGAAACTAGGATTTTTTTTCCAGGAACCTGATAAATAAAACACTTTAAAAGAACAGCATTTATTTTAACTATAAATCTTTTGTGATCTTACAATTGTTTTTTACTCTCAATTTTGGTACATTTAATGCATTCTATGTGTAAAATAAATAATAAAATAATAATAAAATAATAAAATAATATATATGATGAAAAACATCAGCATCTAAAATATTCAACTACTTCAACTGGAAAAAAACAACTGAAACTAAAACTAATAAATTAAACAAACAGTGAAAACAATAATACATATTTATTATATTATACTATTATTAAAAATATGTTTGTACGCATGTATGTATGCATGCATTTATAAAACAACAAAAACATACAACAAACTTTGTACTAACAAACTAAATTTTTTTTTTTTTTTATGCTTAATTTTTTTTGTGGAAGCCATAATTTTTCAGCAATCTGATGAATAAAAAGTTTAAAAGAACAACATTTATTTGAAATATAAATCTTTTGTAATATTACAAACGTATTCACTCTCACTTTTGTTAAACTTAATGCATGGCTGCTAAATAAAAAGTACTAATTTTAAAACCTACAATTTTATTATTTAAGGTTTAAAACAAACACAGTGCTTGAATAATAATCAATACAGTGCTGCATTACAAGCAAATTTTATTTAACTATATTTTCTCCTTGTGTAATTTTCATTCTATTTTGGTTTGTGGCTTCTGTCTTTGTTTCTTTTTTAATTTTGGGGGGATTTGGGAGGATTCTTTTTGTTTTGTTTTGGTCAGTCGTAATTAATGGTACCATCAACACCTCTAACCGTATTAGAAAAAAGGAACGATATAATGGCCCCATCCTGTAATGTGTTCTCCTGTGGTTTGGAGGTGAAATGTGCTCACCTTTATATTCACACAGAAGGGGTGGTAACACTGTCCACACTGAGCACAGGCCAGAAGTCGACCCTCCACACCCTGTCCAAAACTCCCACAAACCACACACATATCCTAAAGAAAACAAAACGCACACCAGTGTAAGAGAGCAGCAGACTCCACATACACAACTGCAGCAGCACAAGCGGTCAGAAACACTTACCTGTTTCATAGTGAACGTGTCCGTACTAGAGAAAATCACTACTGTATTGTGCATGGCGTTTTCTTCCTCTTCCTTGAATGTGCAAATGGGTTCCATGATGTTTATCTGCAGCGACACCAACAAACCATACAAATAAACCATACAAATCCGCATGTCAGAACAAACCATGTAGTAGCAGTCAGACAGTGTGACGTACTCCTGGTATTGGGATTGGAGGGACTCCATTCTTCATTCTGGCACGGCCACGTCCTCCCCGGCCCGTGACACCCGAACCCCTGGGGCGTCTCCTGCTGGGGAAGCCAGATCCCCGGCCCTGCTGACACGACAGAGATACCATCAGGGTCGTCCTCGCTGACAGACAGCGATTACCATCGAAAAGAAGGGGCTAAAGGAGTTTGTTTGCATTAGCGTCTACTTTGGCCTCTGGGAGCTTCCTGCAACCAGCAGTAGCTTTAAAATTGTGATAAATGGCAAAAATGTTCAACAGTAACATAATGTTATACACCAACTTTGCATTTACAACCTCACATTTCTGATCACATACAGTATTGAAATCCTACATATTTCTATGAATTTCCATGGCTTTTCCAATAGTTTGTAATCACTGGATAAGGATTTTTTTTTTTTGAACAGTACCATTCGAAATGTTGGGGTCAGTAAGATTTGTATGAATGAAATTAATACTTTTATTAAGCAGAAAAGCATTCAATTGATTGAAAGTGACAGAAAGGTAACAAACAAAAACTATTTTAAATTAGTACTTCTCTTTTAAGCTTTCAATTTATCAAGAAATTCCGAAGAAATATTAAGCATATTAGAATGATTTCTGAAGGATCATGTGACACTCAAGACTGATGCTGAAAATTCAGCTTTGTTCACAGAAATAAAATAAAGTTTTAAAAAATATTTTCAAATAGAAAACAGTTCTCTTAAATTGCAATAATATGGAACAATATTATTGTTTTCACTGTTATATCAGATTTCTTTCAAAAACTAGTAAAAACTATTTAAATATTTTTAGTAACTGAAAATAAAATAAAATTAAATTAAATTAAATTAAATTAAATATTAGATGAAAAATGTCATCAACATCTAAAAACAACAAACATATAACAGACTTCTTTCAAAAACATGTAAAAACGATTAGAATATCTTTGGTAAATAAAATAAAATAAAACAAAAAAATATATATATATATATATATAAAATTATATATATTATATTAAATAAATATTAGATGAAAAAAATCTAAAAAACCTGTATATATATATATATAAAACTGAAACGGAATAAAAACTAATGAATTAAACCTGAACAGTTTAAAAAACAATTAAATTCGAATTCAAATAAAAACTGAAAATATAAAAATATATTTCATAAAAAAAAACACATATTTTCTAAAAAGAAAAGTATATTTTTTCTGCCTTTTTTAAAATTTTATATTTATTAATTTATTTATTTTTGCGGAAACCATGATATTTTTTCAGGAATCTGATGAATAAAAAGTTTAAAAACACAGCATTTATTTGAAATATAAATCCTTTGTAATACTACAAATTTATTTACTATCAATTTTGTTAAATTGAATGCATTCTTGCCAAATGAAAAGTATTAATTTTAAAAACTAAACTATTTAAGGTTTAAAACACAGTGCTTGCATAATAATAATCAACACAGTGCTGTACTGCAAGTATTTTTATTTTAATATACTTATTATATTTAATATATTTCACAATATTTCGGTTTTCACTGTATTTCTGGCCAAATAAATGCAGCCTTGGTGAGTATATAATGGATTTCTTTCATAAACATAAACTTACTGACCCCAATATTTTGCTCTTAAATATTTTAAAGCTTAGTGTAACTACAAAAATGTACAGTAACTATCAAAAAATAAAAATATATAAAATGCAAACACATTTTTCTAGTAATCTGCATAACGTTGGAAGTCTGAAAAGTCTATTTTTTATGACATTTCCAGTTTTTCCATTGAACACGTAAACTGGACGTGGATTTCAACCAAGCAAAAAAAGTAATTTGTTAAATGACTTCACGAGGCTGACATACATATCAGATGTGTGATTAAAGATTAAAAAAAAGGAAAATGATTTGATGCTCGAAACAGTGAAGCCTTCAACTACTTTTGCTGTCATGTGAAGTTAGTCAAACAAATGAGCAGACCAATCTCATCTTACTTCTGCAGACCACTTGAAAGAAACGTCTTCAAACACTCTCGAGGACTCGGGCCTCTGCGTCGACAGGACCGAAGGAGGAAACGACTGACCAAAGTTTTCTTTTCTCCTTGTGTATATATTTAACGAACGGCCTAGCGGCTCAACTTTAATGCACTGTGATCAAATAACCAACCCAAACCAAACACGGCTCTCCCTCAATTTAACTAGCTGTCACAGCGGAGCAACATTCCCCATAATGACACCAATTTCGCGCAGACTGTGACACTCGGTGTGAGATGGCATCTGAGGGAGCTGCCAACACGGCTATCAGGCTGTTGAGAGGCCTCGGCCGTGTTATTCTAGCGATTTCGCTTCTATTACGCTGTCAGCGCGTTTCCTTTCCTCAGGGGCTGCCATTCTGACTGTCACAATGAAAACCCTTTCCAAGAATTACACTGCCTCCCTCCCTCCCCGTCTACTGTTCCTCACGCCGGACCATCATTTCAGCCGCTCTTTCAACTTCTGCCTCTGCCACTCAGGCTTGATGTTTTTTAAATTGGTCCTTTCATCGCCTGTTTCATTCTACCTGACTTTAACACAGTGATGGTATTAGATAGTAATTGCTTCAAACAATATAAAGGTCTGATTTCACTCTGAAATGTTACTATTCTACCATTTTTGTATCTAGATTATAAATTGTAAAATCACATTCTGATTTTTAAATCATTTTTTAGATATTTATTGTGTTTTTATATACATTAAAAAAATTATATATAATAATATATTAATTTTATATTATACACATACACTCACACAGTTTATATATTTTCTTATACAGATTTTTACCATTTTGAAACATTTATTGTTTATGAATAAATTAAACATTGATTTAAAAAAAATATATATATATATATACACACACACATATGTGTGTGAGTGTGTGTCATTTCAGTGTATATACATTGTTAAATCATTTTATATAATTTAAATATAATTTTTACTTATTATAAACATGGGAGGATTATAAACATGACTAATAAAATGCACACAAGAATAAATTCTTAAATCTGTATATACATTATACATATAGAACCATACACAGATTTTAGCAATTTTTTGACATTTATATAAATATAAATATTTATTTTAATTTACTTTAATTATATATATATATACTTAAAATATATATATAGAAATATTTATTTTATTTATTTAAGAAATATTCTTAAGATTTTTATCAATATATTATCACACTATTATTAATGTGTAAAATAATACATTAATTTTATTTATATACATTTAAAATATATCTATACATCTTTATTTATTAAATATATATTTTTATTATATTATATTAATTATTATATTTAAATGTAAATAGTATATATTATTTATTATTTGATTATTTATACAATTACAATTATTTGCTTCAACTTTATATAATTACTCCTAATTATTTAAATTGTAACAAATATAATTAAATCATAAAATACATTTATTTTATTATTTAGTATATCATTCATATCATTATTTGCATAAGTAATATTGATAATTTATAGTTATTTATTTACAATTTATATAATTACATTTTTTTTTTTTTATAAAATATAATTATAATATTTAAAAAATAAATAATATTTATTTTATATAATTAAATATTTTTACATATTAAATTATTTTTTTAGATGCATAGATTGGCATAAAAAAATCCATACAAGAACTCCTATTCACAAAATGAAAAAGAACAAAAATATGAAAAAAAAGCTATTTCTAGAGTAATTAATGTTAATAATTACAGTTACAAAATTTCAAAAAATTAATTAGTACATACTTGAAATGAATCTTGTTTTAAATAATAAGTACAAACCTACAGATGAATCATGATTTGTGCGTGAAAATGACCAAACACAAATTTTTAATTTTGTCTGCAGCTAAATAACTGAAAACATATTGTGAATATTGAATATAACACTCACTCATATAGAAGCGTATAATTACCGCCATATTAATATACACTTAGTCATTTCCTGCTTCCTCTCCATCATCATCTTAATGTAGATGCTGTCTTTTTAGTGACCCTTGACATGTTGCAAGTACTATCCAACATGCTTGTTGTCAAGACACGATAATGCGACGGGACCTGGACTGGCCCCGTGCCCAGATGATTATCCGGGCGGCTCCAGCGGCTCAGGAACAGATGGACCTGAAGCCCAGCGAGAGCCAACATGGCCACTGCGCGGCCCCTGACCCCTCAACACGCAGCACATCTGCTCCTACCCCATGGGCTACGGCTCGCAACGTCAACACGTTCATAACTCATTTTCATTCATTAGCCCAAGTCAAGCCGGGTCATGGAAAGAAAAGCACTGTGCATGCTGGGAAAAAAAAAACAGTTAGGATGTAATATGAAGGCACAGAGCATGTTAGTGACGATCGTGACGTGCTGCGGTTGTTTCTGACATAAAAAAATGCAGCGCAGGATTTGTTCAGTCCAAATCCAAATCAAAGCTGTCCAACATGAGCATTGTTATGACTTCATTTTCAATGTGTTTGCCCTGCGGCGACTGGTGTGCTTTACATTTCATACAGCTGGTATTTTCTAGCCTTCCTTCCCTCCACTTCCTCGAATGCGATATCAATTCATATCTTAGAGAACACAACTTTCAAAGCATTTTTAACAAATTTTTCTGTGTGTAATTCTTTGGAAACCACAGCTGTTGAGACTGACAATATCTGGGGAAAGAGTTAAAGAGTTCTAGCTTTCTAAAATTCTTACACCATGTCTACACTGGACATATTCAGAATTACATCAGACCATATCAACTTGATTTCAAAATATTTATTTTATATATATATTTTATTTTAATGCATTTAAAATGTCAAATTTATTTTAATATATACTATTAAAATAATTTTATTTATATAGAATGAAAATGCATATTTTAATATTAAATATACATGTAAATATAAATAAATAATATAAATACTGATCATTTATACAATCTTTTTTATATAAATGACAATGAAATTAAATTATTTTTAATTATTTAGATTACAAAACAATTATTAAAACACATTAAAGAATAATACAAGTTTATCTACATGCATTTAAAATATCTTTATATTTATTATAATATTTATTTAATAGATTTATAGAATTATTTGCAAGAATAATATCATTTTATTTATGTGCATTTAAAAATATATTTTATATTTATTTATATAATGACTTTTATATAAATATTGATAATTTATACAATTATTTATTTATAACTGACTTATTTAAATTAATAGTTTTAAATTATTTAAATAAAAAAATATTAAAATATATAAAATATATTTATTTTAATATTTATTCAATATATTTATATAATTTGCATACATTAAGTTATAATTTAAAAATATATATTATATTTATTTGAATATTTATTTAATATATTCTTAATACATATTATTAATATATTATCACACTATTATTAAAAGAATATGTTAATTTAATTTATTTATCTTTATTTATTACATATATTTTTTTTTAAATGTAAACTGTATTATACTGTATAGTATATGGAAATTTCCCCTTTTTGGGACGAATAAAGGTTTATCTTATCTTATTTTATCTTATATAAAAGAAATATAATTATATATAATTGCATAAATATTGATAATTTTTGATAGTTTTTTATTTTTATTTTTTATGATTAAATTAAAATATTTATTTTTTATTACAAAAATATCATTGACATTTCTAAAAGAAAAAAAATAATTAAATCCAAAAAATCTATATATTTATTCTATTATTTAATATATTATTTACATAAATATTTGTAAAATGTTATTTGTTTCTAATTTACAGAATTAAATTAATATTTTCAATAATTATAGAAATATCACTAAAATGTATTAAAAAGAATAAATTAATTCAATCCAATAAACAAAACAAAACAAAACAAAACAAAAAAATCATCTATTTCTTGTGTCGACAGCTTCATTGACTATAATGAGAAGAGTTCAGTTGAGTTTAGTTTAGTGATGTTAGTCATGTCACGATGTACCCTGCCGTCCGGTGTAGACACGGTGTTAGCTGAACACCCACTGTGTAATATTTGGCTGTATTTACCACACGGATTATCCAGGCGGCCGTGCTGTGGGGCTGCCTGCTCTTTGGCCCGTCCCAGCCCTCAGTCGGGTCAAGGGACCATGAAGGGGAGCTCGGTCTGCGAGAGGTGCTCCATGCTCCCTGAAGATGGGGTGGGTTAGAGAGAGAGAGGAGGAGATGTGGGCGAGAACATGCAACAACTTAAACAGTACAGCCAGCAAAGAAACATACAGATACATGCATGTACAACACAGACATGGTTAACAGAGAATATGACACATTAGAGCTGTGAATGAACTCAAAAAATGACATCTCAGACAAAGCATTTCCTGAAAAAACACATCTGATTATACAGCTCTTCAACATGCAAACAAAAAATGTTCCTTTTAATGTAATCTGTATATATAACTGTTTCTAGGGCAGAAAGAGATGCTTGCTGTCAGTCTAAATAAAGTGAAAGACCGCATGCGCAAACGATGGAAAGAACTGGCAAAACAGCATCATCTGCTCTATGATGAGAAGTGTTTTAAAATGTCATCAGTGCCTTAAGAGACGCTGTTTTTATAGGTCAATTATGCAGTAGATGCAACAAACGGAACTTTTAAAACAAATAATGACTGTGTCCAAACAGGTTTAAAGGCCTCAGAATTTTGGGGTCAGTAAGATTTTTTGTTTATGTTTTGGAAAAAAAACACTTACGATCACCAGGGCTGCAAAAATACAATAACAACAGTCATTTATAACTTTTCTATTTTAATATATTTTAAAATGTTATTTATCCTTTACAAATTATTGTAATACGCTGATTTGCTGCTCAAAAACATTGCTTATTATGCCTAATACTTTCGTTAAAAAATTAATTTCAGGATTCAAAGATGAACAGGAAGTTCAAAACAACAGCATTTATTTGGAATATAACTGTCACTTTTCCCCAATAATTTAATAAATAATGTATTACTAATAATGAATAATGAAATCATTAATAATTGTATTTCTTTAAAAAAATCTTACTGACCTTAAATGTTTAAAAGGTAGTGTTACTCTAATTTGTTACTCTCCATATTTGTTTTATTGCATGTAAATATTTAGTTGTATTTATTACAGATTTTACTTGTATTTATTTTTGAAAAAAAGTCACAAAGTCACAAGAAATAAGGTCACAACTATGACTATAATCGCAATTACAGGACAAAAAAATATGAAGAGCTTCATTCCAAAACGCTATAAATCCATTTTGATTAATTTGAGTAAAAATGTGTTTTCTTTACCAAGAAAGTGGCAAGATGAAAACCACTATTTTCTGTTTTAAACTTTCACATAGCATTTTTAGGTTATACTAGCATTAATAATTCAAATCTAGATTTTGATTTTTCAAAGATTTATTATAAAAACTGATTATTTTTTCCCAAAATGCAATAAATCCATTAGGGGTCTATGGTTACTTTTCTTTTTAGAGAAAGTGATGGAAAGAGAGGGCATAAGTGCAATCAAATTCATAAACTCTTGTTGAGATTAATGTTTTAAATATACAATTTTAAACATAGAAATATTAAATGATTTTAATAACTAAAAAGAAGATAAAAATGAAATACTGCCAGTAGGTGGCGGTAAGTCACTGATTTAATTTCTGAATCATATCATTTGATTCGTTCGAACGGCTGATTAATTCAGGAATAAAGCAAGAGACTCTTTTTATGAATGGGTAATTGATTCATTGACTTACTAGAAAATGCACGTTCATTCCTAAACAAAACATCGCTGTGTTTGAATGGAGATGCACAGGGGCTCAGCTGTGACTTTGTTTCAAACTAGTTTTAAAGATGAAATAGAGCAAAATCAGGCAATAGTGTTATAGTTAGACAATGTAAGTCACTTAATATTAACTTCTTGTTTATTTAACTGTTGTATTAAATCAATATCTCATTTACAAACTCCCTTAAAAATCATTCATCTTAGTTCATCGCGATCTCACAAAATTATAATCAACGAAACACACTATACTGCACAATGAATCTCTTATTTACACTCTCTCTACACTTTATGAAAGGATTCGTCAAATATGTCTGTGATACATTACTCAACGTTGAAAACTATGGATGCGGGGTGTATTTAAAGCACCGCCTTTACTGTTTACAATGTGTGAAATGCTGCGCTGTGATTGGCTGAGCGGATGTATCGTGTTTTGCAGAAAAGGGAGACTGGCGTTTGTCGCGGTTTGGAAAAAAAGAGAGAAAACATGACAGAATAACACGGTGCATATCGCACTTTGCGTAAAATTAAAAACTGCCTTTTCAATACCAGATACAGTACTGATTTTGGCAGGAACTCAATTTTGTAAAAAATGGCGTTTATCGCGTTTTGAAAAGAGCTCTTCATATATTTGTGAAATTCAATGTCATTTTGGTATACAGTTGCAATTATGAGAATTGACATTTCAATTATGAGGAATAAAGTCACATTTGCAAGAAAAAAGTATGGTCACAATTACAGGAAAAACGGTTGCAGTTGTAAGATACAATGTCATATTGAGATAAAGTCACAATTAACGTTGCAATTATGAGGAAAGAAATTCACATTTACAAGAAATAAAGTCACAATTGTGAGATAAATTATTGCAATTACAGTAAAAAGTTGTATATGAGAAGTTTTATGTCATTTTGGGATATGAAGTTGCAATTTCGGGAAATAACGGCAATATATAATTGTGAGATATATGATCGCAATTACAGGATTTTTTTTTTTTTTTAAATTCTATACCATTTTGGGATATAAAGTTGCAATTATGAGAAATAATGTTGCAGTTGTGTGATATTAAGTTGCAGCTACAAGAAATAAAGTTGCAATTGTGAACTATATTATTGCAATTACAGGAAAAAATTATATTTGTGAAATTCTATGCCATTTTGGGATATAAAGTTGCAATTACAAGAAATAGCGTTGCAGTTGTGTGATATTAAGTTGCAACTACAAGAAATAAAGTCATAATTGTGAGATAAGATCACAATTACAAGAAAAAATTATATTTGTGAAATTCTAAGTCATTTTGGGATATAAGTTGCAATTACTACATTATTTCTTGCAATTTCAATTACAAAAAATAACGTTGCAGTTGTGTGATAGAAAGTTGCAACTACAAGAAATAAAATCATATTTGTGCGATATATGATTGCAATTACAAGAAAAAAAATATATTTGTGAAATTCTGTATCATTTTGGGATATAAATTTGCAGTTATGAGAAATAACATTGCAGTTGTGCGATATAAAGTTGCAACTACAAGAAATAAAATCATAATTGTGAAATATATGATCTCAATTACAGGAAAAAAATTACATTTGTGAATTTCTATGTCATTTTGTGATATAAAGTTGCAGTTATGAGAAATAACGTTGCAGTTGTGTGATAAAGTTATAACTACAAGAAATGAATTCATAATTGTTGGACATATGATTGCAATTACAAGAAAAAAAAAAAGTATATTTGTGAAATTCTATGTCATTTTAGGACACAAAGTTGCAATTACTAGAAATAACATTGCAGTTGTGTGATATAAAGTTGCAGTTTATTTCATATATTTATTAATTACACCATACAGGAGTCTTTTTGGTTTTGGTATCGGCTTTTTCCACTTGATTTTTGCATCTGCGATTTGTTTCACTTTTCTCTACTTCACTGGAGTTGAGAGGTCGATCACAAGTTTAGGGACCAATTCTCACTATTAACTAACTATTAACTATGACTTTTGCCTGAATAAACTCTTATTTTGCTGCTTATTAATAGTTAGTAAGGTAGTTGTTAAGTTCAGGTATAGGATAGGATTAAGAGATTTAACATATGGTCATGCAGAATAAAGCATTAAATGTGCTTTATTAATACTAATAAACAGTAAATAAAAAGTAATACGCATGCTAATAAGCAACTAGTTAATGGTGAGAATTGGTCCCTAAACTAAAGTGTTACCAAGATGCCTGGCATCAGAATGCTTGTGCAACTCTTGTTGCCATGACAACAGAGCCACTCGCTGTCTTGTTTACAAACGCGTGTGATTATGTCAGCACGACATCACATGACTCCAGCACACAAAGAGTGCAAAAGAGCAGGCCTCTTACAGCCGCCTAATTCCTCTAATTAATCCGTTTGTGGCTATAAAGTTAATTAATACTTAGCGATCATCCGGAAATCACGATGATGGCTGTGAATTAAGACTTGCTCAATTAAAACGTAAAGCTGCTTGAAGTGAAATTAACATGTCGGTTTTTAACCACATATGCAAATGCATGTATACGCTTGCTGAGGGGAATGTAGCTGCAGTGTTTTCTGTCTCCTAAGATGCCATCTGATTTGGATGTCCTTCGCTGCCTGTTATTTCCCACATTTTTTGTGCATGTGATTATATAAAATAACATCTGATGGAAGAGCTAAAAGAAGTATATTAATTCATAGATGTTCATTTCTTTTCTTTTTTTTTTTTTTACCTTATGATTACTTTTCTACCAAGAAAGACACTGTATTTACATCTAAAGCTCACTTGAATTTTAGTTCTAGATCATTAGACATGACGTTATTTTTTTCCTTTCTAAATCAAACTCTTAAACAGCAAGGCAGAGGCCTCTGGTTTCAGACACAGCCTTTATCAATTAGAGAGTTTTTGGCTAACAGGAAAACACAATCAGAAATAGGATGTGATGCATGAATGATGATTTGATGGTTGAGTATGATATGTTTGTGAGATGTCTAATGCTGAGATAATCCCCTCTGAATTGATATCTGAAGCCTGTGTCATCTCATAAAATGTCCAATTTATCAAATGTTTAGTCTATAATAAAGCTTCTAACCCACGGAAGGTTGTTCCAGCACAAAATCAACCTTTTACATTCACAAGTCTCAAATATTTCCAGTAGAGAGTATATCTAAGACTTAAACACGCTCTGTTTAGACTGAAAGATATGGAAACATTTTTCTGTCTCGGAGTAAAATTTAAAAAAAGCTAATTGGATTTGTGAGGTATAATGTAGCAACTACGGTGAAACAGTCATAATTACAAGAAATAAATTTGCAAAAGTCACAACTACAGGAATTAATGTTGCAGTTGTGGGATATAATGTCACACTGTCAGATATTAAGTCACATTTACAAGAAATAAAGCTGCAATTGTGTGATATACAGTCACAATTACACACAAAAAAATTTGCGATTGTGAGATACAATTTTTTTATATTGAGATAAAATTGCAACTATGATTAATGTTGCAATTAACGTCCCAATTAGGTTGTAGTTGTAAGTTTGTAAGTTGTAATTGTGTGATATGCAATGTCATTTTGAGATATAAAGTTGCAATTACAAGAAATAATTCAATTACAAGAAATATAATTATTTCATATAAATATAATTTCCAGGGAATAACGTTGCAATTGTGGAATATAGGGTCACAATTACAGGAAAAAATTATGGATTTGTGAGATCCAATGGTATATTGAGATGAAGTCACAATTATGAGATTTTTTTTAAAGAAATACAGTTGTAATTATGAGATATATGGTCACAATTACAGGAAAAAAATATGCATTTGTGAGATGCAATGTTACTTTGAGATAAAGTCGCAGTTACAAGAAATAAAATTGCAATTACAAAAAAACATTACATTTACAAGAAATAAAGTTGTAATTGTTTGATATATGGTCACAATTACAGGAAAAAAAAAATTGCAGTTCTGAGATACAATTTCATATTGAGAAAATAGGTCGCTACTATGATTAATGTTGCAGTTAACGTCACAATTAGGTAAAAGTTTCTGTAATTGTGAAATATATGGTCACGATTACAGGAAAAAAATTGCTTTTGTGATATGCAATGTCATATTGAGGCATATTGAGTCACAATTATGACTAACGTTGCAATTATTACAGTTGTAATTATGAGATATATGGTCACAATTACAGGAAAAAAAAATATGTATTTGTGAGATGCAGTGTCACTTTGTGATATAAAGTTGCAAATGACGTAATTATAAGAACGTCACATTTACAAGAATTAGCAATTGTGGGATATATGGTCACAATTACAGGAAAAATATTAGCATTTGTAAGATACAATATCATATCAAGATAAAGTTGGAATTATAAGAATTAACGTTGCAATTATGAGAAAAAAAGTCACATTTACAAGAAATAAAGTTGCAATTGTAAGTTATAAAAAAAAAAAAAGTATATTTGTGAAATTCTGTTTCATTTTGGGATATAAAGTTGCAATTACAAGAAGTAACATTGCAATGATGAGAAATAAAGTCACATTTACAAGAAAGACCTGCAATTGTGACATATATAGTCACAATTACGGGGGAAAAAAAAAAAAAAAAAAAAAAAATCACATTTGTGAGATACTATGTCATGTTGAGAAATAAAGTCGCAATTATGATAAATAAAGTTGCAGTTGTGTGATCTAAAGTTGCAACCACAAGAAGTCAAGTTATAACTGTGAGACATCTGATCATGTTACAGGACAAAAAAAAGCTTTTTGTAAGATACAATGTCAAATTGAGATTTACAGTTGCAACTACGATAAATAAAGTTGCAACTTTGAGATACAGAGTCAAATTCTGAGATATTAATTACGTTTATGAGATATACAGTCAAAGTTGTGACTGGTTTTATTTGCTGTTGATATCACAAATAACGGAACAGAACTAACACGGATATGCCAAAAATTGCCAAAAATACAACTGTCTATTTGAACAAAGCCTTATGCCTATTAATGAACCTGAATCTGCAGATGACGGATTAAATAAACCACCACACAATTAAAAATAAAGTATATGACTGACCTGCTTGACTCTGGGTCTTCCAGGTGAAAACTTCCTCTTAGAGATGGCTGGCTTGCCCATCCCAATTTTTGGAGTGAATGGTATGAAGGTGGATGAAGGCACATTGCTGATGGCTTGTCCTGAGACAGCCTGGGCCTGGTACTGGAGCTGGGACGCCCCATGCACAACCAAGGGCAAACTCTCAGGCTGCCTGCATGGAGGCTGCTGTAACGACGTCCTCTCCTCCACCAGTGAACTCAGCTTGGCCAAACATCGCTCATCACTATCCATAGTGATGTCCATTTCCTGTACGCTGCTCTCAGGAGTAATGTCGCGCTGCTGCACCATAACATCTGTTATATCCTGGCTCTGAACTCCTGGTGTAGTCTTAGCAGTACTAACCTCAGGCTCTACAGTAACTCCATGAGACACTGTGGAAGGTTCATCCGTGAAGGAAACCTCCATGGGTTCTTCCTCATGGGAGGTACAGGCTGGAGTTGGCTCTTTGGTGGGTAATAGGTTGGTTTTCTGCTCCTCCAGGCAGGGCTTGCTGTCATCCTCATTTTGGGAGATGTTTTCCATGAGTGTAGCTGAAGTCTCTGGAGGCTCCTCTGTTTCAAAAGATGACACAAGCTGCTGGACTGTGGACGTCTCTGGAGCTGAATCTAGCTGCTGCTCATGTGGCTCTGAAACTTCAGGACCTTTTGTCTCCTGAGGAGATGTAACTGCAAGAAGCAGAAGAACATTCAAAATGACTTTCCAAGAACTTACAAAAATACACAGGGATTTTCCACTGTGGGTCAGAGAGTAAAATCTGATAATAATGTTATTATTTCAAAAATATTGAACATATGTGACCCTGGACCACAAAAACAGTCTTAAGTAGCACGGGTATATTTGTAGCAATAGCCAGCAATACAATGTATGGGTCAAAACGATTTTTCTTTTATGCCAAAAATCATTAGAATACTAAGTAAAGAGATCATGTTCCATGAAGATATTTTGTAAATTTCCTACCATAAATATATCAAAACTTAATTTTTGATTAGTGATATGCATTGCTAAGAGCTTCATGTGGACAACTTTAAAGGTGATTTTCTCAATATTTAGAGTTTTTTGCACACTCAGATTCCAGATTTTCAAATAGTTGTATCTTGGCCAAATATTATCCTATCCTAACAAACCATACATCAATAGAAAGCTTATTTATTATGTATAAATCTCAATTTAAAACAAATCCAGGGTCACATATTATGATTTCATGAAGAAGTAAATTGTTCTAGTCACTTGGGCTTATTTTACTATTGCTTAAATAGGACTGCAGAAATACTTCTGGGAAGCTATTATATAAACTATTTGAAGCTACATCCCAAACTATTTTCATTAGAATTCTAATTCTAACAGAAATTATTATGAATGTAGCTTTAACAAGCTCAAACCGACTGAGAGAGTTAATTGTTTGTACCCTTTAAAAATAATTTTACACACTACACATCCTAAAATGGACTTTTATAAGTAACCAGGTATTTAGAAATAGTAAAAAAAAAAGAAATGTTGACCTTATACATTCATTTTAATTGTAACCAAAAATCATGATGATGAAAAACTTGTCTGATCAGATTCAACAAAATGTATTTTGTTGGCATGTGAAAGCACATTGGACTATTTAGCATTACATAAAATTATATGTATTTAAATACACAAAATAACATAATTAATTCACCTTAATGTACTATTAATTAAATTACATTTATTAACTGAATTAAATTACATGTATTAATTTAGGAACTTTTAGCCAAAGTGAATGCCAAAAGAAGCAATTTATCATACAGGAGCCATTCAAGCAGGATAGTTCACAGCTAGAGAAGTCAAACAGTAAACTTTTTTTCAATTAAAATTTTATTTTACTTTTTTTAAATTAATTTATTTATTGTTACAGACTAGTTGAATCAAAGGAAAAAAATGGTTTCTTCGAAATCTATCTACATCTATATCTATTTATCTATATCTATATCTATATCTATCTATCTATCTATCTATCTATATATATATATATATATATATCTATCTATCTATCTATCTATATATATATATATATATATATCTATCTATCTATCTATCTATCTATATCTATCTATCTATATCTATCTATCTATCTATCTATCTATCTATATATATATATATATATATATTTATATATAAAGCCACTTTAACTTTTGTTGTTTTGGAAACATCTTTGAAATTAAATACCCTAAATTTATTCAGATTCATTTTCTGCAGTATTTGGTATGATTTCCAAAGTGTTTTGTAAAAATGTATAAAACTGCAAAGCATTTGTATTTATATTTCCAACATAACATACAAAAAAATTTGGTCCAGTGACTTCCATTTTATGAAGAATCATGTGTAGAATCATCATATGAAGACCATCAAGAAACTACCATTTTGGGACTTTTATGTTGAAATCCATTCAAAGTTAGGACTTTGCATCATATACTAATTTGCCAATGACCCATGGAAGCATCAAGCAGGTTTGTAACTCTCTTTCAAATTTCAAATTTGAAGTTACCACATTTGGATATCATGTGGTATAACCTCAAAAAAAAAAAAAAAGAATATTACAGTTACTTTTACAAGTACTTATTTTTATTATAAATTTCATAGTGACCTTTTGTGGGAAGCTAGTTTGTTTTGTTTAGGTGGCCAATTCTTTACTTTTGACTGAATTTGAAAATATCATGTGGTGCGACCACTGCAGAGTGTTTTCCATTATATGTCCCAGATTGGCAGTTTTTGTGTTTTTATATTCAATTGTTGTTGAAATATGTATTAAATTGTGGTTCAATTCTGTGGCTGAAATATGAATCACTGCTACAGTATGCTTAAATGAATGGTATTTTTAAAACATTTGAATCAGTTTTATGCAATTTACAGGAAAAACGCTACATGTAAGAAGGCCACTCTGAAATTATAAAACAAAAATATTAGATCATTATTTACAAAAACTCAAAATAAATGCAAATCCTTTGTTTCTAAACA
This sequence comes from Labeo catla, assembly GCA_012976165.1. Taxonomy (NCBI): domain Eukaryota; kingdom Metazoa; phylum Chordata; class Actinopteri; order Cypriniformes; family Cyprinidae; genus Labeo; species Labeo catla. The sequence goes on from VONZ01000071.1 coordinate 710,168, forward strand.
CTTTACTGAGAACATCTCACAAATTTTACAAATGTTAAATGCCAATCAAGTCCATCATATGAAGAAAAATCCTGAAATGTTTTCCTCAAAAACCATAATTTCTTTACGACTGAAGACAGAAAGACATGAACATCTTGGATGACAAGGGGGTGAGTAAATTATATGTGAACTGTTGTTCTGGAAGTGGACTTCTCCTTTAAGGAAATGAATTAATATAAATCATGGTCGCACCACATGACATTGTTTAAAGCTATGGCCAATTCATTGAGATGAAAAAAACACTAAAATACTTCATTTCAAATTTTAACATGAATTTATGTGTACACAACATTCTTAATGTTTGAACAAGTACAACAGATATTACTTTTTTGGATTTTAAAATTGGCCTGTTGAAAGTCCTTATAAGTCAATGATATATATATGTATATATATATATATATATATATACACACACGCACGCACGCACGCACGCACGCACACATCCATTTGAATTCTCTTGGGAAAATCCTCATGTCCTGATTATGTCAAATTATAGAAATAAAATGGGTTGTGAATGCCGTTTCATGCTGACTTCATTTGTTTAAGATTTATGGATATGGACTAGTTAATTGCTTGTGGAACATGAGTGTCTTCAGTTGTAGTTGTCAACAGTTCATCAAACTGTCAGAGGAAAAACTACATTTTTCAACAAATTCATTCTCAACCACTTGTTTTGAACATTCCTTAACATATCCAACGAATGTGGTTATGGTTAAGATAACAGCATCTTCAATAACATTAAATGTGTATGTATCAATGAAGGCAAACAGGGTAGACGAAGTACCTGAAGTCCGCTCATTTTCCGTGCTGTGGTCTGAGGTCTCACTGCACTCTGGCTTGGCTAAATCACCACTAGCGTCTGCACCAATTTCTAGAGGAGGGGGGGAAAAAAGTCAATAGACAGTCCCGACTTGTGTTATGTAATACAAACTGCTCCAAGCGCTAGTGGAAATAATTACAGGACTGGAAAAACAACTCAACAGGGCAGAAAAGTACAAGTGTGAACGCAGGCACATACGGCATGTGTGTTGTTCAGAAAACACTGTGCTCAAGAGAATACAACGGCTTTGAGCAGCACTAAAAGTAATCTACATCTTTAATTAGGACGATTTATCCAGTGCTGTCTTATATACAAGCTGTACGTTTGAAGTGTGGCTCCTCTGACTACACTCTAACATGCTTTATTGTCCTCTTACTGTCTATAATGTCGCTCTCCTGTGTTCGATGTATGTCTAAAACAACACATTTCCACCTCAACCTCTTAAATCCATTGATTTTGAGGGCCTTATCAGATAAATCACCTCCAGGAAGAGATAACCAGCCATTAAAGAAATCACGTAATCACAGAAGACTAAATGACTATCGTCCAGCGCGGCTGACATCAGCTAAGCACACCTGAGGTAATTAGAGGGCAGGTTTCTTTATAATCAGAAGAGCAGAGATACATCATGATTCTGATTTGGACCTGTGACTGCTATAATAGAGAGAAGATATAGGCTTACGATAATGACTCGTACTTCTGGTCATTCAGCACCTCTTTTAATTGCAGAAAGAAGCGACACTTGCTACTTACGGGCTGTTATGTCATATAAAGTCACTTCTGTGTGATAGAAGACATTAAAAGGAAAAAGATGGTTTTATACCCTATTCATTATCAGACATTTTGAGAACTGTGGAAACGAAGTATGCGCATACTATACATTTATTTTAAAGGGGTGCTATTATGCTTTTTCACTTTTTCAATTTTAGTCAGTAGTGTGTGGTGTGTATCTTTGGGCATAAAAAAAGATCTACAAAGTTACAAATCTCAAAGTCCACTCCAAAGGGAGATATTTCGTTTTTAAAAAATCTCTTTTCAGGAACTACAATGAACGGCTCCTTTGGACTACGTCGTTTGTTTTCGGCATGCAATGATGTCACAATGTGGTTCATAAGAATATCATTAAAATAAATCCCGCTTACGGAAATTCAATTGTTGGGGGGTGGGTAGGGACAAGGTGGGGGATTAGCCTAACTTTAGCAATGCAGTGCAGAGAGCTGCTTCAACGAGCCGCAGCGCGGCGGGTATAAACACAACCATTGACTAGAGTGGCTGCTTCAGAGCAGTGACACGCCGCAGATGTGTGCAGTGTGTGGTAAGAGATTTATTCATCATACAGTGTAGATAGCTTCACTTATAACGCGGGTGTTTTTTTACAATGCATAAACCTGCACTAGAATAGGCTAGGCTAATCAGTGATGATGTTCTTTGATAATGTTAGGTTGCTTTTAGCCTTATGCTGGAGCTGGTTTAGGACAATGAAACTAAGTATGTAAAATAATTAAATAAATTAGCACTATAATATCATTTATTGGTGATCTCGCAGCCTGAGGATAGGACCCAACACTACTGTACCGTATTATTTACTCACCCTCCATGCATCCTAGGCTTATATGACTTCCTTCTTTCAGACGAATGCAAACGGAGTTATATTACAAATTATCCTGGCACTCCCAAGCTTTAAAACGGCATAGACAGGTGTTTCTCTTCATCAGTCCAAAATAAGTCAATAAAGTGCATCCATTTATAATAAAAAGTGCCTCACATGGCTCTGGGGGATTAATAAAGGCCTCCTGTAGTGAATCAATGCATTTTTGTAAGAAAAATATCCATATTTAAAACGTAAGAATAACTTTAATCTAGCTTGCGCCAACTAGTTAAGACTAAACACGCCCCCACAAATCTACGTCACTTTGTGGGAAGATTTGCATAACACTGCCCAAATATATATACGCAAAAAAAAGAAGGCATAAATAATCTCACTGTAGTATTGTTGCAGCTGCAGCCATGTCGTGGAAATACTGTGTATTTCGCTGCAAAAGCTAAACTATTATGTTTGGCCTTTCAAATGAGTACACAACTAGAAATCAGTGGTTTAATTGTATTTACAAGACTGTTCCAGAACAGTACAACACAAATATTTCAGTGTGTGCAGCGCATTTTAAGGACGACTGTTTCCTGAACCTGGGAGAGTAGCCTGGCAGTCTGACAGTCTGGCACTTCTGACTCACAGCCTGTAAGTACATTTTCATATGAAAAGTATCTGCTACTGACTATTCAAACGTGAATTTTTAGCAGCGTAGAGTAGTGCTTGTTGTTTGTCATTTCTACGATCACAAATGCAGACATGGTTTTATGTTTACGCAACTCATAAGAAGACAGGGTAAGTCATTATAGTCAGTAATTATGTCCCCCCACTGGATGCAACAAATGCCTCAATAATGGGTTTTATTGTTTTCGTCTCGTTGCGCCAGGACACGGCATTACAACGGTAAGGGGTGTACAAATAGTAAGGGGTGTAACATGTCTGTCACACGCTTGAGGTATTTAGCCAATCACAATGCACCGGATAGCTGGCCAATCAGAGCACACCACGCTTTTTAGAATGATGAGCTTTGTAAAAATCTATGTGTTTCAGAAAGGCAGGGCGGAGAGGAGCAACAAGGCAAACCTTAAACCATGCAAACGCATTGCATTACACCAAATACACAAAATAGTGTTCTTTTTAGCAACCTTATATGACCCCTTGAAGATTCAAATGATTTACATGGTAGTTTTGGAAAGCGAAGCAAGTTTTGAGTTGTGAAAGACACAGTATGCTTTCATAAACCACTTGCACTCGTTGGTCTCCAGTCACATCTGATCACCTGCTGTGTCTCAGAGCCATTTAAAATGAAGAGTCGCCATGGAAACCTCCGGTACAAGGTCATGGCAAAAGACCTATGGTCCGATAAGCACATATTGTCCCATTCATAATCCATCAGGCACATATGGAGTCTTTCTCTGATGGGTGAACATGGTTAGACCATGACATGTAACATAATTCAATGTAATGTAATGGAGAATGACAGAGAGAGAGTATAAGCTGGAAAGAATGGCCAGCCACATTGGACCAAGTGGGCATCATCTCCAAAGGTGAATAAGGTTAACTCTCCAGTGAGCGGTGCTGTAAACAAGCCTCTCTAAAATCAATATGAGGGTCAAAGACCAGTGAGTAGAAGCCTTGAAGTCTTTCTAAAAAGCTAGTTGCTGTAAAGATGTCGCCTTCATCCAGCTGCCATCCACATCAACACCTGTTGACGCGTCAAAAAAACCTATAATTTCACTTTCATGCTACACATTTTGGAGCAATAAACTGATACTGACAAAAACAAATCCATAATATCGATTAAAAAAAAAAAAAAAAATGTTAAAAGATATAATTAAATACATACTGAAACTAAGAGGTCTTCACAGCAAACCAACAAAATAAATGTCTGGTTCATTTTAACATATTCCGAAATTATAACAAAAATACATTACTATTATATAATAAAATTCATTTCTCAAATAATTAATTCATTAGTTTTATGAATTAATTTCAATCAGCACCATTTCGATAGAAAAAAAAACATTTAAATCATAATTAATTAATGTTTTAATATTTTCATATATATTTTTCATTAATGTTTTACTTCATATAGTATATAGCACTGTATATGACAAAACATTACCATGCAATGTTTTGCTGTAAATGAACTGTTATATTTTCATGACATTTTTCAAAGATTAAAATATTAATGTTTTAAAAATTTGATTCCATTTTGAAAAAGTATTAAATCATGAAACATAAAATTCAGAATAAATAAAACAGAAAACTCAGAATTTGAATGAATAAATAAAATAATAAAATAAAATGAAATAAAATAAAATAAAATAAAAATAAAAGTCTGGTTCAACTATTATAACATTCTGAAATTATAACAGAATTACATTACTATTATCTAATAAAATGTATTTCTCAAATGTAATAATTCGTTTTCATAAATTCATTTCATTCAACACAATTTTGGTGAAAACATTCTATTAAACTATCAAACATAAAATTAATTAATTAATCATTTTAAAGATGTTTCCATTAATAAAAAAACATAAATCAATAAAATACAACAAAATTCTAAATAAAATGTAAATAAAATAAAATAAAATAAAATAGCGCCCAACCATATTTTTAATTTTTGGTTTGTCTGAGTAGTGTGAAAGCGTTATGTTATAAACTTGGGCTCACACTAATGAACCACACTAAATCTATTTGAAATGAGGTTCTGGTGTTCTACGTGAACTGCAAGTAATTCATGCATTCATGCAAGTAGCCTGAATGTGAAGTTCAAGAAAAAAATTCCAATAGCATGGTGCAACTGGCACCTTTAATCCTGATTTTTCACCTGTAGTGGTAAACAGCTGCCGCTAGTCCTCGTGCAGGTACTGAGGCTGATGATTGAAACATACTATGCTTCTAAGCCAAGTAACACACAAAAAAGGACCTGCGGGGGCACAGGGTGAAGTCAAACTTGGGTTTGGACCAAGTCTTTATACGTTTCTTGAACCTTTTCGACTCACAGCTACAGCATATCGTGTAACTCAAGCACACATGTTCAGGCCGCCCTGTGGCACCCTAAATAACCATGAAGCCAGCGTGGGATGAGGCCAGATCTCTCACCTCTGCACCCAGAGATTTGCACCAGGACGAATAATGCTGTAAAAGGCCTGTGGGCAGCTGTTCCCCTAAAGGTTGGAGAATTAAGTTACTGGCACTGTGTTGAACATTTGTACAGTGACAGCGGGGTGTTAATGCATCACATGCCTAAAGCTGGTTGAACGCAAAGCTGCGATGGTATATTACACACGGTGATTGGCAGGAAGGTAAAACTTCCTTCAGATCTGTAAAGTGAGATGGTCTTCAGTCTTCAAGTGGAAAATTGAACTGCGCTTCACAGCAGACAAAGTCATGCGGGTTTGGAACAGTATGAGGCTGAATAAATGATGACAGGATTGTCATTTTTCCTTTAATAAGAGCACATAAACAACACTTTCAGAAAGTCTTTGCTTTCCCCAGGCAAAGTAGGCCAAATTTCAAATACCCTTTCCTCAAGACCAGTCCAGACTAATCCAGACAGATCTGAGGCATGTGGGCCTATGGGATGCTTTGGCCTACTCTTCCACTTCAGCAACTCTTGGCCTGAAGGACTGGGGTGCTTCACAGAGCAACCTCTGTCCTCATGTTTCAAAGACTCCGGGCTGAACTCAGTTATTGGACTACTGCGAAAGTAAGTGAACGGTAAAGACACCAAACCCAAAACCAAGCCAAACAGGCACTAAAATCAAATAGAAACTTGAAAGATTCCATTCAAAAACCACAAAAATCTGTTAGAAACCAATCCAATAAAATCCATTCTCAAAGATGATTCATTCTAAGGATAATTAGATTTGTTGGGCCGTGCAAAAACAGGTAAGGAAGCAGCCAATCTGCAAATTTATACAAAACACTCTCAGGAAAAAATGGTACAAAAGCTGTCACAGTGGAGCAAAAGGGACTAAAATGGACCATTTGGGTACTAACATGTACACCTTAAGTAATAATATGCATCTTCAAAGTACTAATATGCATCCTTTAGGGCAACAGTGTCCAATCCTGCTATTGGAAGGCTATTGGAAGGCTAAAAAAATTATTATTTTTTTTTTTAATTAAGATAATTAGACCATATTTTCCTGAATGTGTTTTCAAGACAGTACCTTTGGTTGGTTTAAGCCTGTCTTGGATAAATATGAAACTGAAACCACCAGTAGGTGGGTGCAAGTCTATGGAAGCCTATTTCCGCCACTGAATAAAAAAAGAAAAAAAGGTTAATTTCTTATCTCACATTTTTCTTCTCAAAATTGTGTGATACAAACACACAATTCTGACTTTTCTTCTCAAAACTGCATGATATAAACTCTCAATTGCGAAAAAGTCCAATTTTGAGGGGAACACGCACATAAAAAAGACTGATATGTTCTTAGAATTGCGAGTTTATATCTCACAATTCTGACTTTTTTCTCAAAATATCATAATATAAACACGCAATTGCGAGTTATAAAGTCAGAATTGCAAGAGATGAACTCGCAATTCTGAGAAAAAGTCACAATTGAGAGATATAAACTCGCAATTCTGAGAAAAAAATAATTCTGACTTTATAACTCGTAATTGTGAGTTTATATCACACAATTCTGAAAAAAAAAAGTCAGAGTCACAAGATGTAAACTCGCAATTGCCAGGTAAAATGTCACACTTACCTTTTTTTAGTTTTTATTCAGTGGGCTTCCATACAAGTCCCTGCCTAATGAGTGATTCAATGACTCCTTCATTCAAACGATTCTTCAAAACAGCTGATTCATTTAGAAACAAAGCTACTGACTCCCTATTCACTGAATCACTGACTCAAAAATTTGTTCAAAAACACAGATTCATTCAGTAACAAAACACACTGCGCTGCTCTGAAATGCACAAATATTCTGCTCCAGGCCTCCGGCTTTGTTAAAAATTATTTTTGTTGGCCAAACGCAGCAAAAACACACCACGTGATTAAAATGTAACTCACTTAATACTAACATTTGTTGCACTGTTTTATAAAATCTATTCATTTGCAATCATGCTGATATTCGGGAAAACAACACTCTTGCTCGTGTGATGTTATATCCTAGAAATAATATATAAATATTTAAAAAACAAGAACTCTTACAGGGCATTTTGCCTCCATATCTTAAATTAACTATATTATAACTGCATTCTAATAGCTTCATTCCACAGTCAAAAACTCTCAAGATGTGTTTTTATTTGTCTTTTGCAAATTGAGTTACATAACGTCAGCTCACACATCGATAACACTGGCATGAAACGTAAGTTGCGATAGTCTTTTCGTCCCTATTATGACATATTTCCCAGTAAAACGGCTTCTGGAATGTTCACCCTTCGCCGGGAGTTTAACTGACAGGCCATCTGACCAGTCATAATGTGAATCCGCCGTTTTGTCCAACAAACAACCCAAACAGAAGCATTTGATTAACGTCAGTGGACTATGGTGTACGGACTATGTGTCGTCTTTCCGCGGTTGAGACAACATAACTCTAATGTTCATTCATGTTTATTTTATGCTATAACTAGTAGTAAAGTGGAAGAGATCGGTTCACATGCCGCTTGAACTGATGCAACTGCATTTTTTCCCTGAGAGTTTAACAAAAACTATGCAAGTCCCACATGCAATGGGTTAATTCTTCAAAGAACAATCCAACGATAACTTAGCTAACTTTTGCTTTCAGACAATGAAGTTGGTCTTACCCGTCAATTGTTTTTCATCCTCTTGCTTCTCTTCACTCGGCATCTCACTGACAGGCTGGTGAGGTTCTATGTCTTGAACTTTGTCAAGCTCAGAATCGTTGTTTGATGAAACTGGCTGTGTGTTTTCTTCAGCGTCCACATGTGATTGAATCTCCGCCTGGATTCCTTCTGCATCCGTGCGCACAGGATCTGATTCAAAGCTCGCGTTTCTACAGACGGAACATATGTGATCTTCTTTGGACTGTGGATGTGTGTGACCTTCACCTGGTCGCTCACACTCTGGGTGGAACCATCTAAAGAAAAAGAGGCAGCCGATGATTCACTCTTTCAATGCATCCACAATTAGGTTCCAGATATGGACTTTTTGGATATAGAACTGCTAGACAATTGCAATGGAATTGTACCTTTTGCATTGATGGCAAGAAAGCAGGTCTTTGTGGGCGTCTGGATCTACATCGCTGGGACACAAGCAGGGGACGGTGGTGTCCTGTTGTTCGCCACAGTTTTGGCACAGTAGGCTGTTGTGGTGCCATTGTTCACTGCTCCGGGTGCCACACTGAACACACATCCGGCAGTTCTACAACACACAGCTAGGATTAGCTATACTGCATAAAAGAAATGGGAGATATTTTGTCTTGACAACAATAATGTCTCCAGAGCCGCCCATACCTTACACCTCCAGCCGTTGGTGGGAATAGTGTCCATAGCCGGCTGCAAGCAGAAAGTGTGATAGCCTTTGTCGCACATATCGCACACTAGCATTTTAGTGTCTTCTCCAGGCTCCCTGAAAGATACAAGGACACAATCAATCGAACTAATTCTACCAGTGCATTTTTTAATAAATACATTCCTACACTTAAAAAAAATATTGTAAATATGCTATCGTTAAAAAAAAAACCATGCCATTTCTTTACCAGCTGTTTACTTTCACAGACATAACCGACTGTTTTTGTAACTTGTGTGTTTTTAATATAAATTTGTGTTTATTTGACAGTTTAAGCGCAATAAGACATGAAAAAGGACTTGGTTTAGTACTCAATTCCATGTGACAGCCGCTTGCTGCGTGAGCTTCGTATGTGGGGGCTCAGAAAACACAAGTTTAAACTAATATGGTGTAAAGAGCATGATTTCAGTGCGATAGACATGATCATCAAAACCAAACTGATGTTTTCAGCAGGGAATCGGAGGTAGGAGCTATAAAGGCACAGCCCTATTCTGGAAAAGGGGGCTCATTTGCATTTAAAGAGACACGCACAACTTATATTACATACTTAAAAAGGGGCATAATTGGTGTCCTTTAAGTTTACAGGTTTTGGAAGTATAAAAGGAAGTCATATTATTAGATATATAAAATAAATCTTTTGTTTCCTGAAAAGCATTTTGAGGTTTGCATTTTAAATTTTGCTATACAATTTGTGCAATGACAATAAATTAATTCTGATTTTCATTCTGATAATTTACAGTAATAAATTCCCAGATTTACCTGTATAACACTTAACATTTGCTGGGTTTTCATTGAAATAACTTTTTTTTTTAGCAGTTATGTACATTTCGTTTTATGTCATTAAGTTTATTGCATTATTTTAGTATCATATGAGTTACCATGATGGTGTTGGAATGTGTGTATGACATTGTGTGCATCTGTTATATATTTGTGTTTACCTCAGTTTTTTAAAAAGTTATTTTTGATAAGCTTTGATTCATTTTGTGGCTTTCTCATTACCACCAGTGTTTTTGGTAGTTGTCAGTGTTTTAAAAAAGGTACAAAACAGATTTCAGTACTTTAATTTGCTGCTATATTAACATTATATCAGAGAATAAAATATAGGCTTTTTACAAATTTTAAATTTTAGTTTATTTAATTTCCTAAAAGTTCTGGCAACCACAGCTGCAGTTGTTTAACACTATATGTTACCCCACAGATTTTTACACAGCATATAACTGAATGTGTCTAATTACTGACTACATTAAGCCCACATGAGACGTGAGCAGGTGTCTGTTTATTTCCCGGAAAAGCAAACTATTGCAACCTCAAAGGATGCATGAGCAAATAAAGCTGAGCTATTGAGGATGGCTCTACAGGAATGAGCAACAGCTCAGGCATGCTGCACAGACTGGGGAGAATAAAAGCCCAAGCTTGGCTGCAACTCACTTGCATGTCTGACAGACTTTGCACTCAGGGCACTGCCAGCCTGCCCTCTTCAGAGGAGTGACGCTGATGTCCAGACACATGCCGTGGTAGTGCAACCCACAGCTGGTGCAAAAAAGCTGGTCCAGGAGATCCCCGGGGCTGTCGCACAATATACAGTTCGCCTCTTCTTCATCTGAGAGAGAGAGAAAGATGAACCAAAAATCAACGTGAACCTCATATACCATTTAAATCCAAACTCCTAGTGTACTGGATCCAATTTTCAATTACTTTTAGAATTAAATTCAACAAGTATTGACAACAATTTAGAAGGTTAAAACATTTATAATGTTACAAAAAGAGTTCTATTTTCAAAATGCTGTTCTTCTAAATGTTCCATTCAGAGAATCCTGAGAAAAAAAAAAATGTATCACAGTTTCCACAAAAACAATGATTGAGAATCATTGAGAATAATTTCTGAAGGATCATGTGACACTGTAGACTGGAGTAAGGATGCTGAAAATTCAACTTTGGTCACAGTCATTTCATAATATGACTGTTTTTATTGCATTTATATATATATTTATATATATATATATATATAAAAAAGTAGCCTTGCGATGTCTTTCAAAGTCTCTTTTAGACTTTTCAATGGCAGTGAGTTCGAATAGTTTGGAGTCTGAAAGTTTGTCTGGCACTTAAAAAATTTTTTATAGGACCAAATAATAAAGACAGTTCTTACATTTGCTGACGGCCAGCTCAATGTGCTCTGTGCACAGGACAGAGCGCCTCCTGAAGTCCTGAAAGGTGCCGGCGGCCCCCGCGCAGGGGTAATGGTACGAGCGATCACACCCCTCCTCACAGCACTTGATGGATGCTCCAAGGCGCTTACAATATGCACAATGCTATAAAAGAAAACAGTCACTGATGAGACGCTGACAATACACACTCTGACACTAAGACATGTTAAAAGAGGGCCATCAATTATTTTAACACTGTCTACAGTCCTTAACTGAAACCTTACATGCATTGACTGCTCGTCACATAATTAACATTCAATCTTAAAAGTCTGGCAACTAATATTAAACCAAACAAATCTATACAATGAGACATGAAAGCTGACAGTGTAATGCCTGTGGTCAGACTAACAGCTAGGCAGAGCTGTGACATAAACCACAATGATGATAGACTGACTGATGTGTAATTATCCCATCATGCCTGTAATCTCCCACAGACCACAAACGAGAGGGCCAATTCACGAAACGCTTGCACCACTATTGTGTGCATCTCAGCGACATGTATTGAAATGAAGTCGTCGTCAAGCGCACTTTAAAAAGCAGATTCAGGTGTGTGAATAAGAATGATGCAGTCACAATAAAGTACAGCAGATTGCAGTAATCTGCTGATTCCTTCATAGAAATGTGCTCAAAACCAGCCTGCAGACTGGGAACTGAGCTGCACAACACTAATTTTGAGGTGTGGGGTCTCATGGGAGGATTTTATACAGACTTGCATAATTCCTGCAGTGAAATGGGAGTTAAAACAACGCAGACAGCATGTACAAATAAACAGTGTTATCAGCAATAGTCTATACTCTTGACATACTCAAATCAAACTTATCAAACTCTCATCATATTTAAACTCTTATTATACTTTAAGGAGAAGTCCACTTCCAGAACAAAGATTTACAGATAATGTACTCACCCCCTTGTCATCCAAGATATTAATGTCTTTCTTTCTTCAGTCGTAAAGAAATAATGTTTTTTGAGGAAAACATTTCAGCATTTTTCTCCATATAATGGACTGATATGGTGCCCCGAGTTTGAACTTCCAAAATGCAGTTTAAATGCAAAAAAAATACAATTTAAATACTTTTTTAAAAACAAACGCTCATCTTGTCTTGCTCTCCCTGAACTCTGTGTATTCTGGCGCAAGACAGTTAGGGAATGTCAAAAAACTCCAATCGTATTTTCTCCCTCAACTTCAAAAATAATTTCAAAATCATCCTACATCGCTGCAGAAGTACCGACCCAGTCTCTGCAAAGTGAACATGTAAAAAAGATCAAACACCTTTAACAAAAAAGGTAAAACAGCGATACAGGACGATTTTGAAATTGAGAGAGAACATAAGTTGGGAGTTTTTCGACATACCCTAACTGTCATGAACTGGAAAAAACAGAGTTCAGGGAGAGTAAGACAAGACAAGCATTTGACGTTAAAAAGTATACAAATAGTATTTTTTAAAATGAAAATAACCAATCGTTTCGCTAGATAAGTCTGACTGGGATCGTTTACAACCACATTTAGGATTGTTTGAAGCCGCATTTAAACTGCATTTTAAAAGTTCAAAATAGGGGCACCATATCAGTCCATTATATGAAGAAAAATGCTGAAATGTTTTCCTCAAAAAACACAATTTCTTTACGACTGAAGAAAGAAAGACATGAACATCTTGGATGACAAGGGGGTGAGTACATTATCTGTAAATTTTTGTTCTGGAAGTAAACTTCTCCTTTAAAAGTAAATGTAAATTTTAATTTAATTTCAACTAATCCCTCTTGTCAAACTTTTCAACAATCATGTTCTCATCATAATTTTATTTTCACCATACTTTTCATCATACCCATCCAACTGTCAGCATTACAGCTGTCAACATACTGGATATTATACCTTAAAATATCAATATTTGCTACCAATATTTACAATGTAAATATTGAATGTCAAAATATCAAAACAACAGGGAAAAATTGCCACAATATTAAGGGCATTAAATCTGAATAATACCTAGTCTACTTAACATTTTCACTGTATAAAATAGTAAAACAGTTTTCTGAGACAAAACTTTGCATATTAATATTGTAATACAACTGCTCTGTAAAATTTTTTATATTTCAAAATAAATATATTATTTTACTTTATAGAAATTAGTTTACAAATAGCTATGACTTCATTTCAATAGTTAATGAAGGAATAAGTCATAGATATTTGTAATTTTAAAAAGTAAAGTGTATATTTTGGCCAAAAAAAAGTTCAGGGAGACTTAGTTGTCTGTGATATGATATAAATGTGATAAAAATCTGCATTAAATGCTGTTAAAATCTGTTACATTAACAGTAATTATGACATAATTATGTAATATACACTACCAGTCAAAAGTTTTTGAACAGTAAGATTTGTAATGTTTTTTAAAGAAGTCTCTTCTCCTCACCAAGCAGAATTTTATTTTCATTTTTGAAATATTTTTACTATTTAAAATAACTGATTTCTATTTGAATATATTTTAAAATGTAATTTATTCCTGTGCTTTCAAAACTGAATTTTTAATATCATTACTCCAGTCACATGGTCCTTCAGAAATCATTCAAATATTCTGATTTGCTGCTCAAAAAACATTTATTATTATTATTACTATTATTAATATTATGTTGAACATTTTTTAAGGTTTCTTTGATGAATAGAAAGTTCAGAAGAACAGCACTTATCTGAAACAGAAATCTTTCGTAACATTATAAATGTCTTTATCATCACTTTGGATCAATTTAAAGCATCCTTGTTAAATAAAATGATTAATTTCTACCATTTCTATAAATAAATGCTGATCTTTGGATTTCTATTCATCAAAGAATCCTGAAAAAAAAAAAAACGTACTCAGCTGTTTTAAATATTGATAATAATAGTAATAAAAAATGTTCCTTGAACAGCAAATCAGCATATTAGAATGATTTCTGAAGGATCATGTGACACTGAAGACTGGAGTAATGATGCTGAAAATTTAGATTTGATCACAGAAATAAATTACATTTTAAAATATATTCAAATAAAAAGCAGTTATTTTAAATAGTAAAAATATTTCAAAATATTACTGCTTTTGCTGCATTTTGGATCAAATAAATGCAGTCTTGGTGAGCAGCAGGGATATCTTAAAAAAAAAATTGTTAAAAATCTTACTGTTCAAGAACTTTTGGCTAGTGGTGTATAAAACAAAATTCGTACATTTTAAAATGAATATAAAAATTGCCAGTATTGCTATAATTTACTAAAACTATTAAAATATTTTTTTGTTAATTTAAATAAATAAAAGACAAAATATGAATATTAAATTAAAAACTAAAATTACCAAATTAAATTAAATAAATCAAACATGAAGTACTAAAAATCACTAAAAACAGAAAATAAAGCTAAAAAGAAATATCCACAAAAAAAAAAAAAAAACAGAATAAAATACTCACACTACAGTGTGTCAACTTGATGTCAGAAATACGAGAGAGTGAGAAAGCACAGCTGGTAATGGTGCATGAGTACTTTGAAAATGAGTATTAAAACAGCTCTAAATATTTAGAATCGATATGCATCAAATCATCAAGTACCTGCATCTGCCCCACGCCCTTAACAACCACTGCCAAAAACCAGCAGCTGGAGCATGCAAGACCTCCGACAACACACAAGAATGGTGAAATAAGAACTGCTGTTTGCAAAAACCATCATCACTGTGGCCTCAATACGAAAATCATAAACTTTCAAACCTGTACTACTAGTTAGACGATTCCTAACAAATATTAGGGACAGCAAAATCATGCAATTCCTCACATCTCATCTTTACAGTGTCGTATCATTAACTCACGCCAGGTGAATTAAGTAACAAAGACGTTACAGGTTATTTTGTGGGTCAGGTGATCTAATTGTACTCTTCCCTAATGTTAGGTTCCATTTGGCATAAACTATAACCGTAACCCGTAACAGCTTCCTGAAAACACGTACGTATTTCCCTCTGAACACCAGCACTAGGCCAATGTTCCTTTTTCTATCCGAATCGATCTGTTCTGCGTCTTTGTCTACCGTCTTGCTTAATGAGCTGCTCCGAAACCAGCTGTCCGCTAAAAAGTCAAGCAACACCGCAAGACGAGTCCAGACGTGACACGCCGTCAGCCCTCATGTTTACAGCTACTCTCCGCATCTTGTTAACTTGTTTCGCACCTACAGCAAATGGACTGCGATAAGGCATGCCCTCAAATGGAGCGCCGCGTGATTTACGCACATCCATCTAAGGTTGATTCCACTCAGGAAATGTCAATCAGATGAGCCACCTACATTAACGTTCAATTCACACCCATGTAGTTATTCAGCTCTGAACTGGCATTTACTATTAAATGCAGCATTGCTGTTAATTTACAAGATCAAATGGCGGAGCGCTATTAAGGAATGCGATTGGAGAGGGTCGCTGCACGGGGGGTGTTAAGCGATGGAGCCGATGACGCCGCAGCCCCTTTGAGCGCCGTGACCTTTTCTATTTCACAGCTGATCAGCGGCGACCTTTAGCAGCCAGTTAGATTCCTCCTCCAGCTCAAGCCTTTCACAGAAACACAGCAGCACGGCCATACGAGTCAGCAGGTATATGAAGAGCCCCACAAACCTATCAGGTGTCATTAGAGTGACATTAAATAAAAGCAGGACATGAACTAAAATTAGGACTGGGCAGAAATGCGGTAAGTACACAGAAATGCAAAGTAATGCAAATGTAGATGGTAGAATGCAGAAATAGTCTACATCAAGTTTCAAATAATAATAATCATCATCATCATACAGAGTGTAACGCATTTCATTTGTAAAATTTTAAATCAACTATATTACCAAACACTGTAATTATGACATAATTATGTAATAAGTAAAACAAAAAACATAAATTACTATAAAATTATCAATGTTGTTATTAACTGAAACGTAACACTTTCTGAATAAATACATTCACTACTTAATTTTATATTAGTAAAATTACAAATACTTATGACTTGATTTTAATAGTTCATCCTTCAAGCATTTATTTTGGCAGGAAAGTGCAGGGAGACTTTTAATTGTCTGTGATAAGATTACAAATTCTTCTCATTACAATTCTGCATTAAATCTTTTAATTTGTTACACAAAACACAAGTAATTATGACATAGTTTTATATAAAACAAAATTGAATAAAAAATAATAATAAAAAAATAAATTAATTAATTTTAAATGAAAAAATGATAATGAAATATAATTATATAAATGCTGCCAAAACTGAAAAGAAATAAATTGAAGATGAAGTACTAAAATCACTAAAACTGAAATAAAAAATAAATCTGAACAGAAATGTCCACAAAAAAATGGAAATTATAATTACATAGTTACTGCATAATTATGTCATAAATAAAACAAAAATCATAAATTACTATAAAAGTACCAATGTCGTTTTTAACTAAAACTGTAGATGAAGTTACTTTAGATGATTTTAGTAAGATGAAGTACTAAAATCATTAAAAATATAATAATTAATTAAAGCTTATTAGAAATATTTTTAAAATGTTTAAAAAATAAAAATAAGCATTAACATTAAAAAAAAAACATTAAAACAATATTTAAGTGAAAAATACAAAAATAAAACCTACTTTAAAAATACTAATAAATACTATATAGTATACAAATAATACTAAAATAATTATTTTAATTTAAAATTGCTTGTGATACATTTAATATATGGGATTTTGGAACTGAAGAGGACCAGTTTAGGTTATCAATGAATTGTTGGTTTATATGCACCAATACAAACCTGATAAATAGTGAAATAATTAATACAATTGAAAACATATTAAAAAATAAATAAATAAATAAAATCACTAGTTTTAAATAAAATTTTAAATTGGACTTAAATAAATTGAGATTTACTTAAGATTATGTTTAACAAGTGATATTAAATTATTAATTCAAGCTATCAGCTTTTAAAGATCAACTAAGTTAGTGCAAGATGACGGTCTTAACATAAAAGATGATGTCTAAACATAAAAATAAAGACAAATTGTTAAATGAAATATACAAAAAATTGAGTAAAATGAAAAAAAGGATACAAAAAAATATATATAATACCGTAACACCAGCAGATAATGGGGACCAACAACAAAAACACAACATATTCTTTAACCCAACTATGCTGGAAGCGATATAGAATAAAATCCTAAACCAGCTTCAGGACAGATAGCTGTTGTGGGTAAAATTAAAATGCAGATACATTAAGGTCAATCAGCAAAAGAAAAAAATGCACTTCGGTGCAGCCTTTAAGAGAGCTGAGTGTTTTAACCCTCATCTGCATAACCTTTCAAGCACTTCAGTGAGGTGATGTAATATTTGCATAAAGTTTACTGTCATTAATTTCTTATGCGAGTCCTCGCATACTTCAGTCAAGATAACCGTCAGCCAAACCAAAGATATCCCGGCATACCTCTGTGCTCCCTGAGTGGATGGCTTTGTCCACGTTTAGCAGTGATTGATCCTCCGCTTGACACACAAAATTTGACCACAACGCGCAGCTTTGATGAGCCCAGCACTGACCTGCAAACACAAGGAAGGTGGACGAGGAATCAGAAGATGGTATGGGACCTTTAAAGGTGAATGTCATCTTTTATTTATGTCTTTTCAATCTTATATTCTTTCATCTGTAATACACAATACATTCTGCCTAAGCTCTCATCATCTGTTTCACAGAAGTCACACAGGTTTGAAATGATCGCTTTACCAGCACGGTAAAGACAGTTACTGGCAGAACAGCCATTCAAGTTCATTTTACTGGACTAACAATTTCAGTTCCTTACCTCAGATGAGTGTGATGTGTCTGACTACGCTGTCTAGTTTCAGGCTGCTTCCTTACAAAAGCCTTCAGGCTGTGTTTTTTTAACTTTAACTTTTAATCAGTTTCTGTACAATCACTCGAAAAATCATTTGAAGACATTAAAATGGATTTCAACAGCTTGATATGAGAGAGACAATCTTTGTTTCTTCATAGAAATTGCACTCTCTTTTGTTATTACTTACCAGAAACACTCTAAATTACAGTCTAGGCAACATCTTTTCTATAGTTAGCTTTTCTCTGTCTGCCTTGGTAAAGTTTTTAACAAGTTTTTACCCGACTCATCAAAGAGTGTTCGGACGTCAGTGCCGTCCGGCAGGCCGACGTGGCGGAGCTCGTCCCAGAATCTGCCTCCTCCTTCCTCGGGCCCGACACTGCAGGACAGAGACAGACTGATTAGAGTTCAGTCTTAAAGCAAGAAATCCTCAGAAAACAGTCAAAAACACAGTGTATATGTCATCTATTTGAAATATAATATCTTTTTAATCCAAATTGATTATATTTCCCATCAAACGGTTCAAATTTACAACACTGGCAGCAACAAAAGCAGCAGACAGGATGAATGAAAATGCAAATTCACTTCACTACAACAGTAGATGGCGCTTTTGTACAAGCAGAAATACAGCCCATGAAAAAAAAAATGTCTCATCTTAAAACACCCTTCTCAGTACAAAAAAGCATTTATGTAAACAAGCTCTCAAAATGACTTGTTTGGATGATGTGGGTTTTGGGACCTCATACTGGCAAATAGATTTGCATATGGGCCCCGCCCACTAGCATTCAGTCACTTAACAGACACTTAACCTGAGACCGGTTTACACCAGACGCAAGCACTGTGTCGCATCATGTCAAAAGCAAACAGAACCCATTATAAATCACTGATGTAGTATATACTACATACAATACGTACATAGAATTCCTAATGTATTTCATGCACTTGAGGTTCTCCCGACGGCAGGATAAATGGAAGAGTAAAGCAACATCTGGTTTAAACAGCATGTTAGCATCTCTACAGCTTTCAGAAGGATCCCAGCATCAGGAACAAGTGGATGGTTTATTAGTAATGGTGTCCCAGATACCGTTGGAGTATTATATGTTTGTTTGGAGCATTTCACGACAGAATGTGTAATGGAAAGTTTGCAAAAAAACAAAGACAAAGCAGCCAGCTTACAATGTATCAATATATCTGACAACAGCTACATTGCAAATCCTAAGTAAACAATTTCATAATGCCTTTAGATGACAGGTTTTATATCAATGTTTTCAAAACACTTAAGGTCCAAAAGTTTCATATGCATTTTTACTTTTTTTTTCATATTCGCCATCCTTTCCGATCAAAATGCTTGCTACGAATGTGAAATGCAGAAAATCGAACCTGATACGATTTTTTTTATGATGTACGAAAGTTTCGGGGCAGTGCGTAATGTGACTGACACAATGTGAAGTAGTATTTATCTTTTAACGTGCAAAAATTTCAGAAATTCGGACTTAGTGTGCAAAGACCTTTACTCACATGCAATAACACTGATCCTATTTCCCATGCAATTTTGTTAACCAATAAGAGCAGTGGCTGTTTTATTAACAAGCCTTAAGTGAGACAGCCTCCTAAAACAAAACATCTCAGACAGAGGATCAGAATGAGAGTTGAAAATAATATTTTTTAATGAATAAATTACTTTGTGCCAAACCCCCCCCCCAAAAAACAATTAATTTAAAATAAAAGAAATCCATGTCAGGATCCCTTTAGTATACAGGTATGTTGACCAAGATTTTGGACCAATGAGACTTCACTGTGGGCTAATTAGCATGATGCAACTAAAATAGAAACCAAAGTCCCCAAGAAATCAAAATTGAAGTATGAATTTTACAAAATTAGTATGAATTAGGGATGCAACAATACAGTTAGTCCACAGTTAGTACAGTTAGTTCAATACGTACCTCGGTTTTTAACCACGGTTTTCAGTTCGGTTCGGTTCTGAAATCTTGCCACTTCAGCATGGGTTTTTTTTTTGGAACAAATTAACAAAATACTCTAGTAAACCTCTGTACACTAGGGAAGCGTGGTTTAGTATATATCTGCTTAATTTTTCTTTTGAGAGAGGTATTATTTTTTCGATTTGTATGCAAAATAGAATGGCTTTCATTCATACTGGACGCCAGAGGGCGCCCGCGTGCAGTAAATCCACATATGCGTCAAAGTAGTAGCGCTGATGACGTTCCGTTTCAGCTTCTCTAATATGGATAAAAGCATCGTAACTGATTAAAAACAAGATATAACGTTAAACGTTTTGAATGACAAAATGTAAGGACAATAAACACTCGTCTGCAATAATGTATGGTTTATCTGTGTTCTTCAAGCGATCTTGTGTATTTTCATAAGCCATTGCTAATCGACATACATAGAATATGAGCATAGAATTTATTGTCTGCCTCATTCTGTGATGAGAATCCACATCAGATCACATAAGGAAGTTATTACAAACACTCGACTGATGTTGTGAATTAAAAACAAGTTATAATGTTTTTTGTAACTTGTGTTTATACAACTTTTGTTAGACAACAAGTTTAGAAAGGCTTATCATTGCATGTCATTAGAAGGGAAGATACTCTGCATGTGTTGCCTTTTCAAATATAAACGGGGAAGCGTTTCCTCATTTCAGCACGTGAAATCGCAGGCGCACATACAGCAAATTCTGAAAGAAATAAAACTAGGAAGTTATTTAAATGCAAAAACCGAAAAAACGCAATTCACAAGTGCGTATTGAACCGTGGATGTCATACCGAACGGTTTGATATTATATTGAGTATTGTGACATCCCTAGTATGAATATGTTAGCCTTAAAGTAGTTCACTTCCAGAACAAAAATTTAGAAGGTCAAACATCCTTTACAAAAAAAGGTAAAACAGTCAATTATATGACATATAAGATGACGTACAGGTCTGGGGGAGGGGCCAGCGTGTTAACTGCATTAAAATATTTTAATCACGTTATCTTTTCATAACTAATTAATTAGGTTAATGCCTTAAACTGACAGCCCTAATAAAAAGATTAAGCTTTATATCAGAGGTAATGAATAGTGTAACCACACTGCCACAGAAAACAAGTAACACAACATCAGAGATGCAATTTTCCAAAATATGTTTCCATTGAATGTAGAACACTTACAGAACCTTTCAATGGTCTGGCACCAGCTTATTCGCAAAATATGCTACAATGCCAGACTGCCAAATATCAAATTAGATCACCCAACTGCATCCAAGTCCAATTAATCCCTAAATAAATGGTCTCTGGTTGCTCTGCCTTTAAATTTCTGCTCCTTTAATGGAATAAACAGTGCAAAACACAGAAATTGGTCATCTGTGTCTCTGCATCAGCTTTCATTAATTAATATACAAATATTACAAAATATTTTTAATAACACCTAAAATACTTTGGCTGGATAAGTAACAGTCACCTTGGTTATTCCAACTGAATAAAACTAAAACACAAACAAACAAATAAATAAACAAGCAGAAACAAATAAAATACATACTATCTGAAAAAAAATATAATTTAGCTTGGTGTACTAAACATATTTAAATTGGTTAAAATAAAATTTGACTAGCCTCATAAAAAAAAAAAAAAAACATTAAATACTTACTGTGTATACATTTTTCAACATAACATTGAAACAATTTATAATTTTTTTTTGTAATGCCTATTCAAAGGTTATTCATCCGTAATGTATATAAAATTGTGCATGTCTATAAATAATCTACATTTAGGTTTTTTACTAATTATAATGATAAATGCGAAAGTGCACATGATTCGATCTTAATTAATAAGTACACATCGTGTACTAAATTCAATTAAAATGTTTCCCAGCCCTAATTTCTACAGAGCTTATTTAACAGACTGAGATGAATGTGTACATGCTCTCTAACTGCTGGCCCTCTATCACGAGGCACCGGCACCAGGAGAGTGTTAATTTATTCTTGACATTCAGGCACTGGAGGGGTTTGACTCACAGCCATTTTAATTTAGGTGTGGGGGGGTTGTGTGGGATGGTGCTGATTGATTAACCACTTACACAGAAATGACTCATCGTAAATACATCATGGGACAAAAATGCATCCATCACAGCCCAGTGCATCTCATTACACCCCTCCTCTATCCACCTGCTGGGACGGCTGACATATACGAGGGGTCAGCGGTGATTTCAAACGCAGCGTGCGCTGCTGACTGACATTCTGAGTAATCCCACGATAATAGACGGGGATGACACGAAATATAATTTCTGAGAACAACGTGCCGTATTATTTCACCCAGTACTACTCATACTGTACAAACAAATGGGGTTTCATTCTATTTTGCATAACCTAACAAAGCACTTAAATGATGCACACTAGCCAACAATCATGGAAACCAACACAAACAAACATATTTCAACTAATGACAGTATATAGCTACCATGTAGTGATGAAAATGTTTAAAGGTGCTTCATGCAACCTGCTACAGGTTTTTTTTCTTTCTATGACAGCGAATGTTGGGATGCGCCAATATTAGAATTCAGGCCAATACTGATATGTCAATGATATGTCACTAATTATTTTTATGTTATGTTTGATAAATTAACATAATTGATATTGATAAATAGTTTTACAATTCTGTTTTCTCTAAATAAATGTAAAATTGCACACTAAAAAAATGCATTTTTAAATGCTACAAATGAATTTAGCCTTCATAGTATTATAATGTACAGAATGAAAAATTAATATTGAGAATCTTGAGATATTTAACTTGTTACAGATTCAATTTAAAAGACTGCTTTGAGTATTAACTTTAGGTGAGTGTAAGATGGCAGTAAAAGCAATCTTTACGTAAAAACAAGGAAAATGAGCATTACCTATTAAATATTTCATATGGGCTGATACTGATAAATAAATCAAGGAAAAAAAAAACGTTGACCAATAACTGATATGGAATTAATTGTGCATGAATGTCTTTAAAAAGTTAATAAACATTTTAATAAAAGGTTTTTAATAAAAAGGAAATATTTTCCAAATATACAAATATAAAAATAAAATAATATTTAGTATAATATAATAATTATAAATAATAATAATTAAAACACACACACACTAATAGTAATCTAATAGTAATATATACTATTTATATATTAACTATTTATCACAAGGTTAATGGCTATAATGATTAGCTTCCCTTAAGTGTGTAAGACAAAAAAAAAAAAATAAATAACTGTCATAAAAATAAAGTCATAATGGAAATAATAAAAAAGATTTAAAATAATAAATAAATAATGAAAAGTTTTTATTTTCTAATAGAATTTTTTGGTTTTATTAGTTAACATTAGTTAACTACTTTAGTTAAGATGACCGAAGAATGAACAACAGTTCCACAGCATTTATTAATCTTAGTTCATTTCAACATTTACTAATGCATTATTAAAATCGTAAGTTGTGTTTGTTAACACTGGTTAATACACTGTGAATTAACATGAACTAACAATGAACGACTAGTTTTATTAACTAGCGTTAACAATGATTAATAAATACTCTAATAAATGTCTTGTGCATTGTTTGTTCATGTTAGGTAATTCATTAAATGATGTTAGCAAATTAGACCTTATTGTAAAGTGTTCCCAAATTTTCTTTTGATTTTGGGATGAACTATTTATCATAAGGTTATAATGCTTATTTCCCAAAAATGCAGTTAACTGTCAAAAAGAGTGTCATTTAAAAAAAAATATTAAAAAAAATATGGCTCAATTTAATTAAAAAAAAGGTGCTTAACAATTGCATAGGATGCAATATTTTTGAACTAATATCATAAACCTACGTTAATTTTCTATCATGCTGCTGCAAATGAACCAAACCTCCATAAACTGTCGTAAAATCGTCTTTTTCCCCTATCGTGTCTCACTACTCTACATTCAGACCTGCTGCTCTATAGTGTGGCCCACAGATGACAAAGCTCAGCAGGGCTGGCGGAGCGCCAACATCAGACTGGCAGCACATTACGTCACACGGGCCCCTGGGAGACGGCTGATTGGCTCCAAAGAGCCAAGACAAATTAGGCAGCTGTGCGAGAGAGCAGGGAGAGGGCCCTTTGTTGGGCTGAGCGCACGCTGGGGCCGGCGTCTCACATCTCGCTCTGTGACTCCCAATAGCTGCGGGGTAATGATCAGCTCGGGGAGATCGCTCGCAGAGAGCCACATATGAAAAGCAAACAGCCAACAGCCATGTGCGTGATCACACCTTTGTGAATGAAGACCAGGCCATAGGATTTACATCTATCTGGTTATTTAACACGTAAACGTCATCGCTATAGCATTTCTCCATTAAATGTAGTTCAAACATGGCATTTGTCTACTGATTGTACATAAAATACACAAAATACGGGCTAGATTATGTGCATAATGTATGACATAAATGGTAATTTACATCTATAATGTCTCATTTTTATTTTACCTACACCAACAGAAGAATCATGTGACACTGAAGACTGGAGTAATGATGCCAAAAATTCAACTTTAATAAAATACATTTTACAAAATATTAAAAGAAAACGGTTCTTTTAAACTGCAATAGTATTTCACAATATTACTGTTTTTTAATGCATGTTCTCTAAGTATAGTTTGAGTTTTACTTTCAATTTCAAATTAGCAGCAATTCAGCATCTAGCAATTGTTTGTTTTTAGTTTTTCCTCTTTTCCTCGCTTTCCTTCGGTAAAAGCGCTATGCACATTTTACGTTCACTTTCAAATTAGCGGCAATTCGTTTCAAGCAGTTGTTTGCTTTTAATTAAGTTAAATTAAGTTAAGTTAAGTTAAGTTAAGTTAAATTAGCGGCATTATTGTAACGTAACAGACCTTCAATAACAAAACGAATAAAAATACACCATGTTATATGCCTGATATAAAATAATAACTTACACAAAGTTTACATAGGTAAACAAACACTGTGTAACCAAATAAATAATAAACTTGGAACGTTTATTAGAAGAACGAATAAGAAAGCTTGGAAGCACAGCATACACCTTGATGCTATATATATTAAATTAATTAAATAAATCAAAATGAATAAAATACACCATGTTATATGCCTAATATAAAATAATAACTTACACAAAGTTTAAATAGGTATACAAAACTGAAAATCAGTAAACCCTATGTAACCAAATAAATAAGAAATGTAGAACATTTATTAGCAAAACGAATAAGAAAGCTTGGAAGCACGGTATATACAATGTAATATAAAATAAAAAAAAAATAAATTACACAGTTTAAATAAATAAACTATGGAACCAAATACATATGAAACTTCCACTACCATCTTAGATAAATGGCAAAAGTTAACAGGCTTTTCAAAATCCAAAAGATTTTTAAAACAAGCGCTTTTGCATTTCGTTTTGAAACTCTTCCGCCATGGTCTTGTCTCTCTCCTTTCTTGTCAGTCAGCTCGACTCACTCTCTTCATGTGATAAATGAAATCTGATCTTGATGAGACTGCCATTTGGCATTGCATGGAGCAGCCGTGTTCAGTTTTAATTGTATTGTCTGTTCTCTAACTGAACTAAATTATATTTATTAATTATTATTATAGCTATTGATTATTTCAGTAATCGAGTGTTCTACCGATTAATCGAGTAATCGAATAAGAAGTCTTTTTTCTTTATTAAAGAGCAATACTAAGTATACAAGAGAAAATTAGATAGGTCTCTTAAAATAAAAAAAAAAACTAATTTGCTTCCTTTTTAGAAAAAGCAATATTTTTATTGCTGAAATTGCATACATTTATAACCATGAAAACTAATACAATAAATACCAGATAAATACCAGGTGCACACACACACACACACACACACACACACATATATATATATATATATATATATATATATATAATTCAGCCCTAATATTTATTACTATATAAAAAAATCAAAGCGACAAGTTCTTCTTCGGGTGACTGACAGATGAAGCGGCACGTACCGCCACCTGCCGCGAATTGTTTAATAAATATTGAGCAACCTAAGACATGCAGCACAGAAATTACGCTTTCGCTTCACTTTAAAATGAAACACATGAGGAAACAATCACTCACGAAAATGAATGCCATGATCATCTGAATTTAAGACTTGCTGCTCGGATTTAAGACATTTTTAAGGCCTTAATTCACGGAAAAGCGACTGGAGGAAAGACTGGAGGAATGATGCTAAAAATTCAACTTTGATCATAGGAATAAATTACATTTCTAAATATATTAGAGTATTTTAGAGAACATTAAAAATGTTAATAATATGTCACAACATTAAATTTTTTTTACTGTTTTTAATCAAATAAATGCAGCCTTATTTAGCATGAGATATTTTTAAAACATTTAAAAATCCCACCAATCCAAAAACTTTCAAAAAAAAAAAATAAAAATAAAAAAACAGCGCAGTATACTACTAGTACTTGCAGAAGCGAACTACAATCATATCATAGCTTTAGGAGACACTGAACCGCTCCAATATGCTTTAAATTAAAGTATGTGGGACAAATAAGCATTGCCATTTGCTGAGACGACGCAGCGGGTCACTTTAGGACAGATGCTGTGTTTGCTTCACATGAGTCTGTCTCCAGGATATTAAGCAAAAACACACACATACTAGAGCACTGAATGCAATTTTCAACTGGAATGATCCGTATTCAAACAGTCTCTGCCTGAAATTTCCTCCAGATGAGGATGATTCAACCAGTGACGTCAGATATCAGCGCCCTGCTGCCTGTAACAGGCCTACCGTTCAGAAGAGCCCTTACGCACACACACGCACACACACATCCTTCGGCTCATGTAACACCCTCCTCTCTCTAACAATGGCCAATACCATCTGATCCATTTCAAACGGGCCAACAGAAAAAAGCCCACTAATTTAGCTAAGCTCATTTAAACATTACACTACACATCACAGCCAATATTATACAATAGCCCCGCTTCCCTCAGCCAATCAGCTTACCTCTCTGGGCCCCTGTGCCTCCCTGATTGGCTGGCAGCCCCGCTCTTGTCGTCACGGTCGTGGCCCTCCTCTGTGGAGGATTGTGGGAGTGGAGGGTCGTATCCAGGCGTGACCCTGAATGGCTTCAGATCCCCCTGGCCCAACAGGCTTCGACCACCACAGTAACAGAAGGCACAGAGCTGTTCGCTGTGAGGAGACGAGAGGAACGCGGTTAGCCAGTGAACCGAGATGGCACATATTAAAGTTCTCTAATGGGTTTGAAGGAATGTTTCAGTTAAATGCTGAACGTTCCTTTAACCCTCAGAGATCCACTGATGTAAAACTGTAACACTTGCAATAAAATAATACTGATTTTTACTGAATGTATAACATAAACAACATGAGTCAAAATCTGCTAAGAAGTAATAATGGAACAACTGCTTTAAAAAGTGATTTTTCACTATTATTTACAACATGATCTGCATTTTCAGGGGTTTAAATAAAAGATTTTTGTTATAAGAGACAATAAAAGCAACTTTGTGCATCAAAGCCATTCAAAAAAAACAAACAAACAAAACAAAAACAAAAACACTTAATTCTCAAAAGTCAATGAATTTGCAACCGCTAATTGTAGGGCCTATGAAATCCGTTTTATTTTTTTCCCAAATTCTGCTTTATTTTTTTCCAAATTCCGTTTTTTCCCCGTTTTAATTTTTCTCAACTCCTTTTTAATGGTTACATTTTATTAATCAACGAGCATGCCTAATTAATTAAAATCATGAAACTTGTACAATTTCACATCAATTTAATAAATGTTTTAACAAAAATGACATGTTTAGGGCTCTATGAAATGTTTTATTTTTCTTCACCATATGTTTTATTGTTATCAAATTCTGTGTTTTAGCATGTCTAATTATTTAAACGCATACTTATTTTATTCAATTTATTTTTTCAAAAATACCCTTATGAAAGTTTTTTTACCCTCAGAAATTCTGTGTTGTGTATTTAAAATGTTCTGGTTATCAAATGAAGGCATAAAACATTAATTTAATTTATCTTTTAATTATTAAAAAAATTAAGCAAACTTTTTTTTGGCAAACAAAGAGGAATTTGCTATTAAAATAAAAAAAATAGAAGAAATGTTGTGTGACTATACCCTTAAAAATAATGTTTGTTTCATTTTAGTAGTAGTAGTAATAGTAGTAACATATTTCTGGCACAATGTCTTCAAGTTAAACCGGACTTTTATTTTGACAGGTTGCCGTGTCTACCTTTACATTTCTGTTTGTATATGATATAACGCTAGTTTTCCTAAAATGGAACGGTCAAATGCTCTTGAAGTGACTCTCAGCAGATACTGTTCATGTATTTATGTCCTCATTTAGTGAGACGACAGACTGAAATCACTGCGAGCGTCACGCGCACTTCAGTGTGTGTAGTAAACAAAACCACTTGTCTGCTCCATTCATTAAAACAGAAACACACAGAACATGCACGATTCACATTTTAATTGTATTTTTGCAGCGTAATATTTACAGATACTAGTCCATATTGCAGTTTGATTTAAGTGTAATGACCTACTTTGATTAATTCATTCAAACTTTGACAAATTGCGTGACATTCTGCGTTATTCAGTAAATTCTGTTTTTATGACTGGATTCTGAATTCCGTCCGCATTTTCCGCATCACGGAAATTGTAGGGCCTTATAATTGTAACATTTTTCACCAGCCAAAAATGTCAGTCTTTGAGTAACATGTAATTTATTTAAGCTACAAAAACTTTATTTGATTAAAAACCATGCAAAAACGTCTCCAGCATGTTTTACAATTGCTCAAAATTCAAACATAGTCCACCCCTTATGCGCATTATCACGTCCGTCAAAAACTGGCTGGCTCTCAGTTGAAATATTAGAACTAAAAACACTGATCACTTATGAACAGTCACTTCACTGAATGCTTGCCAGCCTAAGAAATAAATAAACATTACCTTATGATTCGTTTTTAAATCCACGTCATTTTAACATCACAACATCAATGTCTGTCAAAAAATAATGCGCACATAACATGGTGGTATTTACAAGGTCCAGCAAGAAAAAGTTAATACATTTTGACATTATTTGTCACATTTAATTACCTCTTTGCAGTTTTTGAGCTATGTAACAGCAGCTCACCACTTTTAAATTTATGAGAGAAACATGTTTGGCAGGAAAATATCCATAATTGTTCACAAACTCTGCCCTCTTAGTTAGTGTTGCTCAAAGCTGTAGAACTAAATGGATATCCCTGGTAAAAGTAATGTATTTAAAATACATTTATTTCATACTAAGTACAGTTCAAATCTATTAACATATTTACTGACATCGCTTGAAACTTACTGAAAAAAAAAATTAGAATTAAACTTTAATTGGAGTACTACTTGTGCACAATGCACATTTCTTAATATTAAGCCTAAAATGTGATTTAATATCAATATTAATAAGGACTGTATGATCGCTGTATAATTTAAGTCTTTAAATGCAAGACATTTAAAGTGTACCTAAAGTATACTTGCAATAGTTCCACTTAAGCACAATCAAATATACTTCAGTAAATCTAACTTGGACTTCAGCACAATTAAAGTGCATTAAGAACAAAATTAGAACAAAAAGTACAACTGCAGGGGATTTTTATTAGGTGCATTAAAATGTAAATGTATTTGTAGTGTACTTAGCACAAAATAAATTTATTTCAAACACATTTTGGTATATTTATTTTTTACTATTTTTTTTTAGATGGGCTGGAACTGTGACACTGCAAATTATTTTTAGGAAATTATTAAACTTCACTGTAACATGATTAAAAACACGCCAAACACCAAATGCATCTTTACTAATGTTCTGCATATTCATTCTGGACTACACTATGCATTTCTTTAAAATGCATTAAAAAAAAAGTGCTTTCTGGGCATCCTATATCACTATAATAAGTGACTGCCAACAACATTTTACCATATTATGGTTGATTTCCATAAAATTGCAATTAAAGACATCCAAACGCACAGATGCTCCATAGATATACATTTAGAAATGAGCACAGGCTTCTGAGGGAAAATACAGGATGGAAACTGTTGCTAAGGTAGGATTTATCAGAAATATTTCTGGGCCAATCTAAATCCCAGCATGCCAAAGTCACACAACATGATCAATACTTACCGACACCACTGTTGATCGGTATGGACCAAATTTAGAAAATCTAAGTATTGAGCGACGATTCTCAATGTTTAATGAAAACTGTATGATCTATATTTTAAAGGGGTCATTGGATGTTGTAGAGTTTCACAAATAGGGGTTTGTGAGTTGATAAAATGATAATAATTAAATCGTGTGTGAAGTTAAAATGAAAACTGAAGTCACCATTAAGCTTAGTGCTATTTTTAAAGAGGTCATCAGATGCAAAGTTCACTTTTACATGTTGTTTGAACATTAATGTGTGTTGAGAGTGTATGTACAAATCTACCCTATAATGATAAAAATCCACGCAGTGGAGCCATTCCCAGATGGCAGTCGGTGTGGCGTCACACCCACAGAGGCGGCTCCCACGATAGTTGATTGACATGAGCGTCTTACCACAGATCAGCTGCAACAGTCCGCCCTCTTTGTTTCAATGCCGGAACAGGGATGTAAGTTAGACAAGAATATCTCAGATTGAGCAATTGAAGTGTTGTGTTGCTGGATGTAACAATGAACATAGTGATTTACTCCCGACATCTGAGCTGCTGAAGATGCAGTGGATTATGTTTGTTTGTGAAGGGAATGTGCCTCCCGATCTACATATATCCGTCTATGTTCGCACAAATTATTTGTGATCCAGCTTCACTTACAGCAGAAGTGAGTATAAGGGTTTTTCATAAATCTTTGCGATCACCTTTCCTAATAACATGCTAGTTAGCAAGTTTAGCGGCTAAATGCGGCTAAAGTAAACAGGCTCGTAACTCCACAGAGAGAAGAGAGGGGCGGGGCGAGCAGAGCTCATTTGCATTTAAAGCAGCCTCGACCAGAATGAGATGACTTTTGCAGAGCTTATTTTGGCAAGGTAAAAAGGGTGTTGTTTTACACAACCATTGAGAATTTTTAACCAAAGTATATTAGAGACTTTTCATTAAGACCCTAAAGAATCATATCAACTTGTGGAAAACGGGCATCCGATGAACCCTTTAAATTAAATCATTTAAAATGATTCAACAATTTAGAAAAAGTGGGTCTTAATGGTCTATTTTCCCCCCACAGATGACATTTTTTAATGTCATTCACACAAACAGACCCCATTCAGCAAGTGATTCATAAATTATTTTAAATTCACACAAAAACACAGATTCTGTCATCAATTACTCATCTTCATGTCATTCCAAACCCCTAAGAATACACTTGGCAAAGACAGCAATGAAACAATTTCCTCATTACCTTCTCCTGGAAAGTTACCAGGACAAATCCCATTAGCTGTTGACATAAATGACAACATAAGTCTCTTATTACTGTTAATATGGTTGATGCAAATACATATGGATTTTGTAATTACCTTTCCTGTGTATTATGCACCATTTTACGTATTTGGAACTCGCCCAATAACTTTTTTGATTTAATTGAAAAAAGTCTAATGGGTTTGGAACAACATGAGAGTTAGTAAATGGAAGAATTTTCATTTTTTAGTGAACTGTCCCTTTAAATCCTTTTTTAAATAATTCTTTCATTAAATATACATAAATATATTATAGCCTGTGGCTTTATAAAAACACAAGACCTCAGCAATATCAATAAACTGTAAATATAAATATAAATATCTTTACATTTTTACGATAAATTTGTAATGACTGAAATAAACTGTCTGCAACAAAATCATAGCTTCACAGAAAATAGACCTGAGTGTAAATCTCTGACTGCTACACTCAAGGGAAACGAAAACAAGTTGCGAAACCAAAGTTTATACTACTAATAAGTATGTGGGAGTGTTATAATTCACACATGCTGTGTCTTTTATTTTCACGCTTCCTGAAAATGGGAACATTTTCAACAAAAAATCTAGAACTCCTCACTGGAGGGAGGAGACGCTTCACGCTAACACATTTAAATATAGCTACGCAACATTTAGACAGATTCAACCGTGAAAGGCAATATTATGAGTAACTCCCACTTCACAACTTTCAAATGAAACCATCAGATCTTCATGGCAGACAAAAACAATTTTTGGACAAACATTATTTTGTGTTGCAATGCGGCTACATCAAACCTTTGGGTGATGAATTTGCAAAAACTCATCTTTGACCATTTCAACATATCCCACTGAATTATCAGTGAGGCTGATGTGTTGTCATCACAGCTTAAGGAGGAAAACAGTAAATATTGATCAGACATAAAACTGGTCACGGGCAGTACAGTCCGTCCTAAAGAGCCGTTAACAGCCTTTCATGGACTGAAGGCTGGGAGAGCTGGGGCCGTGGTGAGCTGACTGTTTGGACAGGGGTTTGTGTGTTTATGTGTGTTTGTGCATGTGTGGCAGGGGAACCTTAAATTTGTAGTGTAACATCAACATTGAGGCACATTCAGCTGAGAGCATAAACAAACAGACATGCTGCATGAACATACTAACAAACCCAGAGACAAACCCAAGAAAAAGATTTCTGACTAGTAATAAAGCCTGTGTTCATGCCGTATACGGCTATATAACTGCGCAGTAAATACTCCATGCTGCATCTCGTTTTTTTCAAAGAAAGAAAATGTAATGTTTTGTGCACTGCAAATGTTTCAAACTACAGTATGCTAATTTTTGTTATCTGTGATTAACTGTGATTACATTTAGTATGCATTTGTTTTTTTATTCCCAATATTGTTGGCAGTCCAATCAAATATAAATAATTAAATAAAAATAACTGAAATTACATACTATTTCTGCTGTATTTAGTATGTATACTGTATGCATTTTTGTCATTATTTGATGCCAACTGTTATACTGCATGCTTTCAGATAAACAAAAAAAAAAAAAAAATAAATAAATAAAATAAAATATATATATATATATATATATAATTTTATTTATTTATTTTTTTTTCAAGATGATGACTGTATGCTACTCACTACTGTATACTTTGTATATTTTGTTGTATTCTTTTGTATTTTGTATACATATACACCCACAAACACACATTTGGCATAAATGTTGAAATAACTTGGAAATTAAAGAGACATACACTACCGTTCAAAAGTTTGGGGTCAGTACATTTTTATTGTTTCTTTTTTTTTTTTTTAAGAAATTAATACTTTTATTCACCAAGGATGTATTAAGTTAATAATTAAAAGTTTATTAAAAGTTAATAATAAATAATTTACATTGTTATAAAATATTTTTATTTTGAATAAACACTGTACTTTTTAAACTTGTTATTCATGAAAGAATCCTGAAAAAAAAAAATCACAGGTTCCAAAAAATATTTGGCAGCACAACTGTTGATATTATCCAACATTGATCATTCTAATAATAAATCAGCATATTAGAATGATTTCTGAAGGATCATGTGACACTTAAGACTGGAGTAACAGCTGATAAAAATTCAGCTTTTCATCACAGGAATACATTTTATTTTAAAGTATGTTAAAATAAAAAAAACATTATTTTATATTGTAAAAGCATTTTGCAATATTACTGTTTTTTTTTCTATATTTTTAATCAAATAAATGCAGCCTTGATGAGCATAAGAGACTTCTTTAAAGACTATTACAAGTCTTACTGACCCCAAACTTTTGAACGGTAGTGTATATACATAAAATATATTTCTTATGTCTTTATATATTTACAATTTATTTAATCTGTAACTATCTATATTGTATAAATTTGATACAGCGATTTTGATCTTATTTATGACAATAAAAACCTTGACATTTGCACTGTGAGGTCATGTGAACCAGTTTATTAGTTATTACTTAATTTCATTGAGCTACTATTATAGTTAAATTAAATGTAATTATTAGTTTTTATTAATATTTTGAATTTATTTAGTTTTTATTATTTTCATTTAACTTAAATTTTAGTTCATTTTTGAGGTGTGTTTTTTGACATTTTTATTTTTTTTAATGTCTAAATAGTATTTATTATTTTTTGTGTCAGTTTTAAAATAATAACCTTATCTATATTAAGTTTAAATTAATAAAATAATTTTAATTTATTAATTTATGTCAGTTAAAATGTAATTTATTGTATTATTATTATTATTATTATTTGTTGTTGTTGTTATTTTTTAGTTTTAGTTAAGTATAATAACCCTGAGGTGAACACAAAGTAGCATGCTTCTGATTTAAATATTTATTATACACAATGCCTATAGTTTTTATTTAATATGCAAAA
Organism: Labeo catla; assembly: GCA_012976165.1. NCBI lineage: Eukaryota > Metazoa > Chordata > Actinopteri > Cypriniformes > Cyprinidae > Labeo > Labeo catla. The sequence goes on from VONZ01000071.1 coordinate 744,503, forward strand.
ATAGTGGTCAACATATCACTATTTGTATACTTACTGCATACAGTGCATACTGTACAATATTCAGTAAGTAGTACATAGTGTCTACATAAAATTAGGTCTAAAATCATCAAAATTATTTTTGTGTCATACATTACACTATAGATGTAAGGTCAAATTTAGAACACTGCATTGTGGTGTACAGTACTCAGCACAGTGTACCATGTTTATATTGCATATCTGGGGAATGTAAACAAAATTTGCATACTGCACACAGGATGCATACTGTAATTGGCATCATGTAGCACCTCACTGATCTTCTGTGCTCCTGGAAACACTGTGAACTCTCTTGAACTGGAGGGCTGTGCCACGCTAGCGCCTCTTCCTGGGTTCCTGCACTGCAGTCGTCTTTACCCAGAATGCTCTTTTTCAGCAAGCTGAACAAGTGCCCATCCCCCCGTGTTAAGAGAGAACGGCACATGCACATGTAGCGATACATACTTCGGCACACACGTGTGCTATCGGGCATTTATCGTTTGACCTTCCATTTTGAGATTTTGGTAGAAAGGCACAGTGCAGTCAAAAAGACTTAAAACATGAAGCCATTCATAAACATTCACACTGACACACACACACACGTCCGCATGCGCACACTTCCCACGCCAGCAGTGACTCAGCCTGGCGAGAGGATGCTGCTCTGACCTGCTTTTAGCTTCTCCAGAGGCTGATGATGTTTGTGCCGCCCCCGTCTCAGGGCTCGCAGGAAGAGGGGATGACGACTGCTCCTCTTCCTCCCCCTCTGCTGAAACTGCCACGGCAGAGGCGCCCGCCGTCTCCTCCTGCTGCCCTTTAGTGACTGACGAGAGACACAGAACGAGAGACACATCCTTGTTAATTACAGCTGCAAAAATACAGACATTTTGGACAAAACTGATAAGATTAAGCCTTAAATGCACGAGTGTTTCACCAGCTGTATTCACCTGTCTAATAAAAATTCATTTGCACATTACAGTGATAGTGTGAAATTTTAAATATTTTTGTGTATTTAAAATTCTATATGTCATTTATGACAGAATGTGGGTCATTACATCAACATTGGGGGGAAAAAACCAAAATGCTGTTAAAAACAAACTTGACATGATTTATTTATGTTACCAATCATGATTTCACTAGCACATCTCAAACACAAACAGCATCAAAGAGCATGGATCGTTAACTGCACTCAGATACTCCGTTGGAAGAGACGGAGCAAGCTCAAAGTCCTTTTAGGAAAGTCAGTTCATTCAGCAGCCATCTTGATGATGATCTCAGACAGAAAACTACTTAAAAATAAAAATAAATGAAAAAGAATGCATGCAAAAAAGTGCTAAATTTGAAAGACATATTTATGGTCCCTTGAAAATTCAAAAATTCAAAATCAAAATTCCTTTTGACATATAAGATGTCATGGTATTATAAAAACATAGGGCTGTGACGGTGGCAAAATTTTTCCACCGCGGTGGTAATAGACCAACTACCATCGGTGGCACAGTGTTAAGATATATATACATAATTTTGAAACATAAAAAATGAGGCTCAAAAATATAAACGTGCGTGTTTATTTCAGCCTACAAAATACTAAAGTAAATATCAAAGAAATTATACAGTTAAATAAGAAAGTAGCCAAAATAAGAACGGTAATTATTAAACAAACATTTGTTGCATAAATTCGTAACAACCTCACCCAACCCTTGTCCAACGGCTCATCAAAATAACTGGCCCGAGTCTTTTCTCTCTCTTTCCCATTACACTGTTGCATCCATTAAAATAGCTCATTTTTGTTTTTATTAGGAATGTGGTTATATTTATTTTCGTTTCTTCATAAAGTTCATTTAGAAATATGTTTGGAACGTTTTTTGTTTGTTAAATTAAGGTTTTCGACCAAGTGGCCTGAGGCAGGCAGTGAGTTGATCACAGCCTATGTTTGATCAATTTTGCCTTCTCAAATCATCACGACTTGCCTAAAATAAAATCTTCAAGCATATCACAATGTTATTTTAAATGTTTAACTTAGATAAACGCTATTATGCGTATACAATCGTTTGCTGGAGAGCGGAAGCTAAATGCACTTTGCAGGACATGGAGGCGCCAGCGCAATCACTTGCAAAAAAATAAAAATATGCCATAATCTTTGCTCATAAAGGTAAGCGTAATATATCATCCGGAACTATAAAGGGTCTAATTTTATTTGTGTGCACTCACAATATCAACAAAATGTTGTGCTTTTGTAAGAAAAAAACAAAAAACAAACAAGATGCGTTTTCTGATGTCTCGGTGTTGAACAGGAGCACTGCACAAAAATGAAACGAAACTCAGTGAATCATTTATGGTAATTACTTTTTAGTTCACGTGATTTTACCACAGATTCATTTACAAACAAGGCACAATTCAACGCAGGATTTTCACAGCATTCGTACTCATACTGTAAAATAAAGATATTCACAAACCCACCCTGAAATCTCATTCTAAATCAAATGATTCGCAATCCAAGCTCCAAAATTCCAAGCTGAGGCAAAATATTCATGAACCCGCTCCGAAAATCTGATCTAAATCAAATGACTCACGAACCTGCTCCAAAATCCCAATCTAAATCAAATGATTCGCACTCCATGCTCCAAAGTTCCAATCTGAAGCAAAAGATTCAAGAACCCACACCGAAGATCCGTTCTAAATCAAACGATTTGCAAGCCGTGCGCCGAAGTTTCAATCTTAAGCAAAATATTCACGAACCCACTTGGAAAACCAGTTCTAAATCAAATAAGTTCTGATTTGAAGCAAAAGATACACAAACCCACCCTGGAATCCCGTTTTAAATCAAATGATTCGCGATCCATGCTCCAAAGTTCCGATCTAAAGCAAAAGATTCACGGACCCACTCAGAAGTTCCGATCCAAATTAAGTGACTCGCAAACCTGCTCCGATATCCCCTTCTAAATGAAATGATTTGCAATCCGCACTCTAAAGTTCCAATCTGAAGCCAAATATTTACGAACCCGCTCCGAAACTCTAACCCTAACTCCTCACCCATAACTATACATACTTTTTAAAATCATTTAAAGTTATGTTAAAATTCGTAAATTAATGGCTCTTTTAATTTAATCTGGTTTTTGCTAGTGAATCGCAATCGTGAGTTTGAATTAATTGGCGTGGTTCCAGAGTAAATGACTCAACTGATTTAGTTCATCTGTTCCTCTTTTCAAGTCTTCAGCCATGTTTACACGACACAGTCAGTACTACTACCACTTATTTCATAGATACATTGTGTTTCAATAATTCAAGCACTTTTCAAGTACCTCGTTAGGAATGTTGCTATTTTGAAGGGTTTTCCAGGCCTTACATTACAAAATGTCAAATTCAAGTACTTCAAGAAACTAAAAGACAATGCTGTGCCGACTATATTGGTGTGACTAACTGTATTTATTATGTGGTCACTATTGCTTTGTCTGTTATTACAGATCGTTTGATAGGTACTGAGTATTTATATGTTTTAACCCAAATCACAGCAGCGTCCATCTATGAATGATGTAGACTGTCAAACATACATGCAAAAGTTTACATCGGTGGGTGCAAAGCTGTCCTTTTGAACTTGGAATATGCAAAACCGTTAGCCAATCATAGAAGTGCGTGTTTACTTCAAAGTCTACAATCCACCGTGCCTATTCAAACAGAGTGCTCTGTTAAGGGGAGGCAGAACAGGATAGAAAATAGCCTATTACTTCTAAATTATGATGTTTTTGATGTAAAAATCTTGATAACATTATAAGTGGACCTCAGAGAACAGTACAAAATAATAAAAAAAAAAAGGCAGTTCATGACCCCTTTAAAGGAGAAGTCCACTACCAGAACAACAACTCACAAATAATTTACTCACCCCCTTGTCATCCAAGATGTTCATGTCTTTCTGTTTTCAGTTGTAAAGAAATTATGGTTTTTGAGGAAAACATATCAGGATTTTTCTTTATGTAATGGACTTAATTGGTGCCCCGATTTTGAACTTCCAAAATGTAGTTTAAATGCAACTTCAAAGGGCTCTAAATGATCCCAGCCCAGGAAGAAGGGTCTTATCTAGCGAAACAATCAATCTTTTTTTTTTTTTTTGGAAAACAAAAATTTGTATACATTTTAAGCACAAAAGCTCGTGTAGCACAGGTTCTGCAATGCGCGTTCACGACGTACTATTAAATCATGTCGAAAGGTCACGGCAAACGTAGACGGAACCACAGACCCAGTGTTTACGAAGCGAACGCGCAAAGACTAAGAAAGTGCAAGTCAAACGCTGTTTACAAACAAAAAGGTAGAACGATGTCGGACAATTCTGAAGTTGTAGGAGAAAATAAGATGGAGAGAGTTTTTTTTTGCCATACTCTACCTTTTTTAGCCGGAGTACACAGACAATGAACTTAGACTTGATTCATAGTAGCATTGGGAAGTTCGGATCATTTTACTGACTCGGATCTTTGAGTCTCATTCAGAAAAACGAACTAATCTTTTTTTCCGAGTCATTTCGTTAATTTTAGCAAAATCAGCATCATGTGACAGCCCCATAAGATGAACGAACGACTCGAAAAACCCGAAGACTCGAAACAGGTGAACTAATTCCAGTACAGAACCTAAAAGGACGTTGCGTATGCGCGAGTAAACGACGACTCATTCTTCGCGAGTCACATTAAAGATTCGTTCAATATGAACGATTCATTCAAGAACGACCCGTGGACACGCATCCGAGAGCCTGAGCTACGCGAGCTTTTGTGCTTAAAAAGTATACATATTTTTTTTTTTCAAAAAAAAATTATCGTTTCACTAGATAAGACCCTTGTTCCTGGGCTGGGATCATTTAGAGCCTTTTGAAGCTGCATTTAAACTACATTTTGGAAGCTCAAACTCGGGGCACCAATGAAGTCCATTATATGAAGAAAAATCCTGAAATGTTTTCCTCAAAAATTATAATTTCTTTACAACTGAAGACAGAAAGACATGAACATCTTGGATGACAAGGGGGTGAGTAAATTATTTGTAAATTGTTGTTTTGGAAGTGGACTTCTCCTTTAACCACTTTGTACTTATGACAAAATATAATTTGTATATAATATGTACAATTATGTAAAATTTTACATACATAAAAATAATTAACAAAAAAAAGTTAATTATTTTTACCAAAATAAGAGGGAAAAATACATGTTATTTTTTTATTTAGTACTGACCTGAATGAGATATTTCACATAAAAGACGTTTAAATATGCGTCCAAAACAGAAAATAACAGTTGACTTCAAAATGACCCGGTTCAAAAGATTCTTAAAGAAGAAGTTCAATTCCATAACAAAAATTTACAGATAATTTACTCACCCCCTTGTCATCCAAGATGTTCATGTCTTTCTTTCTTCAGTCAATGAAAAATTATGTTTCTTTAGAAAAACATTTCAGGAATCTTCTCCAAATAATGGACTTCAATGGTGCCCCCAAGTTTGAACTTACGAAATGCAGTTTAAATGCAGCTTCAAATGGCTCTAAACAGTCCCAACCGAGGAAGAAGGGTCTTATCGAGCAAAACGATCGGTCATTGTCAAAACAAATTGGCAATTTATATACTTTTTAACCTCAAATGCTCGTACTGTCTAAGTCTGCGATGCGCATGTGTAGTCTGTGTAATCCGGGTCAATACACTTAGGGTATGTTCTTCAACGTCAAATTCATCCTACATCGCTGTTTTACCATTTTTTTGTGAAGGGCGTTTGATCTTCTTTGCATGTTCACTTTGTTTGTAAACACTGGGTTGGTGTTTCTGCAGCGATGTAGGAAAGCGAGATGGGAGTTTTTCAACATACCCTAACTGTATTGACTGTATTGAACCGGAAAAAAACAGAGTTTACACAGACTTAGACAAGACGAGCATTTGAGGTTAAAAAGTATAGAAATTGTCATCAAATTCCTAAATTTTTTCCCTCAAGAAACAATTTCTTTATGACTGAAGAAAGAAAAACACGAACATCTTGGATGACAAGGGGGTGAGTACATTATATGTGAATTATTGTTCTGGAAGTGGACTTCTTTAATACTGTTGTTACCTAAATTATTTTTTTAAATGATAGTTGTTTGCGAGTCCCTTGTTTGTTAAACTGCCCGCTGTTCTTCAGAAAAATGAATGCATTCATTTTTTGAACCTGAAGATCAGGGTAAATTTAACTCATTTTTTCTTCTGGGAAACCTGTAAGTATCTTCTGCAGCTTCTGAAGGGCAGTATTAAATGTATAAATATTATATATAGGCAAAATAAGAAAAATGTACATATCTATTCATTCTGTTCAAAAGTTTAAACCTCGGCTCTTAATGCACCGTTTTTCCTACTAGAGCATCAGTGAGCATTTGAACTTTCTGTAATAGTTGAATATGAGTCTCTCAGCTGTCCTCAGTGTGAAAAGATGGATCTCAAAATCTTACAGTCATTGTTGGAATGACTTCAAATACACAAAAATGCTGAAAAAACACAGAATTTTTGGGACCTGAGGGATTTTTTGGAGAACAGCAGGCAGTTTAACTGTTCAGGACAAACAAGGGACTCATGAATAACTATCACTAAACAAAAAAAAAACACAGCTGTTGATCATTCAGGTAACAACACAGTATTATGAATCAAGTGTATGTAAACTTTTGAACAGGGTCATTTTTCAACTATTAATTTCTCTTGTGGACTATATGTGTGTGTATATATATATATATATATATATATATATACACACACATACACAGGGCAAACCAACCCTGGGACATCACACACTGTGGTAATGCAAGATGGCAGCACATTTGCTAAAAGAAAATTCTTTAAAATTGTTACATTGTGTTTGTTATACATTGTTAATTAAAGTGGAAATCAGTTTACTAAATATTGTAAACTTGACTGACTGCTTCACTTTCACTTTAAGGGTTGGTTAAGGAGTAGTGGCAGCTGTAATTATAACAGGGTAAATATTAATTACAGATGTGATTACACTCACATATATTTTTTTACAAGTACAATGTAAAAAGGCAATACGTGCACTGTGTTGCATTACTAATTTATATGTTTGTACATAGCAATTAAAGACTCTTAATATAAGTGAATCCATGTTTATTTAATTCTTGCTGAAAAATGTAGTTAAATGTAACAAATAATAAACTGATAAAAGAATTTTTAATGCAAAATTTCAACTGCACAGAAAAAAAAAACGTGTAAAAAGGAGTTAATGTAGCATTGTGACATTTAACTAACATTTTAGACATTAATCAGTTTTAAAGATGTCTTTATGTCCATTTCTGATGTAATTTATTAGTATTTTTTTAACATTTAACAACATTAAAAATAAATTAAATAAACAGTTTTAAATGTATCTATTTGTCAGTTTATAAATTGATCTTTTAATTAAGAAATTTATTTCCTCATGTCATTTTTAAGTGGCCCTCTTATCCTTCCATAAGTAACAGGCTTACAAGTATGTACAGCTGCTGTCTACCTGAAAAAGCAAGACATAAATCTCCAAACTCTAGTTTCTTTAGCTCAAATGACACCAAAACACTGTATTTTTCAGGTTGGTCCAGCTAATGTGTATTTTCATTGTGGAGTAAACAAACAGATGATGCATTTACCAAAAAAATGACTGTTTCTTTTAACCAAAAGGTGAGATTTCCATGTCAGCGTAAGTGTTGAATCCCTCAAAATGAAAGTCAGCGCCTCGGCTAATGAGATCGACAAGCCTGAATGGCCTCTGACTGCGTATCTTTGCCTCAAATGAATTTTCATCTATGAAATGTTTGTTTATTCTGAACATTGCTAATTGTTTCCAGTGAACCAGCCTTTTGGTTCCAGGCCAATATGTTTCGTTTTTAAAGATCCCAAATGTCATGTGAACAACGCCTGGATTTGTACAATGTCAACAGCAGCCTGCAAAACAAAAGTGTAGAAAGACCGCGCATTTTTGTTTCCCTGTTCGATCGCAAACAGGATTGCTTTTTGATTTATAGGGAAATATGCAGAGCGCATGTGCCGTGTGTTAACAAGAGAGAAATTGGGAAAACTGTCTTCTCAGAATGTACACAATGTGGACAATTAGAAGTGTGAGTCACCTGTGACTAAGAGTGCCTAGTGTGTTGAGATCTAGTTGTGGTCTAAAATAAACCACATTGAAACCACAGCTGCAGTCAACCACCTCCTGTATTCATCTCAACCGCTGCAGTCAAATCATATAGGGCTTCAATGGAACTACAGCAGACACTACAAATTAGGGTCAATTTGCAAAGAAAACTAGTTACTGGTTTACATTAAGGAAAGTATCAATATTAGCATTGCTTATGGTTAGGGATTTGAGCAAAAGCGCAGATGCTTTGTATTAAACTTAAGCAACTCATCCCATAACATGCGCACCAAAGAGATGAATTGATTTTTCAAATTGTGCAGGTTGTTGTGAAAAGATGTGCCTTTTTTTTTTTTTTAAGAAATCAATCATTTCCACATGACAGATGATTTAGACTTATGCTGAAAGAGGAACTAGAGACACTAGAATATTACAGAGACTTGAAGGTGGGCTGTTTGGGCTTGGGTCAGTAAGCAACCACCTAGCAACCACCCAGCACATCGTAGCATCTGAATAGCAACATGTTAAAATATCCAGAAAACACTAGAAACAGCAAGAACATGCTAAAACACTTCAGCATTAAAACACTTAATAATTAAACATCAACATGCTAAATACATGCGTCTGAATAGAAATATGCTAAAATACTCAGAATACCATAAAAACTAAATGTGCTAAAAACACTAGAGTTAGCATGTGAATAGCAATTTGTTACAAACACTCAGAACACCCAAGAAACAGCAAGAACGTGCTAGAAACACCCTATAAACTTAATAGCAACATGCTAAAACACTCACGCCCAACAAGTCCCAAAGATAAAAGCAGAGAACACCTTAACAACTAAACAGCAATGTGCTAAAAGCACTGAGAATGCTACAGCATTTGAATAGCGATGTTACACTCAAAAAAGCCTAGAAATGGTAACATGCTAAACACAGTCAGAATAACCTATAAACTGAATAGCAACATGCTAACACTGAACACCTCAGGAACTAAACAGCAACATGCTAAAAACATACTACCAATATGACCTTAGTGTCTGAATAGCAACATGCTAAACACATTCAGAACAAAACAGCAATGTGCTAAAAACACTGAGAATACTACAGCGTTTAAAAAGCGATGTTAAACACTCAAAAAAGCCTAGAAATGGTAAGAACATGCTAAACACACTCAGAACAGCCTATAAACTGAATAACACGCTAAGACATTCAGAACATCCTAGAAAAAGTAAGAACACGCTAAACCCTTCAAACTGAATCATGCTAACACTAATTTAATCAGCAACTCAACAGCAACTTGGTAAAAACACCCTGACAACACACGTACATCTTGGAGACATCTATTTGACGTATGCATTTACATCTGCAAGACGTACTGTTTGTAAGTATTTGCTCATCTGCAATACGATTATAGGACGTTTCCTATCAGATGTCAAATAGACGTCTATTTAATGTCTTTAAGATGTTTATGATTTAGAATGCATGTAAAACTGACATCCGTCAGATGTTTGTACAGAGCAGATGTTTTCCAGATCAAGTGATCTCCCTGCTGAAAAAAACAGCTAAAACCGGCCTAAGCTGGCTGGGTGGTTTTAGCTGGTCAGCAGGCTGGATTAAAGGAGGAAGGAAAGGAGGTTTTAGAGGGGTTCTGGCCACTTTCTTAGCTGGTCAGGCTGGGAGATCAGCTGGAACAACCAGCTAAAGCCAGGCTGGGAGACCAGCTAAAACCAGCCAACCAGCCTAGGCTGGTTTTAGATGTTTTTTCAGCAGGGCTTTAACAGACATCTTGCAGACGTACATGTGCTATCAGGGATACTACCAAGAATGCCTTAGCTTCTGAATAGTGACATGCTAAACACACTCATAACACCTCAGAAACTAAACAGCAATGTGCAAAAAACACTGAGAATACTACCGCATTTGAACAACGATGTTACAAACACTCAAAATGCCTAGAAACGGTAAGAAATTGCTAAACACACTCAGAACAGCATATAAACTGAATAACATACGAAGACACTCAGAACACCCTAGAAATTGTAAAACATGTTAAACACCCTTCAGACTAAATAACCACATGCTAACACTGAACCTCTGCAACTATAGCAACGTGCTAAAAACAAACTACCAAGAATACCATAGCTTCTGAATAGCAACATGCTAAATACACTCAGAACACTTTAAAAACTAAACAGCAAGGTACAAAAAAACAAAACAAAAAAAAACCAATTCACTGTTTGCGTCTGAATAGTAATTTGCTACAAACACTCAGAACACCCTAGAAAGGTAAAGACGTGCTAAACACCCCCTATGAACTGAATAGCAATATGCTAAAAACACTCAGAATACCTTGAAAACAGCAATTGAATAGCAATTTGCTACAAAGCCTCACAACACCCTAGAAAGAGCAAGAAAGTGCTAGAAACACACTATAGCAACATGCTAAAACACTCACACTCTAGAATCAATAGTAAGAACATACTGAAAACAGTAAGAAACAGTAGGAACATGCTAAAATACATGCTAATAGTGCCATGTTAAAACACTAAAAGAAACTAAACAGCAACATGCTAGAAACATACTAGTAAGAATACCTTAGCATCTGAATAGTGATGTGCTAAACACTCTCAGAACACCCTAGAAACAGTAAGACCGTGCCAGAAAACCCTTCACACTGAATAGCAATATGCTAAACACTTAGAATATCTTAGAAACTAAACAACAGTGTGCTAAAAACACTAGTGTTAGCATCTGAATAGCAGTTTGTTACAAACACTCAGAACACCCCAGAAACACTAAGAGTGTGCTAAAACATCCTATAAACTGAACAGCAACATGCTAAAACACTCACACCCTAGAAACCCTAGTAAGAACATACTGAAAACACTGAAAACACCTTAGAAACAGTAAGAACATACTAAAGTATATGCTAATAGCGGCACGGTAATACACTCAGAATACTCTGAAGAAACTAAACAGCAATGTGCTAAAAACATACTACCAAGAATACTTTAGCGTCTCAATAGTGATATGCTAAACTCTCTCAGAACACCCTAGAAACAGTAAGAGCTTAAAAACCCTGCAAACTTAAGAGCAACAAGCTAAGTGCTTAAAATTCCTTAGAAAATAAACAGGAATGTGCTAAAAATACTAGTGTTAGCATCTGAACAGCAGTTTACTACAAACACTCAGAACACCCTAGAAACACTAAGAGTGTGATAAAACATCCTATAAACTGAACAGCAACATGCTAAAACACTCACACCCTAGAACCGCTAGTAAGAACATGCTAAAAACAATGAGAATACTATAGCGATTTTATAAGCAATGTTATAAGCACTCACAACCAGTGTTGGGGGTGAAGCATTACAAGTAATCTGAGTAACCTGAGTACAAGTAACCTAACTACAAGTAACCTGTAATGCATTACCTTTTAAATTAACAACAAAATATCTGAGTTACTTTTTAAATGAGTAACGCCTGTTACTTATTGTTTTCACATTTATCGACTGACAGCTCTCCTGTCCCCATGTTGAGAGAAATCGGAAGTACAGAGGCGTTGTATGCATTGTGTAAACATGATGTTAGAGGAGTTCTAGACTAAATGTGAACATGCATTAATTCATCTCACTCGCAAAAAAACTGATTCAGTGTATTTATCAAAATAAATTAAAACAGTGAAATGCAAACTCAGAATATGGTGCAAACCTGCAATCATTAAATATTTAAAAGAACACAAACATCCTTTAAGTATTTAATCCCATTTTATTAACAAATGTCTTTGCTGCCGACCTTTGATGATCCAAAAATGACTTTAGATAAACTAACATTTGTGTTTCATTGTTTGTTTGTTTTTTATTGCTGAAGAGTGTTTAACCTTCTTCTCCTGCATTCGATTTTACTTTTCCTTCAGCCTAAAGAATTTCACTTTTTGGTGTGAAAGGGCTTTGACATTTGCCAAAAAAAACATGTTTTTTTTAATTAAAAACAAATAAGCAAGCCTGGCCCAGATTTAAAAAGTAACGCAAAAGTAACATATCACATTACTTTCCATAAAAAGTAACAAAGTATCATAATTAGTTACTTTTTTAAGGAATAACACAATATTGTAACACTGCTCCTAACTGCCTAGAAATGGTAAGAATGTGTTAAACACAGTTATGCTAAAGCACTCAGAACACCATAGAAACTAAACAGCAGTGTTACAAAAATACTATGCTAGCACCTAAATATCAATTTGCTACACTCAGATTGCCCTAGAGATGGTAAGAACATGCTTAAAACGCTATACAAACCAAACAGCAACATGCTAAAATGCTTACTTTACTATCCTGAGGCCACAAGAGAGGATTTGTGAACAGCAGCAAAGTTAAAGTTGTAATTTCCGTAATTCTGAGATGAGTACACGTGATGTTCTACGCTGAGCAGTTCCACGTCCTCAGACTCAGAGTTAGCACCTAAGTAGTGCCTAAATGAATATGCAGCAGTCACATGATCCAAGTCGTAGCACGTTCCCATCTTATAAATTGCAATTTTGAGTTCTGCAAGCATGTGAATGCTTTGGCATTGATAGTGTTGCCATAGAAACAGCCAGGAGTAGAACATCATGTGTTGTCATCTCTGAATTGTTGGTCACATGACACTGACAAAATAGCGCATATGAATTTCATTCATGCTATCCATAATAATGCTATATAGAACTTGCTTTGCAAAGTTTCAAAAGCTGCAAAGTTTCAAAACAAATGTAGTACCTACTAGACACTATATGATTTCAGATGCAAGTTAATTAGCGTCTAAATAGCAATATGCTACAAACATTGCAATGTGCAAAAAAAAACAATGTTAGCATCTAATCAGCAGTTTATAAAACACTCTAAAAACACCCTACAAACTAAACAGAAACCTGCAAACACTCAGAACACATTAGAAACAGAACAGCAATGCTCTGGCAACACTCTAACACTGAGGAAGTGCATTTTGCACAGGCAAACATCACTCACATTTTCTGTAAAAAAAGTAAAAACGTAGTTAGAGCTGAACTTGAGAAAAGGAATGAAAAGGCTGACAGCTTCCTCCAACACGCAAGATTTTTTTTAAATCTTGAGTAGTTCTCGGTACTGAAGGGTCTTTCATAATTATGGTGCCATTTACTTCAGTGGTGACCTTGACACAGAGGTTATTTCGGAGGTTCAGGAGGCTAAGCAGTTACTGACAGCACCTTTAATGATGCCAGCTCGTATTATTGACTGTGGGGGTGTTCCAGCCTCCAAGGTGAAAGTGACTTGACATTCAAAGGCACTGTCAGCTCTCCCGCAGTGTCAAGACAATTCACCTGGTTATTACAGCTCCACACAGGCTTCACAGAACGAGTGAAGAAGAAACTACTACGACAGTTTCAACTAATTCAACAACAAATACTGGCTTATTTTGTAAATAAACACAAGAACAGATTGTATTCTTTATAGTGTTACTACTTTAGTCAAAAAGCATGATAAATGGTACAAAATTTCCTATAGCGTTGGTGAGTAACTAAAAGTAGTGGTACTAACTTAAAGAGTTAATTTGCAGCTGGCATTTTGGCAGTTTTTTAAATCTCTGCTACAAGGCTGGACAAAAGAGAGAAAAGATCTATGGCATTAAATTTTGCTCAAAGCTAGGGAAACTTCAATACCCATAATGCAGTGGGCTTGACCCAACTGTCAGTGAGCTGTCAGTGGGTTGGTGATAGAAAAATGCAGAAGTACAATCTCTAGTTTTAACTAAAGCCCTGGAGCTGTCAAAAGACTGCTGGATGACGCATTTTGCGTAGCTTTTCCAGTAAGACACTTTTTCTGGTTGGCACATTGTACTGTGGCTTTACAGTCAACTTTACAACTCTCTTAGACAGTCTTCTCTCACAGATGTAGGGTTAGAGACTCCAATACACTATATAAAATCAGAATTAAATGACATTAATAGATCCAAAAAATCATTCACAGTCCCTAATATGACTTTTATTTATTTATATATTTTTTTATATTATTATATATTTTTTTATACAGCTTAAAGTTTAGGGTCAGTATATTTTTTTTGTTTTTTTAATTAATACTTATTAATAGTAAATTAATACTTTTATGCAGCGAGGATGCATTAAATTGACATGTATTAGGTTACAAAATATTTCTATTTAAAAAAAAATTGTAAAAAAATATCACAGTTCCTAAAAATGATTAAGCAGCACAGCATTGAAAATAAGAAATGATTTCAGGAAAATAATAATAAAAAGAAGAAAAATATTCAGTAAATCAGCGTATTAGAATGATTTCTGAAGGATCATGTGACACTGAAGACTGGACTAATGATGCTAAAAAAATCAGCTTTGCATCACAGCAATAAATTACATTTTTAAATTTATTAAAATAGAAAGTAGTTATTTTAAATTGTAATAATATTTCACAATATTAGTTTTTACTGTATTTTTTATTAAATAAATGCAGCCTTGGTGAGCATAAGAAACTTGTTTAAAACCATTTAAAAATCTTACCAACCCCAAACTATTGAACGTTAGCCTAAATTTGATAATACATAAATTGTTATTGTTTCTTGCTGTTAATAATAACTGGTTAATTTTAATTATGTCAAAAAAACAGCACGTCTTCTGACAACACTTAGGGTTAGGAGTAAGAATTAAAAACAAATCACATTAAAGCCTTATTCACATTCACAAAATACCACTAATTTACAAACCCCTCTAAAGCTTAATGGTATAAACACAACTGCAGCCAAAACAAGTAATTAATCAGCTTGTGAACCTGAACTTACATCATACCGTCACCAGAAACCCACCAGCCACAAGCAGGCAAAAGGGCCGAGAAAATGACGGGAAAATGCACGAGATGAGATTTTAAAAGGCTTTCAGCGAGCATTAGCTTCCACCGGCTGCTGCGAACCTCAATCACACGCTTTGAGAGGTGCTGGGGCGACTCCAGAGCAGAAAGGCTGTGGCTGGAGTCAAATCCTTTCAATTAGAGCTAGAGAGCGGAGCCATGTGGAGACGGCCGAAAATCTCATCAATCCTGCTCAAGGAGTGTGGACGGCCGAGCATCTCGAAAGCTCCTCCTCGGCCGGCCGAGGCCTGAGTTAGATTGACTGCGCAGCTGGGAAAGAAAATCAATTCCTGGCTCCACATTGTGATTTTGTTTATCATTGGAACTGCCTCAGAGGAGAGGCAGCCGCGCTCTCTGACTCTTGAGGAAGGGGGATGTGACGGCTGAAAAGAAAAGACTGACACAGGAAACCCGGAGCGCTGGGAAAAGACGTTTAAAGAGGGTATATGTGGGGGAGGAGAGAAGAAAAGAGTGGGAAAGCAAGCCAGGGTGAAAGCAAGGCGGCTGCAGTTACCTGTCTCCTGTGTGCTTCCTGTTTCTGTAGTCTCCATTCCATCTGTGCTGTCTTCATCCTCCACCAGAGCTTTTCCTCGCCCCCGATTCCTGAGAAAGAGACATTTATTAGCACGCTTGCTTCAGGGAAGACCGGTCGATTGTGAATGAGTTAAATACACTCCCAGCTGTCGCCGACTGCAAAGCGAGTGTCCGCTGCCCCGGGCGAGGGTGGGGCGGCCCTGTGAAAACCGTGCGTTTGTGTGTGGGCACGTTTGTTTACGTGCACTGAGGGGGAAGTAACGGGTGCGAGACCTCTCATTAAAGCCGCTGCTCAATGGACGAGCATCATGAAGATGTCATTTCCGCATTTACTCAGAAGCCCCGAGGGCGGATTCACAACCCTGCGCTGGTGTCACCACTCAAACCTAGATTACTCACTCAAGCGGGTCTCATCTTCTTGGTGACTCATTCGCACGAACAGCGTCCACTCAGATCAGGTTTGGTCTGTTCACAGCATATGTGAGCGTTTGAGCAGTGCGGGTTGTGTGAGCTGTAATTTCACAATAATTAACATCTTTGGTCTAATTAAAAAGCTTGAACATTTAAATACAATGACAAACTTTTAGGAGTTTACAGCTTTGCTGGATGCATGCATCTTCGAGGGAAAATAACAATCTGACTAGAAAAGTAGAAAATGGTGTCTATGTGGCAGGTGATTGGAGGGAATAAAAAAATAAGAGGGCTTGGAGACGTTGAGCGAGAAGGAAATTCATTTCAGAGGCAGAGTAAGATATTGTATTTTGATGAAAGACAAACTTTTGTGCACTGTTAAATGGAAGGGCATTTCCGTTTCCATCACAGAATAAAAATATTACATTTAAAGTGCAATTGTGAGGAATAAAGTCACACTGCATGTAGGGCTGGGCAATTTTTCTGATATGATCAATTCATTCGAATTTGCCACAATTTTATTTTTTTAGAAATCAAGGAATTGTGATTTTGAATAGAAATATTACCGAAAGTTAGAATTAGACACTCTGATAATATGGCAATAATAACAGCAAAAAGAAAAGAATGAACCGGCTCATGTTTGTAGTTTGTACAGGATGTAGTTGTAGTTCATGTATCTTTTCTGCAAAGATATTTAACAAGTGATTTGTTAAATTGTACACATGATGTACATTTACATCATGTGTGGTACACTTGGAATACATTTTTTTTTAAAGGGGTCATCGGATGCCCATTTTCCACAAGTTGATATGATTCTTTAGGGTCTTAATGAAAAGTCTATAATATACTTTGGTTAAAAATTCTCAATGGTTGTGTACAACAACACCCTTTTTACCTTGTCAAAATGAGCTTTTCAAAACTCATCTCATTCTGGTCAAGGCTGTTTTAAATGCAAATGAGCTCTGCTCGTCCCGCCCCTCTCTTCTCTCTGTGGAGTGACGATAAACTTGCTAACTAGCACATTATTAAAAAAAGGTCATCGCAAAGATTCCTAAAAAACCCTTATACTCACTTCTGCTCTAATTGAAGCTGGATCACGAATGATTCGCACGAACATAGACGGATATATGTAGATCTGGAGGTGCATTCCCTTCACAAACAAACGTAATCCACTGCATCTTCAGCGGCTCAGATGTCAGGAGTAAATGACGACCACTACATTCATTATTACATCCAGCAACACAACACCTCAGTCACTCAATTCTTGTCTAATTTACATCCCTGCTCCGGCATCAAAACATGGAGGTCGGACTGTTACAGCTGATCGTGGGAGCGGCCTCTGTTGGTGTGACGCCACAACGACAGGCATCTGAGAACGGCTCGATTTGAAAAAGGGGATATTATTTTTACAGATTAAATAAAAACCACTGCATGGATTTTTATCAACATTAGGGACGTTTTTATCGATTTATAGAGTAGATTTGTACATACACTGCCAACACACATTCGTGTTCAAACAACATGTAAAAGTGAACTATAAAACTATAACTATAAAATATATAACTATATAATATAAAATAATAGAAATTTAATTTATTTAATATGCTGATTTGGTGCTCAAAAACGTGTATTATAATTATCAATGTTGAAAACAGTTGTGCTGCTTAATATTATTGTGGATTTTCTGTCTTTGAAACATAGAAAGTTTAAAAGAACAGCATTTATTTAAAATATAATTTTTGTAACAAAGCAAAAGTTTTCTATGGAAGCTTGTTTAAAAAAAGAAAGAAAGAAAAAAAAAAAAGGTAGTGCAACTTTTTAACTTACAATTTAGAACTTTTGAGAGAAAAAAGGGAAAATTACATTTGTCACAAATCTGACTTGTTTTCTCACATTTCAGTTTTTTTACCAGATAATAAAATTGGTAACTTATCTAAAAATGGACAACTTTTTCTCTCACAATTGTTAATTTACATCCACAGTTCAGACTTTTCTTCTCAGAATTACAAGAAAAATTAAGATTTTTTTTTTAAATCTTGCAGACCCAAAAGTTTGGAACAGTAATGTACATTTATTTACTTATAATTATTTTTTTCACACTGAGGTTTAAACAGGTTTCCAAAGAATTGTGCACAAGACCAGGTACAGGTATTAACCAAGTTTCATCTTGGCTTTAACCAGCAAAACGTCCTTAGTCAGCCTGCTCTATCAGCTGCATTGTGGCGTTGTGCTGATAATTAAAAACTGATGAATTAAAACAACACTAACCAAACTAAATCAACCTGAACCAATTTGAAAATTCCTGCTGGCGTTTTCTTAGTGGTTACATTTTGAGGATGACATCCGATGCATACACGCAAAGGTTATTATTTCTCATGTTCTGATTGATCGAGAATCTGTTTAGAAGTGTTGATGTTGGGAGAACTCAAGCACAACCAATCCTACTACTATTTGTATTGTTTTCCATGTCATTTGGAAAGCTCATTGTTCCCTATTTTATGATGTCACTGACTGATGCTGTAAAATCCACCTTTGTTTTCAGAAAGAACAGATAGAAATGCAAATCTTATTACCTTTACTGAGGCCAATAAAGCATTCTCTTTTTATACCTCACGCTTTCAATGGACTGTGTCATGATAGGCTGCCAGACACAGGAGTTTGCCCTCAGAAAAGAGCATAGTCTGAATCTGTTGCCATGGTGCCACGTGACGCGCCAGTCTTTCAGAACAAGCAGTACTGCACAGTATCTGGTAGAAAGTATGAACCTACTACAACATACTAGACCATACTAACATTCAAAGGAAGAGAGCCTCTGTAAACAGCGGTTCCACATCATTAACAATGACTAAGATATCTGGGTGGTCCCACACTCTCATGGTGTAACTGTTTTGGTAAATTGGTGGGTGAGTTCGTATGATGTCATTCACATGTTTTTTTTTTTTCTGTTTAGGGTCCACTGACGGTTAGGTTTGGGGTGGCGAAAAAAATCGTACTAAATCGCCGCCTCGTATAATAGTTCAGTTTTCTCATGAGATCCAGTCGGGTGGACCAGTGCCTCACAGTCAGCCATTGTTTCAACGGCATCTACCACAAAACAATGGCTGAAATGTGAAGTTGGTTATATATGTGTCTATATGCTGCTTCCCTAAACCATTTACACACCGTTACCATGTATACCCACCATTCACTTAGTTCCTCTGTGTGTTTACAGTATCCGTATAGCTTCCCTGAGACGTTAATATCTCTCTGTGGGATGGCAGTTTTTTTGGCGGCCATCTTGGTTATGACCCCGGGCTGCTTTTTCCAGCCATACAAGTACAGCTACTGTTTATTCAAATGGACTGAAGACTGAAATTTTAAGGTTTTCAATGTTATATTATGCAATAGTGACATTTATTGTGTTTCTTAAGCTGAAATGAGATACACTACCAGTCAAAAGTTTTTGAACAGTAAGATTTTTCATGTTTTTAAAGAAGTCTCTTCAAATTTGGAAACATTTTTACTATTTAAAATAACTGTTTTCTATTTGAAAATATTTTCAAATGTAATTTATTCCTGTGATTTCAAAGCTGAATTTTTAGCATCATTACTCCAGTCACATGATCCTTCAGAAATCATTCTAATGTTCTTTGCTGCTCAAAAATGTATTATTATTATTATTATTGTTGTTGTTATGTTTAAAACAGCTGAGTAGATTTTTTTTTTCAAGTTTCTTTGATGAATAGAAAGCTCAGAAGAACAGCATTTATATAAAATAGAAATCTTTTGTAACATTATAAATGTCTTTATCATCACTTTTCATCAAATTAAAGCATCCTTGCTAAATAAAACTATTAATTTCTGACTTTGAATTTTATAGTAAATAATGTTACAAAAGCATTTTAATTCAGAAAAATGCTGATCTCTGGATCTATCTATTCATCAAAGAATCCTTAAAAAGTGTACTCTTTTAAATATTTAGGATAATAATAATAACATATGTATACAGCAAGTGAGCATATTAGAATGATTTCTGAAGGAATCACAGGAATAAATTACATTTTAAAATCTATTCAAATAGAAAGCAGTTATTTTAGATAGTAAAAATATTTCACAACATTATTGCTTTTGCTGTATTTTGGATCAAATAAATGCAGGTTTGGTGAGCAGAAGAGACTTCTTTAAAAAAGCATTTTACTGTTCAAAAACTTTTGAGTGGTAGTAAAAAAAAATAAATTCTCCAACTACTGTGCATGCGCAGTTAACAGGCAATGGGTATGTGTGTGTAGGCAGGAGACAGGAAGTGAAGTAGGAAAGTGAGAAGATAATGGGTTTAGAAAAGGTCCACAAGCCAGGATTTGCACTCGGGTCACCTGCTATGATTTATTTATTATATAAAAATATATATATAAAAATATATATTTTTTGTATTAAATGTACAGATATTCCATAGCAGGTTTGCCACAGTGATGGTGTAATGCTACTAAGTGCAGCTAAAATTACTGACTGAAAAATATAATATGGTTAAATCACACCAAACATTATATAGATATTATTTTAATTCAAAATCAAAAATATTATAAATAAATTAATTAATAGAATGTGTATTACAGTATTGAGAATCTAATAAGAATTCAGAATAATTTAAAATGTAAAAATTTAAAATGTAAAATCAGTAATTTTTTCACTCAAGTAAATTTTTAATTTAATTTGAATTATTTTGTATTATTTAAATGTAACTGTATTTTGTTCATTTTGAGGTGGTATATGACCTGTACATGTTTACATGAGATTGCTCTTAATATATATAATAAATGTCAATCTACAATAAAAATCAGTGATTTAAATTAATATTGTTGTCTTTCAAATGTGCATTTACATATTCTGGTATTACACATCCTGGTATTAAGTATGCACAACACTGCAACAAAATTTGCTGCACACAAAAACTTGTCACTGGGGCACCTTTGTACATTCCTAACCCTTACAGTGTTTATAATAGTACCATAAGATCACATATTACCACCTTAACACCTTATGCATTACTACTCTACTAATATGCACCCTTTTGGGGTGAAAAAAAAGGTACAAAGGTGTCCCACTGAGGTGTGTACACCAAAGGTATAATTTTGGCACTTTTTGTGTGTGTGCAGTACATTTTGTGGTAGAGCTGTGAATACTTAATACCAGGACGTGTAAATGCACTTTTGAAAGACTTAATTTTAATGACTGATTTTAGATTGACATTCATTATATATATTTAAAATCTCATGTAAACACGTACAGGTCATATACCACCTTAAAATAAACAAAATAAAATTACACTTAAATAAAAACTAACAAATTAAATTTTTACTTTGTTTTTTTTTTTTTACATTTAATTTACCTCTAAACGGTACAACTTTTGCCATTTTTTTTCTGCACAGTAAGTGCGGACTAATAGGGAAGAAAAATAATCTAGCTATTCAAATAAGTCAGGTTAATCATTCAAACCCCATTATGATAATTATATGTATTCAGATCATTAAAATACACACGCAGTGTGTGCAGAACAACACGATGGCTGTATGAATAAGAGATGTACAACAACATAAAGATCAGAAAGGAATTGCGCTAACACTAGGATAAATGTTCGACAGATACATAGTCAATTTAAGTACTCGAGATACGCCAGCTTCTCCGTGCTTCTTCAAGACGCCATTAAGAAGGTGCAAACTGTGACCAGTTTATGGTTTATTGCATTGACCAAAAAATACCCTAGAGTTCAACTCAAGCTTGTGAAATTAGTTTGACACTTCCTTTCGGTCATGTTGCTTAATTTGTTGTGGTCCTGAACTGAAGAGCTCTGGTGTTATTTTTACATTTTGTATGACGTTGTCATCTGACCTCTTGTTTCCTACAGCCTCATCAAAAGGTTTTTATTCTTATGACGTAAAATTTTATTCGCATGAGACTGTAAGAATGGCTTCTAAAGGCCTGTTCGCACCAACATGAATGCTCTGGGCATGTGACCAAAAGGACAAATCCCACTGTTTACCCAGTTTTCTTTGCAGTGTGATGGAAATGTGCCTATAAATCCACTCTTTAAAAAATTCAAATCTTATTCTCGATCCTATAACAAACACATATTGTATAGGCCTAGTCTGCAACACTAAAAAAACAGGTCACGATCCACCAGCTGAGAACCGACTAACAAACGCACGTCCATCTACAGCCAAACATCTATTTCTACACATCCGGCACACAAATGCGCAGTAAAGATTCACGGCTGTCAGAATCCCGCGGGGGGCTCTTCTTGTCTGATCTATGTATCACTTCATCAGGGTGATAATTGTCAGGCATTCAAATTAAAGTCTCACAGTTTGAAGACGGAGGAGGTACGGCAAGCAGAGTTGAAAGGGAAGCCTGCCCCTCTCTAGGGCTAGAGTAAGGAGGGAGTGTGAGGGATGGATGGGTAATTACCAGTGCCACTGGAGAGAGAAATCGCAGTCTGTCCCATGCCAAAAATGACTCCTCCCTGCAAATGACTTCCTATACCAGACAGTTAACAAGGCTGAACGCTGACAAAGGGGCGGAGGGATTTCACCCTAGAGGTTACAGACACACATGGAGCAAAATCTTCAGAACCACAGACCGCATGTCTGATGTTAAGGAGCTAGTTGAAATTAGCAGTTGAAATTAGTTGACCAGATTTTTTTTTTGGTACGCAATATATCTGAAGGTGATAGCAAATTATATGTGTTTGTGTGTGTGTGTGTACAAAAGTTTTTGAACAGTAAGGTTTTTAATGTTTTTTTTTTTTTTAAAGAATTCTCTTCTGCTCACCAAGCCTGCATTTATTTGTTTCAAAGTAGAGCAAAAACAGTAAAATTTTGAAATATTTTTACTATTTAAAAGAACTGCTTTCTATTTGAATATATTTTAAAATGTAATTTGATTTCAAAGCTGAATTTTTAGCAGCATTACTCCAGTCACATGATCCATCAAAAACCATTCTAATATTATGATTTGCAGCTCAAAATTTTCTTCTTCTTATTATTATTAATATTATTATTATTATGTTGATGACAGCTGAGTAGAATTTTTTCAGGTTTCTATGATGAATAGAAAGTTCCGAAGAACAGCAGTATATATTAATACATTACATAGCGCAGTGCCCAAAGGCTAATTAATAGTCTAGGTTTTACCCATTTGTTGGCAAGAATATTATTATATAAAATATAATAAAATTTAGTATGATCACTTTTTTTATATATATATTTTATAGTACATGTTGTTTCATTTTACATTACATCTGTTACACTGAATGACAATGAAACATTATTTCACCCATATTTTGACATTTTTTACAAAAGCAGATACTGTACTTGCATTTCTACGTGTATAAAATCATTTTTGTCAAATTAATTTGATGCGGACAGCAAAATATGACGTGTCCTCTTTGACTCATATGCATACAATTTTAATTTAATAACTTTATTCAATTTTATGTTATTTTCTATAAATCATTTATTGAATCTTCTTCATCAGGTGCAGGCCAAATCAACACATATTATATATATTTACATAAAATTAAATAAAAACATTGCAATACAACTATAGAACTTAACATAATAAATATAATTTAATAATAATACCATAAAATAAATAATTAAATAAAAACTTACATAATAAAATTAAAAATGAGTATTATTCACATTTGTCAAGGTAGCAGTAAATGACATATTTTTGTTAATCAATCAAGGAGCAAAACCTATCGGTTGATGCCGATAATCCCAAAATACCTGTTACAAATCAACTTACAACTTGCCAAATGCAAGTAAAAACTAGCTTTGTAGAATTAGATGACAGTATATCAGTATAGAACTAATTAAAAATAATGTATTAAAAAAATTGTTTATGTGGAGACATATATGGAATATTACTCACAATAAGCCACCAAAATGTAAATAGGAAGAACACAATCACAATGCAATTACCTCGGAGCACAAAACCAGTCATAAAGGTCAGTTTTTTGAAACTGAGGTTTACACATCTGAAAGCTGAATAAATAAGCTTTCCATCAGTGTATGGTTTGTTAGGATAGGATATTTGGCCAAGATACAACTATTTGAAAATCTGGATTCTGAGGGTGCAAAAAAATCTAAATATTGAGAAAATCGCCTTTAATGAAGATCTTAGCAATGCATGTTACTAATAAAAAAAAATGATATATTTATGGTAGGAAATTTACAAATATCTTCATGGGGAATGATCTTTACTTAATATCCTAATAATTTTTGGCATAAAAGAAAAATCGAAAATTTTGAGCCATACAGTGTTATTGCTGGCTATTGCTACAAATATACCCGTGCTACTTATGACTGGTTTTGTGGTCCAGGCTCACATGATGCTATGAGTGACAAAATGATGTTCAGGGATCTGTTTGTAACAAGATAATAATCGAGCAAAATAATCCCATTATCATAGTGACAAAAACATATTTTGACACATAAATGCTAAATACAGTTTCACTGTAGAAACATTTATTGCCTGTAATACGGCCAACCATTTGCATGCGCCTATATGAGTAAGTAAACAAAGCGTGTCTGGTTCAAATGACACTTGTCAGGGGGAAAAGACATTTGTAAGCCGAGCACCGAGGTAGCCAGTAACATATCCCTTTGTGATTTCCAGAGGAAATCATTTAGTACACATATAACGCAAACATGCTAATTTAGCACACCCGTGTGCCACACAATGAAGCTAATACTGTTCCGACAGCTCATTAATCTCTCATTCATAATGCACTTTAGAATCGATTGATTTAGTCCGTGTACCTTTACAGTAAATCTTCAGCTATTCAAAAGGGTTGGACAGAGACACTATAGAATTGAACCGTGTTAACGCCCAAACCCAAGATGACTCTGTAGTAGACAGAGGATTAAATATGCATCACCATTCCCAGACAGCCAAACATCAACTCTGTCTGGATGAGGAAACATGAAAATGTCCTACTTACGAATGGTCTTTATTGATGCAAACAAACAAATTGAACAACATGTGCCAGCAACACCATAGTCATGGGTTCGATTCCCAAGGAATGCACAAACTGATAAAATCTGCAATGTGAGATTTGAATACAAGCATTTGCTAAATGCACTTATTTTTAAATTAATTTAAAGCCAACATTAAAAATGCCATTCACAAACGGAATTGAGTGCAACAGTATTCAGTGAAAAAACAAATGATATCAATTCTAAAGGCTGATTTAAATGGCTTTAAATACTAGACCTTGGTCCCATTCAGGAATAACATCATAGCCTGACAGTTATGATGTCATCGAGCCTCCACCTGCAACTGCCAGTCATGTGTCACTACGTAATGCTGATGTTGTTTGTTTTGAAACCCTGTGTTGGCTCTGCAAAGCGTTAAATGTCACAGGTAAAATAAAAATCGTCATGCAAAACACACATTTGAAGTTTGGTATATTTTTGTATTTATATACACACATACATTGGTACTGGTCTATGTGTTTGCAAAGCAAAAAGCGGTGAACACAGTAACGCACGGTCCATTTAGACGAGCTTGGCACCCAACCCCCAAGCCCAGAGACCGATAACTTATCCCCATGATCCCACCATAGAGAGAGACAGAGGAAAAAAACTGTTTAAGAAAGTAGAGCCAATGCAGGATTACAGTATAAAATCTGGAGTGGAGTTCTATGGAATGGACTTCAAACAGACCCAATGGTAAAAACATGGGGCCAAATTCAATCAAAGCCTTAGAGATCCACTAACCGCAAGCTAGGAACAAAAGGGACTATAAAACAATAAACTGAAGAATAGCTTTGTTCGCCCAGGCATGCAGCACTATTGCTAATATTAACAATTAAGGATTTCAACTGACACATAATACTAAATATTAAATGTGTAATCTTTCCCGTACTGCTTGTGATACAGACTTGGACGACACCTCAAACCATGTGGCTTGTTGACGAGAGGAATGCCATTATTTTTCTAAGCGTTCAGCCTTCTTGGCAGATGATAAGATGGGTGAAAACCCCCACAGACTTGCACCGCATTGAATCTCATACTTGGGTTGGATTTGTTGTCTTGAGCTAGTAAGCAACCACAACACTGTGAATAAACAACCTCGTATTGCCTTAGCAACCGCAGAGCAACCACCCACAACATCCTAACATCATGTTTGCAGCTTTTCAACAAGGAAGAATTAGTAATTACATAATAGAGCTTTGATTTTTGTTGGAAATGTAACAGAATTTTGAATGTATGACAAAACCGCACATTATAATGTCTGTTAAGTGTTAAATTGAAATGTTTCCTTCTAGTAAACACTAAGAATTTGTGACATTCAGGTCACTGAGATATGATTTTCTGTTTTTCTGCTTTGAAACAATATGCATTGGTAAAATACTGTATACAAATAAACCTGAATATATTTTTCTTTTTTTTTTGATGGACTCCAAGCAAAGGTCAGGCATCATTACATTATGAAAGACTTTACAAAGATTCTTACATTTGAATATTTGATATGAGCCACATTTGAATGTTAATGTAAAATAGCTAATATAAGCAAAGCTATAAATTTGGGGTACGTACTTTTTTTTTTAACATATGTTACAGTTTTAAAAAATGTATAATGGTTTCCATAGAACTAAGCAGCAAAACTCTTAACAGTAATGTAAACAAGAAATGTTTCTTGCGCATCAAATCAGCATATTAGAATGATTTCTGAAGAACCATGTGACACTGAAGACTGGAGCAATGATGCTGAAAATTCAACTTTGCATCACAGGAATGAACTACATTTTAAAATATATATAATAATAAAACTGATATTTTAAATGTTAGTAATATTACAGTTTTACTGTATTTTTGATTAAATAAATGCAGCTTTAGAGAGCAGAAGAGACTTTTTTTTAAAACATTTAAAACTCTTTCTGACCTTTAACATTTAAAAGGGAGTAAATGCAAACTTGTGATGTTGTGCAATCATAAACAATCAACAGTTACCATAAGTGGACCATTATGATGCTCTAACACTAAATAATGCCTTCAGAAAGAGTGAAAATATATACTCTCAGAAAAGGAAAATGTACAAAAATTGTAGTAATATGTACTTTTATGGCACTATTATGAACCCTGTAGGGGTAAAGAAGGTACATGTGTCCCTTTCTACCCCTAAAGGTATAATTTTTGCTATTTTTTTCTGAAAATGTAGTTATTTCAAACTGTTTTACACAAGTACAAGAGCACATTAACAGTTTTAGATATTTGAAAGGTAGTTAACAGGTACTCTTGGACTATTCTTCTTTTGGAAAAGAGGATTTTGTGAGACCTAATAATGAAAAGCACCTTGCACTATACGGTTCCCACTCGTAGACCCTGCCATCACACCTTTCACACTCATAGTAAGCTCCTAAGCTGGCGGAGGCACCTGTGCTTTTCACTTCAAAGACTCCTATATAATTAATCCCCTCAGGAAAAATGCCAAGCACCTCCCCTCCATTTAGATGGTTATCCGAGTCAAGGAAGATGCACATACTCTTCTCAAATGCAGATGTGAAACAGAGGAAGTCTGCCAGGATTACTGTTCAATACCTGCTCCTATACATTCAATGGTGTCTGGTGAGTCTGAAGTCCCTCCCTGGATTATGCTGCCAGTCAGGTAAACTAAGCAGTTGCTCCCTGTTAGAGGAACTCTAATGGTTAAACAGCCAAAAGGCTCAGAGGGGTTAATTGAACGCACCGTCATTCAAAGCTGCCCGTCAGAGAGACACATCAGAGCAGACGAGAAGATCTCAACTGTCACAAATCCATGAAGATAAATTGGTCAAACGCAATACTTGTCGCATAGGAGGAAAGCTTATCATGAATTGGACATGAGCAGTGCATCGAAACTAGAATGTTCTCAGTATAAATCAACAAAAATGGAAAGTGCATCATGGCTTGACACTGTGCATCCCATTTCATTTATCTTCAGCATATAGCCAATATTGAAAATCTTGCAAATATTAATTAGCTACACAATTTTCTGAATAAATAACAAATCAATACTAAAACCTAAAACCAATTTAAAGGCTACAAGTCAATTTAGGCATCACAACAGTATGAAATGGGCACTAATTTTAAGATTTTCCGAAAGATGATCTTTAAGCCTAGTTGACAGCTAAGGTCCACTAAGTGTAGAAATGACTAAATAAATAAATAAATAAATAAATAAAATAACATAAAATAACATAACATAAAATATTTTATTATATATATATTAAATAGCAACTTTTTTTATTTAAAATTAACAACTTGCTCTGTTGTCGAAACTGCTTCGTCAGCAATCTCTTGCCTTTTAACCACCGTTCTGTATTCTGATACAAAACACCCACTTTCATGATTCATTCAATTACCAATGAGTAGAACCAGAGCTTATCCTACATTTTGGCATCAATATATTGACTTAAAATAACTTTTGACTAAATACACCAATGGCAATGTTGTGATGTGTCCATTCTGACGTACTAATTTAAACAACCTCTTGCTTTTTACAGTTTACTATATATATATATATATATATATATATATATATATGTTGGAACAAATAATACAATTTTAAACAAAACTGTTTTGGAAATCAAAAACAACCCACCAGTGGACACCAACGGACCTTCATTTTGAAATAAAATGGGACACAAAGTTGCTGAAGTATAACCACAACCTTTCAACCAGTTAAATCGTGGTTGGTGAACATTTTGAGGTGACATGCATCTTCATTGACAGCCTCAAGAGTTTGACCAACAGGATGAATTTCATAAGATCATACTATAACTATTCTTTACTTTTATGACCAAGCATCACTATATTCATAAAGGTTTTCTGTTTTTTGTTCTGTCATTAATTACGTTAATGTTGTTCCAAACCCATAAGGCCTTCATTCATCTTCGAAACACAAATTAAGATATTTTTGATGATCCGAGAGCTTTCTGATTCTGCATAGACAGCAATGCAACTGACAAATTCAAGGCCCAGAAAGGTAGTAAGGACATCGTTAAAATAATCTATGACATCAGTGGTTCGACCTTAATTTTATTAAGCTACAAGAATACTTTTTGCACACAAAGAAAACAAAAATAACAACTTTATTTAACAATTTCTCCTTTTCCATGTCAATCAACGTGCGTCCAAGATGCAGGATCCAGCATTTTGACAAAACACCCAGATGCGCTGCGCCTTGTTTACAAGCAGAGGAATGCACACTGTCGTGAACGCTCTTGAAAGACTGATGCACTTGTTTTCTTTGAACACAAACAGTATTCTTGTAGCTTACTAAAATTACAGTTGAACCACTGCTGTCACATTGACTATTTTAATGATGTCCTTACTACCTTTCTGGGCCTTGAACATTGTAGTTGCATTACTGTCTATGCAAAAAGCACTTGGAGTTCATCAAAAATATCTTAATATGCATTCTGAAGAAGAACACAAAAGTTCTTACAGGTTTGGAACGACATGAGGGTGAGTAATAAATGTCAGAAGTTTCATTTTTGGGTGAACTATCGCTTTAATGCATTTAGATTCACAATCAATAACGACTGCAATTTAGAAGTTTAATTGAACTTACTTCTTTCTCTGTCTGGGCACAGACGGAGGCGGTGTTGCCGTGGATAATGCGTCCTTACGAGGGCGGCCCCGGGGCCGCTTATCCGTGGGGGCCGGACTTCCTGTAGGAGTGGCCCCAGAGCTGCTAGGAGGTGGTGAGGGTCCTTTGTCAGAGGGGTCTAGACTTTTCTCCTCTGATGACATTCTGTGAGAAAAATTGTGTACAATATATTAGTTTCACAAAGATCTATGTGCTATAAAGTTGACTGATGTAACTAAATGCTAGATTTCCAGGAACACTTTTAACACAGCAAATTTTCCCAGCTTTTCAGCACATTTACACCTTTAAAACACAACACTCTCCAACCAGTGAGGTTTTAATTCTGATTTTACGCCAAAGAGAAAATAAACCCAAAGGTTAAATACTAAAACAATATTTTAATAAGCTTGTATGATTTGCTCATAATGTGGAGTCCAACTCACAACTGAATCACCATAAATATTAGTCAAAACAAGTGTGAGCACACTTTATTAATTCCAATATAAACAATTCTCACAATGCCGTTTAGTTATTAGCTACGTTTGATACCAGAGCAAAAAGCTACACACTTTAGCTACACATTTTACACTCAATTTAAAAGTAGCAAAACTTGGGATCATTATCAGTTCTGTGATTTTTAAAGGGGAAGTTCAGTTCTTAATATGACGGGACATCTATCCATCATGTTTGACTTGTGACATTAACACAGCATGAATTACATGGGCCTCCATGCTCCAATAAAGAGTAAACACATCACAGTTGTAGGTGACAGACTGAGTTTCGGTCATGTTTTTGTATTCTTTCTGAATGTCGTGCATATTGTTAGTCGCTGCTCTGCTGGATCCCCAGTGCTGACCCTTGCGCCTGCTCTGCGTGGTGCTTCTGCCAACCTGTCCACTCAGCTGACACGGCACACTGCCAACGGGATGCTGTCTTTTCCGGGAACTACGTGGGATCCCTCCCTGGGCTGCTCTCATTGTCTCCTGCCTTGAGTAAACAATTAGACCTCACATGGATGAGTCAAGCCTTCAATGAGGCTGTGTGCGTTGCCATTAGTGCGTACGTACACATTGTCTATGGCAGCCGTGTAAGACCTCATGAAATGGCTTGGTCAATGCCTTTTTCTTTCGTGCTGATTTCCTACTGAAACAGGAAGCTGGGGGAGGAGAAATCAAAGAAACTGTCTCCTATTTTTAAACAGCCAGTAGTCTTTAGTTTACATCCCAGCTGATACGCATAAGATGCTAAATGCTATTGCTAGTCAAAGGGGATTTTGGGGGAGGGACATTATCATTCTCGAGAGCATCTGATTGGACAAACGTTTGTATACGCCCTTAAGTGCAAGATGACTCATCAATATTTTCAGTCCTTTTTCACAGAAAAAAAAAAAACGCATATATCCATCGGCACCGATAGCCTTGCGGACAAGTGTGCCAATGTGTAATGCCGTTGTGCTGCGGGTGTCCCAAGTTCGAATCCCAGCTCGCAGACACTTCCCGATCCCTCCCCACGCTTAGACTCCATCTTCGCTTCCTGTCTGCTCTACACTAACCTATCATAATAAAGAAAAAATGTATATATCTGCTATGTTTAATTTTGTCAACTTAGAATAAATGAGACATGAACTAAAAAGTCACAAAACTCCAAGTCTGTTTTCATGTCATCTTTAACAGGTGAAAATTTCAGCATATGAACCTCAAGTATAATGACAAAGGTTAAAGGTGTCTTATAAAATTAATCTAACACAATACATCTGCTAAGTCCATAGCAAACATCAGCCCATAACATCTGCATCAGCCTTGCAGAGGTACCTCTTTCAAGAGGTATTAAAAGACATTTAAAAAACTAAGTTAGTTAGATAAGTTAAATGTTTTAAAAGAATACAGACCCTTTGAATCTCCCTCTGTTCATTCAATTAAACAGTAGCACTGCATCTACAGAATGATTCTGATTCATAGTTGTGACCCTGGACCACAAAACCAGTCATAAGAGTATTTTTTTTTTTAAACTGAGATTTTTATCTGAATAAATAAGCTTTCCATTGATGTATGGTTTGTTAGGATAGGACCATATTTGGCCGAGATCCAAATACTTGAAAATCTGTAATCTTAGGGTGCTAAAGATTCAAAATATTGAGAAAATCACCTTTAAAGTTGTCCAAATTAAGTTCTTAGCAATGCATATTATTAATCAAAAATTAGTGATTAGTAAGTGTTGATATATTTACAGTAGGAAATTTACAAAATATCTTAATGGAACATGATCTTTACTTAATATCCTAATGATTTTGGGCATAAAAGAAAAATTGTTAATTATGACCCATACAATGTATTGTTGGCTATTGCTACAAATATACCAGTGCTACTTGTGACTGGTTATTGTGGTCCAGGGTCACAATTATCAATATCTTTTGATTTATTTTACAATACGTAATTTGCACATTTTGTATCTCTACATGCATGCAATTTAAAGTTTTCACTTAAGTTTCAGTTCAGATGTAGTGACTGATTATAAACAGGGTTTTCTAACTCACAACATGGTAGCAGCACCAGCTGAAGCATTCACGTGAGCATTATATTTGGGTTTTAAATGCCTTATGTATATTTGCATATCTTTGCTGTCTAAATTTGATTTTGCTGATATTTTGCACCTGAATTTCCCATTGGGTTCAATAACAATCTACATAAACTGTATAAAATACTGTAAAAACAGCATAAAATGTACTCAGCGTGGTAACATCTAACCTAAAATGGTTAAATTCAAGTAACAAGTTATTTAACAATACTCAAATCAACTTATCTACATCAACTTACACCAACAATACTAATTCTAAGGGTAAGCTCAATTAAAAGAAATAGATTCTTGACCACAACACATTTACAGTTTGTACCTAAATTTCCCAGTGAGGTCCATTTGGGCCTCTAATATCTCCATCTATCTATGCAAAGATGAAGGAACATTGTATAACTTCTTTTGTATACAGGACTTCTTTTGAAGTTAACTAGAGAGTGAGTCAATCAAATGCATGAATACTTCTGAACACTGTACTTGCAATGCATACCTCACAAAAAGATATACTGGAAATGATTTGATCTCAAAACACATGCAGGAACCAGAGGGACAGCCTTAGTGAAACAACAGAAGCACACAAAGCAAGTGCTTCTTCACATGAGGGGGCATGTCCAGCTTTTTGCCTTTGTTCAGTTGTCTCCAGAGCTTTGTGTTTCGGAGCCTTACGTACGCAGGGTACCAATGATACCATCATGCCATGAAATACTCCAACCTTTCCCTTACTTAGTACTTTCCATAAAACGGAAAAAACAAGAACAAGCCGGCTACTTTGAAGGAGAGAGACGTATTTGAACTCTTTAGGGAGTCCAAAGGCTAAACCTACCTGCACGCCAAGTATCGCTGCTGTCCAAAGACGCAACATTTATGATGATAATCGCGTGTAAAGTGATGTCAACTTAGATGTGAGGTGTTGGAGTGGAAATACGACTGTAAATGCGCAGGAAAGGCTATAAGTGGATACAGTAGAGGCCTTGCAGCCCGGCTGATTAACTTGGAAACATTACTCAAGCCTGGAGTCGCCTATCCAAGCGGGAATCATATAACGGCCCATTAAAGGCAGCGGACAGTAAAGATGCAGGGCGTTTTTAAGCGTATTTTGATGGTTTTACAGCAAACAAGGAGGCTAGCGTGAATGTAAGATGAAGAAAAGCTGCACACTCGGTCGAAACGAAGTGTTCGCGTGCAGAAAGGCGACAGAAACGACAAAAGCGCTCGCAAATGATGACGAGAAACACACACAACACACTCGTCGATCGATATTTACTTACCTCTTCGACCCTAGCAATTTTTATTTATTTCCTTCATGACAAGAACCGTCATATACGTGACATATAGTACTTTTGTTTAGTGTTTGTGGCGCTGGGGGGTTGGGGAGGAATACACCACTATTCCTCAGTAAAAATAAGCCAGCGTGACAAAGCGATATCTTCTGCGATACTGTACACGTACTCCAGTAAAATCCACTTTTAGATCCGGAAAATCTACAATGTTTAATCCATAGGCAGAAAGCGGCCGCTTTCCTTCGGTTCGAACGGATCACTTTTCTTTATTCCGCTTCATCCCACATCGCCAAATCCTCGCGGGTTACATCCCTCATCCGAAAACAAGCCATACCGACCGCTATCTGAGCTCCTGCGAGGCGATGACAGGAGCCGAGCTCTGGCCACATTCGGGAAAATACAGGCAGAAATATCCTCAAATGAGGGAAAACCGAAAGCAGATCTCGCTTTCAAGCTTTCAATCCTGACGATTTCGATCAGCTCGCGGAGCAAGCTGCAATTTCGAGCAATACTTTATTAACGCTAAACACATCGAGATGATCTCCTTGCCTGGCTATTCACAATTTGTACACGGAAAAAACGATCATTAGATGCGACTGCTAAACGGAGAATGACGTAAAACGTTACATTTCTGCATTAGTACAAATATTAAAGTTGTAGCTCTGACTCCATGGTAGCCATATTTGAGTGTGACCGAATCACTCCCTGCGAGCGACACCATGCTAAATAGTGCCACAACACTAAGCACGGCACTCAGAGGAACGACACCCTCCCATACAAAAGTTCATACCGTTATTCTTCATAAAAACGCTAGAATGTATTTTTAAATCACATAATGGCGGGTTTACAAACTCCAGTGCAAAATAAAAATAATATAAACTGACCCTGCGGAGTGATATGTTGGAGCGCTCAGCAGGTGAGGCGACTTTTTTTTTCCACGCACAGAATTTCTGCAAAACGCGGAACGGATTCTTGTACAAGAAGCGATCCACCGGTCTTCAGTCTCCATTCAGGCCATGAGGTCATGTGGTTGTGTTCTATTTAGGATGTAATTGGTGGTTTTTGAAAAGAACAGTATGAAAATGTGTTTTAAATGATGTGTTTCTTTTAAATACCATCGTGATTGACACTATTACAGATTAATATAGATAATATAATATAATTACAACATCATTATTGACTCCTAAATTCGATCTGGTGCAGTTTTATCAGCTCACAAGCAAGTTGTCACAAGCACTTTTCTGTACAAGTTGTCAGCAATGATTTTGTATGTTGGTTTTAAAAATCTATACTTTAAAACCTCTATAAAATAAGATTATGTTTTTAATGACGTCTAATTCTAATACATTTGTGACCCTGGGCTACAAAAACAGTCGTAAAAAGATATACATAATCTGACATAAAGCTGATAAATAAGCTTTCCAATGATGTATAGTTTGTTAGAATAGGACAATATTTGGCTGAGATACCACTCTTTGAAAATCTGGAATCTGAGCACAAAAAATATTGAGAAAATCGCCTTTAAAGTTGTCCAAATGAGTTTCATGGAACATGATCTTTACTTAATATCCTAATGGTTTTTGCCATAAATTCAGAATTTTGATTCATGCAATGTATTTTTGGCTATTGCTAATATACCCCATGCTACTTATGACTAGTTTTGTAGTCCAGGGTCACATTTTTCTACAGCTGCTGTTTCATAAATTGTTTTGATATTCTTTTTTTTTTTAGCTTACATTTTTAGCTTACATTTAGCATAAAAGCTTAAACATTTTAACATGTGCACATTATTGTTTGGCAATAACAGTGAAAATGTTGAAAAGCTTTTTTTTTTTTGTGGTCAAGACATTAAGTTATGTTGACTTATGTTGAAATAAACCTATCATGAGAAACAAGCCCTAGTCTCACCTATCTTAAACATTTTAAATAGGCTATCATTTTATGTTACCATCACAGAATAGCTTATTTTGATGTGTGGAGACTGCCCTTTCAATTGCATTTGTAAATTGTTCAGTAACTAGTTACCTTGAAGATTAAACACTGACTACCTGAGAACTAATTTATAGTTCAGGGTAAAGTTCTTGATTAGAGTTTTTGGGAATATTTCAAAACAATTAACCCACAGTGGAGGAGAACACTAAGATAAGCACAAGTCAGGAGATAAACACATTTTAAATGCTGATTAAAAAGACTAAAAGAGGCTGGTGGATATTTTGAAGGTGCAAAAATTGATCATAATTAGCTATGACAACAAAATCAAAACCATTGTAAATTATATTAAGTTTTGAAAATATAAAAAAAATGTGCATGAAAGTTATTTAAAAATATATATATCCTCATTTTGATATATAAACTGCCTTCATTACCAAATAATTTCCTCAGGCTGTAAAAACTTTTTGGTTAAGTAATTTGTGCACAGCTGCTGATAGAAAACAGTTAATATATGTTAATGTTAGTTTTAAGAAACCTTTGAAGTGCACTTTACTCATATTTTGTAAAACAGAATACAAAATAGACTATATTACAGCATTCATCTCACATCTCTACGTAAACATCTCTATGAAAACAAAAATGATCTCTTTACTTTCTTATTTACAGTTTGCCTCTTCACATCTATGTCTCTGACTGTAGATCTCGGTACAGTAATGTAAGAAACATATGTTTTGTACAGTATGATGCTCACTCATCCTAGGGGAAAGCTAATGCTAGTTTACCCATGTTTTCTACCATGAAGAAATCTCAAACTCAGATCAGTTACAATTATATTACCACAAAACAGACAATATTTCTTTTCAAATAAACTCTTTGTACAGGCTGTTAGGAAGGTTACTTTGGAAATGTAGTTGGTTACAGATTACAAGTTACCCTTCAATTACCTTATTAATGTAACTGATTTGATTTGATTACTTTTTCCAAAAAAATAAATAAATATATATTTTTTTCAAACCTGATTACTGTCAGACTTTCAAAATCCGTCATGACTTGAATTAAGATTATAATAATTTAATTTTAAAGCACAGCCACCAGAAAATCAGATTAAAGCGCCTCTGTTTACTTTGAGATTCTGACGTTAAATACAGATTTTAAATCATAAGATATTAAATATTAATACAATATATATTCAGATGTAACCCCTTTTGTAATTGTTAACATTTTCAGAAGTAACTGTAATTTAATGACACATTTTGTCTCAGTAACTGTAACAGATTACAGTTACATTTATTTTGTAATTAAATTATGTAACATTGTTACATGTGACTAATTGCATTTTCATAGATTACATCAATGAAAATGCAACTTCATTGCAGAATACATTTTAAATTTATAAAAAAATGTTACATTTTAAATTTTCAAATATTTTTTTTTCACATACTGCACATGTTTATCTCAATTACTTTAGAAACAATGTTTCAAGAACAAGCTGCTTTGACATAATATATTTAGTTAAATATGTTGACCAAAGGCTTTTTGCAAAGTTATTACTAACTTGCTTGGCTAGGGGGCAGTGTGACACTTTGTACCTGTTTCTTCAGCATGCGATAGAAGATCTTCATGACTCATGAGCATAGATGCACACACACACACACACACACATCGCCCTAAACTCTTAATCTGTTAAAAGCTGTTGCATAAACAATATTGTGAACTCAAATTAATGTTTTAAACTAAGTGACTGTCTTTGAAAATGAAAATACATCCTTATACAAATTTAATGCATTTCAAAGAGAAAACGCATCTAATCATTGAAGTACATTCATCTACTGTAGTCCTAGATGTGACTGTCAATGTTATTGTGGGACTGTGCTTGACTGTATGTCGTCGGTCTGTCACAATGAAATCTGGACGACATATCAAATGCTTGACAAAGCAGACAGGGACTCTATATGGCAGCCATTACAAATCAATTGTGGCTGACAATCAAGGGCCCATAGCCATATGTTTTAAACACAAAACTGCATTAATGACTCACTTTACTTCTTTTATATAGGTTTGGAACAGCATTTTCGAAGACGGCATTTTTGAAGATGGAATTTTCGGATCTCATATTTTTTGGGTGAACTATCATTTTAACTGCTGCCAAGATTTCAGAAAAGCTGTATTGTATAGAGTACAACAGTAGCCAATAACAACAGCTGGTCAGGGGACATAAACAGCCCATGTGGTCTAGATGAGCTGGAAAGGAAAGCTGCTTCTGAAGCTGAACAAGTTTGTTTAGATGCAAAATTATGAAAACACTTTTGTACTTTGCAATAATGCAAACTGATGAATTGCTCACTGTAGAACCAGGAATGTGTATTAGGTAAACAAGGTGCAGTGGACTATATGATTTTAATCAACTCTGTAATGATAAAGAGAGGGGAAAAACATTGACCAGCAGGTCAAATAACATTATCTTTGTTTCTAACTAGTTCTTCATCATTTGTAAATGCTTTCTTTATTTATGTGTAGCAAATCCAATCCATTTATTTATCTATTTATCCAGTTCTAATTTTACACCGACATGCCAGCATTTATTTTATTGGTATATTCTGCAGTGGCCGAAATTGGTGCAAGACGTATAAAAGAACTTGTCTCTTTAAAAATATACTATATACAGTATACTAATTTGACATCATAGAGTTTTGCCACTAACTAGTCAGAGGGCAGGTGGTGTTGGAGGAGAATTCTCATTCTAGAATATTTTGTTAGACAAACTTTCATATAAGTTAATGCATGCAAGTCATCAATTTTCTTGGTTTGTTTTTCAAACACCAATCTACAAACACACCTTCAGCTGGTCTGTGGACAAAAGAGAGGAAAAATGAGATAGTCCAGCAGCCCAGTGAGAAAAACACTGTGACAGGAAACAGTTCAAACAAGATGTTTTAATACGTTTTGAGGAATATAAAATCTATGTTTCCTGTGTAAATCAGATAAGTAGAGCACACTTTTGCATTAAAGGAAAAGTCCACTTCCAGAACAAAGATTTACAGATAATGTACTCACCCTATTGTCATCCAAGATGTTCATGTATTTTTTTCTTCAGTCATAAAGGAATTATGTTTTTTTAAAGAAAACATTTCAGCATTTTTCTCCATATAATGGACTGATATGGTGCCCCGAGTTTGAACTTCCAAAATGCAGTTTAAATGTG
This sequence comes from Labeo catla, assembly GCA_012976165.1. Taxonomy (NCBI): domain Eukaryota; kingdom Metazoa; phylum Chordata; class Actinopteri; order Cypriniformes; family Cyprinidae; genus Labeo; species Labeo catla. The sequence goes on from VONZ01000071.1 coordinate 783,033, forward strand.
GCTTCAAACGATCGCAAATGTAGTTGTAAACGATCCCAGCCAAGGAAGAAGGGTCTTATCTAGCAAAACGATCGGTTATTTTCATTAAAATAATACCATGTCAAATTTCAAACACTCATCTTGTCTTGCTCTCCCTGAACTCTGTGTATTCTGGTTCAAGACAGTTAGGGTATGTCGAAAAACTCCAATCGTATTTTCTCCCTCAACTTCAAAAATCATATCAAAATCATCCTACATTGCTGCAGTACTGACCCAGTCTCTGCAAAGTGAACATGCAAAGAAGATCAAACACCCTTAACAAAAAAGGTAAAACAGTGATATAGGACAATTTTGAAGTTGAGGGAGAACATGACATGGGAGTTTTTCGACATACCCTAACTGTCATGAACCGGAACAACAACAGTCCAGGCAGAGTAAGACAAGACGAGCATTTGACATTAAAAAGTATATAAATTAATTGTATAATTTTTATGAAAATAACCGATCGTTTTGCTACATAAGACCCTTCTTCCTTGGCTGGGATCATTTACAACCGCATTTGGGATTGTTTGAAGCCACATTTAAACTACATTTTGGAAGTTCAAATTCAGGGCACCACATCAGTCCATTATATGGAGAAAAATCCTGAAATGTTTTCCTCAAAAAACATAATTTCTTTACAGCTGAAGAAAGAAAGACATGAACATCTTGGATGACAAGGGGGTGAGTACATTATCCGTAAATTTTTGTTCTGGAAGTGAACTTCTTTAATTTATGCTTGTCATCTGTCTTCATGCATGTAGTACAAACAATTTGCCAAACCCATTGCTGTAGACTGATATAAATATTTTTCATTGTTTGCATTGAACTTTAAAAAAATGTTTTCCTATGCGTAAGAGTAAAAGAGTACCTCTGTCTTATTCCTTACTGTTCTCACACCCTACAGTATATACACTGCCATCCATAAGTTCGGGATCAGTAACTTACAGTGTTTTTAAAGCAGTGTCTTATGCTCATCAAGGCTGCATTTATATGATCAACAAAACAGATTATCGGAAAAATATTGCAAAATGTTATCACAATAATAAAAATTATGGTTTCTATTTTAATATACTAATATAATTTATTCCTGTGATGTAAAGCTGAATTTTCATCAGCCATTACTTCAGTGTCACAGGATCCTTCAGAAATCGTTCTTATATGGTGATTTATTATGATAATTATCTAAGCTGGCAACTATTGTGTTGCCATGTGATATTTTTTTTCAAGATTCTTGAAAAAAACAAAAAAACAAACAGTATTTATTCAAAATATATAAATCTTTTCTAACAATATAAGTCTTTGCTATCACTTTTTAAAATCAATTTAACACATCCTTGCTAAATAAAAATATTAATTTCTTTCAAAAAATAAAAAATAAAATTGCACTGACCCCAAACTTTAAACAGTGGTGTATATTGTTAGAAAAGATTTCTATTTTAAATAAATGCTGTTCTTTTAAACTTTTTATTTTATCAAAGAATAAAAAAGAAAATAAACTATTACAGGTTCCAAAAAAAAAAATAAAATAAAATAAAATAAGGAGCACAACTGTTTCTAGCACTGATAATAAGTCAGTATATTAGAATGATTTCTGAAGGATCATGTGACACTGATTAATGATGCTGAAAATTTTAATGTATATTAAAATAGAAAAACATTATTTTACATTGTAAAGATATTTCACAATATTGATTTTTTTTAAAGTATTTTTGGCTGAAGAAATGCGGCCTTGATGAGCATAAGAAACTTTTTTTAAAAACATTAAAAATCTCACTGAGCCCAAATTTTTAAACGGCAGCGTATGTGCATACTGTATATTAATAGGTGATGTTTAGAGACCGAGGATCAGGAAATGTGACCAAAAGGTCATGTTTTTCTTCACTCAAAAAAAAACATTTTGGATAGTGGACTTTTATACACCAAAGCTCAGGAAATGTGCTCAAACGCCAATTTTCTTCACATGCTTTGGATTGTTGTTATTCAGATGTTCACACCCAGTGTGAATAGGACCACAGGGACCCATTGTTTCTATTCAGAAGCTTCCTTTACCTAAGATTTGCACATCACATTCAGATTCAGTGTGAATGGGCCTTAAGACTGTCATTTTTAAATGTTAAATTAGCCAACTTTTAGGAGTATACTAGCATATTGACAACCTCAAAGCTAATCGAATACATCCCACAAAGGTGCAAGTTTGATCTGATAGGGTCTTAAACTGTTTTTTAGCAGACACTTTCCTGATGTCACAAGTCTAGCGCACTCTGTTAGCTCAACAATCCCAATTGAGTCTCTACAGTGAACCCAGCACATCACTAAAGCAGCCAATCAATAAGCTTGAAGTCAATTCTTAACATCAAACAGCAGGAGGCAGAAGATGCTCTAAAACTGGGTGTTTTCCATCCTTAACTTATCAGCCTACATATGAAGCCAGTTCAGCAGACATGACAGACCTGTTTAAAGGTTAATCACTATATCTAATTACTTAAGCAAAAAGAAGAGGCCTAAGAAGAACTCCAAAGCTATGCCTTGTCCTTTCAAAAACATAAAAACTGGATTTGCTTCCAGATTTTACATCAGACTGCTATTAGAGTTCTAACAGCAGTTTCTGAATGCCACTAATGGTGTACACATATAGAAAACATTGAAAACTAACAATAGATTTGTCTATATAAACAAGGCTAAGATCAATTATGATATTTTATAGCAGCCCCCCAAAAACCATATATATATATATATATATATATATATGTCCTCTGAATGCTTTGAACACCCCTCGTGTTTGATAATCTTGGGTTGTACAAGCTTTAAGATGAAAAAAAGGGATTGCTCAGGCACAAACGAGCACTCTGATACAAAGAATGTAGGGAATCGATAACTTGTTATGATGAAATTTGAAGGCTTTACTTTCACATGCTTTTAGACAGACCCTGAAAGAACCTGTGGTGAGCCAGATTAAACACAAAAAAAGCAGATCTAGATCCATCTATTGAATGGGCTGAACTCTGTCACTAAATCTCTCTACTGGGCCCAGTGCTTTTAACCTGATGGGACTTTCCATTTGAGAAAAGATGGAGAGGTTTAGAGGGATTCATGTATGAACAAACAGTGGCCCGTGACTTTATTTGGATAAGCAAAAAGTTTTCATCATGTATGTGAGTAAAAATGTTTGTTCATTCTGTGCAACTCTTTCACAAGCATTTACAAATGGCTTATGTCGTGGGAATAACAGAATCACTTTGTACACCAACAAAGCACTTAAATGGTTTACGTTATAGGACAGAGAATCTCAAACTTTTCTTTTAGTCTATGACCCACTTGGAGAGGTATAATCTCAAGTCGCAAAAACTTTTTAATATATTTAAAAAGGTAATTCACTCCTGTGATGGCAATGCTGAATTTCCGGCATCATTACTTCAGAAATTATTTTAATATGCTGATTTGGTGCTCAAGAAACATTAGTTGAAGCATTTCGTGTAATTTTGTGGTTGTTAAGAAAAGGAGTTAAGGAGTGGCTCTAACTGCAGCTCCTTTAATTAATCAAAGAAGAAGATACTACAAGAGAAGGCCCATACGGCAAAAAATATATTTTTTATGCTAAATATATGCTATAAACTGTGAAGGTCATAGATATTTTTAATAGAATATATATTTAAATGTAACCTTCATATACCAAAATATATTTCAATGCATTTCAGTGGCAATAAAATACATTTCCAATGTTACAATAGTCTACATTTAGACTAAATGCAAATGTGTATGGAACAGCCAACTACTAGAGATCAAGTGATCAAAGCTAGATTTATAATGCTTACAGATTATATATTGTAATTTTTGTCTTTTTTGGAACATTATAAAGTATGTTCCTTTTATTCAGATGGATTCAACATATGTTTATAGACAACTAAAGTTTTTCTTCAAATGTGACATATGTTAATGTACTTTCTTGGATTGAAATATAAAGGGCAAAATATATTTATTTTTTATGCTTCTAAAAATATATTTTTAAGAACAACACAACGGCTACTAAATCTAATAACCAACACTGAACTGAAACAAAGTTATATATAGGTGATAATAAACTAAATGAGACATCTTTATTATCACTTTTGATCAATTCAGTGCATTCTTGCTGCATAAAAAAAAACAAAAAACAAAAAAAAACTCTTTCTTTAAAAAATAAAAACTGATATTTTATCATGGCTAATGGTAAGCTATATGTGACCCAGGACCACAAAACCACTCATAAGGGTCAGTTTTTTTAAACTGAGATTTATTGAGGTTTTACATAATCTGAAATAAATAAGCTTTCCATCGATGTATGGTCTGTAGGACAATATTTGGTTGAAATACAACTATTTGAAAATCTGGAATCTGATTGTGGAAAAAATCAGAGAAATAAACATATTGAGAAATTCTCCTTTAAAGTTGTCCAAATGAAATTCTTTGCAATGCATATTACTAATAAAAAATTAAGTTTTGATATATTTACATTAGGAAATTTACAAAATATCTCCATGGAACATAATCTTAATATCCTAATGATTTTTGGCATAAAAGAAAAATTGATCATTTTGACCCATACGATGTATCGTTGGCTATTGCTAAAAATATATCCGTGCTACTTATGACTAGTTTTGTGATCCAGGGTCACATATAAAATGGAGATAACCATGACCAAAGGCTATGACTATGAGGTAAGTTCATTCAGTAAAATATTCATCTGACTGATTCAAACCAATTCCTGAGTTCATGAATCTTTTAAAATAAAAACCGTTGTTATAGCCCTACTGCTAAGTTGGTTTGCTTGTCCTCCCCGGCTGGTCTCCTAGCCCTACCAGCTTAAAATAGTCTAAAACCACTCTGAAACCAGCCTGGGAGACCAGTTAAGTCCAACAAACCAGCATAGGCTGGTTTAAGCTGTTTCTCTTTTTCAGCAGAGAAGGTCAAGCCTACACTCATGGACTGTTCTACGTGGCATTCAAACCTTCAGTCCTTCAGTTACCAACCCAAATTGTAATTCACTGCCGCAGTGAGACTGACACACAAAGCAGCAGTGGTATGAATACGTTTGAGAGTTATAACGCTGGACCTTGGGTCCGCTCCGAGCTGTCACACACTGGGCCTTGAATTGTGAATTTGCAGCTTTGTCAGGTCCAAAGACTCCATCCTTTTTTCACTTCCACCTCTCATTACAATTCACACAAGTGGTTCGACCAATAACACTCACTTGTGATTATGATTATAGCTCTCATGCCTGCCTCTCACAAAACTGAGATATAAATGTTTCAAAAAACCCAAGAAGTCAAAAAGATATTGTGTAATCATATAAAGGAACATGTTAAGTGAATTCATGCTTCTGTGTTGTTTTCTCTTCAGTGTTTTAGGGATATATAAAAATTCAAACCAAATAAATACTGCTTTTTGATGATATTGAAGTCAAAAGTTTACATACACCTTGAAGAATCTGCAAAATGTTCATTATTTGACCAAAATAAGAGGGATCATACAAAATGCATGTTGTTTTTTTAGTACTGACCTGAATAAGATATTTCACATAAAAGATGTTTACATAGTCCACAAGAGAAAACAATAGTTGCATTATAAAAATAACTCTGTTCAAAAGTTTACATACACTTGATTCTTAATACTTTGTTGTTACCTGAATGATCCAGGTAACAACACAGTGTTTTTGTTTAGTGATAGTTGTTCATGAGTCCCTTGTTTGTCCTGAACAGTTAAACTGTCAGCTGTTCTTTATGTCCTACAAATTCTTTGGTTTTTCAGCATTTTTTTGTATTTGAACCCTTTCCAACAATGACTGTATGATTCTGAGATCCATCTTTTCACACTGAGAACAACTGAGGGACTCATATGCAACTATTACAGAAGGTTCAAACACTCACTGATGCTCCAGAAGGAAAAATGATGCATTTAGAGCCGGGGGTGAAAGCCTTTTAACAGAATGAGTATGTATATATTTTCTTATTTTGCCTAAATATCATATTTTTTTTTTTTCGTTTAGTACTGCCCTTTAGAAGCTACAGAATATACTTACATGTTTCCCAGAAGACAAACTAAATTAATTTACACAGATTTTCAAATTTAAAAAGTTTTCACCCCCCGGCTTAATGCATTATTATTTCTTTCTGGAGCATCAGTGAGCGTTTGAACCTTCTGTAATAGTTGCATATGAGTCTCTCAGTTGGCCGCCATCGGCCAGTGTGAAAAAATGAATCTCAAAATCATACAGTCATTGTTGGAAAGGGTTCGAATACACAAATATGCTGAAAAACCAAAGAATTTGTGGGACCTGAAGGATTTTTCTTGTAGCGGGCAGTTTAACTGACAAACAAGGGACTCATAAACAACTATCACTAAACAAAAAAACACAGCTGTGGATCATTCAGGTAACAACACAGTATTAGGAATAAAGCGTATGTAAACTTTTGAACAGGGTCATTTATGTGAAATATCTTATTCAGCTCAGTACTAAATAAAAAAACAATCTTATTGTCAGGCATTCACCACAGCCACCTCCATCTGCCATGTCACCTACAGCACCGCCCACTCGTTCTGCATCACCGGAGTTCTGATTGCTCACACCTGAATCCCATTACCACGCCCTATATAAAGACTCTATCTTGCACTCTGTCCTTGTCTGGTCTACCTTTCACATCCCCTTTGCTAGCTCCATACCTCATGCCTCAAGGAATCCCCAGTGTGTGCTACAGTCTCTCTGCTCTTCCCCTCGGACTGCAACATCATCTCCATAAGAAGAACTGTCAGATAAGCTACTTGAATACCATTTACTCCTGCACTCTGTTCATCACAAATCTGTTAATAAAACGTTCCAGTTATTTTACTTACCACTGTTTCTGGTCTCATCCCTGTGCATATGTGACACTTAATTTGGTATAATAATAAACATTTTGCAGATTCTGCAAGGTGTATGTAAACTTTTGACTTCAGCTGTATGCTTTTGCCTGTTAACTGGAAATATTAATTTGTTTAGGAGAAACGCAAGATCTCAATTATAAACTGAATAAGATATGAAGTCATGACAGATAATGATTAACAAAAATGATTAAACTCGCCTGAAATGACACACCTTGCTGATTTCACAAGAATCATGAGTTTTCAAACAGTTAAAGGAGAAGGCCACTTCCAAAACAAAGATTCACATATAATGTACTCACCCCCTTGTCATCCAAGATGTCTTTCTTTCTTCAGTCGTAAAGAAATTATGTTTTTTGAGGAAAGCATTTCAGCATTTTTCTCCATATAATGTACTGATATGGTGCCCCGATTTTGAACTTCCAAAATGCAAACGCTCGTCTTCTCTTGCTCTCCATGAACTCTGTATATTCTGGTTCAAGACAGTTAGGGTATGTCAAAAAAGTCCAATCGTATTTTCTCCCTCAACTTCAAAAATCATTTCAAAATCATCCTACATCGCTGCAGAAGTACAGACCCATTCTTTGCGAAGTGAACATGCAAAGAAAATCAAATACCCTCAACAAAAAAGGTAAAACAGCGATATAAGACGATTTTGAAGTTGAAGGAGAACATGAGATGGGAGTTTTTTGACATACCCTAACTGTCATGAACTGGGAAAAAAAAAACAGTCCAGGCAGAGTAAGACAAGACGAGCGTTTGACATTTAAAAAGTATATAAATTGTATTTTTATTAAAATAACTGATCGCTATGCTAGATAAGACCTTCTTTCTCGGCTGGGATCATTTACAACCGCATTTGGGATCGTTTGAAGCCGTATTAAAACTGCATTTTGGAAGTTCAAAATCGGGGCATATCAGTCCATTATATGGATAAAAATGCTAAAATGCTTTCCTCAAAAAACATAATTTCTTTATGATTGAAGAAAGAAAGACATGAACATCTTGGATGACAAGGGGGTGAGTACATTATATGTGAATCTTTGTTTTGGAAGTAGACTTCTCCTTTAAGATTTATATTGTTTAATAACAAAGCCGTACACCAGACAGAAACATCTGTATATCATCTCACAGAATCCTCTACAGAGAAAACACATGATATCATAAACAGACAGCCCTATGAAATAAGGCACAAGTTTTTGACGAACGTGTCTTTGGGGGTTGGAACTGTGTAAATAAAATGAAAAATTTACTATGAGGACTGTACATTTATAGCTGTAGAGTCATCTATATAAAAAAAATCTAGAACAATGGCACACAACTAAAAAATAAGGCCCGGTTTGCAATGGGTATCAGTTCATATATCTATATATTTTCACCTGCATGTCATTTCAAATGTTTCAGTTTCTTTCTTCTGTAGAGGAGAAAAGAGAAAATATGAAGACTGTTTTCTATACTCTTTGCCACGTAATTCAAGTGAACAGTGACCGAAGCTTCAAAAAGAAGAAAAGACCTCAAAGGCCATTCACACAGAACATGTTTTTTTGTTTAAAAATGTGAGACAGAAGGCAGTAAAATGAAGAACAAAAAAAAAAACAGTGTTCATGAATGCAATGATGAAAAAGACGTGAGACATGTATGCAACAAAGAGAATACAGCACCTCTTACTGTTCCAGTCTTCAGAAGGGATACAAGGCCTACAGACCATTCATGAATTTTTTAAAGGTTCCGATATTCTTGTTAGTTTTATATATATATATATATATTGTTCAAATCATTAGGTGTAGGCCTATTTATCCCGCATATCAAGCAAGAACAGGTGAGTTTTAATGTTTACCATATTTGATGAGCTCTATGTATCTGCCCTGAGCAGTGTTTCTATATGAATAAAAGCCTCAATTGAATATCATAATGCCATCCTGCCATCAGACTTGGATTAAACAGCTTCATATAGAATTATACGGATGGAAAATCAAAATTTCAAACAATTCTTATTTTTTATGGAATGTCATGGTGTTTTGTTCATTCCATCCCAATAGGGAAGAAAAGATGGTCATCACTTCTGTTTCATTCCGACTTAAAAAGTTTGAGTGTGCCCTTAAAAGTTTTTTTGTAGATGTCAATAATATATTGCCTAATAGACTAGAAATGTCCTCATTGCTATCACCATGAAATAGTTTACATTTTTAATTAAACACTTTGTAGATATTGGTTTGGCCTGGTTGATGCATTGTAGACTCTGGCTTCTGTTAAAAGAGAGGATTGCCTGTATATTCCTCATTTTGGCTGCTTTTTTGGTCTGTACAGTCTGTAAAGGCTCTTAGCAGACAGTATGATTTTCCATAAAAGCACACTCAGAATTTGAAAGGCATTCTTCTTTCTGCAATTAAAAAGAGATCGAGTTGGACTCCATTAACACAGACATCAATTTGACGAGTCTGTTGAGTTCACCTGTTTTGACATTTCTATTCCAGAATAGTGCGAAAAAGCACTTAAAAAGAGAGAAAATCACTGGCCACAACTTACTAATGTTCAAGGTGACAGCCCATTGTGCAGCAAACACAGCCTAAAACTGTGACAGGTTTGATGTTTTATTTTCATGTCTTTATTTTAAAATGTTAGTCTCCGCATTATTATATTGAATAGAGCAAGAAATATGCAAAAAGGGAAGCACTTCAAAGGCATGATGACTTTTATGATGATAACTGACAATAATGTTTTCTAAAACTAAAACAATATAAAAATGCAATAAAGCACAATACAAAATACAATATACAGACATTTATAATAAGGGTAAAATGCAATACTTTTGATATTCTTTGTTTATTTCAAAATAATCAGGATTCTTGTTTGGTACTGTATTAGACGCATCAGAGATGCCAAATCAAGTTTCAAGCCTTTTTGCAACTTGAGTTGCAAGAGGACAAGAATATGGACTTGGATTTCAAAATTAAAAACATCATTAAAAAAAAAAAAACACTATGTGATGGCCATCTCAGAAAGGGTCAATTACAACGTCTCTGTGCACTGATGTGAAAGAGGCTGTGCAGGTTCAAAGGATCATACTCTGAGCGAAGCATTAGTCATCTAAAAGTACTTTAGCATTGTGCAATTCAGAGCACTGTGTGACGCACCAGTCATCGAAGTGATGCATTAGTCATCAAAGTTCACTGCGGAAATCAGATAAAAAAACTAAAAAAACTGAAGGTGCCTGTTTATAAGCATGCCAAAGTTGTGTGGTGTGGTGAAGTGATAAAAAAAACTCAAGCTGGTAACCAGAAGATTGTAGATTTGAACCCAGTGGAAATATCTAATTTGATGTCTGCTGTAGTTGCTCATGAGTGCTCAGGAAATGCTTATATGAGACTCTCATAACAAAATTGCCATAGGTAATTCTAATATACTATAATGAAATATTAGAACTATTAAAGTATTTTTTAAAGAAATGTAAATATTTTGAGTAGTCAATGGAAAATGGTACTTTTTGCCCATAAAGCTCATTTTAAAGGGCAGCTGTTATGCAAAATCAACTTTTAGAAGGTGTTTGGACAGACATGTGTTGGAACTGTGTGTATACAACCATCTTAGAATGATAAAAATACATCCAGTCTTTTTTTTAATCTTCATAAAATCAAACCAGGCTCAAAAAACAATAAAAGTGTTCCATATAAACACCTCAATCGTGTTGCGGGAGAAAGGAAATAGGAGTTGCCACTTTAAGACGGCTATTTACGGGAGTTGTAGTCCAAAAGCGAGATGCATTGTATGTAATGTAGTCCAATGACATGTGCGGGTGTGACGAGCAATCTCACTGTGTGCTGTGCAGGTGAAAACGAAAAAAATTCGTATTCTGTTTTACTTTATGTTCCCGTCAAGTCAGTCCACCTGGGAGCTGTTTGCACTGTGAATCTGACAACACGAAACAGAGTAAAAACGGCATGCATCGGCAACTTTGTCCGTCTCATCTTTTGCACGAACATGAATTGACGAGCTGTTACGCTGCCGCCGAGAATCACTGAAGCGGAGAAAGTAACACTGGGGGCTCGTCCGGGATTTGTTCGTCGCAGGTGGTGAGTTATACGGACATTTTAGACAGTTTAAACCGAACCAGACGTTGTCAGAGAGAAAGTGGAAATGGCGGATATTCGGGAGAGAACGCGAGTGGTGAGAAAGCATTCTCATTTAAATACGAGCAGCCTGTGGAATCCTGCGATGTCGGAAAGGATAGAGAATAATGAAAAACGAACACATATATCATTTGTTGACTGGCTAAATGAAATGGATGCTCAAGTGGCAAAGACTGATAATAATACCAATCCATTTATATGCAGCTCTACCCCGTGTCCACAATCAGTTTCAATGAGCAGGCCCACATGTTGCAATGACCCACACATCTCACAGCAAACAGCCAGATCGTCCAATCCATTTATTAGTGGGGTGGAAAATGAGCATGTACACGACAGTGGAATCGATACACAGTGCTACACACAAAGTACTCCAGCAAATTTAAACTTCACACACTCGATGTGCACAGATTTAACAGCCAAACGGATGTTTCAAGACACACCCACATTAAAACGCCAGCCCTGTAAACATGATGTCTGTGCAGCTCAGCATAGTATTCGCGAGGATGAAGGTAACACTGTCTATTCCAGTGTTGATGAGTGTTATTTCCCGGAGCTTACTAGGTCCAGACAACATGGAAGGAAACCACGTCGGACGTTCTGTGACCTGTCATCAGACAGTGGGGAGGAATGCAGTGATCACAGAGAAAGGATCCCCACACTGCGACCAGGTCAGTTTGATGGCTCTACTTCATGGAGAGAGTTCCTAAACCGCTTTGAGGATTGTGCCAAAGCTAACCACTGGTCTGAAAGGACAATGACTGTGCAGATGAGGTTTTGTCTAGTAGGCGCAGCAGGTGCAGTAATCCACAAGAACCCCAGGTCCAGCCGTTGGGATTATGCCCGCATAGTAGAGGAAGTGGAGGCTGCATACGGTCCTTCATCTGAACACGCTGCTGCCATTGGAATAGAGCTGAGACAGAGGGTCCGCAGGGCAGGTGAGCCACTCCATGTGCTAAGAGATGACATTTACGAAAAAGTCTCCATTGCTTATGCAGATCGCTCTGAGAAGGAACAAGACTCTATTAGCGTCGAGGTTTTCACTAATGCCATGGGAGATGCAGACATCGTGCAAAGACTGCTGGAAGAGCGACCACGTACCCTGGCTCGCGCCTATGACATTGCACACAGGTATGAAACCACACGTCGAACAGCCACTAGCGTAACACAACTCATGCAATCTGCCGTAAGACCGATGGAACGAAAGACCAGAGCAGCAGCAGTACGTGAATGTCCAGACCAGAGTGGGAGTGACGAGGAAAGTTCAGTACCGTCAAACCTTGAGTGGAGAAAGAAAAACTCAAAAGCAGAATTCAAAAATCACCTCCAAAAATTCAACAAGAGGAATAAGGTCAATTGGGAGGAGATTGTCTGTCACAACTGCCGGGGCATCGGTCACATGAGGCGGAACTGTCCTTCGCCCAGGCTCAACCTGGAACGTGTGACTCCGGCACTTCCTCGGCCAGCAGAGATCCAGCCGGCCTCCACAGTTCTCAGAGTCAAGGGGAGCGGTCAAGAAATGTGCATTCATCTGCTGTTGTACGACTTGGAAGTCTGTGCCCTGTTGGACAGCGGGGCCAGGAGGAGCGTGTTACCTCGGCTCTGTTATGAGACCATCAAGGCTGATGTAAGGCCCCCACTCAAGCTATCCACTGTACAGGCCCTGCAGGGAATAAGCCCATTAAATGTTGATGTCCTCGGGGAAGTTGATGTTCCAGTGCAAGTTGGAACCCAAACAGTCAGTGTTAATTTCATCGTAGCAGATGTAGCCGAGGGCACAGAGGCCATTCTGGGGCATCCATTCTTGGAGCAAGCACGGGCACGCCTTGACTTTGGCAGTCAGAAGATTGTATTGTTTGGCGAACAGATTCCATACTTTAACCCAAAGAACAAACCCCGGGTACACGTGGTCCGCATAGCACGCACAGCTGTCCTTGAGGCGGGACGTGAATACATCGTTCCAGGCAATGCACATTTTCGGGAAGAGGTACAGGGCAACATGCTGCTGAGTCCAACTAAAGGCTTCATGGAGAAACACCAGGTGATGGTGGCACGGATTATAATTGGTGCCCAGCCAAGTCATCGAGTTCCCGTTAGACTGTATAACCCAGGTACTGTTGCTGTGAAGGTGAGGAAGGGAGTAATTGCCGGAATCCTCCAGCCTGCCGATGTGGTTCAGGCCTCCACTGCAGAGCTGCCCCCAGTGGATTCATGTCCCACAGTTGTCCCAAGTCACTTACAGCCGCTGTATGCAGAGAGTACAAGGGATCTGAGGGAGGCAGAACAGCATGAGCTTGCGGAGCTGCTTGGTGCTTACGGTGATGTTTTCTCCACTGGACCAACGGACCTTGGGCGCACGAACCTTGTTCAACATGACATTCAAACCCGGCCTGGCCCACCTGTGAAACAACAACCCCGTAGAATGGCGTTTGAGAAACAGCAAAGTGCCGATGAACAGATCCAGCAGAATCTCGATGCTGGCCTAGCCTCCCCAAGTAATAGCTGCTGGGCTTCACCCATCGTAATGGTGCGAAAGAAAGACCAAACATACCGACTCTGTGTAGACTACCGGGCACTAAACGAGCGCACCATAAAAGACGCTTACCCACTCCCAAGAATACAAGACACACTAGACACTCTGTCCACAGCAAAGTGGTTTAGCACATTGGACCTTGCCTCCGGCTACTGGCAAGTGGAGTTGACCCCGCAGGCGAGACAGGCAGCTGCGTTCTGTAGCAGGAAGGGGCTCTTTGCGTGGAACGTCATGCCGTTTGGCCTCTGCAACGCTCCGGCGACGTTCCAACGCTTAATGGACCGTGTCTTGGCTGGAATGCAGTGGGAGATCTGCCTAGTATATCTAGACGACATCATTGTGCTGGGCAAGGATGTAAAGGAAATGCTCCAGCGCCTGGCACAGGTGTTTGAAAGGCTGCGCCAGGCCAACCTGAAGTTAAAACCCGCCAAGTGTTGTCTCTTCCGCCGCCAGGTGGTCTATTTGGGCCACATAGTCTCAGAGCATGGTATAGCTACTGACCCCGAGAAAGTGCAGAAAATTCGGGAGTGGCCAGAGCCCATGAGCGTTAATGAAGTCCGGCAATTTGTGGGTCTCGCATCCTACTACAGGCGATTTGTCAAAGACTTCGCCACAGTTGCAAAGCCCCTCCACAACCTATTAAGAAAGCATGCCCGATTCCACTGGACCCCTGAGAGCCAACAGGCCTTTGATAAGTTAAAGGAGCTGCTCACTACCGCCCCCATCCTTGGCTACCCTATGGACAGTGGTGATCTTATTCTGGACACAGACGCCAGCAACTTTGGAATCGGGGCTGTGTTGTCTCAACTGCAGCAAGGAGAGGAACGTGTGCTAGCATACGGAAGTCGGAGTCTGACACCAACTGAACAGAATTACTGCACCACACGGAGAGAACTTTTAGCGGTAGTGGAGTTCACAACACATTTCCGTCAGTACCTGCTGGGCAGATCCTTCACTGTACGCACAGACCATAGTAGCCTGCAGTGGCTAATAAGGATGAGAGAACCAGAGGGACAGTTGGCCAGGTGGCTCGAGAAGCTTGGGGAGTATGACTTCAAAGTTGTTCATCGCCCTGGGCGCTGTCATGAAAATGCTGATGTGCTTTCTCGGAGGCCATGCCGTTCAACTTGCCCCTGCAACCTTAATCCCATCTTAAGTAGCCCCCAGCTCTGCCACCAGGCAGTCCAGTGCAACTTTGACGATGAACTTGTAAATATCGGATCTGCAGCCATTTCCCTGGAGTCTTGTCAAGTGGGGGTAGTACAACCTGCCATCACCACCAGTACTTCTTCATTCTCTGGGTGGACTACTAAAGAACTGTGTGCTGCCCAAGCAGCTGATCCTGATATTGCTCCCATCAAGAGGTGGATGAAGGAAAGCGAGGAACGACTCTCCTGGGAAGATGTGTCACCCTGCGGCCCAGCAACGAAAGCTTACTGGAGTCAGTGGCAAAGACTTTACCTAAAGGATGACATTCTAGTACGACGTTACTACCTGAATGAGGGCCCTGAGTTTTACCCCCAGATTGTCCTGCCGCAAGTTTTCAGGAAAAGTGTCATGCACCAGATGCACGAGGGGCCAGTGGGTGGACATTTCGGGGTGGAGCGAACGCTGTCCCGGCTGCAGACCAGATATTACTGGTACAAAATGCGAGAAGATGTTTCACTTTGGTGTCGCACATGCACCAGCTGTGCTGCAAAGGCTCGACCATTAAAAAGGCCTCAAGCACCCATGGGTACCGTGCGAGTGGGTGCCCCCATGGAAAGGATTGCTGTTGATCTGATGGGCCCCATGAATGAAACAGAACGCTTCAATCGTTACATTCTCGTAGTACAAGATTATTTCACCAAATGGGTGGAAGCATACCCCCTGTCCAATGACCAGGCTGTTACTGTGGCAGAGATTATAGTATCTGAATGGGTCTGCCGTTATGGGGCACCACTTACCCTCCATAGTGACCAGGGCACCAATTTTGAATCAGAGGTCTTCCAAACAATGTGTGAGCTGCTTGACATTGACAAGACCCGTACAACACCTTTCCGGCCACAGTCAGATGGCCAGGTTGAGAGATTCAATGCCACTCTACAGAAAATCCTAGCCACGACCTCTGAGCGATGTCATTGGGAATGGGACCTTATGGTTCCCTACGCTGTGATGGCTTACCGAGCAACCAAGCACAGTTCGACTGGATTTACCCCAAACATGATGCTCTTTGGGCGAGAGATAACAGAGCCTATTGACCTGGTCGCAGGAATGCCCCCCGACGACACACTGACTCAATCAATCCCACAATATGTGGTGCAGATGAGAGAAAGGCTGGAGTTGGCACATCAGGTTGCAAGGGACGCGCTAGGCCAATCAGTGGAGCGTGCTAAAAAGCAGTACGACAAGAGAGCAGCCAGGACACGCTACAAGGTCGGTGATGCGGTGTGGTACCTTGTCAAGGGAACCAAGCGAGTGAAAAACAAAATCAGGAAGTTTCTCCCCAACTACGATGGTCCTTACTTTATCCTGGGACATCTGGATGATTTAGTGTACCGGATCCAGAGAAACCCAAGGACCAAAGTAAAAGTCGTTCACCATGACAAACTCAAACCTTACCATTCTCGGCAACCCCTGGAGAACAGCTGGGTGTTTAAAGACTCAGAAGTTTGGCAACCTCAGGAAGTTCCTGCCCCAAACCTAGAAGCCGATGGAGCTGAACTTGACATGGATCTGTCTTGTCTCTTCACGGAGGAAACCGGAAATTCCGGTGACCCAGACAGCATGCCTCTCATGGATGATACCAGTGTGCCAATGACAGAGCAGGAAACAGAGAATGTTCAGTGGAGAGAAGGTAGCACGGTGCAACAGGATTTAACAGGGACTGTTAACGGCCAAATGAGGGGTAGGCCGCAACGAGCCAGGAGACCTCCAAGGAGGTTTGGAGACTGGACTAATTGACTAAGGACTTAAAAAAAATAGGAAAGAACGCTTTGTTGACAATTTGTTATTGTTCCACTGTTGTTCAAAAAGACTGATGCATGTCATGTTGTGGGAAATATTCGTTTGCATGTTTCTTTTTGTAACCCGGGTGGATTTTGTTGTTTACCATTTTGTTGTTAACAAAACTAGCCAAGTGTATACTTAATTAAGCCTGATTGTTTCGCTTGTATGC
Source organism: Labeo catla (assembly GCA_012976165.1). Taxonomy (NCBI): domain Eukaryota; kingdom Metazoa; phylum Chordata; class Actinopteri; order Cypriniformes; family Cyprinidae; genus Labeo; species Labeo catla. The sequence continues at coordinate 799,762 of VONZ01000071.1, forward strand.
AATGGCTGTTATTAACCTCATTCCCTTATGCGGGCCAGTAGTGGAGAAGCCAGTCAGTCACTTCGCTGGATTTAACTACCTCACTAGTCAAGTTGGGACTGAATTACTATTGCTTTAATGAAGGACCCACTTTACAAAGCTACTCTTTAACCCCTCCCAGCACCGTGCTATCCTTCCACCTTATGGACTGTTTACCCCGTCACGTGGGGTTGGAACGTGTTGGCCAATGCCTCCATTGAACCGAGTTGCTTGAATGGACTGTATGCTTTGACAATGGAGCTGCCTATGGACTGTTGATAAGCAGAAGAGAGAAAAAAAAAAAGAAAAGAAAATATGGGTAGACATTGTGTTGAATGTATTTCTGCCTTCTACTAACACTGTGAATGTATGGTAATACCCTTGTTAATGTGTGTGATATATTTTGTATCAGTCATGTTATGGTGCTGGAGTGGTGTTAAGTTAATCACCATCCAGAGTGGGGGTAGTGTTGCGGGAGAAAGGAAATAGGAGTTGCCACTTTAAGACGGCTATTTACGGGAGTTGTAGTCCAAAAGCGAGATGCATTGTATGTAATGTAGTCCAATGACATGTGCGGGTGTGACGAGCAATCTCACTGTGTGCTGTGCAGGTGAAAACGAAAAAAATTCGTATTCTGTTTTACTTTATGTTCCCGTCAAGTCAGTCCACCTGGGAGCTGTTTGCACTGTGAATCTGACAACACGAAACAGAGTAAAAACGGCATGCATCGGCAACTTTGTCCGTCTCATCTTTTGCACGAACATGAATTGACGAGCTGTTACGCTGCCGCCGAGAATCACTGAAGCGGAGAAAGTAACAATCGGAATAAAAATGCTCAAACCGAATGAAATTGTAATCGGTTTGAGAGGGATGGGATAAACCTTTCTATAAACGAACAAAATTAAAATTCTACAATGTAAACGCGTTAAACAGATTACTTTGTGTCTACGTCAAGCAGGACAGGTGTCGCCCCAAAGTGGGAGCCCCCCACATACGCAAGCCATACGCAAAACAGAGACGTCTAAGCTCTGCCCCCTTGTGGCGTTGGGCGGGAAATTGCAGCTCATTTTCATGTAAGGGAACACACCCCTGAAGCAGCACTTTTTAGACCCGCCCCAAATATTACACTTTTCAACATGTTATAATAAACAATCTGTAATGTATTTGCTTCTAAAACTTAACAGGCAGATTCAGGGGAGCATAAGATTAACATTACATCTTGTAAAAAGGGGCATAATAGGTGCCCTTAAAGCATTTGAAACTGTTTGCAGCATTGCATCCAGTGTTGGGGAAAGTTACTTTTAAATGTAATGCATTACAATTTTGCGTTACTCCCTGAAAAAGTAACTAATTACGTTACTTAGTTACTTTTTATGGAAAGTAATGCGTTACGGTACTTTTGCATTACTTTTTTAATCTGGGCAGGGCTTGATTCTTTGTTTGTAAAATAAAACAATTCTAATGTAAATGCCCTTTTACACCAAAAGTGAAATGAATTCACCTCAGGCTGAAAGAAATGTACATTTATGCAGGAGATCACTCTTCAGCTATAAAAAAAAAAAAATGAAGCACAAAAGTAATTTTTGCTTATTAGTATGGTTGAATTGCATCATCGAAGGTCAGCAGCAAAGACACTGGTTAATAAAATGGGATTAAATACATAAAGGATATTTGTTTTATTTAACATTTAATTATTGCAGGGTTGCGTCATATTCTGAGTTTGTGTTTCACTGTTTTTATTCATTTTGAGGAATACTGAATCTGTTTTTTGGGAGTGAGATGAATTAATGCATGTTCACATTTAGTCTAGAACTACTGTAACATAATGTTTAGTCCCAATGTCACGACAGGAGACTTGTCAATCAATAAATAGGGAAAAAAGTAACTAACATTACTTATTAGAAAACGTAACTCAGATCTATTTTCTTAGAAATTCAAAAGTAATGTGTTACTTTACTAGTTACTTGAACAAAGTAATATTATTACGCAAGTCACGTTACTTGTAATGCGTTACCCCCAACACTGATTGCATCAACCAGTGGTGTAAGTTTGGTGCAGGACTACAGTGCCCTCCACTAATATTGAGACCCTTAGTAAATATGAAAATAAATCTGCATCATTTATCCTTTGGATCTTTCATTAAAAACAAACACAAAATTGTAACCTATCATTAAAGTAAAATAATGAAAAGTGGGGGTTCTGTAGTTCACGTTGGCCACGATTATTGGCACCTTTTTCCAAGATAACAGCTCTAAGTTTTCTCCTATATTGCCTTATGAGTTCGAAGAACAAGACCATTATTTTATACAGAATAATTCCAGATCCTTCAGATTCCCATTTACATGTTGGTGCTTCTCCTCTTTAATTTACCCTACTAATTTTCTACAAGGTTAGGAAGATCGAACCATGGCCCATTGTAAGATTTTTAGCAAAGACAGCAAGTTTAGATTTGATAGAACCCATGATATTTTTCTGCCAGAGGTCTTGTTCATCTGAACAAGATGTCCAGGACCTCTAGGACCTCTGGCAGAAAAATAGGCCCACAACATTAAAGACACAGCAGTATATTTAACCGTGAGAATGGTGTACTTTTTGTCCCTGTTTGCACCAAACCCTTCTGGTGGATTTGCTGCCAAAAAGCTCTTTTCTTAGTTTCATCTGACCATAGAAGTCAGTCCCATTTGAAGTTACAGTTGTGGCTTACAAGTGAATATGCTGGATTTTGTTTTTGGATGAGCGAGGTGGATTTTTCTTGAAACCCTCCTGAACAACGGTGACGTAAGGGCTGTTTGATATATATTTTCTTTAAACTTTCTGACCCTAAGACTCAAAAACTCTGCAATTCTCCACCTATGATCCATGGAGAGTCTTTGGCCACTCAAACTCTCCTCCTCACCACGCATTAGGACAATATAGACACACATCCTCTTCCAGGCAGATTTGTAACATCTTTAGTTGATTGGATCTTCTTAATTATATGATTTACAATGCTTTAGCTCTTTTTTAATATATTCTTTGGTTTTACTCTTTGTGATGGATGATTAAAAGGATTTGGCCTTTGTGTTCCTTTATATTTACAGTGCCCTCCACAAATATTGGCACCCTTGGTAAATATGAGCAAAGGCAGCTGTGGAAATAAATCTGCATGGTTTATCCTTTTGATCTTTCATTCAAAAAATTCACAAAATTCTAACCTTTCATTGAAGTAACACAATGGAAATTGGGATTTCATTATGAAATAAATGGTTTTTAATAGTTCACGTTAGTCACAAATATAGCACCCCTAGAAATTATTATGAGTAAAATATTTCTGAAATATATTCCCATTCATATTTACATTTTTTTTAGCACCAGGGTGTAGCTAGGAGCATGAAAACTGCCCAGTCATAACTTTCTGTTGCACAGGATTTTAAATATGAGGAACACAAAGGCCAAATCCTCTTAATTGTCCATCACAAGGAGTAAAACCAAAGAACACAGTTCTGATGTGCAGAACAACATTGCTGTGCTTCACAAAATAGAGCTAAAGCACTGCAAATCATCATTTCCACCATCAAGGCAATAATTTCCAATCAACTAAAGATGTTACAAATCTGCCTAGAAGAGGATGTGTGACTGAATGGCCAAAGACTCTTGAAGGATTACAGCTGGAGAACTGCAGAGATTAGTTGAGTCTTGGAGCCAGAAAGCCTAAAAAATTCAAACAGCTCCTACATCACCACATGTTGTTCACTCATCCAAAAACAAACTCCAGCATATTTAGTTGTCAGACACGACTGGAACTTCAAACGAGACTGGCTTCTATGGTCAGATAAAAACTAAAAAAGAGCTTTTTGGCAGCAAACACTCAGGATTGGTTTGGTGCAAACAGGGATAAAAAAGTACCCCATGCCCACATTTAAATAAACTGCTGGATCTTTAATGTTCTGGGCCTATATTTCTGCCAGAGATCCTGGACATCTTGTTTAGATACATGGCATCATGGATTCTATTAAATACTAAGAGATAAAAAAAAAAATCTAAACCTTAATTCCATCAGAACAATGATCCAAAACAAACACAAAAATGTGTTACTGAGGACAAGATGAAGCTTCTGTTATGGCCGTCCCAGTTCCCTGAACCCTTTAGAAAATGAGTGGGGTGAACTGTAGAGGAGAAGCACCAACATGGAACTGGGAATCTGAAGGATCTGGAGAGATTCTGTATGAGGGAAGGGTCTCTGATCTCTTGTTAGGTGTTCTCCAAACTCACCAGGGATTATAGGAAAAAATTCAGAGCTGTTATCTTGGGAAAAGGACTTTGCAATAATTGGGTGCCAATAATTGTGGCCAACATGAACTAGAGAAAAACATTTACTTCATAATGAGATCCCCCCCACACTTTTTATCTTTTTCAGTGAAAGATTAGAATTTTGTGAATTTTTTAAATAAAAGATCAAAAGTATAAACAATGTAGATTTATTTCCATAACTGCCTTTGCTCATATTTACCAATAGTGACAATATTTGTGGAGGGCACTGTATAATCATGTGAAACAGGAAATCATGGCTGGACAATTTCATGCTCCTAGTCACAATGGTGTGCAAAACAATTGTAAATATGAATGGGAAATATTTTACTCTTAAGAAATTCTAGGGGTGCCAATAGTTGTGGCCAACATGTATCGGAGAATAACATTTATTTTATAATGTGAGTTTTTCCTCACTTTCAATTGTTTTACTTCATTGAAAGGTTAAAATGTTTTTGAATGAAACCTCAAAAAGATACAATGCAGATTTTCACTGCCACTTTTGCTTATATTTAACAAGGGTACATAAAGTTTGGGAAACACTGCATTTCTAGCCCTCAGTTGGATAGAGGTAAAGTCATTGGTTTAGTGATACCAAAAGTTCCCATCTCTTCCTTCACCATACTGCCACATAAAAGGAAGCTCTTTTTTAAGCATAAAGAGATTGCTCGCCTATCAAATTGTCCCTTAAGGTTCCCATTTTATCTCCAGCATATGGCACAGCAGAGGCTAAATCCTCCCTTTGCTTCTCAGTGAACCTGTTTCCATGCATAATCTGCAAAAGCACATCAGAAAGGGTCAATGAAAATACAGGGGATTTCACATTCAGTATCTGCTTCCTCCAGGAGTCAGGAGTACTGCTTTCTTACTAGGTGGTTTTTACTGTCTTTATTCTAATATCTTCTTTTAGTGCAAAAGAACAAGACCTATCAAACCTAGTGTAGTCCCAGTGCAGCAGAATGGAGATTCCCAAAATCCATAGTTCAGCTTCAAGGTGATTTTTCCTTTTGGGTACCATCCTCCAGAAGCTTCTTACAGATCATCAAGGTTACAGTCTATAGCTGGTGGCTTGCATTAGGACTTTTCTAAGGGTGTCCTTCAGCCCGCCTTACTCCATCAAGCTCAGTCAGAGCTGTAGCTTTGTTCTTTTTCTCTTGGGTTTCCTAAAAAGAAACTACTGCCAACTTTTTCATCCAGGTCCAGAACCGGATGTTCTTAAACTGTCTTGGGGTCGGTCATGCCAACAGCCCAGCAGTGTCCTTAGAGCAGCTTATTACAGTAATTCTCTGGTGTCACCAGTGTTGAGGTGCATCCCAGATTCATCAGCTGAGCCTGCAATGTATCATACATCCAAGTCTACTCTTCACAGCACTACACTTGGCAGTTAGTTCAAACATATGGAAAGATGTCCTGTTATTCTTACAGCTTCATCAAACTCTGTCACATTGATTTTACCTTGAAGGATCTAATGCACATTATGCACAAAAAAGGACAAAATCAGTTCCAACTGATCAACAGCCGCTACTCATCTTCCATCTGGCTGAATTTAAGCTATAAACTGCATCAGACTTTATGCTGAAAACTAGGCAAGTCTTTCCCAGAGATGGCAAGTTTTCCATTTTAGCTTCTTGCCTGGTTCTTTGTTTTCAAACTGATCCTGGAGGTCTGCTGTCCTGCAGAGTTTAACTTAAACCCTAATGAAACCTGAACAAACTAATCAAGGTCTTCAGACCTCCATGGCCAAATTTGGAGAACTCTGTTCTAGTTTAAGGCAAGATTCTTCTGGCGGTCCACCTGTAATCCAATGTAATTCAATATCCTTATTCTGAATACCACAATTAGCTTGTTATGAGCTTGTTCAGGTGTGTTTGATTAGAATTGAAACTAAACTCTGCAGGACAGTGGACTTTGAGGGCCAGATGAGAAGAATCATTGGATGCAAAGTTCACTTTTTCATGTTGTTTGAACATTAATGTGTGTTGGCAGTGTATGTACACATCTGCCCTATAATGATAAAAATCCATGCAGTGGTTTTTAGTTAATCTGTAAAAATAATATCCCCTTTTTCAAATTGAGCCATTGTGGCGTCACACCAACAGAGGCCACTCCCATAGTTGATTGACATGAGTGTCTTACCTTAGATCAGCTGTAACAGTCCGACCTCCATTGTTTTGATGCCGGAGCAGGGATGTAAATTAGACAAGAATATCTCAGATTGAGTGATTGAGGTGTTGTGTTGCTGGATGTAATAATGAACATAGTGGTCGTCATTTACTCCCGACATCTGAGCTGCTGAAGATGCAGTGGATTACGTTTGTTTGTGAAGGGAATGCACCTCCCGATCTACATAAATGCGTCTATGTTCGCGCAAATTATTCATGATCCAGCTTCACTTACAGCAGAAGTGAGTATAAGCGTGTTTTTATGAATATCTGCAATCACCTTTCCTATTAACATGGTAGTTAGCAAGTTTCGGAGCAGGCGTCACTTCACAGAGATAAGAGAGGGGCGGGGCGAGCAGAGCTCATTTGCATTTAAAGCAGCCTCAACCAGAATGGGATGATTTTTGCAGAGCTGATTTTGGCAAGGTAAAAAGGGTGTTGTTTTACACTACCATTGAGGATTTTTAACCAAAGTATATTGTAGACTTTTCATTAAAAAAGAACCCTAAAGAATCATATCAACTTGTGGAAAATGGGCATCCGATGACCCCTTTAAGGTACAGTATATAGAGTAAATGCCCTAAGCTGTTATACTTCAGAGTCCAGTGCACCTGCTGTGATTCAACTAAAATAGCTTTTTGTCATTCAAATAGCTTTTTGTTCTGCCAAAAAGGTCTGTTTTTGATTTTCTTCCACAGTGTAAAGGTGCACTGAGGTGTTGGTTTCAATCCAGATGATTTTTCTTATCACAGTTTGCTCACATTTTACCCAGGCAAATCTGGCACCATCTCCAGGCCCAAAGCTTGAAGCATTTGCCAGGTCTTCCCACCCCAGGGCGAAACATCACAGATCTCCGCTCTCGGCACCAGAGAGGCCCTCTGCATGATGTCTTGTTAAATATAAAACTGGGGCAAGAAAAGTCCCTTTTTCAGTAGATTGCTGCAATATAAATTCATTATCTTGTGATTTTCTTGCTATTTCAGTTGTTTGCCAAACAGATGCTAAAGGGTTAGTTAATTAATAAATTAAAATTCTGTCATTAATTACTCACCCTCATGTGGTTCCAAACCCGTTAGACCTTGATTCATCTTTGGAACAAAAATTAATATATTTTAGATGAAATCTGAGAGCTTTCCCTGGTGAGAAAAAAAACATATGCTGGTAGGTATGTTTTGATGCTGGGATGCTGGTTAGGTAGGTTTTGATGCTGGTTTAAGCTGGTCCTTTGCTGGTTTATGCTGGTCCTTGAACCTTGACCAGCAACATGACCAGCTAAGGACCAGCATAAACCAGAAAAGGACCAGCTTAAACCAGCATCAAAACCTACCTAACCAGCATCCCAGCATCAAAACATACATAACAGCAAATGTTGTTTTTTCACCAGGGTTCTGACCCAGCATAGACAGCAACACAACTGACATGGTCAAGGCCCAGAAAGGTTGCAAGGACATTGATAAAATAGTCCATGTGACATCAGTGGTTCAAGTTTAATGTTATAAAGCTACAAGAATCCTTTTTGTGCACAAAAAAAACCCCCAAAAATAAAGACTTAATTCAACAATTTCTTCGATGCGTAAAACATAATGTTGTTATTTTGATTTTCTTTGCACACAAAAAGTATGCCTGTAGCATCGCACATGGACTATTTTATTGATGTCCTTACTACCTTTTTTGGGCCTCGAAATCTCTCAGATTTCATCAAAAATATTTGTGTTCTGAAAATGAACAAAGATCTTACGGCAGGGGTGCCCAACCCTGGTCCTGGAGATCTACCTTCCTGCAGAGTTCAGCTCCAACCCTGATCAAACACACCTGTCTGTAATTATCAAGTGCTCCTTCAGATCCTAATTAGTTGGTTCAGGTGTGTTTGATCAGGGTTGGTACTAAACTCTGCAGGAAGGTAGATCTCCAGGAACAGGGTTGTTTTACGGGTTTGGAACGATATGATGGTGAGTAATTACTGACAGAATTTTCCTTTTTGGGTAAACTATCCCTTCAATACTACATTCAGAGTTGTTTTCTCCAACATCGGAAAATCTCATTGGAAAAACGTGTCTCTACTGGCATTTTTGCAAAACTCTAGAAACTTTCCTGTGTCTACAACTGACTGCTATTTCCAGCTGAATGAGTTAAAACTCATGTTTTAAAGGATTAGTTCACTTCTAGAACAAAAATTTACAGATGATTTACTCACAGTTTTACCCTTTTTATTGTATAGGGTGTTTGACCTTCATTCTAAACACTGGGTTGGTACTTCTGCAGAGATGTAGGACAATTTGAACATGTTTTTCAACATCTGTATTGAACCAGAGTGCACAGAGTACAGAAAAATCACAGAGCTAGACAAGACGAGCATTTGAGGTTAAAATAATTTATATAAATTATAAATTAATTTATATGTAAATTATTTTAGAAAATAACCAATCGTTTTGCTAGATAAGACCCTTCTTTCTCTGCTCTCCCCTTCATTTAAACTGCATTTTGGAAGTTCAAACTTGTGGGCACCATAAGTCCACTATATGGAGAAAATTCCTAAAATGTTTTCCTCAAAAAACACATTTTCTTTACAACTGCAGAAAGATATGAACATCTTGAATGACAATGTAGTGAGTAAATTATCTGTAAATTTTTGTTCTGGAAGTAAACTTATCCTTTAAGTTCTTAAGAGTGAGTGTTACGGTGTTGAATCAAGGGATTAATATTTACTCATTCTCATTCCAAACATGTATGGCTGACTTTATTCACATTATTATATTGTGTGTTCCTCAGAAGAACGTCATACAGGTCTGCAACAACATGAGGGTGAGTAAATAACAATTTTCAGTTTTCTGTTAAAAAATAAATAAATAATAATAATAATAATAAAAAAAACAGGCCTAACTCAAAGGTCTGGAGAGACTTAGCTCAGAAAAGCAACTTGATTTAGACGCTGCCAGAGAGGGCATTTCTTTTTTTGCCTGTATATGACATTTTGCCATGACATTTTGCTGTTGACTTGTGTTGGGTGAAAGTTTTTTTTGTAGCTCATCAGATGCAGAGTGATGTGGATTCCACAGAGTAGAGTCCTGTGAAACATGAGTCCCATTAAAATAGCTCAACGACTTGTAGATGTAAGCTAAAATGGCATAGTTGCTTTTTTGCTTATCAGTTGGGTTTAGGGTAGCATTAACATGATAGAGACTTTTAACATTTTAGCATTATCCACCAGACAAAAAAAAAACAAACTTCGTAATATTGTGGTTGAACCACTGATGTCCTTACTACCTTTCTGTCTACGTAGGGTCAGAAAGCTCTCCATTTTCATAAACAATATCTTAATTTGTGTTCTAAAGATGAATGACATGAGGATGAGTAATTAATGACAAAATTATTATTTTCAGGTGACCTATACCTTAACAAAACACATTTGATCCCTAGTGCTTTCCATACAGTATGTATCATTTTATTAGAAAGCAGATTCTTATGTGGACCAACAGAATCAGGAAGATGGCCCATTCTTGCATAGTAGCATTCCTAAACTTTCATATTCAAACTATAATAGATAACTTGCATAGTAGATGCTGAACATGCCAGAAGCAGGAGCATGTTTTCAGACTCAAAATCTGTGCTTTTAGCTGCAGGCCATGAAAACACTTAAATGTGTGGAGGAATGCTGTGTCCCCCTCCTCTCGTTCAGTTTCACTAACCTCAGGTTGTTTCCCCAGTTGGACTGTCCTCATTTAGAGATTATTACTGCAGCTAGAATGCATTAAAATCCCTTAATGACTTCATACCACCGTTACATTGTCCCTTTGTTTTTTCCATCTGAGATCAGTGAGCTATCAGATACACAACACCGCTAATGAGACAGTAATAATGCCTTTATTTTGATAATAATATCTTGTATGTAATGATGTTGTAATCCCTCAAGGTGACAGCAGAAATGCACTGATGATATCTTGACTGTTAGTGAATGTTATTCATGTGGTAATAATGTGAAATGCTCTATTGGAAACATTAAAGGCCATTAACTGGCTGAACATGATTTCATGCTAGAAATGCCCTAACTGATGTGATGCAAGCTCTTGCATGATTCTATTGAGATGAAATTAAATAATCATTAGGGCAGCAGAATTATCACCTCACAGCAAGAAGGTTCCCGGTTCGAGTCCCACCTGAGCCAGGGGGTCTTTCTGTGTGGATTTTGCTAGTGATTGCATGGGTTTGCTACAGGTGCACCGGTTTCCCTCACAACCCACATTTGGCATAGGTGAATTTGAGACATTCAATTGTCTATGAATGTATGAGTGCATGTTAGTCCTGTGAAAAATTGTCTATATAGCCCAAGACTCTGGGGTAGACTGCAGCATTTGCACAACATAATTTCCAACTAAAAGCTTTTTTTTTTTTAAATGCAATTTGGCCATTCACTTACACAACATCAAGGTTTGGGGTTCCTAAAGATGCAAACTTGAAAAAAAATGGTTTCAAAGTGCAATTCTTTGAAAATGATGCCATTATCATCTGTAAAAATACAAAAAGGTGAATTTGTGAAAACACTGATGTCATGGATGTGCATATTAAGTGTTCAGTCTATAGAAATGCACGTGTGCATAAATGCAGAAATGCATGTGCGTAATGCTTCTTTTAGTTTTTAGTACAAAAAAACAAAAAAAAAACAAAACATTTTTAGTACAATCGCTTAATGCAGAAAAAATGTTTGCCCAAGTGGAAAAATGTACTGTTGCTGCCAGATCTTGATTACCAAAAATCACATTGTATTTAATGCAGAACTTGATCTAAATCAAATGAAACAGAACTGTAACTGCATATTTTTATGTTTTCCCAAGCAAAGCATAATTTGAAAGTCCACTGAAAACTGTAATGGATATTTAATTAACATTTAATGTTTTTTTTTCATTGAAATAACTGTTTCTGCTTAGTTAGACATAAGTCTTTTTATGTCTTAGTTAGACATAAAATGTTTTTACCAGTTATGTTCATTAGGGTTGTATCTTAGATATAATGTTGTTAAATGAATGTTTATTGCATTATTTCAGTATCATGTACAGTTGAGGTAAATTACATACACCTTGCAGAATCTGCAAAATGTCAATTATTTTACCAAAATAAGAGGGATCATACAAAATGCATGTTATTTTTTATTTAGTACTGACCTGAATAAGATATTTCACATATAAGATGTTTACATATAGTCCACAAGAGAAAATAATAGTTGAATGTATAAAAATGACCCTGTTCAAAAGTTTACATACACTTGATTGTTACACAGCTTTTTTTAGTTTAGTGATAGTTGGTTATGAGTCCCTTCTTTGTCCTGAACAGTTAAAAATCTTTCAGGTCCCACAATTCACAATGACTGTATGATTTTGAGATCCATCTTTTCACACTGAGGACAACTGAAGGACTCATATGCAACTATTACAGATGGTTCAAATACTCATTGATGCTCCAGAAGGAAAAACGATGCTTTAAGAGCCAGGGGGTGAAAACTTTTGAACACAATGAAGGGGTGTACATTTTTCCTATTTTGACTAAATATCATATTTTTTCATTTAGTACTGCCCTTCAGAAGCTACAGAAGATATGTATATGTTTCTCAGAGAACAAAATAAGTTAAATTTACCCTGATCTTCAAATTCAGAAAGTTTTCACCCCCTGGCTCTTAATGCATCGTGTTTACTTCTGGAGCATCAGTGAGCGTTTAATCTTCTGTAATAACTGCATATGAGTCCCTCAGTTGTCCTCAGTGTGAAAAGATGGATCTCAAAATCATACAGTCATTGTTGGAAAGGGTTCAAATACACAAAAATGCTGAAAAACCAAAGAATTTTTGGAACCTAAGGGATTTTTCTAAAGAACAGCAGGCAGTTTAACTGTTCAGGACAAACAACGGAATCATGAACAACTATCACTAAACAAAAAAACAGCTGTGGATCATTCAGGTAACAACACAGTATTAAAAATCAAGTGTATGTAAACTTTTGAACAGGGTCATTTTTATAAATTCAACAATTAGTTTTTCTTGTGGACTATATGTAAACGCCTTTTTGTGAAATGTCTTATTCAGGTCAGGTCATTTACTGATAAATTAGATAGCATACCCAGTTAGAGAAGTCACCACTCGCCATTGTTATATGTCCTCTGCAGTTTGATTGTTAGTAGATTTCTGTTGGCGGTTGAACACATGACCTTGCCACTGCTAGCACTATGCTTTAATGTTTGTGCAGGAACGCTTAAACACATCCACAGAACTGAGCTTTATGTTATGTTCTATGGCAGTGACAAATTCAATTTTGATGCCCAGCCTTTTACATTTTATTCTTATGCATGTGTCAGCTCCTAAACTATACTGTAAAATCTCACTATTAGCAGGCAGACGCAGCAACCCGTCTTTACTAAATAAAAGAACATTGGATTCCACAAGATGTTACGTTTTCCTCTAATCCATCATTCTCTTTCTTTTCAAATATTTTAAATAAGGTTTTTTAAAGTTATAGATCAAAAGCCTGTGTGTTTGAGCCTCAAAGGCAAACATCACAAAGGAGAACAAACAATTTCATAGGGACTGTGAACATGTATGTGTATCTCTGTGTTGTTGCATGAAATGCAAATTGCTTCCCAAAGATTAAAGACATGAAGCTCATGAGAAATTCTGATATCACAGATATCCATATCTGGCTTTATAGCATTATATCCATTTTTAGCTTTTAACACTGCACTGTAAAAACAGAAATTACTTACTGAAGCTGTCATTGTTAAGTGGCAAGAAAACATTCATTGTCATGATCAAGAGACACTATTCCTTACTGTCAGATGAGGATGCATTGGAGAAGACCAACAACTATTTCAAAAATGAAAATTATGTAATGTCCTCTTAATGTCATTATAAACCTGTGTGACTACTGTGTGGAACATAAAGTTGTTGCAGCTTTAAACAAATCAACAAATTGCTTCTGGTTATAATTTGGTTTCTGATTAAGTTAATGTGCACAGATTTTTCACACTTTTTTTTTTTTTTGAAATTCAATAGAAAAAGTATTTTTGACACTCCAGTCACAAGCAGAATGTTGTTCCTCCTGTCAAGTTCCTACCAGACCTTTTTTAGTACTGTGACAAGGCTCAGGCTGAGTAGCCACAGGCAGCTGACACTTTTCAAAGGTCCTTTCCTTCTGCTCTGTGGTTCTGGATTTCCTTCTCCATGTACGAGCTGAGCAGGAGACACTTGTGAGTTTGTGGCATAGCTGCGGTTTTGTCTGTAGAAATTGTCTTTAGAACTGTTGCTGTCTTAAAGTCCTCCTGGGAAATTCCTACATGCAGCATGTTTTCAGAAGACACTGTTATGATTGGATATCCCAATCCAGAATATTACATTTTCTCTTCTTTTATTCCATAACAAGACACAAAGCTTTTTTTTTTCACTAATGCAACAGCAGAGCAAAGGATGTGCATTAGGTGTGTATCTGGTGTTTTATAAAGGTCATAAAAAGGATTTTTCAAAGTAAATAAAACTGATTATTGGGGTATGTTTCACAATTTCTTGTCTTTCAGCTTCAGTATTTCACAATTAAATATGTTACTTGCGAATTCTTTGTAATTAATCATTTTGCAGTGTAAATACAGTGCAAATCAATCAATCAATCAATCAATCAATCAATCTATCTATCTATCTATCTATCTATCTATCTATCTATCTATCCTTTGTTCTGAGCAGTTAAACTCTCTGATGTTCTTCAAAAACAATATGGATTAAGAATAAGGGTGGTGGTTGGCGCCAGTAGCCTTGTGGACAGTACGCCGACATATGGTGTTGCGCCTCGGTGTGATGCCAAGCCAGCAGAGGGAGCCATCACCCGAGAACTGACTGCGCGCTCCCTCTGCTGCTTCTACATTCACTTCCTGTTTGGGACTACTTAAACAGAGACCATGTGCTTTCTCATTGCGAAGTATTGCCAGTTAACCTGCCTTACCGAGTGTTTTCCTGATTATTCTGTTTGTTTGTACGTGTATGATTCTGCCTTGTTCTCTGACCACTGATTTCACGGATTACCCTTTCTGGATTGTTTGCCTGTGTGGACTGATTTCAAGGTTTGACTTCATTGCCTGGTTACTCTCTCTCGCCTTATTTCCCCTGGACTGTTGAACGATTGGACTGCTTTATGGTTACTGACCCTCTGCCTGTTTACACGTGTATGTTTGCTGCTGTTTGTAATAAACTAACGCATATGGATTCTAACGCCACCTCAGCGTCTACGTTACACTCGGGTGTCCCGAGTTTGAATCCTGCCTTGTGGACCTCTCCCGCCCCCCACTCACCTCCTGTCCCATCTCCATGGTCTTATCAAAGAAAAATGGAAGACGAGTGTTTGAGATTAAAAAAATATTTAAATTGTTTTTTTTTTTTTTAATGAAAATAAAAAAATCTCGTTTCACTAGATAAGATCCTTCTTCCTTGGCTGGGATCGTTTACAACCGCATTTGGAATCGTTTGATGCCGCATTTAAACTGCATTTTGGAAGTTCAAAATCGGGGCACCATATCAGTCCATTATATGAAAAAAAAAAAAATGCTGAAATGTTTTCCTCAAAAAACATAATTTCTTTACGACTGAAGAAAGAAAGATATGAACATCTTAGATGACAAGGGGGTGAGTATATGTGAATCTTTGTTTTGGAAGTGGACTTCTCCTTTAAGAGTCGGGGGTAACCACTGTAAATAAAAAACAATTTAATGCATATAAGTATATTTGAATAATTTTTATTCATTTATATTCAGTTTTGCAAATTTTTATTTGTTATTACTGCAAGTTTATGTGCATTTCATTTAATTATTATTATTTTTTTGTATTATGGATATATTTGCATTAGGTATATCATACATTGGTTATTGAAAAATCCATATCAGTCAAATGCTGCTTGGATGCCTGATGAAAATTTTCAAATATAGAAACTATTTTTCCCTATTTTTTTCACTCAGTAACTGTCTTTTTATCTTTCTAGCCTTCACTGTTTCCTCTCTATTCACATTTCTAGTCTACTGTGTTCAGCTCATAGATCTTTCAGTGGAGGAGCTTGTCTCAGAAGTAGATAGAGACGGGCAGACATGTGATGCTCTGCCCCTGAGGCATCATTAGACCAAGGTTACCTTGCTCTGCAGGCCGCGGCTTTCAGGTGTAAGTTCTTCATGACTCTTGAAAGATGACTAAGCTTCTCATCCCTCAGATTTGCTGATTTACCACTAGTTTGAAGGCCTGTACAAAATTCACAGCTGTTTAAATGGATCAATCATATGGTGCCCCTCCAACGTGGGAATGGATTTATATGAGGTCAGTAGAGTGCTAGAAGTATTTTTCCTTTTCTATATAGGCATTTAAAAACCCCAAAGCCAAGTTTGAAAGGAATGAAAAAGTAATGGAATGAATTACCTTCCATAAAAATACAATATTGCAATGATTTACTTTTATAAGTGTCTTTCTCCAACGGCATCTATTAGACACTGTGTCAACCTGTTGTTGCTTCATCATATGCTTTTTGAGGTTTAAATTTGAAGGTGGCAGTAGGGAATACGGCTGGGTTATGTGCCGTATTCCCTACTGCCACCTTCAAATTTAAACCTCAAAAAGCATATGATGAAGCAACAACAGGTTGGCCAACAGGTTGGCCAACAGGTTGGCCAACAGGTTGGCCAACAGGTTGGCCAACAGGTTTGACAACAGGTTGGCCTTGTCCTGTGTTTGACACGGTGTGTGTCATGATCCCTGTGGGTTAAGACCACACAACCTTATTGGGGTTAGATGAGAGGAGATGTGCATGTGTCTGCACTTTTGCACCCGCCCTGAATCTGTCAACGGTTTAAATCAGTTCACCCAGAGTTCCCAGACCCAACAGCACGGTATTATTTGCAGTGAGGGTTACAGAGGAGTCAGACACTTTTTAGCAGTGACAGGAGTCACAGGAGTTATTCAGAAGGTGACTAGATTAAGGTATTCAAAGTCTGCAAAAATTGTTTCCAAACAACATTAACAGAATCAGGTTTCATGTAAAGCAATAATGTGGCAACCATCCAGTCCTTTAGACTGGAAAAATGTGTTTAGCAAAGATTAAACCCTTGTCAACATCTGCACTGATCCGATCTGCGGTTCATGATGAGTGCATTGATGTAGTGTATCAGATTTACACCTGCTTAAATTTTCATGGCCTCTTACACCAGTGTCTGTCACTGATCCATTTACAGTATTACATCTCCTGAGCTAAAATGAGCATTTCAGCAGTCATTAACAAGAAGTTATAATAATCAGATCAGATAAAAATATTGTGCAATTCAAAAGCAATTCCATTTTGGATATTGATTATCTTGTCCTGTCTCTTTTATAACTTGAGGGCAAGTTTATTAGTCAAAAGATGAAACTTTATCATGAAGTTGAATGTAATATTGTGAATGAATTCAATGAACACGTCACCTGGCTTTCCTGGAAGCCTTTAAAGTCCACTTCCAAAACAAAGATTCACATATAATGTACTCACCCCCTTGTCATCCAAGATCTTCACGTCTTTCTTTCTTCAGTCGTAAAGAAATTGTTTTTTTGAAGAAAAAGAAAACATTTCTGCATTTTTCTCCATATAATGGACTGGTTTGGTGTCACGATTTAAACTGTTCAGTCTCTCGCACAAACCGATTGTTTTGTGTGTTAGGACATCAGTGAATCGTCACAAGTCGCAGGGTTTAATTTGGTTTTGTTTGTGTATGTTTTCGTTTTTGGTAGCCACTGACTGCCATTATATGATTGACTGAAATGGTTTGAGTTAAAAATCTTTGTTTTTGTTCCACTGAAGAAACAAAGTCACCTACATCTTGGATGCCCTGGGGGTAAGCAGATAAACATCACATTTTCATTTTTGGCTGAACTATCCCTTTAACATAAAAAGCAGACCCCAGGAAAAAAAAAAAGATATTGCTCATTTAAATCACTGTGCTGGAAGAATTGTTCATCTAACAGTTGTATCTATCTCTGTCATGAAACCTACTTAATGAGAAGCAATGATATTCAACAAGAGCTAATGGACCATCTGCACAAATTGCATGTGTGCTTGAGTCCACATTTTCTGCTCTTAATTGGATCCCAGTGACGACTAGCCAAATCACATGCGAAAACAGCTGAGGCTATTTTAATTATGTTTTTCTTAATTATTTCTCAAATTGTCTCTAATCAATAAATGCACTGAATGATGGATCCTCACTGTATCCACATCATTATTCCCTTTTGTTGAAGCTTTTTTAATAACACTGAACTATCCTTTTTATTTTCTGAACAAAATATGAGGGTCAAAGACAAGATGTCTCGTTTTGACGTCCACATCAAATTAGATGTATGAAAGTGGTTTTATATACACAGAAAGCATATTATGTCCAAGTAAAGTGTCTACTTTAATGTTTCAAATAACTTTTGTGAATATAAAATATCCAAATATGGGTGAAATAATATTTTGTCTTTCAGTGCAACAGATATATTTATGTGAAAATGTAACAACATACTGATTCTTACTTGTGCTTATTAAAACATATAAAAGAGTAAATGATCATGCTAAATTTTATTCCATTTTAAATGATTAAAAACTTCAAGCTTACAAAGGAGTCAAAATCTAGTGGTTTTGAAAGACTGTGGTGAAGGATTTGTAGAGATTTAAATTGATGTTGGATTAGTAATTTGTGTATGTCTCTGAATGTCATCTAATGATTCTTGTTCTGAATGTCTAAAAAGATTTTCTGGTATATAAACCCCTTTTCATCTTTGACCCTTGAATGTTGTGAGTCGTTACCAGGGTGTTGCTAGGTGGTTACTGTGGTTGTTTTGGTGATTGCTAGGCATTTTATTGTTGACCCCAGTCTCTATGGTAATCTGGTCTGTCGATACAACTCAGGTCCCTCATAAGCAGGGTCAGAAATGAACTTTTCCATTAAGGGGCAATATTTGCATCCTGGAATTGATTTCCAGGGGCATTTTTTTGCACTAAGTGTAAATAGTGATAGAGGCTATTTTCACTAAGTGCAAATAGCAATAGATGCTATTTACACTAAGTGAAATATTTTCATATTTTCTTAACGATAGATGCTATCTGATAGAAGCTAAGTGCAAATATCTATAGTTTCTATTTACACCATGTTAAAATAGCAGGATTTTCTGATATTTAGAATACTTATTGCAATCATCTGCACATCAGTAATGTAGTACATTAAAATGGTATGCAGTACGTTATTGAGAATATGTACTGAGTGTAAATTATAGTTTTAATTCAATTTATTAAATGGATGCTGCCTAATTGGGACAATAAGCCCTCCATACACCTACCCTAACCCTAACCCTAACCGATACTTTATTTTCAACTTTTCAATTGTTTCCTTCATTTTACTGAAAATAAATGTCTGTCTGATATCATAGGAGATTTGAAAAGGAAGAAACAAAGTTTGCCAGAAGGCGGATTCGAACCCAGGTCGATCGTGTCGAAAAAAGTAGGACATGCGCTTTCTCCTCTGCACCACCAGAGCTGATTGCTGGTAGCTGTCTTTCACAAATCACACATTGGTGGGTGGAGTTAGTGTAAATAGCCTCTGCCAACAAAGCGGGCTATACTAGTTTTTATAATCACCTTATTATTAGGCTATAATCACCATATTGTGTTGTTTATAATATCAAATACTTACATTTACCCAATTACTTTACAGTTTTTCTCAGTCGCTTTGGTGCATTTCTCAAATCATCCTTAACATTTGCCAAGAAGTATGTGCATTTCTCAAAACAATTCGTACAAACAGCACAACACAATAGATTACCTGCAAAAGCCTGTAACTTACTCAAAATCTTTAGTTCATCTATCAAAAGTATGCATGCATGTCAATGAACATATCAGTGCCATCAGAATGAAAAGTCCTTGTGTCATTTGTTCACAAACAAGATAGTCAAAATGCTTAGTCATTTTGGCAATCAAACAGTGTACTCTATTAGCATTACCTGATGTAAACTATAGCAATAGTTTGCATGACAGTTACTGTATTGAAATGCAGAAGGCTGCAATTTTTATGTGTGCCATATATCCATTTCAAAAGTACAAATGTACACACTACTGTATGTGAGATATTGATTGAAAGAGACTGGATAGGAAAAAAGAAAAGAAAAAAAAACACATTACAGAGTCATTGTGATAGACAAGAAAAAGAAATATCCCTGATAGTACACGTACATCACTAAGATGTCTATTTTACATCTACATCTTACATCTGCAAGATTTATTTTTTAGAGTGCTCGTTCATCTGCACGTTTCCTACCAGGTGTCAAATAGACTTTTATTAGACGTCTTTACTGTAAGATGTTTATGATTTAGAGTCTATGTAAAACTGACATCTTGCAGATGTCTGTCAGATGTTTGTACATGGCAGATGCACAAAAGCGAAAATACAAAATTAGAAAGGCAAACACAGGAATCAAACCTTAGGCAGAACTTTGCTTTTGTATGAGGAAATTCAGAGAGCTGGTTTGTTATTGGTTAATCTACATTCCCTTGTTAGTAAAAGTCAAGATTCACCTGCACAATACATGGCAAATTTACAAATAGACTAACAGGAATGTGTAGAAAATATACTTGACAGTTTATGACAACTATATCAACCATTTTGCATTTAATTACTTATATGATGAACTAATGACTAGATTTTTTGAGGGGTAAGACTATTGCACAGAGAACTATATAATACATTTTGAGCAACAGGACACTAGCAACTGATAATGTAGGAAAACACAGACAAATGTACATAATCAATTGCATGAATGTACCAAAGCAATCGCAACTTGTTCAAAAGAATAAGAAACTGCTATTATGATGTGCACAAGTGACTAGATGATGCGGAGGTAGAAATAGTAGTTTTGAGAATTTCATTCCAGATTTGAGAAATGCACCAAAGTGACTGAGAAAAACTGTAATCAATATTTTAAACTGTTGTCAATAACTGTTTAAAATTGTATCTAAATTATACATGTAAAAACAGGAGCCCATAGGGCTGCAATATTATGACAAAATCATTATTGTAGATAATATACTGCTCCTTATATTGTATTAATGGTTATTAGGGGTGTAATGATACATGTATTCGTACCGAACCATCATGGTACGGGCATCTCGGTTCGGTGCATGAGGCCTTTTAACGAATACAAGCAATTCACCCTCAATCCAGAAGGGGGCGCCCGCAGTAATGCAACTCTGTTTGATAATCGCCGACAGAAGAACAGTGAATGCCAGGAGCTGCGCACTTGAAAACAATGTCCACTAGACAGTGACCATGTGCTGATTCTGAACGCGTCTCTCACTGACAAAGGAGTATAACGTTACTTTAAAGGTTTGCGCACTCAACTGTCTGCGAAATAGAGCTTTGTGCTCTTGTATCCTACCTCTCTCATTCGGCACAAATCCAAATATTCCATAATATTTCCATATTTGTGATGCATACAAATGCTAAACTATTATTTATTATGTAAAAACGCATTCTAATGGTGACACAGTGAGGCGGGCGCGCTGATGTTTGGTTCATTGTGTTTTATTTTGATAAAGTACCAACTGCGCTGTCAAGTTAGCAATGCTAGAAGCCTGGAACTGATGTTTTGTGTTTATGTGCACCGGCACAATTACTTTAACTTTCCTCATACCAGCAAAACCAACTTAAACAAAAAACAAACAGAATGTCGCCTTTTGCCATTTGAGTTTCCTTTCTGTCACAAAAATGAACTGAAACTCAGCAAATATAGGCTATGTTACGTGTCACGCAGTTTTTTTCCCTTGTCTATCAGTTAACTAATATATTTCAAGTATTTATTCCTTGTATGTATATATGTACTGCAGATTTTATAGCCTATTTATAACATTAATTTGATATAATATTTAGTATTTTCACATGTAGGTGGAAAAAAATTGTAAGTTGTACTACTGTCTGTTTAAAATAAATGAAAAGAAATCTAGCATAGTAGATTTGTTTTTTTTTTCTTCTGTTGTACCGAAATCGTATCGTACTGTGACCCTCGAACCGAGGTATGTACCGAACCGTGACACCTGTGTACCGTTATACCCCTAATGGTTATTAATATCGAGATAGAAAACAATATAATTTTTATATTGTGTCTGCGTATTGGGCACATCACATTCTGGCTTTACAGACAGACATGTTGGTCCATGACGTTAGTGGCGCAAGTTATGCAAAAGTCCTGTTATAATCACTGAAGCTACGAAATTAATGTTTTACATTGTGTTTGCTCTGTGTTGTGGTAAGAGAATTTGCAAACGTGTGCACTCAACACAGCTCCAGTGTTTTCAGTGCTGACTAATCTAAGCACCCCTGATTGGCCAGTGCATTCCAAATTCCAAATAGAAACATGTTTGATTGGTTATAAGGCTCAACGCTGCACAAAACAGTGCATAACAGCAAAGTTATGCAGTGTGAGTGAATCTAAATTCTGTGAATTTAAAATTTTTATTTATTTTTAAATTTCATTTTTTCATTTTTTACCACTTTGTCTTGAATTTATGGGGCATTTTTGTTCATTTTGTTGGCATTTTTGCCACAAGCTCTTGTTAATTTCTGACCCTGCTCAAAAGGGACTTTTTCAGGTTAATTGTTCAAATTTGAGCAGTAATAATGTTAATGTTTGCATTAGTAAACACCACTAAAAATTTAAAAAGGTTCTTCCTGTAACCTGTATAGGGGTGAGTTTATGGCTCAACAAGACTGTCATTGTGACAGCAGGTGCAGAACAGAAAAACATGAGCATTGATTAATGTCCAGCAGTGTGTAGCACAACATTAGAACAGCGATCATTCATTATAGATAAGCTCAGCTAGTCACACTAGCCTGATCCCATGTGCTGTGTCTGACCATACATATTTAACACACACTCACAGGTTGGCTGTCACACACACGTCTTCACCGTAACCCCAATGATGGCCCAAAATGATAACAACACGAGAGTCACGACAGGTCTCGACTCACTCCAGAAGGGCAGTGTATAGATGTAGATAAATGAACTTACTCTTGTTTTGTCTTGAATACTGTTTTTTTTTTGTATCTTCAGTGTAATATGCTGAAAAAAATGTTATACAGTATATAATATATTAATCTTTAAAAAGTACTTTGTTTAAACATATCCATTTTTAAAAGTATATGGTATTATATATTTTATAAATAACAAATATTTAATATTAAACCAGACTGCATACAGTGAATGGCATATTGTTGCTCCTTACAGTTTATATCATAATTGTATATGGCTTTTAAGGACTTTGAATGTTTTATTTGTATTTGTCTTTGATAGTTAAGATCTGTGTGTTACTCCTGCAAGGCTTGCAAGACTTTTTCAGACCTCAGCTTTTTGAAAGTTTTCTTCTCTTACTGTATTCATGGCTTTCATGGGCATTGAAACCACACTGACAGATCTTTTATGCTTCTTTTTGTGAATAGTAGAGTAGAAAGCCACGCTCATAAAAAACTAAACTGCAACAATACGTCAGAATGTGCACTTTTGTATTTGTTGATACTGCACAAAAATAAAAACATAAAATAAAATATAAATAACTATAAATTAAATAAATGAATACATAAATTAATATCCGAAAACCAGTCAGTATCTGGTGACCACCATTTGCCTCACGCAGTGCAACACATCTCCTTCACATAGAGTTGATCAGGTTGTTGATTGTGGCCTGTGGAATGTTGGTCCACTCCTCTTCAATGGCTGTGCGAAGTTGGTGGATATTGGCAGGAACTGGAACACGCTGTTGTATACGTCGATTCGAGAGCATCCCAAACATGCTCAATGGGTGACAAGTCCAGTGAGTATGCTGGCCTTGCAAGAACTAGGATGTTTTTAGCTTCCAGGAATTGTGTACAGATCCTTGCAACATGGGGCCGTGCATTATCATGCTGCAACATGAGGTGATGGTTGTGGATGAATGGCACAACAATGGGCCTCAGGATCTTGTCATGGTATCTCTGTGCATTAAAAATGCCATCAATAAAATGCACCTGTGTATGTTGTCCATAACATACGCCTGACCATAACCCCACCGCCACCATGGGCCACTCGATCCACAATGTCGACATCAGCAAACTGCTCGCCCATACGATGCCATACATGCTGTCTGCCATCTGTCCTGTACAGTGAAAACTGGGATTCATCCGTGAAGAGAACACCTCTGCAAAGTGCCAGACGCCATCGAATGTGAGCATTTGCTCACTCAAGTCGGTTACGATGAGGAACTGCATTCATGTCGAGACCCTGATGAGGACGATAAGCATGCAGATGAGCTTCCCTGAGGTTTCTGACAGTTTTTGCAGAAATTCTTTGGTTATGCAAACCGATTGTTGCAGCAGCTGTCCGGGTGGCTGGTCTCAGATGATCTTAAAGGTGAAAATGCTGGATATGAGGGTCCTGGGCTGGTGTTGGGTACACGTGGTCTGCGGTTGTGAGGCCAGTTGGAGGTACTGCCAAATTCTCTGAAACACCTTTGGAGATGGTTTATGGTAGAGAAATGAACATTCAATTCATGGGCAACAGCTCTGGTGGACATTCCTGCAGTCAGCATGCCAATTGCACGCTCCCTCAAAACTTGCAACATCTGTGGCATTGTGCTGTGTGATAAAACTTCACATTTTAGAGTGTCCTTTTATTGTGGCCAGCCTAAGGCACACCTGTGCAATAATCACACTGTCTAATCAGCATCTTGATATGTCACACCTGTGAGGTGGATGGATTATCTCGGCAAAGGAGAAGTGCTCACTAACACAGATTTAGACAGATTTGTAAACAATATTTGAGAGAAATAGGCCTTTTGTGTACATAGAAAAAGTCTTAGATCTTTGAGTTCAGCTCATGAAAAATGGGGGCAAAAACAAAAGTGTTGCGTTTTTTAATTTTGGTCAGTGTTTTTTGGCTTTTGCTACTAATATACCCATGCTACTTAAGACTGGTTTTGTGGTCCAGGGTCAGATATGGCCCAAAAAAAAAAAAAAAAAAGCTTTTTTGCATAGCTGTGTTTGAAAAAAGAAAACTGTAACAATGTATCTTACAAGGTAATACAATGTAACCTTGCTCTCACTTGAAATGTGTTCCCACATTAAGTCCTTGAATTTGAGGGTATTGGACCTGAGGGAAAGTCCTTGAAAGGTCCTTGAATTTGAAGTTAACCAAGTAGTAGGAACCCTGTTTAAAAGAGCTGAATCAAAAATTAGTCACATTACTGCAAACTTATGTGCTTTTTTTCATTGAACCGAAATGAAGAATGTTCTTGAATTTTCATTGATTTCTCATCCATAATACTATAGTTTACCAGGAGTTTTAATGCACAATTTTTGCATTTTTCTTGGTTCCAAATGTATACATGTACATGGTTGATTTCTACCCTGATGTTATTGACAAACACTTTTTTCAACAATAATCATGCATTGTACTGCAGTGATCCGCTCAGTCTGGATGATTCATTTGAACTCTGATTCTGGTTGTTAAATTCAGCTCAATGGTTCAATGATCCAGTTGTTGAGACAAGATTATCAGAGAGTAAAGTCTTCATAAGGAATATAGTGCTCAGCCACTGTTGTCCGTTTTGGGGTTTGACGGACATGATCATTATGAGGTCTCCTTGGAAAAAAAAATGGAACAGCAGAATGAAGATGAAAACAGAAAATAGACCTTCCTTTAAGGATGTTTGGATATTTGTACTAGAAAACAAGACAAATCAAAGACAAAAACAAGACAAGGCAAAAATCTATGCTTCTGTCAACTTCTGTCAACTCTGAAAACAAATTGAAGCTTAGATGGAGCAGACCTGAAATTACCTGCAAAGAGAAGCTGTGTTCATTTGAGAGAGAAGCATTACATCTTTAATTCATCTGGATCAGAATTCACTGGAGACACAGACTGGCTTTACTATCTAATGCATCTGTCCTTAAGTAGACATCTTAATTACTCAGTTAAAACTATTCGGTGTGAACGGAGCTTCTGACAGGTTTTGTTGGTTTGTTCTTCTCTGGTGTTTCTGTTTAAAAGCCTCTTGGGTTGATATGCAGGCATTCATTACATTCTGTCTAAATATTAGCAGCAGAACATTAATCACCTTTCTCACTGCATTGTGCCAGATTTGTTTTATACAATACGAGGCATTCTCAACTCACTTAAAGGAATAGTTTGCCCAAAAATTAAAATTTGCTTAGAACCTACTCACTCTCAGGTCATCCAAGTTGTAGATGTGTTTATTTCTTCATCAGATTTGAAGAAATGTAGCATTACATTACCAATGGATCCTCTGCAGTGAATGGGAGCCGTCAGAATGAGAGTCCAAACAGCTGAAAAAAACATCACAATAATCCACAAGTAATTCACACCACTCCAGTCCATCAGTTAGCATCTTGCGAAATGAAAAGCTGCATGTTTGTAAAAAACGAATTCATCAATGTGTTTTTAACTTCAAACTTCAAACAGACTTGTATCATCGTTTCATATTGTCATATCACCCATGCCCTAAACTTATTTTTAACTTACAGCCCTAAATTTATTTTTATCTACATAAAAAATAATGCATTTTCAAATTTGATTTGTTTCAGTTTTATTATACGAGTCTTAAAAAATGCACCAGCTTTTCCAAAATTTGTATTTTTAGATCTGCAATTAGGCCGTAAAAGTTGTGTGTGTGTCTTGCATTATACATTCAGAAACTCGTCTGTGTAGAAGTATTAAGCAACTAATATTTCAGGCATATTCCACTCTTTTTACTTCCAAACTGTGTAAATTCCTCTGAAATTAAGTGCACTGGGTGAGCTGGAGGTTTTGGGGTTGAGTTCACAGAGTTAATCTTTTCAGTTATCATTAAAATACATGTGTCCTTCTTCAACTGGGCTGGCAAATAAGAGGCAGAATTTGTAAAAATGCTTGCTTGCTTGTTGTTTGTTTGTTTTTTATTGCTATGCATTTAAAGTATGCATATATCAAAATTTTGACTAAAATATGTCAGATCTGCAAGTTATCAACATAACACCACAGACACTAATAAAGTGCGACACATGAAATTGTCAGAAATTTAGCTAACTTTAAGAAAATGAATAAGAATGTAGCGAATTTAGCTCTAAGGGAAATGTATATAAATAATTACAATTAATTATGATTAATTACAATTATTTATATCAGCTGCCAGTAGTAACTGTAGCAAAATCAATTTTCCATCAACTAATCTGTTCGCCCAGCGAACATTCAGTATAATCTTTATATCAGCTCTAAGAAATGATATTTTCTTGGCCACAGAAAATAACTTTCTTAAAGTACCATTGCATTAGAGCATGTAGCTTGAATCAGAATCGTAAAGGGACATTAATTTGGAAGGCAGAATCAGAATCAAAACTCATGTAATTTGTGCACAAGAGTTTTATTAACAAAGAACTAACACATAACTAATCTAAACAAACAAACACGATGTCACTCATACATTGGGGAATGGTCAGTGAGAAGCAGTTAGAGAGAGACAAGGAAATGAAGCTATGAAAAGAGTCAGTTAACCACCTGAGCAAAACCATCAGTGCTGTCTACAGCTTATACTAAACCTCTGTTTGTTTAGTTAAATGTACCATACTTGCATTGCCTTGGTCGTTGAACAAGTGTCCGAATGCAATCTCGGGTGAAAGTCTTGATGGTTGGAGCAGTGGTGGTTTTGGAATCGTGATCACGTTCTTCTGGGTCCGAAGAGTGATGAACTCCAAAGATGTTCTGACTCATTGGTGACTGGGAGTTTCGTCCCATGTGAAAAGTGAAGAAGAACCAAGAGCTGAGAGGGACCCAGCTGAAGTCCTGTGATCTTTGGGGAATGGAAAGACAAGGCCGCGAGGCCTGGCGTGTGCTTAGGGAAGTCCTGAAGAGTTCTAGCTCATCTTCTTAGGTTCTAAAAGAGCCACTGACTGACTGAGGCAAGTCATGAAGATGAATTCCAGGGTTGAGTGAAAATGTCTGGCTCTTTGTGGTCAAGAGCCACAGCTCTGTATGTTAGGGCCGTCGGGCCCGCCGGGCACACCCTGTGCTGGCTCAGGCTCCCCGTGGGTTCTTCCACACGGGCAGCAATCGGGAGAAGAGAGCGAAGTGAAGAGATTGAGAGGCGATCAATCGTTTGATGCCTTTAAGCTCTCTGGAGGCTGCACCTCCAGGAGGTCCATGAACCAATGGTAACTTTCACCTTTGGAGGGGAAGTTTACGACTCTTTGTCTGTGAGCATGGTATTTTGCATATGTAATTCGATTGGGTGTTAATGCAAAAACTAGTAAGGTTTCTTAAAACACTAATATGTTGCATAGGTATCAACATCTAATTTACGCCATCTTTTAGATCATCAAAATACGAATTCAAAGAGACCAAACATGGCATAGGTGGGTTATACGACTAGTCATCTATCATAATGCATGCATAAAACAGTAGAAAGACAAATACAAATACAACAGATAAAATAAAAATACAATGCAGTAATACTGTACACAATGACCTGGGGTATGTGTCATAGGAAGGTCAAAAAAAGGTTTGTCTGTGAATGAATAGGAAAGAGTCTATTTCTGTAGGCATTGTGTCTTTCCTATGGGCAAATGTAGCATGGGCAAATGTGCATTCCTCTGGGTAACAAAACCTCTTATCAGATCGTCGTCCTGGCAACTGAGCCCTTTTGGGGTGTTAGTTGCTTTGGGGGTTGTCTCCAGAGCTCCAGCATATAGCTGGCTTGTTGGGTTTAAAGACTATTTGTTAAATGTAACAATTAATGTATGTCTGATTGGTCCAGATGCTACAAGAAAGAATGTACTCACCATGCACCCCTCAGATAAACCAGCACCTGCAATGACCTTTACACACAGGAAGATAGATTTCCCTCTTTTCTTAAAAGGGCGACATCCATTGCTGTAACACCACAGACATGAACTTGGGGGAGGCAACTATTTCTTAGATATAACAAAATATGTATTTTTTTCAAACAATTTAATAAAATTGTACATGTTAAATATGTTATGTACAATATATATATATATATATATATATAAATAATATGAATTCTATGCTTGTATTTCTATATACATAATAATTACATACAGTACACACATATATAGGCAAACTTTTATTTTGTATGTGATTAATCACGATTAATCATTTGCCAGCCCTAATATTTTGTTACAAATGCAATCTCTCAAACTGAAATAAATATGTATTTTAAAACAAAAATGTAACTATTAACACAAATTATATTTACCCTACAGAATACAAGCATGCAAACATTTTATGATTTATTGGTATTTCAAGTTTATTTCAACTGACCCACATTTTGACTCTTAGTTACAGGTTATGTTCCAAAAAAGCTCTCTAAACGATCACAGCCGAGGAAGAAGGGTCTTATCTAGCGAAACGATCTGTCATTTTTTTTGGAAAATAAAAATTTGTATACTTTTTATGCACAAAAGCTTGTGTAGCACAGGCTCTGGGATGCGTGTTCATGACGCTACTTACTATTGAATCAAGTCGAAAGGTCACACGGAACTACAGACCCAGTGTTTACAACACAAACGTGCAAAGACTAACACAGTGCAAGTAAATCAAACGCTGTTTACAAACAAAAAGGTACAACAATGTCGGACAATTCTGAAGTTGTAGGAGAAAATAAGATGGAGTTTTTCGCCATACTCTACCTTTTTGAGCCGGAGTACACAGACGATTAACTTAGACGTGATTTGTAGTAGTGATGGGAAGTTCGGATCATTTTACCGACTCGGATCTTTGAGTCTCGTTCAGCAAAACAAACAAATCTGTTTTTGAGTCATTTCATTCATTTCGTTCATTTTAGCAAAATATAGTTACTTACTATAGGTGTTACTTCCCTAACACGTCTACTGCTTACACAAACGTTGATCACACTACAGACAAGACAAAACTATAATGCTATAAGAAACAGAAAAGATTAATTCATTGTTTACTTGGGTCTTTAGTCTATGATTTGCTCACCTTACTTCTTATTTGACAAGTTTTCGGGTTTGAGATGTTCGTTCATCACGTGACAGCCCCATAAGATGAACGTACGACTCGAAAAACCCTAAGACTTGAAACAGGTGAACTAATTCCAATACAGAACCTAATAGGATGTTGCGCATGCGAAACTGAACGAATTACTCCCCGAGACGATTCCCGAGTCACATTAAAGATTCGTTCAAAATGAATGAATTGTTCAAGAACAACCCATCACTAATTTGTAATATCATTGATGCGCATCCAAATGACCAATTGTTTCATTAGATAAGACCCTTCTTCCTCGGCTGGAATCATTAAGAACCCTTTGAAGCTGCATTTAAACTACATTTTGGAAGATCAAAATCAGGGCACCAATGAAGTCCTTTATATGGAGAAAAATCCTGAAATATTTTCCTCAAAAAACGTAATTTCTTTACGACTGAAGACAGAAATACATGAACATCTTGGATGACAAGGGGGTGAGTACATTATCTGTAAATTGTTGTTCTGGAAGTGGACTACTCTTTTAATACCATATGAAATCCAATTATATTCTCTGCTCCCCAGCTCTCAAAATGAGTCTCAAATACAAATCATTACATTTTTGATTACAGGGTATAGAAAGTTTAACTCTGATTTCTTGGACTATGTAAGTATGAAGGGCTTAATTCATCCGGAGAGCACACAGCGAGACAGGAGGCAGGGACCACTGGGGTAACTGGGTCTTAACTGAATTTAGTGAGGACCCAAGTGACCAAAACCCACTTACCCTCTTTATTCTCACTTATCTTGAGAGATGTGTTAAAGTAATACAGTCCATTAATGAAAAATACTTCCATTTGCAGCAGAATGCACACACAGATATAATGAACTGTGAGAAAATCGCCATTACCAACTTATGACTTTAATATTTGTAGATTGATGACAGAGTCATGACATGACAAAATGATTTAAGTACAAGTAGCAAACTTTTAAAGTTGGCAAGCCTATCAATTACAGAATCATGGAGCAAGCTTTGACATTATAAAGTGTAATTTATCATAATGAAGTGTTAGTATGATTAGTATTTGTACTGTTGAGCCAGGGAAAAAGAGCATGTATGGTCATCTTATTATTGGGAGATATGTGAGATACGCATAACAGTCAACTTGTATCACGTGTGCCTTGATAACCAATCACATTACAGCCTTGACGTCACTGAATTTCAGTCACAGATGTACAGGACTCAATCACAGTTTACGGATACCATAGGAATGAATGAGATGTGCTGTAAGCTGAACCCCACCTGTTGCAAAAAGTCTGTGATTTCTCTTATAAAACGGCATTTTTTTTGGTGTAAACTCTAAAAATAGTTTAATCCAAAACAATTGTTAGTGTTAGCATTAGCTGTTACACTTTTTTGGCTAAAGTTTCTAGGTTTGCCTTCCAGTGGCTTTGAAAAGGAGCAAAAACATAACAAAACAAAATGCAAGATGCATAACAAACAGGGAGGAAAACATTATTTCAGTTTGCTTGCTTTTGCTTGCATTTGCACAAAATATCTGCATTTGCTCACAAAACATGTATCATTTAGCACATTTATGAGGCCGCAAGCCTCATAATATACAATATACAAAATAAATAAAAATAAAACACATAAATAAAAAAAATATATAAATTATATTATTACTAAAAAATAATTCATAAATACAAAAAGTGTAAAAAAAAAAACAAAAAAAAAAAACCAAAACTGAAACGATTAAGGATGAATTAACAAAAATAATGGACAATGGTGTTCAGGTGGGTTTTTTTTGTTTTTTTTTTGAATATCGTACAATCACGCATTAGTTACAACTGCATGATATGTGGTTTGAATTGTAAAATGTATTGCAAATAATCTGGTTTCATACAATAAAAAGGTTGTTTAGATAAACATAAGACATTGAAGTTCACAGTGATCAGATCTTTTGCCAGCGATACTACTCAACTGTACCTTTAAAACTGGACAAATAATTAGTTATATGGTGAACATATAGTTGTGTGTGATATGACGCTATCGCAGTGCTACCAGCACCTGCAGAAATACAAATTAACAGCAAATGAACTGGTTTTAACTGCAGATAAACAAATTGTTTTTATTATTCATTATTTAAATGTGAAGCATCCGGTTTACTGAAAAAAAAAGTGAACTGTGTGGGAAAACTGATCTCACGCACTGAATGAAATGAGTAGGAAATTGGATGCTTTTCTCTTCATTTGTGTCAGCAAAAACAGTCAGTCGATATCCAGACAACAATCCGCTTAGTTCTGGACAATTTTTCATATGCAGCCTGGAAAAAAGAGAAATGAATTGATTTTTATACTCAGTGCTTGATGGACTCTTTCACCCTGGTTCGGTTTAAGATGAGACTCAAGTAAGTAAAGAGCTGTTTGCTCTTCTGTTTGCATGACTAAAGTGATTTCAGCTGCTGAAGGAGAGGAGGTCACTACATCAAAGTCACACATAAAATCAGGTTAATGGGTAATTAATGCAATGCATATTTTCTTTTTAAAGAAGGAATTTTTAAAATGCATTCACTTTGGGGTGAATAAAATAATCTCCACCTGATTTAGGAAATGATGTCATGAAGTGTTTAATATTATTCCACAATATTGTTTATAGTGTCATGCTAAGATGAAGACAGCATGCAATAACTCCTCCCAAACGCAGTCTTAACCTTTGCAGTGGTCACATTAATAATGAATACACTCGGCACACATAGAGACAGTTCTTTGCATTTATATATGTACCATAAATTCTGCACATAACCTCAGAGGCATTCAGATTTGTTTACTAAAGCAGTCTGCAAATAAAAATCTATACTGCATAATGTAGAGCTCCTGGAAAAGTATGTTCAAAGTATTTTATTTCTCGTCCAGGATGAGCTGAAATCCGCTGAAATTACAAATGACATTTTCATTACGAAAGTGAAGCACATGTTTGGGATCTGTGATGGTGCAGCAGGGGAACAGAATAATATTCTAGAAAATGATGCATATAGAAATACACACTGCATAGCACTAAAGTATGGATTTAGACAGAAATAACTGACATCCCTTAGGAATTTAAAGAGGAACTTCAATCAGACGCTGTCTGAAGCTGCTGATCAGATCTGCGCAGCAGTCAGAAAATGTTTTTGTCCAATTCTTCTTTTCAGACCTGTTTAATCTATATTTTTGTGGTTTTCAAAGCACTGCATTTCCATGTTTTTTGAGTTTAAACTTCTCAATTATTGATTCATCCCAAGTTTTCATCATTGTAACATTGCAAGACCTGGATTCTTTTGAATTTTAGATCACAGAAATACATCTCGAGCCTCTACTGTATAGAATTTCCTGGGACTTTTTTTTTCACATGCAGCCAGTGTTTGAATGCATTGGACAAAACTGTAAGTCATTCATGCCCTGAGGTAGCAACATCTCCCATTTGCATTGCTATTTCATATATATTATTTCATAATTAATTGTTTTTTTAACTACTGTTTAGTACTGTACATGCTGCCCTCCAAACAGTATTGCAGCATCCAGATGTTTCTTTACCAAGCCTTACAAATGTTTTCTGTCTTATGAGCTTCTACATCTTTCTTCTGAAGTCCTTGAACATCTCTTTTGATCAGATCTCATTGGTCTAAAACAGAATACTGAAGTGCAGGGATCCAAAATTGGATTATTTTTTGATATTGCGCTGCAGGTCAGGAGGTTCACATCATTTTTCTAGTAATATTCACTCGTACTGCTTTTTAGTCTGCCTGTTCATTATATTTAGTGTCATTTTATGTGTGTGAGCGAGTGTGTGTCAGAGATCATACAGTCAGCTGGTCATTATCGCAAACTAAACGTTGACAGGGATCAGGATCAGGTCTTGTATCGCCCTGAAGGGGTATATTTTGGGATAATGACCAGCTGACTGCATTAATCTGCTTATTTCACAGCTACGTGCCGCTTTCCATGAAAACGGTACACTGTAGTGTTTCTTTATTGCTATTACTTGAAGCATTACAGACAAAAACACAATGTTTTTCTCTTGAGAACAATTTAATAAGTTATATAAACTATTATTGGACATGTAGCATGAAAAGTAATTTGTTTGAAACCACATCTAATAATTGATTTTGACATGGTTCACATAAGGTTTGAACTTCCTGACTTTACATAACAAATAAAATCCTAATCTACAGTGTAAAAAATGACCATGAATTTAAAAGGGTCATCGGATGCTAAGTTCTCTTTTTCATGTTGTTTAAACATTAATGTGTGTTGGCAGTGTATGTACACATCTACCCTATAATCATAAAAATCCATGCAGTGGTTTTTAATTAATCTGTAAAATAATATCCCTTTTTTCAAATCAAGACATTCTCAGATGCCTGTCGGTGTGGCGTCACACCCACAGAGGCCGCTCCCACAATAGTTGATTGACATGAGCGTCATACCTCAGATCAGCTGTAACAGTCCGACAAAGTTAATGTAAGTTAGACAAGAATGTCTCCGATTGAGTGATTGAGGTGTTGTGTTGCTGGATGTAATAATGAACATAGTGGTCGTCATTTACTCCCGACATCTGAGCCGCTGAAGATGCAGTGAATTACGTTTGTTTGTGAAGGGAATGCACCTCCCGATCTACATATATCCGTCTATATTCGTGCGAATCATTCGTGATCCAGCTTTACCTACAGCAGAAGTGAGTATAAAGGGGTTTTTTTTATGAATCTTTGCGATCGCCTTTCCTATAATGTGCTAGTTAGCAAGTTTAGCGGGTAAACGTGGCTAAATGCTGCTAAAGTAAACAGGCTCATCACTCCACAGAGAGGAGAGAGGGGCGGGGCGAGCAGAGCTCATTTGCATTTAAAGGAACAACCCCTTAGAATGAGATGTTTTTTGCAGAGCTCATTTTGACAAGGTAAAAAGGGTGTTGTTTTACACAACCATTGAGAATTTTTAACCAAAGTATATTATAGACTTCTCATTAAGAAGAAAGTGCAACTTCTGAAAAATGGGCATCCGATGACCCCTTTAACGGTTAAAAAAAATAAAAAATACTGTAAAAATGCTACAGTAAAAATAAACGGTTAAATGGTTAATGGTAAAAGACCGTAAAATTGACAGAATTCCCAGAATTCCCTGTGTTACATTTTTTTTTTAAATTTGATGTTTTTTGTTAAAATAACTCTTTCTTCTTAGTTTTCCTTATCAGTTGTGTACATTAGGGTTGTATGTTACATTTAATGTTGTTAAATTAATGTTTATTGCATTATTTCAGTTTCATGTGTGTTACCATGATGGCGTTTAGTGTTTGTGTGAATGACACTGTGCACCTTCTATATATGTTAATATTTAAAAGCTGCTTGTTATAGGCTTTTGTTCATCATGTGACTTTCTCATCACCACCTGCTTTTGGTTGTTATCAGTGTATAACAAAGTTATAAAATAGATTTCAGTACTTCAACAGGCTGGTATATTAACATTATATCAGTTAATGAAATTACGGTATTTACCTGTAAATTTAAGTGAAAAATGTTGCTACCATATTTTTTACAGTAAAATTCCGGCAACCACAGCTGCCGTTTTTTTTTTTATCATAAATTTTATGGATTTTTTTACAGTGTATTGAATTTATTGTAGTTACAAATTTAAAGTTAAAAAATGGTAATTTTTATTTCTTTCATTTTTTTACTTTCATTTTTACAGTATTTTTTTTATGAATATTTTATTTATTTTATTATATTGTCATAATTTTTTATTTTTATTAAAAGAGAAAGTGAAACGTAATAAATAAGATGACTACACCTGCGAACTACAGAATCAATTTTTTGAGAGAGCTGAGTTATAGTAATAAAGCATATTTTCTAAGGAGGAAAGGTCTATATGCGAAATTACTTTAAATTAGTCAAATCACATGTCTGATGTGAAACATCTGGGACTATTGTGTAACTTATTTTTATTTATTTTATTTATTTATATTATAAGTGCCTCTTGAGCTTATAAAGTTTCAGTAAGTTAAGTGAACCCAGCCTTTAATCTCTCTGAGGGAAGAGGTTGATTATTATGACAGTGATATGTGACCTTTCAAAGTTCTGATGAAAATATTAATGCATGATCACAAGAAAATAAAATTTGTGACAAGAAAAGAAGAAGCTAAGATAGTCTTTTAGATGTGTGCTGCAGATATTGAGGGAATAAAAGTAGGTGAGGCTGTGCAGACTGCAAGCTTTTGAAATGCTAACTAGTGCTGTACAGTGTGAAAATGGAGAACATTCTCTGTGGGTCAAACCAGAACCCACAGCGGAGCCCACAGTAGAGGGGTAAACATATTCAAGCTGCAGTGCGGAAGGGCTCAGCAGAAGAGGTACACTCAGCACAAGCCATTAAGCTAAACTTAAACATACCGAGCTCAAGCAGTCTTTCCAGCACTGGAAAACTTCAGGGAGTCCAATGCTTATCTTACTGAGGGCTTTGGTGAAAGTACTATATTGGAACTGTGTGTGTGTGTGTGCGTGTGTGTGTGCGTGTGTGTGCGCGTGTGAGTGCACACTATAAAAATTCTGTTAACTTTATGGTACAACAACTTTATCGGCAGCTGTTCCCATAAATTTACTAAAGCTGAAATTATGGAATGGCATTTTGGAACCTGTGAAATTTAAAGTTTATATCAATATCATTATTTATGAACTGATATAATGTATATCTGTTATATACTATGATGTACAGCCACCTTAGGATCTTTCTGATGCTAAAGTGGCCCATTTCCACTAAGTCATTCAAAATTCGGACCACTGAGTTCCAGGTAAACAGTATGTCTTCTGTGTGCCAATAATGCGAGTATAGCTCCATCTACACCTGCATGTTAAGGGATAGTTCATTCAAAAATGAACATTTTGTCATCATTTACTCACCCTCATGTTGTTCCAAATGTGTTTGACATTCTTTCTTCTGCTGAATACAAAAGAAGTATGTTGGTAACCAAACAGTTGCTATAGCCATTGAATTCCATAGTATTTGTTCCCTATGGAAGTCAGTGGCTAACATTGTACAGATTATCTTCTTTATGCTCCAGAAAAAAAGAAACTCAGACGGGTTTGGAACATTTTGAGGGTGAGTAAATCACAACCAAATTTTCATTTTTGGGTGAATTATCCCTTTAGAGCAGCTCCAAATTAATATAAAATGTTAAAATTTCATTTGTTGTCTCTGGCTTTTAATATTCATGTGAACTGGGAGCTGAGGCGTGTTGCATGTGTATGTTAATTTTATATTTTTAAAAAATATAATTATTTTTTATAAATGTACAGCAAATTGGTCAAATGTTGCTGTGCCTAATTAATTTAGGCATGATTTTGGGAGTGTTTTTCACTATAATGTCTAGTATTTTACACTTAAAATTACACATATTTGTCTTGTTAAATCTAATATAATGTCCTGTAATTTATGGTAAGCTTAACCAATGTATAGGTTATTCTCAAAACACTAAAATGGCAAAATCTAAAAGCTAAAAGGTGACTTAAAGAACCCCGGGTATTAAGACTTGTATGGCTTAATATAATGTAAACAACGTCTATAACTGAAATATGAGTAGAAAACACATGAAAGATTTACCTTATTTAAAAAATCCACATTGTTTTATACAGATTTTGGCCTATGGGGGGCACCATTATTTTGATGATGTGAAATAGTTGCACTCAGTGAGCTACTGGCGCTACCTATTGCTATTTTTACCACAGCACAACTCGGAGTACACAATTAGGAAAATAAAGTACTAATGTGATGCCACATTGTATGGCTTTCGGTTGTAAATAAGAGAAACAATGTAAGTCTTCACTGCTCTCCTAGCGATAAGAAGAGGAGAAAAGAATGGGAAGATGCCTGTAGACAAATAAAACTTTGTAAAGACCTGCGTGTTTGTTCTCTCCACTTTAGCCCTCATGCCTTTGAGGCTTTTAGTAGAGCACAACTACTGAAAGAGCTTACAAACGGCAGAGACAAGAAATGCTAGATGCCATCCTGGCAGAATGTAAACATGCCGACGCTTTTCATGACGCCACTGAAGGAGTTTCTTAGTGCACATTTCACTCAATATCCAGGGTGTTTAGACTCCTTGTGGGGAAATATCAATGGTACAGCATTTGGTTTAAGTCTATGCTTATATCCATTGCCACCTGTAAGCACTTTCAGTATTTGTGGTCATTGTATCAGTATTTTACATTCAGAGTTGTGTTGCGGTAAAAATAGCAACAGGTAGCATCAGTAGCTCACCGAGTGCAACCATTTCACATCATCAAAATAATGGCACCCCTCCATATGTATAAGTGTATATATGTATAATGACCAAAATATGTATAAAATGATGTTTTTGAAGCCGCATTTAAACTGCATTTTGGAGGTTCAAACTCGGGGCACCATATCAGTCCATTATATGGAGAAAAGTCCTGAAATGTTTTCCTCAAAAAACAATTTCTTTACCACTGAAGACAGAAAGACATGAACATCTTGGATGACAACGGGGTGAGTACATTATGTGTAAATTGTTGTTACATCGCTGTTTTTTGTAAAGGGTGTTTGACCCTCCTTGCACGTTTACTTTGTAAACACTGGGTTGGTACTTCTGCAGCGATGTAGGACGATTTTGAAGTTGGAGGAGAAAATGAGACAAACCGGAATACACAGAGTTCACGCAGAGTTAGACAAGATGAACATTTGAGGTTAAAAAGTGTATAAATTGTACATTTTTTTTTAGAAAATAAGCGATCATTTCGCTAGATAAGACCCTTCTTCCTCAGCTGGGATCATTTGGAGCTATTTAAAGCCGCATTTAAACTGCATTTTGGAAGTTCAAACTTGGGGGCACCATTGAAGTCCACTATAATGGAGAAAAATCCTGAAATGTTTGCCTCAAAAAACATAATTTCTTTACAACTGAAGAAAGAAATACTTGAACATCTTGGATGACAAGGAGGTGAGTAAATTATTTGTAATTTTTTGTTCCGGAAGTGAACTTCTCCTTTAAAACCTGTGCATTCTAGAGTTTCATAACAGAACTAGATATTTTACAAAAGACATTTGCTTTTTCTCAAAAAGGAAAACATTAATTTGTATAGAAATGAGTCACTTATTGTTGGAGGTTAACGGACACTTCCCAAGTGTTGCCATGACAACAATGACGTTGTGAAGTATTGTGAAGTATAGTTCTGAGGACCTACAGTATGATACTGCTCACATCTGTATGTTAGATATGACTGTACTAGCATAGCATATAAAGGCTTTTACTACAGACATATGGCACTCATGATGACTAAGAAGGGAATTCCTTGTGAAGTCAAACTGCTCATGCATTAGATGGTTATGATTATTGTTAACTGATTACTGATGCTGTTTAGTGATGTAACATTCACAACTCATATTCATTTACTAGACAATCACACTTTCCCTTCTAACAACAGATGGTCACACTCAATTCAGCAGGGTTTTTCCACTCTGTGATTCTAACCAGGAAAAAACAACCTCATTAATTTCACGTTTTTTTTAGGGAAGACACATAACTCTAATTAAAAGGTTGGCACTACTGTATAAGCAGCCAAGTGAGGTAATATATGGTAAGATATGGTAAACAAATGAAAGTTAAAGTTGTGTTGTATTGCATATAGGGTTTTGTTTTTTGTGTGTTATATGTAACATTTTTAGAAGTTACATTTTCTAAGTCATTCAAACCTGTGAACAAAAAAAGGAATTTTGAAAATGCAACATATTCACTAGTCATAAATCAAAAACCCTGTAAATGGTGCCATAAAAAAATCATAATGTGTATATTCCATTGATTTTGGGAAGTTTTTTTTCTGACATAATGTCAGTTTACTTCTGAATTTTGCAACAGATCTACATTCATGTTTAATGACGATCATGATGAGCTGGAGAAATCAAAGAGATATGCTGTGGAATATGTTAGCATGTCAGAATCCTTGCTTTTTGCGGAGTTCATGTAACAGTAAAGTGGTGAAGTAAGATATGGTGAGGCGAGGGACTCAGCAACCAGTATTTGAAGTCTCATGAGAGAAATTGTGAGTTTCATTTCTTTGAAGCTACAGCAGCCTTGAGAAACTCGCTACCTTTTGGAAACCCGAGAGACCAATTTGGTCCTGGCTGAAAGCTCAGAGGAAAAAGGCTTGTGAGTGCTTGTGGCTGTAGAAGCTGCTTTCTTGCTATCAAAAAATTTGCTTCAGAATCAAGTTTAGCACAGGCAAGATGGGAATGTTATTTTATAATAGCTATATATTCACAAAATAATTTGTATATGTAAATATAAGTCTAACTTCTATGAGGTATGAGGTTATCTGCAATAATTCTATCGACTAGTCCATTTCTCACTATTAGTATTCATTTATTAAAATTAAAATTATTATTATCACTGCTGCACTCACTACTTCCACCACCACTATTATTATTATGAATAATAATTATTCTATCCTACAATTTTAAAACTTGGCTATCATCTGTCAGTGTCTTTTAATTTGTTTCCATCTATATATTGATGATCAAATCTGTTGTTCTTTCTGCTGTCTAATACTATATTATGTTATAATGTTATTATTATTATTATAAATCGTATCGATGTATATTTAATACAATGAGGAAAGTTATATCTATAATCTCTCTTTTCTATTTTCTATTTTTTCCCTCACCAAATAACACACAGAAATTGAAATAATAATAATTGCTATTACAGCTCATGAAACTGTGGATTTAACTTATCTCTGTACTTGTTTAAACTACCACATCCATACATTTACAGCTTGGTCTGTGTTGTTGTTGTTGTTTTGTTTTGTTTTGTTTTTTTCCCCGTTCTTTCCTCTCCTCTGTCTCATTTGTGTATATGTGGGTGTATATATTTATGACTGATTTCAGCTTACGTATAAGTCACTGTCAAGATGCTGCTGTTAATCTATGTGTTTCACTTAGCTCAATAAAAAAAAAAAGAAAGAAAGAAAGAAAGAAAGAAAAGTCTGACTTCTGCCAGACAGAATTAACCCCTCTCTCCAAAGACCCACCAAGGACATTTTTGAGTTCTTTTGAACAAAAAGCAATTTTGGCTTTGTGTTGCATCATCACTTGATGTACAATGTAGAGTTTAGGTCCTGCTGCAAAACCAGGCAAGAGGCAAAAAGCATACTGTGAAGTTAAATCTCTGATGCATTGACAACAATGACAGAAGTCATTCAGAACATGTGATGGGTCATCATTTTTACAAGACTTTATTAAGTTTTTTTTAGTAAGTATAGATCTATGGCAAATGTGTGTGTCTATGGTAAAGAAAATGAAAAAGCACCACTTCCTCATTAAAGGAGCAATTTGCATTCATGTTGCTTTCATATGTTTTTTTGAACATATTGAACGTGTTGTATACCATCAGGTATCATATTTTATTACACATTGAATACATGTGAGTGTACACTCGTTAATCATTATTAAAAAAGAGTTTGTATCTTAATATTTTTTATATGTATTTTTAATGCATTTTTAAGTCTTTAAAAATACCACAAACTGTTTAAGAAATATCAACACCAAAATCACTCAATAAGGTGATCTCTTCCAAAATGATTTTTTAATGAGGCTTTTTCTTCTTTTTTTCCACTTTACCCTCAAAAATATCAAAATGATTTTTTTTTATTTAGAAATGTATATCGAAGTGGTGTATATAAGTCACTGTATGTATATTTTTGAATAAATGAATAAATAAATGAATAGATCCAGACAAAAACAGCATCATTTCACTGACTCCAGTAACATAAGCTGAAGACTCAACAACACCATACAGAAAAATCAATACTTGTCTGGAATTAGTTTCATGCGAAACCCATTTCTAATGACTTCCGATACATGACCATGACTGAAGATCATTTGTGGCTGTTTTTGCCATACATTTCCTGATAGCTTTTCTCCAGTTACAATATAGCTGGAGGGAGCCATAGGATCTGACCTGACTCGGCACCTGAAATACAATGGCATATATATTTCATCAAAACAATTAAGGTAAGGTGTTTTTTAGGAATGTTTCTTATAAACAACTTGTGTGCACATGAGGATTCAAGTAGGCAGGCACATATGGGACTTCTGAGCTTTTGCTCCCTTGACTTAATGTCATTATACCCTTCTTCCTTGTGTGCTTTCTATATTGTGGCTGCTCAAGGCTGTTCTTCCTTTCCCTTCTTCTGTTGTAATCTCTTGGTTTTTCAGTCTAAGGCAATGATCTGAGCGAGTTCCACTGAGAATGAAGCATGTAACAGTATAGCATTCTTACAGTTAGCAGCAATAAATGGCCATAAATAAAATCCGATTTTATATGTTTAACTCGTGATAAGAAACAAAGTCTCATCTTTCAAATTCTATTTTTTTTCTTCAGGAAATTCAAACAATAAATCTCATTTTATGGCTCTGTGATGTGGCATGACAAATTGCTCTAGGTTTAGGCACCGCAGCGCGAGAAAACACAATCATTGCTACATATTTACTAACAGTTAAATACAAAATTATAGCTGCAAGCAGCAATTATGGGGAGTTGAGCATGGCAATAAGGAGCTAAGCATGGCAGGGAGATCAGAACAACTGCAGCAATGAGTAATTAAAGACATTTTAAGATGATTTTAGTCAAAACGGCTGAAAAATTGAATTAACCACTAGTAATATGATTTAATGGTTTATCATAGGTGGCGCTGTTACCAAATTGATGTGGGGTGTTTATTCTGAGGTTACAATGACACACATTAAGTTTGTCAATATGTCAAAGCTTTGCAGAGATACAGCCTCAGATACAGTTTGTTAATGTTAATTTTAATGTTCTGACCTGAGTAAGATATTTCACATAAAATATGTTTACATATAGTCCATAAGAAAAAATAATAGTTACATTTATAAAAATGACCCCGTTCAGAAGTTTACATACACTTGATTATTAATGCTGTGTTGTTACCTAAGTGATCCACAGCTGTGTTTTTTTTTTAGTGATAGTTGTTCATGAGTCCCATATTTGTCCTGAACAGTTAAACTGCCCTCTGTTCTTCAGAAAAATCCTTCAGCTCTCACAGATTCTTTGGTTTTTCAGCATTTTTGTGTATTTGAACCCTTTCCAACAATGACTGTATGATTTTGAGATCCATCTTTTCACACTGAGGACAACTGAGGGACTCATATGCAACTATTACAGAAGGTTCAAATGCTCACTGATGCTCCAGAAGGAAACACAATGCAGGGGTAAAAAAAAAAAAAAATGAATTTGAAGATTTGAGTAAACTTATCTTATTTTGTCCTCTGGGAAACATGTAAGTATCTTCTATAGCTTCTTAGTGGCATTACTAAATGGACAAAAAAATATGGTATTTACTCAAAATAAGAAAAAAATGTACACATATTCATTCTGTTCAAATGTTTTCAAATCGGATGCCCATTTTCCACAAGTTGATATGATTCTTTCCTTATTTTGGTAAAATAATTAACATTTTGCAAATTCTGCAAGGTGTATGTAAACTTTTGACCTCAACTGTATCTCCTGACCACTAGGTGGTGCTGTGCCAAAACTATGTAGGTAACCTCAGGTTATGGTTGTTATAACACACACCAAATTTGGTCTGAATACGTTAAAGCATTGTGGAGATACATAGCCTGTATAGCCTCATGTCCATTTTTGTGTTATTCGAGAACGATTTGACTAGTCAACTTGAATTCGATAACCTTCTGCCAGCATGGTCTAAAGAGGATCTGAGCCAATTTTGGTGAAAATCAGACAAGCGGTCTAGAACGATTTTGAAAAAGTAGGGTTTTTTTTTTGCATAATTCAAAATTGCAAAAAAATCTTGACCCATAGAATTAGAAATATTGGTATACATTTGACCCGGACTGAGCCAATGAAACAGAAGAAAAGGGAATTTGTTTCTAAACTTTACGGTTTGAAAGTTATTAGCATAAACATGCGTGCAAATTTGAGCTGTTGGTGGCGCTGGAGGATTTAAGTAAGATGTATTTGATTTAAGAAGCAACATATTTGATATGGTTAAAGGGATTGTTCCCAAAAATAAAAATTCTGTCATTAATTACCCTCATGTTGTTCCAAACCTGTAAGACTTTCGTTCATCTCCGGAACGTGAAAATAAATTGTTGAATAAAGTCGTTATTTTTGTTTTCTTTGGGCAAAAAAGTATTCTCGTAGCTTCATAAAATTATGGTTGAACCACTGATGTCATATAGACTATTTTTAATTTTAAAGGTTTGAAACAACATGAGGGTGAGTAATTAATGACAGAATTTTCATTTTTGGGTGAACTATCCCTTTAATGTGGAGACTGTCCTCTATCTGTGTACCTTATTTCATAGCATCTTACCATACGGTTCTAAGGGCTGTCATTATTTTAGTGTTGATTATATCTAAAACTAAATAGCAATTGAATTTAAAAGTTCTTTGTTAATTGTGACATTTAATTTGAATGTGCAAGTAATAGGCCTCTCTATAGTCTACAGCATTAGCTGAGGTTGATTTTTATCCTTAAGCAAATGAATTGTAATTCAATTTATTTAAAAACAGAGCAGCAATTTGTTGTACCAAACATGAGTGTGTATCGAACCATCATGTAGCCTTTTGACTACTGACAAATCGATGGGACAGTTGAGTTGTTTTAAATCAGAAAGTCTGGGCTTAAACTTTCACCTCTGTTTTAGAGTTAGGTTTTGAATTACAGCGACTGAT
The DNA here is from genome assembly GCA_012976165.1 of Labeo catla. Classification (NCBI taxonomy): domain Eukaryota; kingdom Metazoa; phylum Chordata; class Actinopteri; order Cypriniformes; family Cyprinidae; genus Labeo; species Labeo catla. The sequence continues at coordinate 844,016 of VONZ01000071.1, forward strand.
TAATGTAAGCCATTTAAATACAACAGTTACATTTCTCAGAGTTTCCTCCTGGTGTTAGTCAGAATGTTAATTACAGACAGACTTGATCTGGGATAGCTGAAGCCCTGCTGGGGATCTAAGTGTGAGAAACACTATCTGGCAAAAGTAAGACTTTCCTCTGCTATCTCCTATCACAGGAAGTGGCTTGTGGCTCAGTATCACACTATCACCTGGGCTCTTATTTTGTACAACATTACACTGTTTCACTGACGCCAGAACATGCTGCTGTATCTGCTATACAAGCCTTACAATCAATACAAAGCACATCTCATGTACTGCTTACATGCAGAATTCATTTGAGATGTGGAAATGCAGGACAAAAGTGCATTTAAGAAATCAGCTTCTGCTCCAGGCAGAAAATATAGTATTTTTTCGAACCATTTCAGTAAATTATTTAACACAAAACGGCAAACTCAGCAGAGTTTGATGTACTTATTGAACATCCACATAAAGATGAGTGTTAGATATTCTGCTTAGACTGTCAAACTGACATCATCATAGGAACACCATTCCAGAGGAAAAGCTAATTTTCAGATTTTGACTAAAGATTACAAAGACAGATGATTTTCTGTGGATTAACTTGGAATAATGTATGCTAACAATTTTAATTTCATGCAAGGCTTTAAAGTGAGTACAACGTTGAATATTTTCTGCATAGATTAACTAAAGCAGGAAATGGGACCTGAAATCAAATGATGAAATATTGAGGTTAATTCATTAACATAGCAGGTTTGTAGAGCACAGTCTAATACCATTGGGACGTGTGATGTGTTACAGTTTCTTTAGTGAATTTTGAGGCTTTGATAACTGTTAGTAACTGGAGATTAGTTTTTGCACAGAAATCATGTCTGTTTTATTTTTGCAGGAAAAGATCATTTGTATTAGCTATGTAAATGCCACAACTTTAGGCAAATAGTACAGAGGTTTTTATGGTTTGGCTAATGCAGACATACACCAGCAGTGCAGAAGTAGAATTGCGCTATCAAACCATCAACATCAGCGCTGGCTTTCCCAAGCTCCCCACCGTGAGAGATAATTACTGCAGCACTTGATTTTGTTAAGCATAGACAGTCGTTGTGCAACTAGTGGAAACAAAACCCAATCATATTTAAAAAGTGTATTATGACTTTGGATTATTTTGCATGAGAGGTCTTTATGATGAGGATGAATAACATATTTCTCTGACCAGAAAATATTGAAAAAATCAAGAAATATCAAGACTGTTATAAAATACCAGAAAAATGGTTCATTTTTCTCTTTCAAACCTAAAAATTCAATTTAATTCACTTAAAATAAAAATAAAAATTGTCCTCATGTGTTCACTCTCATGTTGTTCTAAATCTGCTAAATTTGCTGAACACAAAAGAAGATATTTTGAAGAATGTGGGTACTATGGAAGTCGCTTGGGACCAGAAGCTGATTGGTTACCAACATTCTTCAAAATATCTTCTTTTGTGCTGCAGATAGGAAAGAAATTCTTACAGGTTTGAAACAACTCAAGGATCATTTTTGGGTGAATTATCCCTGTAATTTTAGAAATGTACATAAAAATGTATTTTAAAATAAATGCAAATATCCACTAAAGTAAAAAGTGACAGCATGTAACATTATTATGTTACTCACCTGGTAAAGTGATTAATTATCTGTACACTCTGCCCTGAGTGCTCCCTTACCTGACCTCACACCAAAGGCAATGAAAACATAATGAATGAGAAGAACTCTCCAATTGGCTGGTGTGAAATGATGTCACTCCTCAGGGACACAGCTCTTTCTTACCTGGAAAACACTTACTGCTAACAGGAACTGGGAATTTCCTACAGTAAATATCTGTCTATTGATTACTGCAAGTTAAATATCAGTCTATTGATTACTGCAAGTTAAATGCCAAGTTTAACACACAGTTCAGTATGTTTTTTCATCTGACAATGGGGCACACAAATAGCTAGGACTCAAATAGTCTCTGGTGTTTGAGACTTGGACACAGATCATATGTCGTTCGTCCTCTCTGGGAGCATTGCTATAATTGTCACTCGGCGTCTAATGGAAACAAGTCGTGTAAAGAGATCTGGCCAGGGACACAGAGTCAGGGTTGAGCTGACTGTGTGTCTGTTTAGAACGGGAAAATACACTCATTCACAAAACCAAACAAAAGTGAACCCCTCTGGCTATGATAAATGATTTTTTTCATTCTAACATGTACAAACAGTAGGCCCATAACATATCTGTACTTAAAGGGATAGTTTATCCAAAAATGAAAATTACCTGACTGTTTACTCACCCTCAAGCCATCCTAGATGTATATGACTTACTACTTTCAGACGTATACAATCAGAGTTAAAAATTTCCTTGCTCATCCAAGCTTTATAATGGCAGTTCACGAGTTCGCCTGCCCATCCAGTCACAATGGGCAATGGTAAACAAACTTGGCTTGTTGTCCTTAATGGAGGCTCGAACCCGAGGCTCGGCTTGAGCGCAGAGTTCGGACCCCCCCAGTGCGATATTACATAGAGGGAGAATAACAGAAACAATGGAGGAGAAGGGGAGGTGGAGGGATGCCGGAAGAACGGAAGCTGGGACGGTGCAATGAGAGCTGCTTATATAGGCTTGTAATGATGATTGACAGGACTGAATGATTAGGCTCCTCCCGAACCTACGTTTAGAACTTCATTAAATTGTAGTTGAGATTTTAAAGGCCAAAAAGTGCATCCATTCATCATAAAAAAGCCTGTATTAACCTGCAGGAGGTGGAGTACTTTTTATGGATAGATGCACTTTTTTGGGCTTTAAAATTTTAACACCCAACCACTGCCATTATAAAGTTTGGAAGAGCCAGGACATTTTTAATGTAACTCCAACAGTATTTGTCTGACAGAGGAAAGTCATATACACCTAGGATGGCTTGAGAGTGAATAAATCATGGAGTAATTTTTATTTTTGGGTGAACTATCCCTTTAAAAGTATATGAACAGAGCTGGATAAATTTCTAACAAATTGTAGTCTGTTATTAATTACAGATTTCATGATGAAAACTGTAATTAGTAATGTAATCTAGATTACTCATTTTAGGCATTGTTTTTTTTTTTAGATTACTTTTATCAAACTTGTTTTAGACTTATCACATTGATATAACAGAATAAACAGAAAGAAAATATATTTCATTTTTTTGATATCGACATCATAGAATGTATTAAATATTACATTAGTGAATTGATAGTAAATGAATAGAGAGTTGACACAGAGATATTTCAAGTAAATATATTTTTTAAGAGATTTGGCTGACATTTGGGAATCATTTTATTACTGTCATGATTCCGGTCTATGTTTCCCTGTTTTGGTTTTGTGGACTCTTATTTTGAAGTATTCTTGCTCCCCATTGTTTCTGTTTTCCCATGTTCCTTTGCCCATCTTGTTAGTTTCCCTGGTGATTGATTAGCTCCTCCCCATGTTACCTCGTTATCCTGTCTATTTTAACACTTGTGTTTGCCATGATTCGGGGTCTGGTGTTGTTCCTGTATGGCTGCTTTGTGTGCGCGTGCCAATGTCCTGCCTTGTCTTTTGCCCTGAGCCAATGCCTGGATTTACTTTGTGTTTTGTTTAAATAAATGTTTGCTGCATCTGGATCCTCCGCTCCTCTGTTACCTCGACCACACATTACAGAACACCAGACCCAATATGGATCCAGCAGTGAGAATCATGTGTCTCCGTCAAGGGGATTGTTGTTTGGAGGATTATGTCCAGAACTTTGTTGTATTAGCTAATCTGGCTACAATGGAGGAAATTCCCCTCATGATTTTTTTTCGAGGGGGGCTAGCTGAGCCTCTCCGCTCACTCATGCCGCTGCATGACCCAAGCTGGACTTTGGAAACTTATATAAATCTAGCGTTGCAGCTGAGTGGCTCTGCTTTTTTTGTCGGAGTTGCAGAGGAGCAGCGCGGTATTTCTGCAACAACCAACATAGAGACTGTCTGCAAAATGGCTGCCAGATCAGAGACTTTCCACAAAATGGCTGTCATCTCTGAGCTTGTGCATGACTCGTCTGATCTTCCAGAGCCAGGTCAAGTCACTGTTGAACTTCCAGAGCCAGGTCAAGTCACAGTTGAGCTTCCAGAGCCAAGTCAAATCACCGTTGAACTTCCAGAGCCAGGTCAAGTCGCAGCTGAACTTCCAGAGCCAAGTCAGCTCACAGCTGAACTTTCAGAGCCAGGTCAAGTCACCGTTGAACTTCCAGAGTCAGGTCAAGTCACAGCTGAAATTCCAGAGCCAGGTCAAGTCACAGCTGAACTTCCAGAGCCAGGTCAAATCACAGTTGAGCTTCCAGAGCCAAAGTCAAATCACCGTTGAACTTTCAGAGCCAGGTCAAGTCACCGTTGAACTTCCAGAGCCAAGCCAGTCACGTTGAACTTCCAGAGCTAGGTCAAGTCACCGTTGAACTTCCAGAGCAAAGTCAAGTCACAGCTGAACTTCCAGAGCAAAGTCAAGTCACAGCTGAACTTCCAAGTCACCGTTGAACTTCAGAGCAAAGTCAAGTCAACTTCCAGAGCAAAGTCAAGTCACCGTTGAACTTCCAGAGCCAGGTCAAGTCACAGTTGAGCTTCCAGAGCCAAGTCAAATCACCGTTGAACTTTCAGAGCCAGGTCAAGTCACGTTGAACTTCCAGAGCCAAGCCAAGTCACCGTTGAACTTCCAGAGCCAGGTCAAGTCACAGCTGAACTTCCAGAGCAAAGGCAAGTCACCGTTGAACTTCCAGAGCCAGGTCAAGTCACAGCTGAACTTCCAGAGCAAAGTTATGTCACCGTTGAACTTCTAGAGCCTTGTCATACCTCAGCTGATCTCCCAGAGCCTCGTCATGTCACTTGTGCTGTACCCAGGATTCTGGTGTCACTGGCATCCAGCTTGGAGGATCCACCGCTGGTGTCTACACACTCAGCCGATCTGCCTGTCCCATCTGCAGCACCCTGGTGGGCTTCAGCTCTGTCTGCTCTGCTGTGGGGGGTTCCTGTTCCGTCTGCTCTGCCCTGGTGGGCTTCTGCTCCATCTGCTCCACCTTGGTGGGTTTCTGCCCCATCGTGGGGATCTTCGGATTTGTCTCCCATGCTGTGGTGCTTCCCTACTCCACCTATACTGCCAGCTTCATCCTGGCTCCCTGCTCGGCCAGTCCCGCCTCAGTCCCCAGGTCCTCCCTTACATGGACCTGGCCCTCCATCGCTCACCCTGTTCACCCTCCACTCCATCTCCCTCCTGGACTTGTGTATTTGTGGAGTGTCTGGAAGCCACTCCTTTGAAGGGGGGCTATGTCATGATTCCGGTCTATGTTTCCCTGTTTTGGTTTTGTGGACTCTTATTTTGAAGTATTCTTGCTCCCCATTGTTTCTGTTTTCCCATGTTCCTTTGCCCATCTTGTTAGTTTCCCTGGTGATTGATTAGCTCCTCCCCATGTTACCTCGTTATCCTGTCTATTTTAACACTTGTGTTTGCCATGATTCGGGGTCTGGTGTTGTTCCTGTATGGCTGCTTTGTGTGCGCGTGCCAATGTCCTGCCTTGTCTTTTGCCCTGAGCCAATGCCTGGATTTACTTTGTGTTTTGTTTAAATAAATGTTTGCTGCATCTGGATCCTCCGCTCCTCTGTTACCTCGACCACACATTACAATTACACATTACACATTCGAAGTCTTCCAAGTTTGAAATATTATTGTCCAGACTTCCAGAATCAGTAGTTACTGAAGGTCACTGGATATGAAGATGATATAGTGTTTCACAGCTGTCCCCAGTAACTTGCATAATTATTTGTTTCATGCATGGTCTTATTGCTTGAGCGGTGTTTTCCTCCCTCAAATTCAGAAACATGGTTTGCAAATTTATTTACTTGACATTTGTAAATATAGTTAAATGGCATGACACTGATTTTTTTTAAAGAAAAATTTAAAAGAGAAAAAATAAGAATTAAGGAGAATCAATAAATGATGAATAATTTACTGCTCTTGTGTGAACAATATTTGTTCATGTAATCCATTAAGGCCTGGTTTCACAAACAGGGCTTAGACTAAGCCATGATTAGGCCATAGTTCAAGGTAATTTTTATAAACGTTCAGTAATTTTTATAAATGTTCTTAGAAAAAAGCATTACTGGAGTGCATCATGAGACAAAGCAAAGGCACTGATTTATTTTAAAGAGATAGTTCACCCAAAAATGAAAATGTAATGTTTATCTGCTTACCCCCAGGGCATCCAAGATGTAGGTGACTTTGTTTCTTCAGTAGAACACAAATATAGATTTTTAACTCAAACCGTTGCAGTCAGTCATATAATGGCAGTTAAAGGGATCCACAGCTTTGAATGTAAAAAAAAAAAACATACACAGACAAAGCCAAATTAAACCCTGCGGCTCTGCTTAAGACACAAAACAATTGGTCTGTGCAGAAAACTGAACAGTATTTATATCATTTTTACCTCTGATCCAATGTTCAACTGTCCCAAGCGCATTCACAACAGCCGTAACGCGCCAACGTCCTCTAGCATATACAAGAGTGAGCAACCATAACTTTAGTCGATCAGGCTCAAAAGTTGGGAGTCGGTGAACAGTCAACACGGATGAGTTTGCACAAGCAAATGTAATCTTTTAGTTTTTAATCGGTTGCAACAATCAGGATAAGCACAAGTAATTACCACTGTGAGTAGCCGTCGTACCCACAATCTCACTGTGTTGACATGAGTGACATATACGGCGTGACTGATCGCTTCCGTGTCACACGTCACCTGTTTTGAATGCGCTCAGGACAGTTGGACATTGTGGTGGATCAGAGGTAAAAAATGATATAAATAATGTTCAGTTTCTTGTAAAGATCGATTTTGTGTCTTATCACCTCAATGTATCGTCACAAGCCTCAGGGTTTAATTTGGTTTTGTCTGTGTATGTTTTTTTGAATCTTAAAGCTGTGGATCCCATTGACTGCCATTATATGACTGACAGACTGCAACGGTTTGATTTATAAATCTGTGTTCTACTGAAGAAACAAAGTCATCTACATCTGGGATGCCCTGAGGTAAACATCAAATTTTAATTTTTGAGTGAACTATACCTTTAAGATCAGTCAGTGCAAGTTTCTTTCAGTTGAAACAGCTCAGACTTACATTTTAGTCTAGTACTAAGCTTAAGCCTTGTCTGTGAAACTGGGGGTAAAATGTGTAATCTGATTATGACCATTTTGAAATGTAATATACTCTGATTGCAAGTTATTTTTTTGTAATCCACGTAATCCAGAATACAAAAGGTACTACCCAGCACTGTCAATGAACATCACTGCATTAGATAAAATCGAAACATTAGAGCAACATGTCCACTTGAAGCTCTGAAAGAGTCACACTCAGCCTTGATTACAGCATGATTGTATTGCCAAAGCTATCAGTTGCTTTGTGATCATTATCTGGTTGATGGACCAGAACCTGAACTTCATTATGTCTACAGAGTGATCTGATACTTCTCCTAGAGAACAAAAGACATATACATTAGTGTAGTTGTAATTTACTTGTGAGACATTCCCGTGCCAGCATGTGTGAAGTATGAGAGGACACCAAACCATTACAAATCCGCATTTAGAGAGAGACTGGATCAGATAATTGACATTTAAATGTGATGTGGGTCTACACTGGCAAATGTCACTAGTGGTAGTTGCTTTCAGTGTTGGGCATGTTACTTTAAAAAAGTAATTAGTTATAGTTAGTTACTTCTCACCAATAGTAACTGAGTTGCTGAGTTACATCATTATAAAAGTAACTAATTACCAAGGAAAGTAACTATTATATGCCCCCAATATTAAATATGTTGAATGAAACACAGCGAGTAAGATTGAGATTTGCACATTAGCTCCACATTAATTCCAAAGGAACGTTATTTTGACAGGAAAATACAGCAAAGACTATTGTTTACATGTAGCGTGTCAGTTCTGCATGGTATATAAGACTCTCTCGCTCTGTATCTTTCTTTGCGTGTGTGTGAGACAAAGCGACAGCAAGTTGTGTGCCTTCACACTAGGGTTTACGTTTTGTCAAATACAGGTACGTTGTGCATCCATTCAGATGAACTAAAAAATTTAAAATTTAAAAAATTATAATATTCAAATAAATTATAGTAACGCCACATTTTATTGTCAGTAACATAATGACGTTGTAGCGGGGGAAACAGTAATTTGTTTGATTACTCATTACTGAAAAAATAACGCCAGTAGTAACGCCATTTATTTATGACACCTTTATTCCACCTCTTGTTGCTTTACAGCCTGCTTGATACTTTGAAACTGATCAGAAAATGGTTCCTGGAAAGAGTACAAGAGTACTTAGAATAGTAAATTGGCAGTAGACCTAAACTGTGATTATTCCTTCCAATAAATACAGAAGTAGAATAAAAATAAATCAAAAGTGTTCTGTAGGATTTTGATTTATATTCCAAGTCCTCTGAAGCTATGTGATGATAGCTTTCAGATCTTGTACACTGAAATCTGGCAAGTTTATGATACATGCAAGAACTTCTTCAGTAACGTGTGCTGAACATGCTATTACTCCGCACTATATAAAGAAGAGAAGAAATGCCCACAATTTCTCGCCTTTACTGTTGACACATCAGATTTGAAAGCTTCGTAAGAGCTTGCAGCAAGATTATAATATTTGTAATGCATTTCTATACAAAGGAGCACATGGCTCCTCTTGCTTTTCTAGAAGAATTTTTATGTGTACACATATGCCTTTCTCATAGTAAAGTCTTAGATAGCAATCTAGTTAAAAATGAATTTGTGTGATGTGTTGATATGAAAACTGTGTTGGTTGATTGGTTTGACTCAGTGGGAGTAAAACTTGTACATTTTATCCAAGCCAGCTTTACAATATTTGACAAGGCTAACTCATACAAATTACTACAAGTCTGACATGTGACGTCTTTTCCTCTTTCTCTCCCACAGTATCTCTTATATTATAAGGCTTATATTTATGTGTGGTTTTGAAAGAAAATGAGTTCAAAACTGGAAAAGACATTTAAATATTAATTATTGTGAAGAAACTTTTTTTTTCCACTTTAAAGGAGATCTCCACTTCCAGAACAACAATTCACAAGTAATTTACTCAGCCCTTTGTCATCCAAGATGTTCATGTCTTTCTGTCTTCAGTCGTGAAGAAATTATGTTTTTTGAGGAAAACATTTGAGGATTTTTGGACTTCACTGGTGCCCCGATTTTGAACTTCCAAAATGTAGTTTAAATGCAGCTTCAAAGGGGTCTAAACGAACCCAGCCGAGGTAGAAGGGTCTTATCTAGTGAAATGATTGGTCTTTTTTTTTTCGAAAAATAAAAATTTGTTTACTTCTTAAACACAAAAGCTTTGTAGCACATGCTCTGGGATGTGCATCCACGATGCTATGAATTAGTAATGGGTCGTTCCTGAATGATTCTTTCATTTTGAACGAATCTTTAATGTGACTCGGGAAGAACGAGTCGTCTTGGGGAGTGATTCGTTCAGTCGCGCATGCGCAACATCCTATTAGGTTCTGTACTGGAATTAGTTCACCTGTTTCGAATCTTCGGGTTTTAGAGTCGTTCGTTCATCTTATGGGGCTGTCACGTGATGAACGCACGACTTAAACCCGAAAACTTGTCAGATAAGAGGTGAGGTGAGCTAATCATAGACTAAAGACACAGGTAAACAATGAATTAATCTTTTGTATTTCTTATAGCATTATAGTTTTTTCTTGTTTGTAGTGTGATCAACGTTTGTGTAAGTAGTAGATGTGTTAGGGAAGTAACACATAACATTTTAATTATATTTTGCTACAATTAGCAAAATGACTCGAAAAAAGATTTGTTTATTTTGCTGAATGAGACTCAAAGGTCAGAGTCGGTAAAATGATCCAAACCTCCTATCACTACTACGAATCACGTGTAAGTTCATCATCTGTGTACTGAGTATGGCGAAAAACTCGATTATATGGAGAAAAATCCTGAAACGCCTTTCTCAAAAACCATAATTTCTTCATGACTGAAGACAGACAGAAAGACATGAACATCTTGGATGACAAGGGGGTGAAGTGGAGTTCTCCTTTAAAGAACCCTTTTGTACAATGGACAGTTCCAAGATTTCATTGAGTAGGGATGTGCACAACTTTATATTTCAACATCGACTAGTAGGCAGCCTGCCTGTCAGTTAGATCCAGCACAGCTGAAAGGAAAAGAATGTCTCAATGCAATTTCAAGACACGTTTTTAAAACATGGAATATTTTTCATTTGAAATGCCTTAAAAAGAATACCAAATGCGTTGTGAGCGAATGTAGTGGTGGTGCTTTAAAGGAAACAAAGATACAACTTTTCTGAGTGGAATTCAATGACTAGATCAAAACCCTATATGTCTGATCATGCTGCACAGTTTATGGATTAGTGCAACCATAGCTGACCTTCCTAACACTATCAAACCTTTACAAACAATCAAAACAACAACAGAGCATGATTTAGCATGCTTCACACTTTTGACTTTTTTTGACAAGGTGTAATGCTAGGCTATGACAAAATGTCTAGAGTATGACAAAATATTTTTTTTCATCTGTGAAGAGAAAACAATATACGAGCTGAATCATATTGCAATGGAGTGGTGATACTGGAAACTGTACGTTTTGGCTGCATTTCTCAAGCACTTCAAAAAATATTGTAATATAGCCTAATAAACATGTTTCCTATTGAACATAACCACATGAGCTATAATTAGTCTTCTGAAATTTTGAACACAGTGGAATGAGTTCTCATCACTTTTCTTTGAAATAAACAAAACGAAAAAGAGTTTGCCCTACATACAGTGTACGCTCAACTGGTCCCACTGCAGAATCCCCTCCCCAACACCCTCAAGTGTCTCTCTAATTTACTCCTTGCTTCACATAATGAACAAATTCAATGGAAAATTGCTTTTTGTCCTTGTAATTAAATTGATGGAACACTACTAATGGGAAAGCATAGGCTGTTGTGGCCCTTCACCATGTTCTGAGTAATCTCAAGTATCTTATTCCTATTGAATATATTTGCCTCCCAGTTTGAAGGAAAAATGTGGAAGATTGATGACATTTTCCTAAATGCTTGGATTTTAGTCATGCATAAATGCAAAATAAAACTGCTTACTGTTCACAAAACCCCTGTATACATGTCTGTAAAATCTTTTGTTCTCAAGCTTATCAATATTTCATGTTCACAGTAAGACCAAAACATCCTTTATAAAGGATAAAAGGGACAACTGTGATTTAATAGCCTATTGACATTAATATGTTTCTTTGACTACATGTTGTAGCCTATCTACTACAGAATCTTACTGTATTAAAGGGGTCATGACATCTTTTGACATATAAGAGGTTTTTGTACCATTAAGTCCTCCTCATTATAAACAAAGCATTTATTTAATCAAGCTCCAAAAATGTCTCATTTGGATCTCCATTGCCTCCATAGAAAAACATTAACGAAAAGTCTTCTCATCATAGGCCCCGCCCACTTGCATTCAGTCACTTAACGGTTTGACACTTGATTATGCTGAATGCAAGTGTCGCATCAAAGCAAACAGAAAATACAATCACTGCCTTGTCTACACTGAATACAGTACACAGATGCGCGTACACTTCCTGACACACACTTGCATCTAACATCAATTGGAAAAACGGACAAAAGAACAATCGCTTTGACACGTTTGGTTTAAACAGCTTGTTTGTACAGATATCAGAAGGTTCCCAGAATAATGAACAAGTGGATAGTTTATTTTTAATGGCATCCCGGATTGCCTCAGAGGAAGTTATAAACGAGGCAAAGTGTCATGAAAAGTTCACAAAGAAACGTGTTGAAAAATGAAGTGGTACTAGATCTGACTGCAGCTGGATCACAAACCGTAAGTAAATGATTTCATAATGCTTTGTCTGGAAATGACCGGCTTATTTTTGATCATGCTGTCAAAACATTCACATGCTATAGTGAGGGGGCATTGATGCTGTTTTCTGTGCAATGGTGTTAGCCAATCATAACAGTGGCTGATTACTGACAAGCTTTAAAAACAAATTAAGATATTTTTGATGCAATCCGAGAGCTCTCTGACCCTCACATAGACAGCAAAGGTACTCCCACGTTCAAGGGACAAAAAAGTACCAAGATGATTGACAAAGTAGTCCATGTGACATCAGTGGTTCAACTGTAATTTTAGGAAACTACGAGAATACTTTTTTGCACAAAGAAAACAAAAATATTTTTTTTTTCCACAAAAGTACCACTATGCCTGCGTGTGGTGGCACTGACCCAGATCAATATATTTCAATAGCTTTCATACAGCGTGCATCTTTCTCCGAGTGTAAACAAGGCACGGCGCATATGTTCAACATCGTAACACCAGATCTGGGTCAACGCTGGCACCGCCACATGCATGGATCGTGGTAAGCTATACTCTCTTGAACGTGAACAAGTGAGGCAGTAAAGACCAAATTGTGGAATAAAGTCATTATTTTTGTTTTCTTTGCACAAGAAAGTATTATCGTAGCTTCGCAAAATTACAGTTGAACCACTGATGTCACATGGACTACTTATGGTACTGAATATCTTGGTACTTTTCTGGGCCTTGAACATGGTAGTACCCTTGCTGTTTATGTAGGGTCCGAGAGCTCTCAGACTTCATCAAAAGTATTTTAAATTGTGTTCTGAAGATAACCAAAGGACTTATGGGTTTGGAACAACATAAGGATGAGTAATTAATGACAGAATATTCATGTTTGGGTGAACTAACCCTTTAAAGGACACCTTAAAGGGGTCAACAGATGCTAAGTTCACTTTTTCATGTTGTTTGAACATTAATGTGTGTTGGCAGTGTATGTACAAATCTACCCTATAATGATACAAATCCATGCAGTGGTTTTTAATTCATCTGTAAAAATAATATCCCCTTTTTCAACTCGAGCCGTTCTCAGATGCCTATCGGTGTGCCGTCACACCCACAGAGGCCGCTCCCACAATAGTTGATTGACATGAGCTCTTACCTCAGACCAGCTGTCACAGTCCAGTAACTTTCCTTGTTTCAATGCCGAAGCAGGGATGTAAGTTAGACAAGAATATCTCCGACTGAGCGATTGAGGTTTTGTGTTGGATGTAATAATGAATGTAGTGGTCGTCATTTACTCCCGACATCTGAGCAGATGCAGTAGATTACATTTGTTTGTGAAAGGAATGCGCCTCCCGATCTACATATATCCATCTATGTTCGTGCGAATCATTCATGATCCAGCTTCACTTACAGCAGAAATGTGTATAAGCGTTTTTTATGAATCTTTGCGATTGCCTTTCCTTATAACGTGGTAGTCAGGAAGTTTAGCGGCTAAACGTGGCTAAAGTAAACAAGATCGTCATTCCACAGAGAGAAGAGAGGGGCGGGGCGAGCAGAGCTCATTTGCATTTAAAGGAACAATCCCTCAGAATGAGATGATTTTTGCAGAGCTCATTTTGACAAGGTAAAAAGGGTGTTGTTTTACAAAACCATTGAGAATTTTTAATCAAAGTATATTAGAGACTTTTCATTAAGACCCTAAAGAATCATATCAACTTGTGGAAAAATGGGTATCCGATGACCCCTTTAAAACAGGTTGTTTTAGCCAGAGGGTTGAAAATAATACTTTTTTCACATTCCTTTATTTATTTTATTTATTTTGATGCAAGAAAAAATAAAAGTTTATATTAGGTTAATATATTATTATCAAAATGTTAAAATTGTGAAAACCATTTTATTCTCTTTGCCTAGATCACAGCTCATTGGGATGCGTATTAAACCGTTTTAAAGGAGCTCCCATATGCTGGACTTGTCTGTTCCCATTTGATCCAACATCAGTTTTATTAATACATTTTAATTCTGTGTGTTTAATTTAACTTATAATGTTAAATAATTCTAAAAACTCGTTAGGCTACATTTAAAGCATAATTTGGATCAAAATGCTTTTAAGACTTAAACTCAGTCTCTCAGTCTCAAACTCAGTTGAAGCTGAGAGAGCATTCCAGAGTCTTGAAAGAGTGCTATCCATGCAGAAGAACTGTCTGTCTGCGGTAGGCGGTGCACCGGGTACTGAGTGCTTTTGCGATTCCAGCGTTTCAACAGGAAATCATGGTCTCGGTGAGCGCTGTCATTGCTGTCACAACTCCCGCAGGTACGTCACACTCACCGCGCGTGCAGTTGTGAGAGAGGGTCATTCCCGCCGGCGGGAAACTGTCTTAACACCTGCATCGGATGTTGACAGCTGACTGAACATTTTTACCTTAGAAAACAACGCGGGAACAGACCTACTCACTTCACCAATACAACCAGATAAACATTTAATTGAACTTCCGCGCAAAACAAGACTTCTGGTATGAAAATGGATGTTTTTTTTCTCTATCCAGGCTTTTAAAGAACATGTTTTCATGGAGTAACTACCACTTTTTCTGTCTCAGACACACACTGTTGAGGTATGAACTCGTCTGCTGGAGCAGGGAATTACCGGAGGGGTTCAATCAAAGGTGATAAGGTAAGCTGCTGATTTATTCAAACAATGATTTAAGCCATATATACAACAAATTAGTAGATATGCAAGACAAATTTCCACCGTATCAATCTGACATTCTCTGTGTGCCTTTTATACGAAAATGGTGGACATTAAGCACTTTTAAGCAGCTTCAGTATCCATAGAAATTACCCACTTTGTATTGAATATGCCCTGCCTGGACATTAAAATGGTAATGAGAACAAAAACTGTTGTTTATGTGAGACTGAGATACGGGGATTTTCATCTCAAGAAGGTCAGGTGTTGTTCTGTTTCCCTCAGGTATTGTTGTTTTGTTCTGTTTTACTGCACCAAATTTAAAACTGAGTTTCAGGGGACAGGAAAATTGTGTGAACTTGACAGGATTTATGAAGTGAAAGTCAAAACCACCTCAGGTCTGCCAAATGCCAAACAGCCTGTCCCACTCCAAAGCTCCCTATATAACTTTTCTTTGATGTTGTGGTTGGAAGCAACATGAAATGATGGAGGTGAATATTGCATAATTTATATGGGAGTTTAAGACGTTATATATATATATATATATATATATATAAATTGAGTGGAAGACTCAATTTTGAATGTACCTGCCATCAAATGGATATTTGGCACCCTTTTGTTTAATGTATTTGTATGCAGTGATGGCTGATGATACCTTGATATTAAAGATGCAGTTGTCAAGGTGAATTGTATGCATAGACAAAGCATAATAGTGTTGTGTAATTATCTTCAAGGTGGCAGTTATAAACCTCAAGACAACTTTGGTATGTGTTAGCAGATTATTGTCAAAAATAGTTTCAAAAGGATGTGAAATACGTTGTCAGGGCTTAAGTAAAGTAGTTATTGAGTAAGGAGTTACAGTAATGTATAAACTATAATACATGTCTGTGATAGGTGTGCGATATTGACAAAAAAAAATCTTTATATATATTGGGATTTTTTGATAATGATAATTAAAAGATATTTTGCTGAGTGTGTTTTTGTGCTGATATGACCTTGGCTGATTTAGGTCTGTCATGGATAAATAAGTATGCTTCCAGTAGATGGCGGCAAGGCCCTGGCTTAATGAGTGATTCACTGAATCATTCATTCAAATGATGTGTTCAAAACAGTTGATTCATTTACAAACGAAGCAAGTGACAGTATGCCCTGTCCAAATACTCGCACTTGCAGTTATGGCCACTTGTAAGCAGGGAGTAAGTGCACAAGACTGTTGCTGCAGACACTGAAACGCAGTGCCCTTAATGCACACTGAATCCACGTTATCTTGAGCGGTATTCAAGGATAAGTGTATCCCATCATGCATCATGTTTTTAAAATAAATCATGAGACTTTTTGCTGAGATCTAGCGAAAGGTCACAGAAACCTTTCAGATGTAAATTAAATATTAATAATACTTAGATATTGCATATAATTTGGTAGTAAAACAAAGTGTTGCACATTTTATTGGTGCAAAGATGAGTGTATATATATATATATATATTTTACAACATTTGCAACAGCTTTTCATCACTTAATTAGAAGCATCACAAATTACATGTCTGTTACAGGGACTACTGAACAGATATTTGGAAGTTTGTTTTAAAATGCAAAGTACTTTTAAAAAAGTAAGGCTCTGTAAACGTTTTCATTTGTGACACTATAAGTGTGTCCCAAAAGTTTTACACACACTTGTGGTCAAATACAGGAAATACGTCATATAAGTAATAAAGTAGTCAAGTGCAAATACCACAAGTGTGGGTATTTGGGCAGGGCATGTCTTTATGGATTTTTGAATCAATGACTCAAATGATTCGTTCTAAAAAAATTCATTCAGGAACAAAACATTGATACACAGATGTTCTGCTCCAATATTGTTTGGAACTATTTTTGTTGGTGAAACAGAAAAAAAAAACAGACAATATTTGTCTAAAATGTAACGCACTGAATATAACTTTTTGTTTGTTGAACTGATTATAAAATTAGTATCACATTTGCGATTGTGCTAAAATTTAGAAAAAAACGGCACTGTTGCATGTGTGATATTAGTTAATATATACATACAAAACACAAACCCATATAGTGATATTTTTGGCTTTTTATAACTTGAATTATAGAGGCATTTGAACTGCATTCTAATAGGCTTCATCATGCATATAAAGGCTTTTGGACTTTCAATATGTGTTTTGGTTTATTTTTTGCAAAGTGAATGACATAATCAATAATTTAAGCTTGTATATAGTGAAAACAACAATTATACTATTACCACAGGCGATAAATAAAGCATATCCCTAGTCTGTGGGCACATGTAACACTAAAAATTGTACATTTTAAATAGTAAAATCTAATGCAATTAGGCTTATTTCATATACACCTGACAAGGACTGTTATATGGAGTTGGACTTGTGTCTTTTCTTGGTGATTCGATCCTTTAGATGACTTAAACGACGCAAGTAACTTGAACCTGTGCTTATCTGGAACATAATCCTTTCTGATATCTGACTAATATGTCATAGATGAGACAGGCTCACTGCATTACGACATCCAGGCTTAAAGCATCCATATAAGATACTCTCACTCAAACAGATCTGTAGCTTCACCAGACAAGGTTGCTTTGGTCTCTTCATCCTTCACTTTTCCACTTTCCTTCCTTACAGTCATTTTTCAGCTTACCTTTTTTAGTCCTGATGCAGTCTAAAAGGTATTCAAAGCAGATGTATTACTCAGTTTGAAACAAGCGTTAGCCTGCTTATACCCCCCAGTTATTCCTACCCTAATTATCCTTACCATCAGAGTTTGAGTTATTGTCTTAATATTTCTGCGTGGAGTTTTTCTTATTTTATTGTGCTGCTGTTTTCTGCAAACACCTCTGGGGCTTTGTCTTACAAAGTTTTAAGGTCTTGTGACATCACAGCAGCGAATTGCCAACATCCTGACCCACATAAACTGATTTAGTTCATTGCTCATGAAGATGCAACTGACTAGAGAAAAACATTATCTACAAGTCAAGATTTTTTTTTTCTTTTTTATTAGCAATTCAGTGTACTCATTTGAAATGTTTACACCCACTGGATAGGTACAAGAAAGGCAAAGCGGAGGCACTGAGGGTGTTATACTCTGCTGTGAGGCAGATGGCTTAAAGTTTTGAAGAGTCAAAATTGTCAACAGCACACAGCAAAATATTTTTCTTGTCTGCATTTTAATGGGAGTCTAAAAAGAAGAGGAAGTTTGCTGAAAATTACTGAGTGGTTTGCTAGAGATTACAGCTCTGTTTTTAATGGAAAGGGTAATCATGTCTTTTATTTAAGGTTTGGTGCACTGCCAGTCTTGTCGTGTAAAGAGTACTAGGGTCCAGATTCTGTGACAGCAGCAAACTAAACAAAGTGCGCCCTCTGCTGGCAGGATGTGTACTTGTTAGTGGCATCGGCGCAGCATCCAATAATCCACATATAATTTACCTGATAAAACAGACCTTGTTTACTGTGGTGTCAGGATTATGGATTAAAGTTATGCATCTAGAAATGTACAAACATTATGGAGCCATTCAGTGGTTTCTGGTTGATGTTTTCCTCTGTTAAGGGACAACCGTCTTCAGAATCAGTATCAGAATCAGAATTAGCTTTATTCGCCAAGTGTGCGCAAACACACGAGGAATTTGTTGTGGTTTTTTAAGGTGCTCCTGGTACATACATGCATACATATATACATACATACATATCTGACATGAGAACAGAGAAAACATTAAAATAAAATAAAAACTTAAAATAAATAATAATGTGTATGAATCTGGAACAGAAGATTTATGTACAGATTTGTGCATTATTTACTCTATATACAGCTGTATAAATAAGAGATGTGCATGGGTATTTACATAATAATACTACAGAAAGAGACAATAATAAGAAATGCAGAAATGAATTGTAGAACCCAGGTAATGATTCATGTTTTTTCTGTTCAAGCTGAAGATGGCATTTGGGAAAAAGCTGTTTTTATGCCTAGATGTTCTAGTGCTCTGAGATGTGTAGCGTCTGCCTGAGGGGAGAAGTGCAAATAGGTTGTGTCCGGGGTGAGAAGGGTCTTGGATGATGTTTCCTGCCTGTTTCTTCACTTTGGAGATGTACAAGTCCTGAAGGTTGGGGCAGGTGCACACCAATGATCCTTACTGCTGTCCTAACAGTCCGCTGCAGTCTTCTTATATCTGATTTGCTGGCTGCCCCAAACCAGACAGTTATAGAAGAGCACAGAACTGACTCGATAACAGCTGAGTAAAACTGTGTCATCAGTGCCTGTGGTAGATTGAACTTTTTCAGTTGACGAAGAAAGTACAACCTCTGCTGGGCTTTTTTCACAATCAGTGTGAATGTCCCACTTCAGGTCCTGGGAGATATTAGTTCCTAGGAACTTGAATGAGTCCACTGCAGCCACAGTGCTGTTCATGATGGTGAGAGGGGTGAGGGCAGGGGGGTTTCTCCAGAATCGTGTCCCTTGATTCCCAATAAGCTAGTATTAAACACTCTCCTGTGTCTTTTACCAGATGCGTTGTTGGATATGATATGAAGGGAGTCATAATGTGTCTAAAATCTTTCCAGAAAATGTCCTGCTCTCTGTTTGCACAACTATAGATTGTCTTAACATTTTTCCATCTTAACATTATGGCTGTGTTCATGCTTGAAATTTCCGTCATCTACTTAGCAGGACAATAACAGGGTCACAGGTGGTCTCTGTTTTGCAGTTTTGCTGCAATAATGCAATAATATGAATTTTTTTTAAATAAAATGGTTATTGATAAAAGACAAGTCTAGAAAGGTCTTGAATGACTAAATCAATGTGTTATGCAGTGTTTTTGGAGTTGGCTCTTTTCTGAATCTCTAAAAGCAATATATGAAGCATGTTAATACATTTCACAGAATGATTCTAGACAGCTCACAGTTGTTTTGATTCAGTTTTTTTTTTTAAGTTTTTTTAAGTTTTTTTAAGTTGTAAGTTTTTTTAAGCACATTTGCATTGTGGCAAGTGTTGATCTAACTGCATTCAAAGTTGCATGGTGGAGTGAGGGGGAAGCATGTGAAAGTGCTCCAAGTCCAAGAAAGAGTTTTGCAAAAATCACAAATGTCCTTACCTGTATACTCTTCTATGTTTTCAGCATTATCTGTACTTTTTACTTTTGGTTGGAGGGCTGACCAAGGACAATGCACTTGCTAATTACTTGTCTACTGCTCACATCTCTGCTACATAACTTAAATGAGCCTTCACTTTGTTGTAGAATAAAATGCCGGAATTTATGCCAGTTGTCAAAATCCTGGCTTGTGAGAGCAGAACCAGAGCTCAGAAATGATTCATTATTGAAAAAATGACCAAGCGTGAAAACATAAGTGGTAAAAACAATGTAATAAAAACATTCAGGGCTTTACTAAAATGTTTTGAGGTTTAAGTCCTGGAGGCGCTGCCCATGAGTCTCAATCTTCCTCGCAAGAATTGCTTTGTGCAAACAGACATTTCAGGGGCATTGCACATTTGCAGCCCATGCCTCTGGGAAACGGCAATATGCATGGCAAAAAAATAAACTGGGAAAAAAAATAAGCATTTTTATGTCATATCTGTCATATTATTATTGCTTTTAAATTCAATTTGCCATATGTAAAATAAAAGAATTGTGACATTTGGTGTCATTAAAAAATAAAAACTAATGTCATGTATAGTAAGCCCCTGTATATCTCCCTATATACATATACATATATACAGTGGCTTTTGGATTGCCATTGTTATTACATATTTTATTAGGTTTTGCTTTTAGATATACAATTAGACATTCTAAAAGACTACTTTTTGTCAAAGTTTAGATTTTTGGTTAAATAAATATCAGGTTGCATTATGATTACAATCAAACATTAAAATACAAGAAAATTGCTCTCCCCATCTCACATATTCTCAAAATTTGCTCTGTTGCAGTCTTACTAGTTAATTTCTGAGTGTGTGTGTGTGTTTGTGAAAGAGACTCTTTTGTATTTTCTGTTTATTTATTTTATTTCACATATTCTCAAAATTTGCTCTGCTGCACTTTTATCAGTTCATTTCTATGTGTGTCTGTGTGTGTTTCTGTGTGCGTGTGTGTGTATCTATTTTGCACTCTTGATATTTTAGAGCAGGAGTGGCGAACTCCGGTCCTGGAGAGCCGCAGCCCTGCAGAGTTCAGCTCCAACCCTAATTAAAACTCACCTGTTGGTCATTTTTGACCGCGAAGGAGCCAAGTGTGACTTTTTTTTTGTGACCCTTTAACAAATCTTAACATTCCGATGAAGCTACAATTTTTAAAATTTCAAAATATACATTTTTTCTGTCAAAAATGACAGAAGAGGCCCAGAGGGTTAAAAATTATTATATTGCTGGTTTAAAATGCACTTCTAAAAACACGCACAGAATTACTAGAGGCAACAGCAATAATCAAAAGATGAATGTTTATTATTAAGTAAGCAATACAATACAAGATAAACAGCATTTATTTTGGTGAATACAGCATAGTTTACAATATTACATACATTTAAACTCATTTAACAAGCATTTTAGACCTAAAAATGTAACATTTAAAAGTAAAATTTAAATTTTAGTCTATTCAACCGTTCTTTGTAATCCCTTTTTACAGAAATAGTGCCAGTTCTCATCTCGTCGTTATGTTGCGTTGTGTAAAATTATACAATTTACACCAAAGTAAAGACTTTATAAATGAAATAAAATGTATACAAACCTTTTGTCCGCTGAAGAAGTGCAAATCGGCAGCGCTGAGAACCGGTCTCTCCTGTAGAGGACTCAAAGCAGCTGCTCAGCAGCTGGATTGTTTCGTCAGAGACTGGCTCAACCCAGCGGTTGGGTAGAAAAAAATAACCCAGCATTAAAAATGACCCAGCAACTAAGTTACAGAAAAACTACCCAGCATCTGGGTAAAAAAATCTTTAAAATAACCCAGTAAAATGACCTAACAAGTGTAGGAGTTGACCGATATGTGTTTTTCAGGGCCAATGCCGATACCGATTATTAGGGATCAAGTAGACCGATAACTAATATTACTTGGTGTAAAAATAAAAGTAAATGTCAAAATCAAGAAAAACAAAGGCTCTGATTGTCACACCCCTGTGGACTGTTTTGTGTGTTTTTCCCCATGTATGCCCTTATTTGGTCTTTCCTGTTCCGTTTTCAATTATTATGTCACTGTTTGATCGTTCGCACCTGTCTCCCCCTGATTGGTCTGTGTATTTAAGTTCGGTTGTTTTCACAGTTTGGTTGTCGGTTATTGTATTTGTCATGCTCAGTCTGTTTATGTCACTCTGGTTTATTCAAAGTCTGTTGGTGTCTGTTTTATGTTGGATTCCCTGCTGTTCCTGTCCGTTCCTGCTCGTTTTTGTGGATTATTTAATAAATGTGCATATCTGGACCTCCTAGTCTTCACTCCTCATTCCCCGCACACCACGACGCTGACACTGATAAAAAACTAAATTATTTTATCGGCAAATCGGTTTTAAAAATGACCGATGCCGATAATCATTAAAATTGCTCAATATCGGCGCCGATAATCGACCAGACTACTTGTAGGTTTGCTTCTAATCTGGTCTGGTTTTGATTATTTAACTAAACTGAATAATTTTGAACACATATGCCACATTTAGGTTTTGTTTGTTTGTGTTCTGTAAGTTTACCATGCTATAATTGAGTTTTTAAAGACGCATTGCACCTAGTCTTTAATGGTCCCCTCATTTTTTATCCCTTATTTGCGAGCAATGACCCTGCTCCTATCAGCAGAAGCCTGTCTGCTGGAGCTCTGAATGGAGGAGCTGTAAAGTATTATTGGATGCATCTAAATCACTGCACTGCTTGGAATATATCACCATGACATAGAGAGAACCCATCATGCTCTCCTGCAGGAGCGGATATATGTTATAACTCACTCAGAGCGCCGCGGCAGGATGACAGATTTGTGATAGAGAGAGTTTGGATGAGCTTCCTTTGCGGAAAAAAATTGCTTCCTCCTCCCTCTTCTGAAAGGAAAAATAGTTTGCACATAGACAGGAAATCTCATCGAGAATTTTGAATATACAAAATGCAGATTAAGAACACTTTTAACGCATTTAACGCCTGTGAATAATTTGTATAGTACAAACATATTTTTCAGGCAAAGCACAACAGTTACTCTGTTTAAAATGTTTTTTCATGGTCTTGCTTTGTATAGTATGCATTTGTGTGATGGATAATACTGTTCTTTTAGTTGTTTTTTTAAAACTGGGTTTCTGTGAAAGTTTTTAAAACTTAGGCACATCTGTCTCTTTTAAAAAGAAAAGGTTGGGATGTGGTTCATGTAAGCTTTGGCATAAATACCAGACAGACACAAATACTGTTTTTCTGTCTTTTCTTGATGGGATTTGAATATCTATACCTCATTAACTTGATAACTATACACTGCTTCATCATAAAGAGAAAAAAGAAAAGCAAATAAATTAATAAAATAAACAGTAATTCCAGTTAAAATCTTTAATCCAACAGTAATTTTGATGCCCAGTCCAACAAAAAAGTTTGAAGTCAGATTGTAATACTGACTATTGGCTCTGCCTATCTCTGTTATAGAACACATTGCATATTTACATTCAGATATTCGAAATAAAACACGAAAAAAAGAATGTGTATTTTATTATTTATCTGTTTTGCTGCGTACCACCTGAGGGCACAATGCGTGCCACCGATATAATGAATTTCTTACAGCTGCTTGTCTCCAAATAAATTGTTTTCGGTGAGCAGCTAGTATTCTTTGCATATTTTGCCATGCATCAGCAGCAGACAAATGCAAGTGCCGTTCTGCGTGTTTGCTGCAACTATTTATTTATTTGATTCAGTGAAAAAAATTGGATAAACAAGTCCAGTTTTATTGTCTGTATATTACAGAACATTTTCTTCCAAATCCTTTTTAATGTTTTCCTTCAAACAATGTGCAAAATGAAGCCTATTAAAACTCTGATTATCTTTTTTTCCTGACGATTAGTTGCCACAGCCCTATTGTAAAGTTTTAGATCCAAGCGACAATAGTGACATACTGTACTGCAGTAAAACTAGCGTTTGCCTGAGCGATAAACATCTGCAGCTAGTATTAGCAATGGAAGTGAGTCCAAATGTTAAAGGGGTCCAGTGTTTCCCATTCATTAACTAGAGTGTGGCGGCCCGCCACAGTCTCATCTGTCCCGCCACAGTTTCATAATAAACCGAAAATATTTATACTCGTCATTTTAACATAGACGTCTTTAACGTTGTTTCGTGCCATCGCTTTGGAAAAGTGTCCGTCAAACGAACTAAGCGTTATATGGTTTTATCCGTTCATCAAGTCTGTTTCGCTGCTTGTTTGTGAAGCACGCACTTCATTCAGAGTCAGACGATCAGTTCGTGAGTTGATGTTTGCCGCGTCAGAGTCAGACAGTCAATGCGGTGAACACTGTTTTTGCCGTGAGTTTAGCGCGCGTTTGAGAATGCAACGGCAACCAGTTACGCTTTGTCACATTAGCATAATTTCCAACATTTTAATGGGCAGATGTTTACAATATTTCACTAAATTTGTAATGAGACGCGTTTGTAAACCTGTTTGCACTGAAGCTGGAGTTTTCCGCCAAAATAAAAGCTCTACTGCAGTTTCCGTCAAAATAAAAGCTCATAGGTTTATTTCTTGGAGGCAAGGACTAAAATTAACAGACACGCGCACAGAAAATACTATACAAGCAGAGCAAGCGCGTTGTTTCGATGGCATTTTCCCCTCTATTTCACAAGCGCCACCTGCTGTCAGAGAGTGAAATTCAGTCTGTTGTTTTTGTTTTATGCAGGTTTTAGCATAGTTTCACAAAGCTTTAAAGTCAGACCATTCTGTTTTTGATTCAAATGTTGAAATGATACAGACAAATTTAAATTAAAAAATGCTCATGCTACATGTGTTTCATCTTTGTTTGTATTGTGATTAAAATTCAGTGGTTGGTTCTTTGGTTCATTATTAAATACGTTTAGTTTTTGTAGTAGTACAACTGCAAAAACAGATTAATGGCCAGGAAAAAAAAATATTTAGGGCTGATAAATTTTCTCAAATCACCAGCCATTGGCAGATGTGGCAAAACTAGTTTTAGGTCCTGCTTGCAAGTGTAGAAATTAGGACAAAAGTATTGTAATTTTCCTACAGAAGAATAAGGTAAAATAATATACCTGAAAAATACAAATTTTATTTCATTTATTTTACTTACTTATTACTATTAAGTATTTATTTACTAATTTTTTTTACAGTGCAATTATTTTACAATATATGGCTAGTCCTGTCATAGGAATAATAATATAAGATCATTATTATTATAATATTCTAATTTGTTTGGCTTCCAAATTGACCAGTGTGAGTGTACTTTAGACTGAGACACTATATCACAACTGACTGAGTTCCTTGTAAACTTTAAGAACAAGTCAATTCACCAGATTTCTTTCTTTGTTTAGTTTGTACACTGACCTGTTTTGGAGCTCTTAATTTTTAACTCTCAGAGTGCACCAGAGAGATGAATTTAACTTTAAAATGTACAAAATTTTCTCCTGGGGGGGCATGCCCCCCCACACCCCCCTAGTGGGACCGAGGTCCACCACCACAGTCTCACAAAATTCTGTGGGAAACACTGGGGTCCTATTATGCTTTTTCACTTTTTGAACTCTAGTCAGTGTGTGGTGTGTATCTTTGGGCATAAAAAAGATCTACGGAGTTACAAATCTCAAAGTCCACTCCAAAGGGAGATATTTCGTTTTTAAAAAATCCATTTTCAAGAACTACAGTAACGCGCCTCAGACGTGTGCAGTACAGGGGGTTGAAACACATGCAGAAGTCGCTGTCTACTCCGTTTGCCGTGTCTGAGCCATAACGCGCCGCAGACGTGTGCAGTGTGTGGTAAGAGGTTTATTCATCATACAGTGTATATAATGTTAGCTTCACTTATAACGCGAGTGTTTTTTAAAATGCGTAAACTTGCACTAGAATAGGCTAGGCTGATCAGTGATGATGTTCTTTGATAATATCAGGCTGCTTTGAACTTTATGCTTGAGGTGGTTTCGGACAATAAAACTAAGTATGTAAATAATTAAATATATTAGCACCATAATATTATGTATTCGCGATCTGGCAGGCTGAGGATAGGACCCAACACTACTGTAGTGTATTATTTACTCACCCTCCATGCATCCTAGATGTATATGACTTCCTTCATTCAGACGAATGCAATCGGAGTTATATTAAAATTTGCCTCACATGGCTCTGGGGGGTTAATAAAGGCTCTTACCGCACACTGCACACGTCTGCGGCGCGTTATGGCTCAAACACGGCAAACGGAGTAGACAGCGGCTTCTGCATGTGTTTCAACCCCCTGTACTGCACACGTCTGAGGCGCGTTACTGTAGTTCTTAAAAAGGGATTTTTTAAAAACGAAATATCTCCCTTTGGAGTGGACTTTGAGATTTGTAACTCCGTAGATCTTTTTTATGCCCAAAGATACACACCACACACTGACTAGAGTTCAAAAAGTGAAAAAGCATAATAGGACCCCTTTAACATTTGGACTCTAAAACTTTACAATAGGGCTGTGGCAACTAATCGTCAGGAAAAAAAGATAATCATTAATGAAAAAATTATCATTTGGTCAGGAGGTCTGTGCACTGTGCACTGAAAATCTCTAACAGTGATGTCACTTTACAGTAGTGAAAACCACATTATAATAAACAAAATATATGGCTGAAAAAAGTTGGAGAGTTTTAATAGGCTTCATTTTGCACATTGTTTGAAGGAAAACATTAAAAAGGATTTGGAAGAAAATATGCTTTAAAATACAGACAATAAAACTGGACTTGTTTATCCAATTTTTCATTGAATCAAATAAATAAATAGTTGCAGCAAACACACAGAACGGCACTTGCATTTGTCTGCTGCTGATGCATGGCAAAATATGCAAAGAATACTAGCTGCTCACCGAAAACAATTTATTTGGAGACAAGCAGCTGTAAGAAATGCATTATACCGGTGGTACGCATTGTGCCCTCAGGTGGTACACAGCAAAACAGATAATATCGATAATATCATGTATTCGCGATCTGGCAGGCTGATGATAGGACCCAACACTACTGTAGTGTATTATTTACTCACCATCCATGCATCCTAGGTGTATATTACTTCCTTCATTCAGACGAATGCAATCAGAGTTATATTAAAATTTGCCTCACATGGCTCTGGGGGGTTAATAAAGCCCTCCTGTAGCAAATCAATGCGTTTTTGTAAGAAAAATATCCATATTTAAAATGTAGAAATCACTTTAATTTAGCTTGCGCTAACAGTTGTACACGGAACTTGCTTCTTTGACAAGGGGCGTGGCAGTACTGAAACACTGTCTAAGCTGTTCGCCAATCGCAACGCAGTGGGACAGCTAATCAATCACAACAATTTCGTTTTTCGGAAGGTGGAACCCAGAACTAATTGAGTCATTTGTGCCAGGCTGGGAGAAATGTATTGTAATAATGTAAATTATGTTAAAAATAATGCATTTTTCGAACCACCAAGCATGAAAGCATGTTCTAGTACACCCCCAAAACAAAATCAAGACTCTGTTAAAGAGCATAATAGGACTCTTTAAAACAGCCTTCAAAAGGGTGATAAATAACTTGTGATTGACGGCATATACAAGCAAAAAATCTGTACTTTTTTCAATACAAAAAATTATTTACATAATAAAAATGTTTTAAACATTACAATTCCCCCAATCTGACAGAGTTACAGATTTGCTGTATATAACAAAACTGATGTCATATCCCACTATGTTTATAAATGGTCACTTTTTCCCCTAACTGTATTAAATGTGACATCTTTCACATCAGTCATCTTACATTGTGTCAATTAATTCAGTTAGGATAATGAGAAACTGTAGAGTTGTTACCATTCAAATTAAATCAGTATAAGCAAACTCCATCTTTCCACTGCAGAGGAAACAGAAGCTGCATCTTGAGGTGCAGCTGAGGTGCCATATGCACTTACACCTCAAAATTTCAAAAGTTTAAATGTTTAAGATATTTTTTAAACATACAAATAAGAAACGTTGGGAAAATGAAATGATACTTTTAAATATGAAACCAAACCACCAGTAGGTGGCGGCAAATGCCAGTCGTGTTGATATTCACAGAAACACCTTGGTCGTGCAATGTTACATACCTAAATCATAAATATCTTATTTTTTCTACCACAGTATGCATCTATCCATTTCTGTGAGTGCTGTTGTGCCCATTTGTTTTGATTTCTGAGTCTCATCTGGCAAGACATAAATATTTTATCAGTCGCCGTAAGTGTGACATCAAAACGGCCCTGTTTGGAATCGGAAGACTGACTGCCCGGGTACTGGTTCAGCCAGATCATGTGGAAAATTGGCTAATTCCGGTCCCTGGTTGATCGGTGCATCTCTAGTTTTTAGCGTTTTATATTTTTTCGTACTGCATAATGTATACTGTTATAGATCGAAATATAATGAGATCTCCTCTCATTATGCTACAGTTGTCAGCTCGACTTGATTTTGATAGATCAGTCCATTTAATTCCTTCAACTTTTTAACAGTGTTACAAAAGGAAAACCTAATGGAATCAGGGCTTTCTGTGAAATCTATCACAGAGGCTGCCTAAATGGATGATAACCTCGGAAACCCTTCTTCAATCAAAGCCCAGAGTGTCATGTCTGCTGCTCTCTCCTCTCCACTCAGTGGACTCTATTAACCAGGCTGAAGTCTCTCCTGTGCAGGATTCTGTTATTTTTATGTGCCATCTGTCTCCCTGAGCTGATGCGGCTCATTTATGATGCCAGTATTCATCCAGGGCCTGTCACTGCTCTCCACAATTTACACCAGAAGGAAAGGTTAGCTGCCATCATTTACTTTTATTCACCAATACTCTAGATACTGCTGAGTCTTTTAGATTTTTATTTCTCTGTTCAGGTGCAGATGTATAGTTCTCTGGACTAGTTCTGATAGAGTGTTGTTTCTCTATCAGTTTATGTGCTATTTTTACTGCCGTGTTAAACATTTAGCCCATATTTAATTAAATTATGCACAAAATTCATTAGTGCTGTGTTTGTATTGTACACATTAGGCCATAACTATTTCCTATAAAACTTTGATTGCACTTTATTTTACATTTATGTGCACTTGCATGTACTTACTGTGTAATTACTTATATATAATGGTTCAGGGTTACTACCTAGTTAGTACTAGTTATTGTATGTACTATTAAGTACATATATATATATGCGGAACAGGACTGAAAAATAAAGTGCTACCAAAACTTTCATCTGAGACTAGAGCTGAACTTCAGTTTTTAGGTGGAACATTTTTACAGTGTGGTTAGTGCACATTAGGGTTGCGACGATCAATGGATCAATTCTGAGATTTTCCAAATAAATCGTGCTCCTTTCTAGATTCTGAGCATACTTTTTAACAGCAGATGGCGCTCTAATCTAGTTTTTAACCGCACACTCAAATACTCATGAAGAAGAGCGCTGAAGAGCGTCATGTAATTGCACTTATGCTCAGAATGCTTTTTTGATGCGAGATTAATGTAAACACAACCCACTGTGAACACCCTTGTAAGTCACTTTAACCTTCTCAAACTTTATGAATGATTAATTTATGTTCAAGTGTGTAAGGAATTGGAAGGAAGCAGAGTACAGCTGCTTCTTAAGCATGCAGTGCCATCTAAAAACTAAGCTCAGAATCGATTCGAGAGAGAATCGCGATGCATTCCTAAAATCTCAGAATCAATGCAGAATCATTTCTCAAATTGCAATGCGTTGATTTATCATCACAGCCCTAGTGCACATGCTCTGTTGAGCCCCTGAATTTAAGTCTGGTTTGGGTAATTTCTTGATCCCACTCCTGTCTTTTGCTTCTTCACTCTTTTTTTGTCTTATTAAAGGTAAGGCACCAGAAAGAACATTTTGATGTAACGTCATCAGTTTTGATTTCAGACCTTTCCAAACTTGGCCTCTGCGTTGGTGGATGAAACTATTTTCTTTCTTTAGATATACAAGCTTACACTCTTAAAAAAAAAATTCCAAAACAGGGTTTTCAAACAGTTCCATAAAAGAACCAATCTGGGTTCCCCAAAGAACCTTTCAGTGCACAGTTCTTAAAAGAACCATTTTTGAAGAACATTTTAAAAATCTAAAGAACCTTTTTTCACTCTAAAGGTCATTGGTGAAATGAAAAAGTTCCAGGCATCTAAAAGATTCTTCATGGAACTACATATTTCAGTTAAGATCCTTAATTTTAAGAGTGCACTTTTCAGTGGCATCACTCTCTGTTTAACTTGCATTCTCCTGCTCCTCCAGTACCTAACACTTGATGTAATTTAAAATTCAGTGGCAAATTGAGTGAAAAGGCCAATTTTAATAAAGCAGAAACATTTATGCCCCAAAACATTGTAGAAATATTCTTAATCTAAACAATAAGCCTCATCCTTAACATGAAGGATTACCTCTGAGCTTACAGAGAAACAGAAGTGTCTATGTTCTGCTTAGCTGCGTTTGTTAAATGGATGATTCAGTTGTGCCTCTGTTTGATTGTGCCAGTAGCAAAGTCTCAAATTTGACAGTCAATATAAATGAGCTCTTATTGGCCTTCCTTGTGCTGAATTTTAACTTGTATGCCTGCCTTTAAGATTGCAAAGGCTTCTCCTTGGTCATTTCAAAAGTAAGGCTCACCTTGTGTGGTACCAGGTTATGACATATTTTAGACAGAATGATAGTTTGAATCAGTTGTTTATGCATACAACATCAAGGCCAGATTTCTAAAAATATGTGCCACTCAAAAACAAAACACAACCACATTCACATATTGTCTGCACACTTCTCCAGAGCAGATTAAAAATGACCAAAAGGCAGTTTAAAAATGTCCAAAATGCTAAAGACTTTTTGAAAAGCTGAATGCATGGAGGCCTTTTCAGCTAGGCTCAATTTGTTTCTAAAAATTTCCACCATGAAACTGAAGGTCTGAGAGATCCTCTGAAATGCAAAGCTAATTAATAATAAGTAATTCACAGAAATGACTGTTTGCAAACATTTCAAACAAATGTTATATGGACAAACTTGTTATGAAGTCTACAGTTATCTCACAAAACCAAGGCAATAGGCATTGGTCAGTTTGCATGGCATTAGTTTAACATTTGATCCAATTTCCTAACTTAACAGGAAATCATCTAAAACAAATATGTAAGTAATATTTATGCAAAATGTTTATTCATTAAAACAGACATAAACTAGCAAGTTTAGGGATAAATTCTCACTATTAACTAGTTGTTTATTAGCGTGCATATTACTAGCACATTGCCTGTTTATAGACCAATTTTGAGCAGATGTCACAGTTACGTCACTTGCAGCTGCGCCCACATAGTGGTTGCAGAAAAACACTGGTAACAAGTGGAGGTAAACAAGTAAAATCCATTAAATAAGAGAAAAAAATTGGGCCTTTTGATGCTAAAATCGGAATGCAAATATTTTTATCGAATACTGTCATCCAAGACGCCATTTGAAGCTAAACGCAGACGTTTAAACTTACATACTATGGATGAAAACTGCTATGATTACTCTATGATTACTAAAGCATAAATTTGATTTAAACAATAGGTCTACATAATATTCACATATGCTGTTCATAGGGGATGTACTGTATTAGCCCTACAGTTACAGCATGAAATATTATTTAAACCTGTTACTATTAACATTTCTACATAACATTTATTTATCTCACAATTCTGACTTTTTTTTCTTGCAAATGCAAGTTTATATCTCCTTATTTGGACTTTATAACTCCATTTAACTCAAAAATAGTGAGTTTGTCAATTCTGAGGGGAAAAAAGCCAGAAGTGTGGGATATAAACTCCTATTCTGAGCCGAGGGGAAAAGAGGGAATGGCAAGTTGTTTTTCCTAATTAGAATTATTACAAGAATAAAGTCAGAATTTTGAAATATAAAATCAAAATGGTCATTCTCTAGCCATAAAGGCTATCTCTCCAGGGTTTTCTGCAACCGTGATGCGCACACATCCCGAATGTTTACAAACCTATAATTGTTCTATTGGTACTTATAAAGCACATATCAATGCCTTATTTCTACATTACCATGTTCTTGGTGTCTTAACGCTGCCCAATACCTAAACATAACAACTACCTTATTAACTATTAATAAGCAGCAACTTAGGAGTTCATTAAGGTAAAAGTCGTAGTTAATAGTAAGATAATAGTTAGAATTGGTCCCCAAACTAAAGTGTGACCGAAAATATATATAGCTCAATAAAGAAATTATTATTATTATTTTGCAACTAAGAATGCAACAATACAGTTAGTCCACGGTTCAATATGTACTTTGGTTTTTAACCAAGGTTAAAAACAACAATTAACAACAAAATACTCCTGTAAACCTGGAGTACACTGGAAAAAGCGTGGATTGTTATATGTCTGCTTAATATTTCTTTTGAGAAATTTTTTCTCAATTTTTCTGATTTTTAAACAAAATAGGATGGGTTTCATTCATACTGGACGCCAGAGGGCGCCCTCGTACAGAAAATCCACATATGTGTCAAAGAGATAACAATATGGATAAAAGCATATTGCTGTAACTGTATAAAAACAAGATAAAGTGTTAAACATTTTGAATGATGAAGTGTAAGGACAATAAACACTCGTCTGCAATAATATATGGTTTATCTGTGTTCTTCAAGCCAGCTCGGGTATTTTCATAATGATTAAGTATATTTTGTAAGCCATTTCTAATCGACACACAGTATAGAATATATTGTCTGCCTCATTCTATGATAAGGAGCCACATCAGATCACAAAAGGAAGTTATTTTAAACACTCGACTGATGCTGTGAAGTAAAAATAAGTCATAATGTTCTCCTTTGTTGGACAACAAGTTTAGAAAGGCTTATCATTGCATTCGATTAGAAGGGAAGATGCTCTGCAAGTGTTGCTTTTTCAAATATAAACCGGGAGGCGTTTCCTCATCTTAGCACGTGAAATCATGGGCACACACACAGCAAAGTCTGACAAGGAAATTATTTAAATGCAAAACCGAAAAACTACAATTCACAAGCACAAATTGAACCGTGGATGTCATACCGAACGGTTCGATATTATATTGAGTATTGTGACATCCCTAGAAAGTACCCAACCTTAAAGTATATAGTCATCTATAGCCATCCACCATAGTCTTTACATTGAGCTATGAGTTTGTCTGCATCTTTACTAGTCAGGAGCTTCCATATTTTGGCCAGATGAGAAACTCTAATTCTCAGATTACATTTTGAAACCCTTACCTAGATTGATATGGAGGGAACAAGAGTTGCACTACCCTCACCCAGGAGAGAAAAGGCAATATTTTCAGAATGTCTACTTTACAGGGAGGTGGTCAAGCAGAACTCAATCAAGACAGGCTCAGGTAGCCTTCGTAGGCCTGTGGGGAAATATCCTGGTAGACAGTGGCTTGTTTCCTCTGTGAATTTGTATGGAACATCTTCAGTCATTCACGGTCAGTGTCCCTCCATGTCCATGGCCAGACCTTCAAACATTTAGTAACACAAGAATGTGTTTGAATGGTAAGACTGATCCATAAATTCATCCATCTGCCATGCATCTTTTATGACTTGCAAAAGTGTAGATATTATACACAAGCTATATCAAAATATACTTGCATGCTAACTTATTTAGAAACTTGTGCTTTTCAGATTTGTCCAATGACTGAATAAATCACTTATGTTTATATTTCTGCATCCTCAATTGGGTGCCAAGCAAGTGCCAGCATCTAATAACCCTCATAATTTGTGTACATATTTGGCTCTGGCTGGGAATTTACAATCACTGAATAAATAAGAATCACATTTAGCTTAATCTTAAGTGCAGACCAAACTATTGATCCATCATTCAGCTTTAAATCTAATGAGGTCATCATTCATTATGGAGTCATTGCTGAAGAGGTCAAATCGATATCACCTTACCTAAACGCATACGATCTTGTGTACGTGGTGGGCATAGCAGCCTGCAGAAGCTGATAACTTTTGCTCCAAAACTCTACACCACATCTTTAAACCGACTCTAATGGAGGATACCTTATTTCATATATCACTCCTTATGAGACAGGCAAGTGGGCCCAAGCCTGTTAACCGTACCCAGGGAGCAAAATGAAAACTAACAACCACCACCATGACATCGAAACTGCTGCTTTTATACCCTTCTATTTAATTTTGCTCATAGACCAACTCTGCAGAGACAGGACGTGCATTATATCAGTCTTTGTTTGTAACAGAAAGAGTGTTATTCTATGAGTTTTTGTGATTTTGTTGAAAATGTTTTGTGCACTAGGCAAACGTGAATGAGACCAAAAAGATTTTAGACATAAAGGGCAGGGCAAAACTGTAATAGATAAATCAACTGATATTTGACCATATTGAGGGTAAGTTTACGCAACAGTTTTTCCTGTTTGTTTCATACAGATAACAAAACAATCCTTCTTCACATTAAATTGTGAAAATGGCTAAAAAACTGTATTATGCATACCAGGGAAGTAGTTGGTGATGTCACTTGTAAAGAAACACTATGTGTCTGCGCAAATACAGTTAAGGTCAAAAGTTTACGTACACCTTGCAGAATATGCAAAATGTTAATTATTGGACCAAAATACGAGGGATCATACAAAATGCATGTTATTTTTTATTTAGTACTGACTTGAATAGGATATTTTACATAAAATACATTTACATGTAGTCCACAAGAGAAAATAATAGTTGAATTTATAAAAATGATCCTGTTCAAAAGTTTACATACGCTTGATTCTTAATACTGTGTTATTACCTGAATGATCAACAGCTGTTTTTTTTATGTTTAGTGATAGTTGTTCATGAGTCCCTTGTTTGTCCTGAACAGTTAAACTACCTGCTTTTCTTCAGAAAAATCCTTCAGGTCACACAGATTCTTTGGGTTTTCAGCATTTTTGTGTATTTGAACCCTTTCCAACAATGACTGTATGATTTTGAGATCCATCTTTTCACACTGAGGACAACTGAGGGACTCATATGCAACTATTACAGAAGGTTCAAATTAGGGATGCACCGATACCACTTTTTTCAGTACTCGCCCGATACCGATACTTTTATTTTTGGTACTTGCCGATTCCGAGTACCGATACCGATATTTTAAAATTTACAGGTAGATTTGTAAAATATAGGGTACAGAAACTAAAAGAATATGTATAATGTTAGTTGGTCAACGTCATTTATCAAATAGATACAGTCAAACCAAAATGTATTTAGAACCCATTATCATAAACTCTGTCCTGCACCCATTAGTAAAAAAAAAATATATATATATATATATCTAAAATTGTCAAAAGATGGTGTATATCTGCTGTCAGAATAATTTTTGGGTTGACTATATATCCCTTAATTATTTTTATGTTTACACTTAATTATGCCCATTAAAATGTGTTTTGTTACTTTCACTGTTTGTTTGTTTGTTTGTTTTTTTTCTTGCTCTATGGTACATCATCTTCAATTTAATAGCATTAAACTGTTCAATTGCAGCGGCTCAGTACTGTAATCACGCGAACCACTCATTATGAATCTCCTAACTCTGATATTTTCAGAATTATAAGTCACGTTTTTTTATCTGAAATATGCTGCTATTTGGGCTACAATCCAAAGCGACTCAAATAATGGAGAATCACTCGTGAAGCAAGCAAAACATTGCATCGCATTTCACACAGGCTGCTATAGTTTCACTTTCGCCGGACATTCGTGTATGCTTAAGGTTAGCGAATGCCCCTATATATATTTTTTATATCTACGAATTTGTTTTAATCCAAAAGATGCGTGTGCTAAATATGCGAACATCAATGAAGATCACGCAACAGCGCGCGCTCTCTCTCTTTCTCTGTCTCGCGCTTTTTCTCTCGCTCCCTCTCGCTCTCTATACCGTTAAATAACTTGTGCATTGATTTACTTAAATTGTTTTTGACATATCTCACCGAACTACAAACTTTCCAGTGATGTCAAGGCGGGATATTAACTCGACAAGCCCGCACATCTTGGCCGCCGCGCGCTCAATCCAATCTGCGTGCTTTGCCTATCAGCTGACGCGCACCAGTTATACAAGCTTAATACTGAATGTTTAACATTATATTACTTACATACACATACTT
The DNA here is from genome assembly GCA_012976165.1 of Labeo catla. Taxonomy (NCBI): domain Eukaryota; kingdom Metazoa; phylum Chordata; class Actinopteri; order Cypriniformes; family Cyprinidae; genus Labeo; species Labeo catla. Next base: position 879,840 of record VONZ01000071.1, read on the forward strand.
CGTAGACATCCTTATACTCTAATGACTCCATTCTGCTGTCTGTTGTTTTGTTGTCGGTGTTTCTTTGCCTGCATACACACTTGTCACATGATGTGGTATCGGCGTTTGGTATCGGGGCATTTTAACGAGTACGAGTACAGGAGCTCAGTATCGGTATGGGTGCATCCCTAGTTCAAATGCTCACTGATGCTCCAGAAGGAAACATGATGAATTAAGAGCCAGGGGGTGAAATCTTTCTGAAGTTGAAGATTGGGGTAAATTGAACTTGCTTTGTCTTCTGGGAAACATGTAAGTATCTTCTGTAGCTTCTGAAGGGCAGTAATAAATTGAAAAAAAAAAAAAAGGATTTTACACACATTTCCATTTACACGTCTTCATTCTGTTTAAAAGTTTACACCCCTGGCCCTTAATGCATTTTGTTTCCCTCTGAAGCATCAGTGAGCATTTAAACCTTCTGTAATAGTTGCACATGAGTCCCTCAGTTGTCCTCAGTGTGAAAAGATGGATCTCAAAATCATACAGTCATTGTAGGAAAGGGTTTAAATACACAAAAATGCTGAAAAAGCAAAGAATTTGTGGGACCTAAAGGATTTTTCTGAAGAACAGCAGGTAGTTTAACTGTTCACGACAAACAAAGGACTCATGAACAACAGTCACTAAACAAAAAAACACAGCTGTGGATCATTCAGGTAACAACACAGTATTAAGAATCAAGCGTATGTAAACTTTTGAACAGGATCATTTATATAAATTATTATTAACTATTATTTTCTCTTGTGAACTATATGTAAATGTCTTTTATGTTAAATATCTTATTCAGGTCAGTACTAAATAAAAAAATAACATACATTTTGTATGATCCCTCTTATTTTGGTAAAATAATTAACATTTTGAAGATTGTGCAAGGTGTATGTAAATGTTTGACCTCAACTAAACTATCTATAGACTGATCATGTAATACTTAGGTGCATTACTGTTTTCACAAATTCATCTTTTTTACAAGTTTACATGTAGATGATAATGGTATCGTTTTCAAAAACTTGCACTTTGATACCAGTTTTCAAAGTGCAAGGCCCCCAAAATGCCTTTGATGTATAAATGAATGGCCAAAATGCATAAAAAGTTTTCTATTTTTAGTTGAAAATGGTGTGGTGTAAACATCCTCTGAGATTGAGACTGGCCAATAACGTTGCCTATTTAGCCAATTAACAGAAGTGGAGATTCCCCCTTGTTTAATTTTCAAAATCTGGCCTTGTCAGTTGATAATGCAAACATATTATAGTTAACGCTGAATAAGCATTGTGTTAATTTTTATCTCAGCAATTCTAATTCAAAAGTCTAATTTTATGTGACCATCTGTATAAAGAGTTCACATAATAAATGTCACAAATTTACTTTTTTGGTAAGTGACCTAGAAGTTTCATTTTACTTTATAACTAGCGTTTTAATGGAAACTGTTATGGACCCTGTTGGTCTCTACTGGTAATTGGTCACCTTCTATTGGTGGCTTGTTAAAACCAATAAATCCTAATGGAATATATCCCAAAACGCACTACAGAAAACCATTTTTTAATGGTTTTAATGGTTAAAAGTTGATTATTTGTAATGTTTGTAATGGTATTTGTAGTGGAAACCTTTAGAATTTTCTGTGATGATTCTGTTGTTTTTTTTCAGCAGGGATAGTTGATACAAAAATGAAAATTCTGTTATTGATTACTCATCCTCATGTCGTTCCAAACCTGTTACACCTTCGTTCATCTTCAGAACAATTGAAAATATTTTTGATGAAATCTGAGAGCTTTTTGACCCTGCATAGACAGCAACGCAGCTCCAACGTTCAAGGCCCTGAAAATAACAACATAATTTAACTTAATTTCCTCTCTTCCGTGTCAGTCTTCGATGCGCGTTCATGAGAGTATCACAGCACATTCGTGCAGTGCTGCTGACGCAGGAGCCGGTGTTGTGATGTAGAAACCGGATGCGTTGTGCCTTATTTACAAGCAGAGGTCTTCATAAACATGTCTGAAGATTTTAACAGAGATGCTGACTTGGAATTTTTTATGAACTAAGAGAGATGGATGTTCTACGTCAGAACACCGGCTCCTGCATCAGCAGCACCACACGCATGCATCATGATACTCTCGCAAACAAGTTTTCATTTAGCTGTCTATAGACCTTATTTCTGTATTTCCACAGCATGAAGGTAAGTTCTTGCAAATTTATGAATGAACCGCTTGTTTTAAAATCTGCTTCAAATGTTACAATGTACATCATACATTATTTTCTCTCTACAAGAAGTAAATCCACTTCAGCAGCTGATTACTCTAGCTCAAAGACAGAATTCTAAAGATGTCTGCGCACTTGTTTCTCTGACGCATAAGGTCTATAAGCTCTTGACATTTTGGATGTTTATATTCCATTACAGCACATATTATGTCTCTTTGCTCTCAGTCAATTAAGGGCCTGCTGGCCAGCTATACTGTCTGCTTTTATTAAAACTCTCTTGTCTTTTAATGAATTCCACTCTACACAGTGCCACTTCTCTCTTTCTCTCTCTACCCATCTCCTGTGTCCAGAACAAATCTTCCAGAGTCACTGGCAGAGCAGAGTCACTGGGGTTTGTGTAATAAATTTTTTATTGGGTGTCAGAAACCTGGACTGGGCGTGTGCGAGGCAAAGATGCTTCGTAAATGAAATTGCATGGACAACAAGGATGCCAGCGCCCTGACTTTACCTCATGACGTGCGGGATAAATATCACCTATACTGCATCATTTGCTAACCATGCACTTGACTGAATTGATCTATTTCAGAACGCGTCATAAACACAGAGAAATGTGCAAATGCTCCTCAATGTCCTTGTGGATATGGTATTTGTCAGCACTAGGGCTGGATGAAATTTCTTATTCAGTTAAGTGAGGTTTGAGCTTTTCAGCAATATTCATTCTAAGTATCTATGGATTTGCGCTTAAGTGGCTACTTTTTTCTTTTAATCAGAATATACAGAATTATGGAAGCCAGTTTCCGCCACTGAATAAAAAATAAAAAAAAGTAATTGTGATTTTTCAACTCACAATTCTGACATTTTTCTCGCAATTTCGAGTTTACATCTCACAATTCTGACTTTTTTTTCTCAGAACTGTGAGATATAAACTGAATTCTAAGTTATAAAGTCCAGTTCTGAGGAGAAAAAAAAAGACATGAAAAGATATATTCATAGAATTGTGAGTTTATATCTCACAATTCTGATATTTCTCAGAATTGCGAGTTTATATCTTGGAATTCTGAATTTATAACTTGCAATTGCAAGTTCATATCATGCAGTTGCACCTTTATTTCTTGGAATTGCGAGTTTATATCTCACAATTCTGATATTTCTCAGAATTGCGAGTTTATATCTCGGAATTCTGAATTTACAACTCGCAATTGCGAGCTCATATCACGCAGTTGCGTCTTTATTTCTCAGAACTGCGAGTTTATATCTCGGAATTCTGAATTTATAACTCGCAATTGCGAGTTCATATGCAGTTGCACCTTTATTTCTCGGAATTGCGAGTTTATATCTGACAATTCTGATATTTCTTAGAATTGCAAGTTTATATCTCACAATTTTGAGAAAAAAAGTCAGAATTGTGAGATAACAAGTCGCAATAAGCATTTTATTTATTTTATGACAGTGGAAACGGGCTTCCATACAGAATCACTGAAGCAAATTACAAAAAAGGCATGTTTTAAATTACAAATAAAGGCATGTTTTCCACATTTTCTTACTTGAACACAAGAAGGAATACATGCACCAATATAAATCCACACCTTAAACATTTCATATATTAAAATTGCCACATATAAAACATTTCTAAGTGATGATGCAAATAAATCTTTGAATAAATTTATTGAAATTGACACTTTGAACTCATTCTCATGGAGATTATTTGAACTTACCAACGCTATTGTTGCTGCTAAAACCCAGCCCTAGTAAGTTTATATATTCATACTTTTTCCTTTGGTCTCTAAACCATTTGGCAATGGCTGCTGTCACCGGCCGCTGTTTTTATGTGTGTTTTGTGAAATCTGCCCAGAATATTTAAGTGGTTTACCCTCACGCTTCAGTGGGGCAACACAAGAGAGAGGGAGGGCGAGAAGGAGAGAGAGACAGCGAAAGGAGGAGAGGTGAGGGAAGCCGGAAAGGACAGAGAAATTGACTGAGAGGAGAAAAATACAGCTTAGAGCAGCGAGTGCCTTGGAATTGCATACTTCGCTGGTGGTTGTGCATGTGCGGCCAAGACAGAGCATATAAGAGGCAGAAAAAAGGCAGAGTGAACAACAGGCAGGTAAAGCACGCTGTACCACAAGTGGACTTCCATACTTTGCTGCGCCGTCAACTCAGATCCGTGTGTTGGTCGCATAAATCCACAATGTCGGTCCTCATTGCAACTCAACTGAAGATCGACACCAGAACTTCATCTGGAAAGGTAAGGCCTTGTATTTGTAGAATTTATTTGAGCCACTCCAAAAACCTCATTATGCATGCAAAACTGCTTGTTGTAAGGTGAATATGCTAAAGCACAAATGTTTTGATTACAGAATTTGACAAGTGTCTACATTACATCCATGTTGTAAGACATAGCAAAACTTTTGAAGGGTACAGCTGGAAGAACTACAGAAGTAGAGGTTTAATGTCTTGATTATAGCACAGTCTATGTCAAGAGAGCTCATAAACATAGGATATGGATGCTCATGCATCTTTATGACACTTCTGTTAGTTGTAGACAGTTGAACTCTTCAATAACTTTTCTGTACGATGATCTCGATGCATCTGATTACTTACTAAATGCACACATTTTTGCTTCAGTTTCACTCGAAATCACTACTTTTTAGTCTCCTGTGCCACTATATAATACCATGCACATTCATGCACCACCATATAGAGGATAAGCTAACATCTTATTGGACCCAAGGCTGAAATGCATTCTGCCATGCATTGAGGCTCAATGCTTATCACACCCTGCAGCACAGGCTACACTGATACACCGCACACCAGCTATAGTGTGCACTGATTGCTACAGTAAAATCTTTTTACGGTTCACCTTAAGAAAATGACCCTCTGAAACCATGTGAAGAGTTTCTAATCCTTGTACTCTCTGTAGATGTCTAATTTACTCTCATCATTTACTCCTACAGTCTGCTCCATATCATCCTTGGATAAGTTTCAATTTCCCTGGCACCTTATCTTGGACATTTTAAAATTGGATTTGACGGCTGTATGATGTGCTCTCTCTCGAAAAACTTGGTTCAGTAAACAGAAAAATCTTCAGCGAGAACACATCCTCATTTTCGTGCTCAGTTTCATGCAACTTACTGCAGAAGAGAGAGATTAAAGATGAAAGCAAAAGTCAATAGGCATATATGGAGTTTCTGTAGTTGTCGATACGCCCTGTGAGAATAATGATGACCCATTCGTACCACAATTTTAATCAAAGCTTCGTAAGTAGTTATGAATAAATTGCCTGCTCTTGCAATCAGTTGACTCTGCAAAAGTGAACAATTTTCGCATACCTCAGGTGGTGAGAATAGGCTACAAAATTAAGCGTAATGTTGGCCTTGCACGCCTGGAAGTTTTAATAGTTTGAGAGAATTTTAACGCACATGTTTTCTAAAGGTCACTTTTTATGATGGGTGCTTGAAGTAAATTAAAAAAGGGTTAGACTAAATGAAAGAAGGTAATGCCACAACACCTACTCCTTAAGAGGCCGTTCATCCAAAAATGGAAGCTCTGTTATCATTTGTTCACCCCATTTCAGTCCTAAAACATATGGCTTTCTTCTGCGGAATAAAAAAGAAAATATCATGAGGAATTTTATAAACTGACTGTTGTAGTGACCTTTGAATTCCACTACATAGACAAAGACACATTTTTGAGTGAATTGTTCCTTTAACTCTAATTTACAGTGTACCAAAGCCTGAGTATAGAGCATATAGAGTATGTACATATGAAGCAGGACTCTATATGCCAAGGCTATATACTGTAATTAGATTTCCAGGAAGCACATACTGACTAAATGCATACCTTCAATGTACTGTAAAGCCACACTTCATTTACTTCCATTTGTATGCATCTTAACAACAGAAGAGCAGAAATGCAAGCTTTTGCAAGGATGTTTGATCTTTTGCTGCATATGAAAGTAATGTGAACTCTGGCAGACAGTTCACCTATGAAGATTTAAAACATTTCACAAATTCGTACACTCTAAAAAATGCTAGGTTAAAAACAACTTGGATTATTTGGCAGCCCAGCGCTGGGTAAATATTGGACAGAACACATGCTGGGTTATTTTGACCCAGCTGGTTGAGTTAACTATTTTACCAAACATGTTGGTTTATTTTATTTAATTCAACTATTGTTTAAAAAAATTATTATATTGCTGGCTTAAAATGTATTGGAAGTTATAAAAAACAAACAGAATTACTGGAGGCAACAGCAATAATCAAAAGATGAACATTTATTATTATGCAATAACACATGGACAAAATACAAGAATGCAGCACAGTATATTACAATATTACATACATTTAAACTCGTTTAAAAAGCATTTTAGAAAAAAAATGTAACATTTAAAAGTAACGTTTTAATTTTAGTGTATTCAACCTTTCTCTGTAATCGATTTTTACCGAAATAACGCTAAATCTTGTGTCAGTGTGTCACCGAAATCTGAGCCGGTGAAGGGATGCTGTTCGCCGGGTTTACTGTGAACTTCAGACCATGCCCTTGCATTTCACTTGCAGCTGAAAGATGCCAAGACTGACTCCAAAACCTGCCCTTAAACAAGCATTACTGACATTAGAGAACATATTTTAACATCAAATTAATTTAACTTAGTACTATAACAAAAGGCGTTTCTATCATGTGAAGTGACCGCTGCTGACGCAGCTGACTGACATCTCATCCTTATCTTGCAATGCGTAAAATAATACAGTTTACAGCATTAATGACCAGCAAATTACACAAAAACTGTCCAGCACCTGGGTAAAAAATATAAAAAATAATCCAATAAAATGACCCAATAAGTTGAACCCAGCAGTTGGGTTAAAAATAACCCAGCACCTGGGTAAAAATTAAAAAAAAACAACCCAATAAAATGACAGAATAAGTTGAACCCAGCATTTGGGTTAAAAATAACCCAGCACCTGGTAAAAAATATTTAAAACAACCCAATAAACAATCTTAATAACTTGAACCCAAAAAGTTAAAAATAACTCCAGCACCTGGGTAAAAACATATATGTAAAAAAATGAGCCCAAATAAAATGACTCCAGTAAGTTGAACCTGTTATTTGGGGTTAAAATAACTCCAGCACCTTGGTAAAATATTAAAAACAACCCAGTAAAATGACCCAATAACTGGATTCCCAGCATTTGTTAAAAATAACTCCAGCACCTGGGTACTATTTAAAACAACCCAATAAAATGACCTAAATAACCTGAGCTTCCAGCATTTAAGTTAAAAAATAACCCCAGCACCTGGGTAAAAATATTAAAAAACAACCCAATAAAATGACCTATCAACTTGAACCTACATTTGGTTAAAAAATAACCCAGCACCTGGGTAAAAATATTAAAAAACAACCCAATAAAATGACCCAATAACCTGAGCCCAGCATTTGGGTTAAAAAATAACCCAGCACCTGGGTAAAAATATTTAAAAACAACCCAATAAAATGACCCTATAAGTTGAACCCAGCATTTGGGTTAAAAAAAATAAACCAGCATCTTTTAGAGTGTACATGTAAAGAACATAAATAGTTCATGCTACATAAAAACATGGCATAGTTTCCAGTATTGCTGGATCCAAGGTCATTTTGCATGTTTAAAGATGTGGCTGCAGTCACATTTAATATAAAAGGAGCATGAATGTTTATGCATATGATATATACATTATAAGCAGTGAAAGACTAAGAAACAATGAATAATGAGAAAATACATACCTTTACAATTGTATGTGATACTGTGATAGGTCATGAAGCATGTGCACCAATGTATAGTGTTAAGGGAAAAAAAAACAGTGTAAAGAGTACAGCTTATACGTGACTTTTGCTAAAGACATACAAAGATACACAGAATGTCAGTGTATGATGAGAAAGAATGGAGATGGAATGTCCAACTATTGATCCATTCTTCAAACTACTTGTCCAATGTGATTCTGGAGCCCAGATCTGTCACAAGACTGATACACAGACATACACATTCACACTTACAGACGATTTAGTGTCCTTAATTCACCAATGCAGCATGTGTTTGGATTATGGGAGAAACCAGACCACCCAGAGGAAACCAGTGTTGTCAAAAATATTGATTTTGCAATACTTAGTGTTACTGAAATATCTAAAATGGCTTCAATATTCTATTTTTCACAGTATTGATACACCGATATCACCTGTGCTTTCTCACTTCTTTCTTCTCTCTGACAGTGAATTAGCACACACCACAGTGTGATGAGAAGGATTTATAAACCTGTTGTCCAACAAAATACACATTTAACAACATTTTTTACTCCAAACTCACTTAAAGGGGTCATATGATGCGATGTCATGTTTTCCTTTGTCTTTAAAGTGTTACAGGCCGTTCGTGCATATATAAGATCCGTCAAGTTGCAAAGATTAAAGTCTCAAACCAAAAGAGATTTTCTTTATAAAAGTTAAGACTCAGCCACGGCTTCCTAAAACGGCTCATTCAAACACGTCTCCGCAAATCTACGTCACTGACTATGTGGGAAGATTTGCATAACACTGCCCAAATGTACACGCAAAGAAGGAAGCCGTAACTTTTATTTTCACTGTAGTATTGTTGCAGCCGCCATGTCGTGGAGACGCTGTGTGTTTCGTTGCGAAGTATTAGGTTATATTTACAGTACAACACTGTTCCAGAACAGTACAGCACAAATATTCGAGTGTGTGCAGCGCATTGTTTCTTGAAGCTGGAAGAATAGCCTTCAATTGTGCACAAAGACTGTTTCTATAAAGTGGGGCAATTCCATCACTCAGGACAGTCTGGCTGCTTCCTGTAAGTACGTTTTCATATTTAAAGAATTTGCTACTGACTATTCAAACGTGAGTTCTGAGCAGTGTAGAGCAGTGCTTGTTGTTTGTCATTTCTGCCATCACAAATGCAGACATGGTTTTATGTTTATGCTGTGTGATGCAATGCAATGCAATGCGTAAAAAGACAGTATGAGTAATTATAATCAGTAATTATGTTCCCACTTCATGCAACAAATGCCTCATTTTTAATGGGTTTTATTGTTTTTGTCTCGTCGTGCCGGGACACGGCATTACAACATGGGCGTAACATTTCTGTCGCACGCTAGAGGTATTCGGCCAATCACAACGCACTAGATAGCTGGCCAGTCAGAGCACACCGTGCTTTTCAGAACAATGTGCTTTGAAAAAATCCACACGTTTCAGAAAGGCAGGGCTGAGAGGAGCAACAGTAATGTACAGTTTGTGGAAAATAATGTGCTTTTTAAACCTTAAAACACATACACACATTGTATTACACCAAATACACAAAATAATGTTCTTTTTAGCAATATATGACTGCTTTTAATGATGTCAAATGAGTGTTTAAATCTGATGTGGCATCTTAATATAGAATGCAGCCAAAAACACACTATTTTATTGTATTCTACTGTAATATGTGCTGTTAAATAGCAATGCATTTTAAATCGTCGTTATTCTTATGAAAGTACCCAAGAACACAGATAAACCATAAATTGTCATAGCTGTGTGTTTATTGTCTTCAGGTTTGATCAGTTAAAACATTTCTATTTAGAGATGCACAATATTGTATTTAACTCTGTTTTCAACTCATTTTAGCTGATAGCCGATGCTGATACTGATGTATTTCCTTTTGTTTGGAAACAACACCAAGTCTCTCCTGTGCAGAGATTCTAAACTAATTATTGAAACTAATTAACTAATTTTGTTATTTTTTTTAACAAAAAATGTACTTAGACATTTTAGACTTAGTACTTAAATGCTAGAATTAAATAAACAATAATGAAGTTATTTTATAATGAGAGTACAATGAAAGCTCTGATAATAACTATAAACTCTTCAAGGTTCCAAAAGGGTGTTTTTGCAGTGCCATAGAAGAACCATTTTTGGTTCCCCAAAGAATCTTTCACTGAACAGTTCCTAAAAGAACCATTTTGAAGAACATTTTAAAAAAAACTAAAGAACCTTTTCTGCATTTGAAAGGTTCCATGGATGTTCAAGGTTCTTCATAGAACCCCTGATGCCAGTAAAGAACCTTTATTTTTAAGAGTGTAAATGAACTATTAGTCAATATGTTTTTTTTTCTCAAGACAGATGCAGTGATAACCTTAACATTTTATTTGTAGATTTAACATTTGTACATTTTCTAAAGCAAAGAAACTCTAAAAATTCTGAAAATCTTTTAGACCTCCTTGTATTTAAGTTTTCATAATTTGTTTGAAAAATATATATTACTCATTACATGAATAAATCTGTATATATAGAATTATTTAATTTACATGTGTGATTTTTGTGACTTTTATTCATGTAAGCTCTAGCTTTTGACCTTTCAACCAAAGTATACTTGTGATTTTACATATCAGTTATGGCTTAATTTAATCAGAAACACAAGTATCTTAATGTCTCTTGTGTATTTTACTTTTATTTTATTACAAGTAGGCCAACAGCTCCCCCTAAAAAAATATAAATAAAATAAATGAATAAATAAATGTCCTTACTGGATGAAATGCTCCGATTCAAAACAGTGAATTTAATCACCATTCAGTCAAAAGTTAACTTTAAGAATGACTACGCTGCTGACGTGATCTTAGCATTAGCAAACTCTGAGCACATGTGAGTTATTTGTCTCATCAGCAAGCAATATTGGCATAATTTTTCATGTCGGGCCGATGCTAGTGTTTACATTTTAAGACATTAACAGCCAATTCCGATAACATTCCCATAATATTGTGCATATTTTTTACAGTGATAGATGGATGCCTTTATTAAAAATTGTACTGAATATCAATATTTTTGAAGGTATTGTATTGAAGTTAGAAATTTCAGTATTGAGAAGACACTGGAGAAAACCCTCGCCAACACAGGTAGAACATGTAAACTTAATGTAGAAAGGTCTTAGTCGCAAAGAAGGACTTTAACACTGTACCTTCTTGGTGTGAGACAACATTGCTACCCACTGAGCCACCATAACAAGATGAGTGTATCCTTAAATATATGCATTATTAAAGACACATAAACATTGAGATGAATCCCACCTTGTTGAAAACACTCCTTCAGCTCCCTTTGTTATTTCTTGACATTTTCTGCTTATTCAGCGCTTGTCCATTACAGTCAATGAGGCAGCAAATTGAGATATAGCCCTAAACCTTGAAGTGATGTTTCTCTGTCATCCCCTGAGCCTGGCTGGTATTGCTCAGAGTATTTGTGGAGCGTCCTGACAGATTACTCTATTGATCTTCGGTGGCTAAGGTCTGCTGAACTCTTCACAAAGAGAGATGCTCTTTTAAACACAGTTGACAGATCAAAGATAAATTCACAAACAACAAACTCATTAAATATCAAGCAGTTTACACCTGAGCAAACCTTTACGGTTGTCTGTTCTAAACGCTGGTGTATTTTAGAAAAACTGTCAGTGGGCCATTATTACTGAACTTGGTATTTAAAACTTTTCCAAGAGTTCTCAAACATTTATTTTTTCATTGACATTCATCATACTGTTTATAAAGCAAAACAAAATTTGGAGAAAACATCGAATAATTCTGATGTTGAGTTAACATAGCTATGTTTTTGACTTTTGGCTTTGTGCCATAAAGATGCTCTGAGACTTAAAGTATTTTAACTCTTTCCATTATTGACAGTGGCTCTATTACACGTCTTCTGAAAGAGTACTGAATGTCCGGCTCAAAACACAGCAGCTAGGTTTCCATCACCCTGTTTTTATGCACATTTTGAAGTATCACATCAGAAATGAATGATGGAAATGCCTTTTCTAGGTCAAAAAATAAAAATTAAAAATACCTTAAAGGAGAAGTCCACTTCCAAAACAAAGATTCACATATAATGTACTCACCCCCTTGTCATCTAAGATGTTCATGTCTTTCTTTCTTCAGTCGTAAAGAAATTGTTTTTTGAGGAAAACATTTCTCCATTTTTCTCCATATAATGGACAGATATGGTGTCCCGATTTTGAACTTCCAAAAGGCAGTTTAAATGCGGCTTCAAACGATTGCAAATGTGGTTGGCATATACTGCAAAAACCAAACCAAACACTTCTACGGATCATCGTACACGACTTTCATTTCATGATATTAAAATACATTTAGAATGATCAAATATTTCAAGATATGGGGGTAGAAAATGTATGTTTCTATCATTTTATATACTTAATATCACAAGAAAAGTGCCGGTTTCTTCTTCAAAAATTAACATGGTTACAAAAGTGGATATTGATACTGTACAACAGTTCCGTAAACAGTAGGTTAATATTATTAATATTGGCTGTTTTTGCTCTAATTTGCCAACACAAGTCATTCCAAATAAAGCCACAACACAGCACTGTTTCGCTTCTCTGAGCAACATGACTGTGTTTAGTTCCGGAATGAATCAACCATTTAAATGATTCAGTTCAACTGCAATGACTCACTTGTAACAGTGACTTTCTGGTTTTAATTTCACATTTAATGTATTTTTTTTTTTTTTTTAATTTTTAAAATAATCAAATAATCAAATTTTATGTTTAAAAAATCAAAACATTATTCATGCATTATTATGTAACAGTGGGTTAAAGGATTCCATGTCCTGCTGAGCTGCATTAAACAGTGTGTAAATACATCTAAATGACTTCAGATGCAGCTTCTTAATTTTGTTGATATTGATTACATTTGTTTGATAAGTGCCTAAATGTATTACTATGATTATAACTGACTGATTGTAAGGATTTGACTCAAAAGATGATGCACACTTTTACAAAAAAAAATGGCTTATTATGGTAAAAATGCCCATTAAAGATAAATCTATTTTAACTTACTGAAAAAATAATAATTTCTATCACTGCTGTGAACTGACCACACAGAAAATGAAGAATATCAAAAACTTTAGGAATCAGCTGTCCACAGTAGTTCTTAAGATACCAGCACAATAACACACTCATCAAAATATCGTCTAATTATTGTTATTGTTAAAATCGCAGATAATATTGAGATATCATTTTTTTGTCAATATTACACTTTCCAAATGTACACAGTAAGTGCCTTGTACCAAATGATTAATTTAAATGCATGTACATAAGACCACCTAATATAAAGTTGTACCAAACATGATTTTATTCATTGGCTTCTCCTACTTTTCCATAGTGCCAGTTTATCAGGGATTGATAAACTGGTTTATCTTTGACTTTGACTTGTTGGATTGAAATGGTGCTTATTTGCAAATGTTTTATGCAATATTCCAATTTTGCGCATAAGTTAAATTCGCAACTTTGGATGGAAACCCGGCTGAAGCAGAAGTAGAAACGAGCAATTGCATTTGTATGCAAATGCATATGTAAAATAACATGATCGTCAAGCAGTAAACAGCATATAAATCAACACTGCCTATAACGTTATTGAATGAAAGTGGTTTAGGACTGTACAAGCTGAGTCCAAACCGGATGCAGTTTTTGACAAAAATGTTGTTGCTTTTTTTTTAATGAAACTTGCATAAAAGTGTTAAAAAAGAATGCATGAAGTTAGAATTAACTTCACATTGCATATTCACATATTCCTACAACAAAATATTCTGAAATGCGAAAGTTTTTTTCTTAAAAGAAAAAAAAAAAACACTGGCAGGGAAAGAGTTAAGTGCATTCACCAATGTCACATCAGTGTAATCGAGCCCAAGAATTGAATGTTGACACACAGTTGATTGATAAGGAGTTTATTCTGCAAATTAATACGAATCTTATTAGGGTCACCATCACTGTAGTTAATTGCATTTTGATATACACACTAAAACAGTGATGTATCACTGTCTGTCACACACAGACTTTAGAAATTCTAGGAATTACTGTTAAGATAACTGCAAATGATAAATAGACCCGTCTCATTATTCAGTGCCAAGAATGATATTAAGATTTATGGTCAAATTGATCAAAATCTCATTTCAGTTCAACAGATAAATGTAAATAAATTATTACTGATGTAAACATGTGAATTGATTTGCTTTATAGCTTAGTGGGCATCAGGATGCTTTGTCCCTGGCTTTTTCATGAGTCAAGTCTGGAGATTTTGCTTCTTTTGCAATGCGGCTGTATTGATCCCATACTGAGGACCTGCACAGCATACAGACATGTATTTCAAAGTCCTTTTGAAGGATTTATGATGTTATGTTGTGGATGCTGCAGAGGGCTGAGTGACAATCTCTCATCGCTATAAGTTTACTCCTCATTGATGGTTTTCTTGCTAAAACGAGAGTGTATTTCGTTTTTGTTCACAATTGTTTTTTTTTCACTCCTGTTTGGAGCTTTATTGAGTCCAATATTATAGCTGTGAGTGGTGCGAATGAACCCTGTGATTTTTCAGAGATGAAAGTGTCCAAACCGGATGCAGTTTTTGACAAAAATGTTGTTGCTTTTTTTTTAATGAAACTTGCATAAAAGTGTTAAAAAAGAATGCATGAAGTTAGAATTAACTTCACATTGCATATTCACATATTCCTACAACAAAATATTCTGAAATGCGAAAGTTTCGTGAAAATGGTCAACAATGCTGTTGGCTGGCACTTTCTTAAAAGAAAAAAAAACACTGGCAGGGAAAGAGTTAAGTGCATTCACCAATGTCACATCAGTGTAATCGAGCCCAAGAATTGAATGTTGACACACAGTTGATTGATAAGGAATTTATTCTGCAAATTAATACGATTAAAACGAGAGTGTATTTCGTTTTTGTTCACAATTGTTTTTTTTTTTTCACTCCTGTTTGGAGCTTTATTGAGTCCAATATTATAGCTGTGAGTGGTGCGAACGAACCCTGTGATTTTTCAGAGATGAAAGTGATGAAAGCACAGACACAGTATTGTGAGTTTCCACCATGAAAAGTATTGTGGCGTATTATATTATTACATTAACAACTTGATTTTAGCACCTTTTTGTTTGGCTAAGATATGATGTAAATGAAATGTGCATTTACCTCAGCAGAGATCAGAAAAGAGTCTTACACTTACCTATTTAATTCCCGGTAGCTAAAAGAGTTTGGATAATGTAGATGCTACTTTATCAAGCAATACCCCTTGAGGGTAGGTTTAAGAGTTTATCATCTCTAAGATATGAATAAGGTATATCCATGATAGCTGCTTCTCTATTTTTGCCCATTTAAATCAATTAAACCTGAACACCTTGTAGAACCAAGTGCATGAATAATGCAGGCTATAAGTTATTCAGCCTCCAGCACCACTGTTTTGAGTAAGCACACTTCAGCTGACTGCCTGCGCTGCAGGAAAATAGAAATTACACCCAGTAAAAGGGAAATTAATTGATTCTTACACACTATTTAATTTCCTATGCTTTCTAGAGATATTTTGGGATACAGGACCACATTAACATGAGCTGGAGAATGTATATGAGCTTGTTTTTATCAGGTAAATGGGCTCAAGGTGTATTTTTTATTTTAAAGTGTTCTAAACAAATCTGTTAGTTTGTGTTTCTTGAATGATTTATGGATTATAGCACTTAAGGAACGTCATGCAGGTTTTCAGACAAGCATATAGAATTCTAAGCATTCTGTACAGTCGGTCAAAAGAAAGAAAAGCCTTTAAGTATAGGAAAAGGAACTGTTTAGTCAATAACTTTATTGATGGATTTTAGCTTTTCCTAGTAGTGCTATTTTACAGTATTCATGTGTTCGAATGGTAGTGTTTTTTACAATTGAAACATGAATGTGGTCTGTCTTATGATGTGCACCAAGGCTTCCTTAAGAGCCTTGGTGCACGTTATATACAATTTTCTTTCTGCTGTAAAAAAATGACCTTTTTTATACATAATCATTGATGTGCCAGGCTTTATAGGCTGTAAATGTACCACATCTTGTAGGATATATATATATATGTATATATATATATATTTACATAATCTTGTTTTTATTGCCCCTCTGTGGTCCTCATTTAGATTTAGTTGTGTTGGTCCTGATAAAATAATAACAGGGGTCATTCCTGTTATATAGTACAAGACCTCGTCATGTATGCATTAATATGTTAAATAAAATATTACTCTCACACTACACTTAAGTGAACATATGGGATGAATTTTAAATATTTTCACTTTTGAGCAGATTTCAATGTTTCCATGTCCTTGCACTTCTTCTCTCAAACTAAACATGTTTTCTTGGACATATTGCTTTCATCCGTGTCCTGAATACCAGTTTACATAATTTCAGTCTTTTATAATAACTAACAAAAGCCTTAATGACATTATTGAATTATAGCAATGCATTTAATGAATCATTTCATGTTTTGTGGTAAAAGGTCATTTCTATTCTTTGGTGTGCTTTGTATATAGAGCTGTTTTGCTCAGTATGCCTTCAAAGGCAATATCAAAAATGATCATAACTGATGTCAATCGCATATGTTGATTGATAAAAGTTTTATTTTTCTTCTTCTAACATTTGGATATTACACTTGAATAAAACTAGCCAGGTTAGCTGGTTACCTTAAAAGTCCATATCGCCATCAGTTCATACTGCTGTCAACACTTTCTCCAAGTGGATGTGATGAGACCTGTTATCCAGTTTGGTCAGGTGATGTTCGACATATAGGCTACCATACAGACTTTGATATGAATATGAAAATATTATTTATCATTAAAAATGTTGGTTAAAAATATCTAAATCACTTGACACCTTCAAACAAGCTGCAGTAACTGTCAATCGCACGCTGAGCAGTGATTAACTTTAGCTCAAAATTTCCATCCTTGCTAACACTTTAGAATACGGTTCTGTCATTAATAAATAACTACACAGGAACAAATGACTAATGCACTATTAACGTTATAGAAACTACTATTAACTGACAAGAAATTCTGATTAACAAATCAGTAAGTAGTGCTCAGTTGAATGTGGTAGTTTACTATTAGCTACTATTTTTATCATGATTTTCACTTTAGAATACTGATCCAAATAATTAGTAATTCCTTCTGAAGCATTTGCTAATTCTTGAGTCATTACTAGTGGGTTACCATGATCTTCACTTTAGAATTAATTATACATTTCGCATTATTCACATTAATTATGAACCTGTATATAGTAGTTCTCCGGGAAATATGAAAAAAAGTAGTTACTGATCAGCTAATAATGAACTACCACATTCAACTGAGTGCTATTACTTACTGATTCGTTAATCAGAGTTTCTTGTTAGTTAATAGTAGTTACTATGTTAATAGTGCATTAGTCATTTGTTTCTGTGTTGTTATTCATTATTGACAGAACAGTGTTCTGAAGTGTTACCCCATCCATTTATAGAAATGCATCATGCGTCATACAGTCATATTAATGCAAGTTACTGAGCTCAGGAGGTACAGCATAATAAGATAAGAATGACCCAAATATTAATATTCAAAATCTCAGGACTGACACAGTTTGTGGTTTGTACATAAAATGCCTCAACTGACAGATTGCTTAACCCCTTTGGGGTCTGAGGAGGTTTTGGGGCCCTGGAGAAGATTTGACA
The DNA here is from genome assembly GCA_012976165.1 of Labeo catla. NCBI lineage: Eukaryota > Metazoa > Chordata > Actinopteri > Cypriniformes > Cyprinidae > Labeo > Labeo catla. Next base: position 897,583 of record VONZ01000071.1, read on the forward strand.
TGCCCCATGTTTCTATTAAACACTTTAAAGGCCCTTACATGTGTTAGAAATAAACCTCTCAGATTTCAAAGCTCTGCTTTTTCTTAAAATGTAGTTTATATTCATTTGTTTAAACAGGTCTACTAGGACTACAAGGATTAAGGTAAATTGTGCTGCTACTATATCGAGCATGTTTGGCGGGAAAATAGCTTCATATTAACGGTTAACTTGATGTTCGTGTGTTGCTGAACGCATGACGTAGGGTTAATTTCCAGAACAATTGCGCGATTTTTTTAATCGACTTTTTTGTATTATTATTACTATAACGTATTTTTGGGGGTTTAGTGGAAAGCATTAATGGGCTAACTGCGTGTCGTCGAGCTGTTGTATTTCATTTTACCACAGTGTGGCACTCCAGTACTGCGCAACATGACCTTTCCAGCATTGTTTTTAGAAGTAAATGAGAAAGGTTATCTCTGAATATTGAACATTTGTAAAAATCCATCAGTTTATGGGATGATACAGAGAGTAAAGTTTCGGTCGCTGTAATTGTTTTATATTTTAGTGAGTGTGAGATTTGAAAGCTACGCTTGGTGTGTGTGTTCTTCAGATAAATATCCTGTCAGTGGTCACTTCTCATGCAGAACGCGTCTCATCCACACACACACACACACGCACACACACACACACACACACACACTGCTCTGCGTAAAGCTCACACTGCTGCCTTTCCATCGCTCGCCTCATTCTGTGAAATGCAGTGAGATGTTGTAAGCTCTGTTTGTTAAATCCGGTGACAGAGTGCAGTTTAATACAGGCTGTTGTGTAGACGCATTCTGCAGGCGGGCTATAGAGGAAACAACGTGCTTTGAATGCAGAGCACACTTTCTCTAGTGCCGCCCGGGCTCCAGTCAAAGCCATAAAACAGAGAAATTACTCCAACGGAGCGCGTTAGAGATTCATTTCAATTAAAGGCTTCGTCTCACTGCCTTTCTTCGGAGGACATCAGGCTCTGGGCTATTCGAGAAGAAGAGCGTTTACCTTCTGCGGGAGAGGGACATTAAAATAAAGCACATCCGAGAAGAGCAGCTGATGAGAGATTCCGCGCTTTGAGATGCTTTAGTGATTTTACCAGACTCATGGCTTCGCTTTACCAGAGATTCACGGGGAAGATTAATACCAACAAATCTTTTCCCCATCCACCTGAAGCCAGTCATCTCCTGGGTGGACAGGTTCCTGACGAGGAGAATAAGGCTGGGAAGAGTCCTCATCACCCCTCATCCCGACCTCAGGTCCAGTACCGCAAGAGAAACGCCTGCGAGGATGAAGACGTAAGAATCGCGTTTTTATTTTCTTTACACTGTGACTGTGTTTTATATAGGAGACGATCTTTTTATGTATTTATTATTTAATAGGAGGAATGGAGGAACGAGAAATGAAGCAGAAGTAAAAGTTATTGTTGCATGTCGTAAAGGCTAAGGGGTTATTTTTGTTGGATTGACGTGTAACGTGAAAGTCAATAGTTGGTCGTGTAGCGCACTGAGCGTTTTGTTTTTAACTAAAGCAGGGTTATAAACTGTAACACAACTGTTACGGTTCCTGAGGTGGTCTAGTTCTCTAAAAGAAAGCAAAACAAACAGTGACCAGCAGGGTGTTTGGCGCTGAACACCTAGCACGTAATCCAAAGAGTTTCTACGCTGCGTCTGCCACATGTTATTTTCACTGATTTGACCTTCGAAAAGAAGAATGACGTCACAGCTGATGATGCGTCACAAATCGTCGCCTTCAAACAACCTGCTATCAGGTGTAGCTAATATTCGTAAAAAAAAAAATATATATATATATATATATATATATATATATAAATAATATTTTTTATGAAGAGTTAAAATGCAAAACCAGCTAAAAGCCATCTCTCGGTCAAAATGATAATGATACTAAGTGAATGCTCCTGACACATAGTATATACCCATACCATATACTTTTACCTCAAACTCGCTAAATTCCAGCCTCAGCCCAATCAGAAGTACCAGTAGGAAAGAAATGCTCATTTTAAAGAAATACATTTCTTTAGGCTTTTGCATCTGAACTCTAAGTATATATATATATATATATATATATATATGTTTATTTTTAAACAAATATTACATATATTATAAAAATTGTGGGCTGAATATGTGTTTAAAAACTACCATCAAAATTATTGAAAAAGTTAACACGAAAGCAAACTTCTGTCTTCCAAAAGATAAACAAAGGTGTAACTACCATGCAGGAAGCCATTTTGTTGTCATGTGTTCAGAAAATCCACCATAAACCAAAGATGACCCCGTAAACCTTTGTGACTCTGTTGTGACTCTGTGTGTTTTAAGTATGGTAGCTTTTTCTGAGTCGTGTTTTGTTCAGGTCAAACTGACTAACAATTTATTTTTGAAAACAAATTCATATATAAATATATATATATATATATATATATATATATATATATTTTTAGTGTTGGGGGTGGAGCATTACAAGTAACGCAAGTTGCGTAATATTATTACTTTTTCCAAGTAACGCATTACTTTTTAATTGACGAAAATATCTGTTACTTTTTTCAAAGAAGTGTCGCCAGTTACTTTCCCCCCCATTTACTGATTATAAAAGCTCTCCTTTCCCCATGTTGAGAGAAATCGGGTGTAAGATATTAGTTTTAGAATAAATGTGAACGTGTATTAATTCATCTCACACACAAAAAAACAGATTCAGTATTCCTCAAAATGAATAAAAACAGTGAAATTCAACTCAGAATATGATGCAAACCTGCAATAATATAATGTTAAATAATAAAAATATCCTTTATGCATTTAATACCATTTTATTATGTATTTAATGTCTTTGCTGCCGACCTTCAATGATCCAATTCAATCATACTAATAAGCAAAAATTACTCAAGATAATCTAACATTTGTTTTCCTTTTTTTATATTGCTGAAGAGTTGATATTTTTTCTTCTGTGGTCTACTGTACAGACGTGAATTCACTTTTCTCAAAGCCTGAGGCTTTTGGTGTGAAAAGGCTTTTACATTTGCCAAAAATAGAGCTTTTAATATTAAAAATAAACAAGCAAGCCCTGCCCAGATAAAGCAAAATTAATGCAACACATTACTTTCAATGAAAAGTAACGTAATTAGTTACTTTTTTAGGGAGTAACTCAATATTGTAATGCATTACTTTTAAAAGTAACTTTCCCCAACACTGTTTATATATATGTGTGTGTGTGTGTGGACCACATTGCATTGGTCCAAACTATCAAGTTTTTTTTTTTATGACAAAAATTATTAGGATATTAAGAAAAGATCATGTTCCATGTTGATGTTTGGTTAATTTTCCACCATAAATATATCAAACATTAATTTTAGATTAGTAATATGCATTACTGAGAACTTCATCTGGACAGGGTGATTTTCTCAATATTTCGATTTTTTTGCACCCTCAGATTCCAGATTTCCAAATTTGTATCTTGGACAAATATCGTCCTATCCTAACAAACCATACATCAATGGAAAGCTTATTTATCCAGCTTTCAGATGATGTATAAATCTCAATTTCACAATATTGACCCTTATGTGGTCCTGGGTCACACACACACAAACATATATATATATATATATATATATGTATATATATGATGCTGTTCCATCTGTGTATTTTAGTAATAGACTTTGCATATCTCATGCTGGCTTATTTCAGTCTTACAGGCTGTGATACTAAGAGATACTAGTGTGTCTGTAGGGAATAGCATACTTGGCTAATGGATGATGTGTTCACTTTTTGTCGCTGAAACTGTCTAGACAAATCGTTCATACTTTGCAGGGTCTTGGCCCTACTAGAGCTGACTGCAGAAGGTTATGACTCTCAAAGGTAGTCACTGTAAAAATCATCTAGAACATATTATAAAGATTTAATTTTACTCAAAACCACAGCCTCTTTCTGCAATTGTTTCACAAAGTTATACCAAATAATGTTTATATAACCCAACTGCAATGTAGTTTGGTCTCATTTTTTGGTATATTGCATTAAATAGTTCTAATAGCTTTGATCTCAGCGACAAAACAAGCTTTGGATGTTGAGCCAACAGAGCTCTGGATAGTCTGAGGTCCCACTCTGTCCGGTGACAGTCTGTCAGCACAAGTAGATTGTGCTGAATAATTAATGAACGAGGCAGTGACAATCAGCAGACGGGGAGCTCAATCAGTCCCTCTTGATTTTGATCCCTGATGTGTTTTGTAAGTAATAAGTTTTGTGGACAAAGCTGTGCAAAAGCCCAATATCAAAGATTCTTATTTAAATATATAATATCCTTAAAACATTTTGTTGATTTAGGCAATAAGGCATAAAAATAGTTTTTTCTTCTGCACTGTAAACATAGACACAGTGGTACTATATTTTGTATTTTAGTACAGCTGATAAAAATTATTTGCAAAAGATGTACTTTTTTAGTGTATAATCCATGTTATCCTTTTTATAATGTGACTTAGACACAGACTCTTACGAGATCTTTGTTGTTAATCTCATTCATCACAAAGACAAGAAACAATGAGCATTCATGCACTTTACAGCATAACATTACCTCAAGCCACCTTCACCGGCTTCATGTCATCAATATAATGTTAATGATACACATCTACACTAATATGCATACATTTAAAACACATCTTTTTCTCTCTGTTTTTGTTTGTCCGTCCACACTGAAAACACACTCTTGTCCAGCGAAAACTGAGCTTTTTTGTGTGTGACAGATGTTGCACAGGTTTATACCTGTTTATACCATATGTGCCCATTAAGATGTTACTTTGTACAATCTTCATATTACTTTCCTGCAAAGATGACAGAAAATGTATTTGGAATTGCTGTCCAGCAGCAAAACATGCGGGCAATTGTGCTTTAGACCATACATGAAATGGTAATTTTGTGTGCAACTTGGACCAGAAAATCACATTTTTTTCAAATACTAATACTACTACTGAATCATATTCAGTACTATTAGCAAAGATGCAGTGGATCACTTCCATCAGCAATCCTATAGCTTGGACAGGCCTTTACCACTTCCTGGTACTTTACCACTTTCGACATTTCACTCAATGACATTAGGCAATTTTAATTTATATGCGGTTTAGTGCTAATAATCGCTTTATTCATATGCATATGCATAAAAAGGAGATCGCTCGTTTCTGCATCTTCCAGGTCTGTTTTTTTGATCGGCACATTCTAGACCAGAGGTCATATATTGTGCGTAAATGATTGTTCTAATTATTTAGATTGCTCTGATCTGTCATATAATCTATTAGGGCAGTTGATCCGTGATCCGTGAACCAGGTCCAAAGCTCACCGTTCGGCATGTGATTTGCAGAATAATTTGCCAATTTACACATTCAAGCTATTTAAAACCACAAGAAGAATAAACGAAACAGAACTCAATTCGTTACTTGCGCTCTGTTCTTGCACACACCCAAAGCGCGCACAAGCATAGAGACGTGTTTCAGACAGCGTGGCATACAGAGTTGATTCCTCTTTCATGTCTTCCTGCATTTAAGATACATACGCATGGGGGTTTGTGGTGAAACGTGAAAACTTTGTGCATTAGTCATGCCGGTGAACGTCTTAACTTCAGTCAAATCACTGTACAGAAAGCAAAAGTAAAAATTCATTCTAATGCTACTAATTCAATCTACTTCAACTTATGCCGATAACAATATTCTTTGTGCACAAAAAGTATTCTTGTAGCTTCATAAAATTATGGTTGAACCACTGATGTCACATGGACTAGTTTATCGATGTCCTTACTAGCTTTCTGCGCCTTGAAAATGTCGGTTGTGATGCTGTCTATGGAGGGTCAGAAAGCTCTCAGTTTTTATCAAAAATATCTTAATTTTTGTTCTTAAGATGAACAAAGGTCTTACGGGTTTGGAACGACATGAGAGTGAGTAATTAATGGCAGAATTTTCATTTTTAGATGAACTATCCCTTTAATTTTAGGTATTGTTTCAGGCTTTATAAGTACTAATAAACAGCCAGTACCCTCTTAAAAATAAAGGTGCTTTAAAAGTTCCTTCACAGCGATGCCATAGAAGAACCATTTTTGGTTCCACAAAGAACCATTCAGTCAATGGTTCTTTAAAGAACCATCTCTTTCTTACCTTTTTATAATCTGAAGAACCTTCTTTTCGCCTTCTTCAGATGTTAAAGGTTCTTTATGGAACCATTTAAACAAAAAAGGTTACTCTATGGCATTGTGAAGCACCTTTATTTTTAAGAGTGTATGCTAGTAATATGCATGCTAATAAGCAACTAGTTAATAGTCAGAATTGGTCCCTAAAGTGTAGGGACAAGAAATACTTCAATAGTCTATTTACAACTTTAAAAAATCGTTTTTTTTTTTGTTTTTTTTTATCAGTGTGAAGTGTATTTTTTTAAATGTTAAATAGTTTCTCCAATTATAAGTAAGTCAATCAAAGGCTGATTTCTCAGAAAGGTGCAAACTGAAATATTAACTTGTTATTAAAATGGTCGTGTTCCCTTTCCTAATTGTCGGTCAATATGCAATGATGCTGAGCTAATTAGATGGTTAGACTATCCATTGACTTCCTGATCTACAGGCTGTCAACGTATAAAATATCACACCAGGTTTTTCGTCTTGTAATCCCTCGCTGTGTTTGGCAGGAGCTGTGAGGCAGTACAGTGACCTTAATTAATCATCCATAGGTGGCTGGCCCAGAATAGAGTGACATTCAAAAGGACAGGGGCCTGTGGATATGTTTCCTTTCATGAAGAGAAGCATATTGACTTTCTCTGTATACTCACGCAGGCGGGGGGCAGTCAAATAACCTGGCTTTGCCTTGTGTCACCGTCCACAATGTGCGACAGGCTGGATAAGATCAAGCAGGCTGCGGAATACAGGAGGTTGGGAGTTACAAATCGTGACTTGCATGTTTCGTTTGCAGTCTCGTCATGTGAGCCTCAATGTGAGAGCTGCTGGTTTTTGTACGCTAACTAAGCCACATGACTAAGGACATTTGAGTAGGTCAATCAACACAATCTTTTTAATTACCTCTCCACACACCAGTGAAAATGGTACCGCCTGTGTGGAAATGTCACACTTGATTGTAAGCTTACTGCTCTATTAGGAATATCACACACGTAGCATTATAGCGCTAATGGCATGTAAATGAGTATCACACAGAATTACACGGCCCATTCCTCATGCTTTAGCATAAACACTTTGTCAGGCAGATCATAAATAAAATATGCATAGTGATTTTTTTTTTCTTTCGTACAATAAAAATGATTTTATCCAAAAATGCTTTTAGAAGCTTCACTAAATACAAACTGTCTGGTCAGATGTGCTTATCTCTGTGCTTAGATCCATTCCAAGAAATTAATCTACATCCTAATCTGGTAGTTACGTCACATGTCTCTGGAGCACACTGAGGTCATCCAACCATTTTAGCATGTGTCATTTCACTACACATCCTGAGACAAAGTCTTTTATAAGATGTGAGTATTGAGCAATTGTCAGATGGTACTGTGAAGAAAAATGCTACCACTGTATAGGGTTATCATAAAACAATCATAAAGCACACTAGACTTTTTGCTCCTGACTTTTATTCCTACCCATATGAACATGGGAGACCTATGAAAGCCAGCTTCCACCACTGAATAAAAATAGAGATAATTGTGACTTTTTATCTCACAATTCTGACTTTTTCTTGCAATTGCATGTTTCTATATCACAATTCAGACTTCTTTTCTCAAAATTCTGAGATGTAAACTTAAAATTCTGACATTTTTTACTCACAATTCTTACTTTTTTCTTAAAATTGTGACTGTTTTCTTAGAATTGTGAGATATAAACTCACAATTCTGTCTTTTTTCCCCCACAATTCTGACATTTATTCTTACAATTCGGTTTTTTTTTTCTTAAAATTTTAAAATTCTGACTTCTTTTCTCAGTATTGTGGGATATAAACTCAGAATTCTGACTTTTTTCTTAAAATTCTAAATTTTGACTACTTTTCTCACAATTGTAAGATATAAACTCATAATTCTGACATTTCTTACTTATAATTCTGACTTTTTTCTTAAAATTGTGACCTCTTTTCTCAGAATTGTGAGATATAAACCCACAATTCTGACATTGATCTCATTATTCTGACTTTTTTTCTTAAAATTCTGACTATTTTCTCAGAATTGTGAGATATAAACTCACAATTCCGACATTTTTACTTACAATTCTGACTTTTTTCTTAAAATTCTAAATTCTGACTACTTTTCTCACAATTATGAGATATAAACTCATAATCCAGCCATTTTTTCTCACAATTCTGACTTTTTTCCTCACAATTCTAACTTTTTTAAAAAATTCTAAATTCTGACTTTTTTCAGAATTGTGAGATATATAAACTCACAATTCTGACATTTTTACTTAAAATTGTGAGATACAGACTCACAATTATTACAGTTTTCTCACCATTCTGACATTTTTACTCACAATTCTGACTTTTGTCTTGCAATTTTGACTATTTTCTCAGTATTGTGAGTCATAAACTCCCAATTCTCACATTTTTCTGACATTCTGACAGTTTTCCTCACAAAACAGGGAATATTGCAGTGTTTTTTATACATATCTTTTTAGTCATGTGTAATCACTGATCAAACTTTAACTTTCCAGCAAAATCAAGTCCCATCCTACATATTTCCTCATTGGGAAGGTGTTAATTCAGATTTATATCACAATAGGCAAGAAAAGACAATTAGAGTTTACATTGTATGCTGACTTTAAATGAATTATTTATCTTTTATTTGTTGTATTTCATAATTTATTCAAAACAGAAGCGCAAAGATTTGCAAAAAGGTGTGCATATCCCAAAAAAAAAAAAACCCAGGTTAGTTTTAGGTGAAGGACAAAAAGATAACAATAAACAAATAATAAACAAAGAAAATATATGTTATGGCTGATGAAGAACTGACTGGTCAAAACCTTGCACTGTTTGGATATTATTATTTTTTCTTTAGCTGTAATTGCAGTAAGTGCGGACATTATTTTTCTTTATTTTTTCCTTTATTAAAAACAGAAGCCCCAGGGTGTGACATTTTATCCTTTTTTGTTGCAGAGAAATTTAGTATAAAGAAATTAGAATTTTAAACTTTAATGCAGACACCATTAAATATTCACGAGCTTTGTTTTGTCTCAAAAATATTCACACAGACAATATTAAAATGTCAGACGTTGAAGGCAAACACTTGATTCTAGAATCTAGAATCTAGCTGACCAATGTACGTGACCGACAAGCAGAATTCGTTCAGTCAGTGTTGTGATCTGATTAATATGCAAACATGAACATAAACCCCAGGGTTGACAAATGTACAGTGCGGTGTCTTGAAACCTGATTGTCCATGATTAATTTATCTCCCAGGGCACAATGCGCACACACTGTAACATGAAACATCATAACACAGGCTTGTGTTTACCTAGGATTTAGAAAAACAATTTCAAATCTAAAATCCATTTTGTACGTAGAGACACATTACTCATAAGCTGAGCATGAAAGGCCAAAATGTGAAGAAGACAGAGAGACTCTAAGTGTCTGACGATTATCACATTTGAGAGTTTTCTTATGTTTCTGGCAGAGCTGATTGTTAATGTTCAAACATGTTTTGTATCCAAGTGGATAAATGTGAAAGATGCATCACTGATACAATTGCAGCTGTCTCCCAAAGGACTCGCTCGTCTAAGCGCACGAGAAGAGGAATGTTATTCTTAGCCCTTCACGTTCTCATTCACGTAGACTTGATTTAGAAATGTCTCACTTCATGCTTAAAGTGAGAGACAATGGTAACAAAGCGCTTGATTTTCGTCATCAAAAATGATCGTTCCGCAGCTTTCTGCTTCACACCACACATAGATGGCTGCGAATCCTTCAAGTGTCCGTCACATCCAAAGATCGGCCAACGCAAACGCCCAGACTGATTTCATGAGATGAACAGTCTGGCTTCTTTGAGTTGAGTAGAAGTTAAAAATAGACTGCAGCTGAATGCGCTTGCAAACCAAACTTTAAGCCTGAATAATAATCTCGTCATGTGCTGGAAATTGACTTTGAGTAAGTGTGAAGAGGAAGTTGATTGGAAAGACTGGCTCTGCCTGTTTGAAATGCGACCGCGTGAAATGCATCATCCGAACAGATGGCGGGCAGCAGCGATCCAGGCCTGTCATATTAAGCCCCAGCTGTCATGGTGAGCAGTACACTTCAGTTTGAATGCGCAAACACTCCCCACTGACTAAACACACACAAACATCTAGTACTGTTACAGTTTGCACAGCCTTTGCTGAACAGATAACAGCATTATAAATATCGCCTACCTTTAACATATTAGTTCATGCTTTGTGATTATGCATTTTTTTTGTACTATTTTATCTGATTGCTGCCAGATGATCAGGTCTTTTAAGCCCCGTCGGCTAGACAAACATCCAGGATGAGAGTCTGAGTTGAAAAATGAGATGGATCATACAAAATGCATGTTATTTTTTATTGAGTACTGACCTGAATAAGACTTTCACATAAAAGATGTTTACATTTAGTCCACAAGAGAAAGTCATAGTTGAATTTATAAAAATGACCCTGTTCAAAAGTTTACATACACTTGATTCTTAATAATGTGTTGTTACCTGAATGATCCACAGCTGTGTTTTTTTGTTTAGTGATAGTTATTCATGAGTCCCTTGTTTGTCCTGAACAGTTAAACTGCCTGGTGTTCTTCAGAAAAATCCTTTAGGTCCCACAAATTCCTTGGTTTTTCTGCATTTTTGTGTATTTGAACGCTTTCCAACAATGACTGTATGATTTTGAGATCCATCTTTTCACAACTGAGGGACTCACATGCAACTATTACAGAAGGTTTAAAGACTCACTGATGCTTCAGAAAGAAACACAATGCATTAAGAACCAGAGGGTGAAAACTTCTGAACACAGTGAAGATGTGTACCTTTTTTTTTTTTTTGCTTAAATGTCTTTTTTTCATTTAGTATTGCCCTTTAGAAGCTACAGATGATACTTAAATGTTTTCCAGAAGACAAAATAAGTTCAATTTACCCTGATCTTGATTTTGCAGATTCTGCAAGGTGTATGTAAACTTTTGAGTTCAACTGTACATGAACCATTTTTTTTTTTACAAATATACTTAAATATACCTGCTTTTACTTGCTAAAAAAGTTTGAATTATGAAGATTTGTAGTAGATTGCATACAAATTTGTGTATCAAATATCATACAGGTGTCTTCACAAGTTTAATACATCCAGACAAATGATCAGTGCACGTTATTCCACGGAAAAGAAAACTATTGGACCTTTTGTTATTTAAAAAGGTACTCAAAACCATAAATGTGACATGTCCATCTCTCTCTGTAATGGCATAGACTGTTCAAGGTTTCTGCATCATTTAAACTCATATGCAACTATTACAGAAGGTTCAAACACTCACTGATGCTTCAGAACTAAACATGATGCATTAAGAGCCAGTTGTGAAAACTTTTTGAATTTGAAGATCAGGGTAAATTTAACTTATTTTTGTGTTCTGATAAACATGTAAGTATCTTCTGTAGCTTCTGAAAGGCAGTACTAAATGGAAAAAAAAGGTATTTTGGCAAAATAAAAAAAAAATGTACACATTCTCAAACCATTCAAAAGTTTACACCCCTGGCTCTTAATGCATCGTTTTTCCTTCTCATCAGTGTGCGTTTAAACCTTCTGTAATAGTTGCATATGAGTCCCTCAGTTTTCCTCAGTGTGAAAAGATTGATCTCAAAATCATACAGTCATTGTTGGAAAGGGTTCAAATACACAAATTTGCTGAAAAACCAAAGAATCTGTGGGACCTGAAGGACTTTTCTGAAGAACAGTTTAACTGTTCAGGACAAACAAATCACTAAACAAAAAACACAGCTGTGGATCATTCAGGTAATAACACAGCATTAAGAATCATATAATAATCATAGAATAAACTTTTGAACAGGGTCATTTTTTATAAATGTAACAATTATTTTCTCTTGTGGACTATAAGTAAACATCTTTTATGTACAATATCTTATTCAGGTCAACACTAAATAAAAAATAACATGCATTTTGTATGATCCCTATTGTTTTGGTAAAATAATTAATATTCTGCATGGTGTATATAAACTTTTGACTTCACCTGTAAGTTACACTCTAAAAAATTCTGAGCTGTTTCAACCCAACTTTGGGTCAAATATGGACTAACCTAGCTGTTGGGTAAAATTTTTCAATTCAGTTGTCAACTAGTTGCTTATTAGCATGCATATTACTAGAATATTAGCCATTTACATTTATTAGTACTAATTAAGCACATATTAATGCCTTATTCTACATGACCTTATTCTACATCCTTAATTCTACCCAATACCTAAACTTAACAACTACCTTACTAACTATTATTAAGCAGCAAATTAGAAATGTGTTGAGGGAAAAGTTGTAGTTACTAGTAAATAAGTGTTCCCTGTTCTAAAGTGTTACCTAAATTTTTTACCCTAAATTCGGGTTAGTCCAAATTTGACCCAAAATCGAGTTGAAACAACCCAGTATTTTTTAGAGTGTAATGAGAGAATGTTATTTATGTATCTATTTTTGGTTTGATTACAATTGACTGATTCATTATAATAATTCTTTACAATTATCTTTGTATTTTTCGAGGAAGCAGTGTTCTGCCTGTGTTGGCAGAAAAACACAGATGTCTAAAAACCATTAAATCAGAAATAATTACAAACACAACATAAACTTCCAGATAAAGCCAAAACTGCAAACAACCGACAGTAGTAGTGGTTTGGTCCTGAATGAATCAGTCTGTTCAATCGAATCGGTTGAGTGAATGATTCACTGATCCACTCGTAAGTTGCTGAACTGAGAACTGCATACTAGCGTGCTGAACAATGATTTTACCAAGTACAATATGTTCCTGGATCAACATCCTTGTTGATCCTGGAACAACATTCCAATCAACCAATCAGAATTAAGGGATAACTTTTCAGAAAATGTCAGTTTTAGCCTTACGATCAGGGTTAGGTAATTCAGCTATCATTTCCCTCTGATTTTAGGAATAAATTATAGGGAGGGTTAGGTTAGGGATGGGGATTGGGTTGCTACTCTTCTACTAAGCGTACTGATCCAATACACAGAATTGTGAAGCTCATACTTTTGTGCTTACATAATCCTTAAGTTTTTATTTAAGCTTTAAAGTGGTCTCAATCATCCTTTTGAGGATGGAAGAGCTTCTCCTTATGAGTTACATACAGAACTCTTGAGTGCAAGCGCAATAAACCTTTTTGTGAGAAATGTATTTTGAGATCTCAGTTGAAGATGATATAAAGGTTAATCCAATGTACATTGTTGTCCAGCTCTGCTTACGGACACGTCCTGTTTACTCCAGTCGAACCTCCACCACAATCAAATAAATGCAGCAGATCTGGCTGTATTTTTACATCTGTTCTTTTCCAGTCTGCCTATCAAATCAGTCTGAAGTGGCTCAAAGGTCAGCTGCTCTGTGCCGTAATGGCTTCCTGGCTCTGCTACAAAGGCTGCTCCCTCTTCCCGCCGTGGGTCCTCCGCCTCACCGTTGCCATGGTTTCTAAGGTTGAAAAGGGTGCGGCTGAAACCTGCACGTCGCCTCCTTTTTTTAAAACCTTTGCACGGATTACCATCTGTACATAGATGACTTCACAGAATCAGTTGAAGTGCCAACATTGATATCACATGACTGTTGGATGGTTTGCTGCTTTTTGCTCAATGATAAAATGGCCTAATCATCAAACATCATGTGATCATTTAGCTCCAGAGGGTGGGAAAATGCCACTTCCGTAAATCAGCTAATTGCAGACATAAATAATTCAAGCTGTTTTTCACAGATGTGTCCACGCTGTGTATGTGTGGCATTGGCAGGCACTCTCTACATTCACACGTCGTGACTCTTCAGGTCTTTGAGGGCTTGCTGTCACCAAGCATTGATCTGTTTTCCCTGCCAAACTTCCCCAGTCCCGCCCGCCCATCCTCCTCAAAGCCTCTCAACTGGCCGTCAGTCAGCTCTCGGTCCCGCCCATGGCTGCGTCCTCAGCTTGTCTGTCATTTCCTGCCACGCCCCTGGGACATATTGGCAGGCCGTCAATAATGAGGAAAAGCTCTCCTCGTTCAGTAAGCCAATCGTAGTGCTCTGAGGGATGTGAGCTGTAATTTTTGAAAAATACACTTATGGGAATACATTTACATTTGAAAGCATTTAGCCTGAGATAATGAGTGCTAAATTTTCTGTAAAACATGCTTGTCCATCACAGGTGACTGCATGATAATGAGGGCATTTTATCACAAGCAGGATTTAAATGATGCAGAAACCTTGAATAGTCTACGCCATTACAGAGGGAGATGGACATGTCACATTTATGGTTTTGAGTACTTTTTAAATAACAAAAGCTCCAATCGTTTTCTTTTCTTTTCTTTTTTGTGGAATAACGTGCACTGATCATTTGTCTGGATGTATTAAACTTATGAAGACACCTGTATGATATTTGATACACAAATGTATGCAATCTACCACAAATCTTCATAGTTAGGACTTTTTTAGCAAGTAAAAGCAGGTATATATATATATGTGGTTGTGGCTCATGTTGTGGTTCATACAGTTGAACTCACATACACCATTTACATACACCGTGCAGAGTCTGCAAAATCAAGATTAGGGTAAACTGAACTTATTTTATCTTCTGTAGCTTCTAAAGGGCAATACTACATGAAAAAAATATGATATTTAAGCAAAAATAAGAAAAATCTTCATTGTGTTCAGAAGTTTTCAAGCTCTGGTTCTTAATGCATTGTGTTTCTTTCTGGAGCATCAGTGAGTGTTTGAACTATATAGATGGATATGAGTCCCTCAGTTGTCGTCAATGTGAAAAGACAGATCTCAAAATCATACAATCAATTGTTGGAAATGGTTCAAAATACACAAAAATTCTGAAAAACCAAAGAATTTGTGAGATTTTTCTGAAGAACAGCAGGCAGTTTAACTGTTCAGGACAAACAAGGGACTTGCGAACAACTATCACTAAACAAAACAAAACAAACAAAACAGACAAAAAACAAAACGAAACAAAAAAATGGATCATTCAGGTAACAACACAGTATTAGGAAGTCAAGCGTATGTAAACTTTTAAACAGGGAAATTTTTATAAATTCAATTATTATTTTCTTTAGTGGACTAGATGTAAACATCTTTTATGTGAAATATCTTATTCAGGTCAGTACTAAATAAAAAATAACATGCATTGTACATTGTATGATCCCTCTTATTTTGGTAAAATAATTAACATTTTGGAGATACTGCAAGGTGTGTGTAAACTTTTGACTTCAACTGTATCTTTGTGCTGTGAAATCTTAACAATTACTGGACCGAAGCAATTTATGTGTTCTTCATTATTATTATTATTTTGAAAAAAAAACATTGAAATATGAGTATAAAATATGATACATCAGGCTTTTGAGGAACTTTTTTGTCCATCTCTCTATGTCTGTTATACTACTGTTCTGCCATAAATGCCATTGATTTGCATTAAAATCTATCAGAATTTAATTCAGAGTTATTATAGTTAAAAAACTAAAACAAACAAACAAACAAATAAATAAAATTTTCATCACTTCAAATTAATTACATTTTAAAGGAGAAGTACAGATTATTTACTCACCCCCTTGACATCCAAGATGTCTTTCTTTCTTTAGTCAATAAGAAATGATGGTTCTTGAGAAAAACATTTCAGGATCTTCCTCCATATAATGGACTTCATTGGTGCCCCTAAGTTTGAACTTCCAAAATGTAGTTTAAATAAAGCTTCAAATGGCTCTAAATGATCCCAGCCAAGGAAGAAGGGTCTTATCAAAACAAATAGACAATTTATATACTTTTTAACCTCAAATGCTGTCTTGTCTCATCTCTGTGATGTGCATACATAGTCTGTGTAATCAGTTAGGATACAGTCAATACAGTTGTCAAAAAACGTTTGTCTCGTTTTCTTCTTCTACGCCAAAATCGTCCTACATCGCTGTTTTACCATTTTTTTGTAAAAGGTGTTTAATCTGCTTCTGCAGTGATGTAGGGCGATTTTGAAGTTGGGGAAGAAAACGAGATGGGAGTTTTTCCACATACCCTAACTGTATTGACCATATTGAACCGAAAAAAGGGAGATCACGCAGACTTAGACAAGACAAAATTAATAAATTGTCAATTTGTTTTGAAAATGACCAACCGTTTTGCTAGATAAGACCCTTCTTCTTCGGCAGGAATCATTTAGAGCTGTTTGGAGCTGCATTTAAACTACATTTTGGAAGTTCGAACTTGGGGGCACCATTGAAGTCCATTATATGGAGATAATTCTTGATTTTTTTTCCTCAAAAAACATAAATTCTTATCGACTGAAGAAAGAAAGACATGAACATCTTGGATGACAAGGGGGTGAGTACATTATCTGTACATTTTTGCTCTGGAAGTGAAACTTTATTTATTTAACTGAAATAAATAAAATGAATGTTAACTGAAATTAAATTACCTTGTTTTATTTCAGCTAGTTTCCAAGACAGTATTTCTCATTTTCTCAATTTTATTTATTTTAGCCTGATGTACTAAAACTAAAGCTATAAAACTAAAAAAAAACTATAGCAAAATAAAAACGTCAATGACTCACAATAACATTACTAAAACTTTAACTAAAACTAACATGAAAGCAGAAAGTTCAAACATAAAATCTAATTCAAAACTTCAACAAAAACTATAATAGTGTCAGTAGTATTAAAATAACACTGATTTCAGCATATTTTTTTATAAACATACAGATATCAGCAATTGCTTCAAAATCCATATTTTTGTAAAGCTTGTGCCTCTGTATAAGGCTGAGTTTGAGCTCTGTATTCTCACTATATCATACTATATGAGTCATAAAAGCCTAGTGTATAACATATATGCAAACACTCTTCCATTTAAAAATGATTTTTTGGACTTTTATTTCCTATGTCAGCCTTTACGTGGTTTGGAAAGCAAATAAGTTCAGTTGTGATTTCATGCTGACTTTAAATAAATTATTAAAACTATTTTATGTGTCTTGCCTCCCAGTTTTCCCTGACATTTCTAGCTCATATTGAAATGTCACATTGCTTGGGGAGTCTTTCCTGAGAGGTTCACATTGATGGTGCGAAGTGATAAATCTTCCTTATTCAACCTTCTTTTCTTTCTGTCTTTCCCTCCTTCTCTCTCTCTCTCTCTCGTTCTCTGCTTATTCTCTCCATCAGGGCTCTGTATAGTTGGAGAACTTTCTCCTGAGCACTTCTTCATCCTCTCTGTGCTAAGAATAGCACTCATGTTTACTTACTTTGTTCCACTTTCCTCCCTACTTTCACTGTAAGCTCTTTTCCCGGAGTTTTACTGGGCCAGCAGTGATGTACAACTCTGTATAACTTTGACCTGATATAAGCTGAACTCCCCCCCCCAGAACTTCTTCATCAGTTACTTTTGTACTGTAGCAAAGGACTTTTCTGTCGGGCTCAGTGTTGTGTTTTTTGTGGAATATGAAGAGGTTCAGTGTATGAATGTATGAGCCTTTTGTTTCTGCAGCTGTATGTCCAAATAAGAGCAAAGCTACAGTCTAACGGTGATATATTACTGTAAAATGAATAGTGCATGCAGAGAAATGCATCTGAGATACAAAACTGACAGATGAGGAGGAATCCAGCACATAAATTAAAATATCCATGGCCTTCACTGCACACATTATCAGTCCAGTTCAAAGGCTTATGCTTAAATGCAAAATGTACTTAAGAATTTCCTTCCAAAGCAAGCAAACAAACAAAACCATTTTAAAATTAAATTAAATTAAATTAAATTAAATTAAATTAAATTAAATTAAACCTGATAGGGGAAAAGGGCAAAAAAACCCCCAAAAAACTATTCTTCAGTGTTTGTTTAAATTCAAACTCTACCTTGTTGGCAAAAGCTCCAGCTCCATTTGGAATAAAATATTAATATTAGATAATAATTACTTTCTATTAATTTCACATTTTATTATTTCTGTAAACAGAATAAAATAATTTATAATTAATCTCATGATCTCCAGCAATTTAGAAAGCAGAGTAATGCTAATAATGTTGAATTGAGTAAATTATTATTATTATTATTAATACACATTTATTTTGATAGCATTTTTACTATTTAACTTTAAAATTTTCACAGCATCCATAATAATAATAATAATAATTTCATAGCATTTTGCACAACTTTTTCTAGACTTTTTACAGACTCCCAGGATCCTTTTGTGTCCCCATTGACAATAATAATAATAATAATAATACTCATCATTGTCATCATCATAATCATCATCATCATAATTGTATAGCATTTTACACAACGTTTTCTTGCCATTTTACAGACCCCCAGGATCTTTTTGTGTCCCCTTGATGATGATGATAATGTAAAAATAATAATAATAATAATAATATAATAATAACAATAATAATTACATTTTAAAATAATTGCATAAAAAATAACTAATTGCTTTTTGAACAACTATTTCTTGACATTTACAGACCTTAATAATAATAATAATAATAATATATTTACATTTTAAAATAATTGCATATTAATAATTAAATAACTGGTTTTTAAACAACTATTTCTTGACATTTACAGACCTTGATAATAATAATTACATTTTAAAATAATTGCATATTAAATAATTAACTAATCGCTTTTTAAACAACTATTTCTTGACATTTACAGACCCTCAGCACTCTTTGCTGTTCCATTGATAATATGCAACTTCACACAACTTTACCCAACTTTTTCTAAACTTTTTTTGTATATGGCCTCTTGATGCTGCATTTTTTACAATTTAGCATTTTTAAAACTTTTTTTCTCCTGAACCTTTTCACCGATCCCCTTTGTGGCCCCTTGATGATTCCCAAGCATCTGATTCCATTTATGTGACTTTTGATTTCACAACATATTTCCCATTCTTCCATTTGTGTTATTTCATATTTTTGTTGCCTTGCTTTTATTCTATAAAATGTTCCAAACAGAGCAGGTTCTGCCAGCTTCTGAATTCAGATTGTGTCCTTCTGCACAGCTCCTTTTCATCATTGTGTTCTCCTTCACTGTAGCCACTGATTAAGTTAGTTTTTAATACACTTGATAGAGTGTGTTCTAGTCTATACTGCTTTGTAAGGGTGTAATTAGGGCTTGTCTGCTTCCAAGTGGAAACCCGAGCGCGGCTCATTAACACTGGTTGTCGTATAGTGTGTCTATTGATTTCTACAGGGAACCATCCAGTCAAGTGTCCTCTTACTGCAGGAGCACCTGCTGGCCACCAGGGGTGCTGCAGACCCAGAAATCAGCTTCATGTGTTGATCTATTCCTGTAGTTTGGCAGTCTGCATTACAGCTGAAAGTACTGAAAATACCATATGTGGCACATATGCATACGACATGTATAGAACGTGTTATCCATCTCAATAATTAAATGCACAGTAAAATGTGTATTATTAACATGAAATCATTTACTTCACAATACACAGTCCTCTAATTCTGCAAGATGCATCAGTGCAAAGTATGTTTGTTGTCAAAATCTCACAAATGCATCACATTACAGAAGCAAAATGCAAACTGTTTCATATTAAAAATGGCACAATGAAGTGTTGAGACATATGAAATAGTTATCGTCCTTATGAATGAATGCTTCTTCAGAGGAAGGTAGAGACCAAATCATCCTCGAAATGAAACCGCAGCTGACTTTCCTCTATTATAAACCAATTTCTGTGTTCAGAGTAAAACTATTTATAGCCGCTCACACTCTCAGCATTGAAGAGGATTGATTGTGTCAGGTAATGAGTGTGTCAGCGGCATATCCCGAAGGCTCATATTAATGAGCAACAGGGATCTTTTTGTCCATTGGGTCACCTCATACAGGGAAAAAAAAGACTAATTTCCAATTAGAATGACTCAGGAGTTGAAAAGCCCCCAGCAACACTTTATCTAACACAGACTTCAGGAGTGTGTGTGTGAGAAAATGATGAGTGTTTGACAATTAGTCTTTCCTGGAGGACGCAGACTGAGAGTTGCTTGAGTTAAATAAAGAATCTGTTGTTTCGTAAGTCTGAGACCCATAATGTGGGATTTTCCACATTTTGAGTCTGGAATCTGAAAAATCACAAATGAACTTCTTAGCAATGCATAGTATTGATCAAAAATTAAGTTTTTATATATTTATGATAGGAAATTTACAAAATATCTTCATGGAACATGATCTTTACTCAATATCCTAATGATTTTTGGGATAAAAGAAACATTTTGACCCATACAGTGTATTGTTAGCTATTGTTACAAATGTACCCATTGCTGCTTATGACTGGTTTTGTGGTTCAGGGTCACATATGTACATTTTAGGTACTAATATGTAACTTTAAGGTACTGATATGCACCCTTTAGGGGTAAATAAGGTACGAAAGTATAGCTTTTAAAAATGTACTGCCCCAGTGACAGCTTTTGAACCTGATAATATTTGTAATTTCATTTAATTTAAAAAAAGTATTTATCAACACTTTAAAGCATTTACGTATAATGCACTATAAAGGTATTCATGATATATGTTTTAATGCATGATATATTTTCATAAATAATTGCTAATATTTAAAGGTTTCTTTTTCACCTTGTTTTTTGAAGGTGCATTCAACTTTTTACATGTGTAACAATAAATAGATAATTATTATAATGTTACAATAATTCATAAGATCATGCAATGCATTATAAGGTGCACTGCAAGGCATAATTAATGGATCAAAACTACTTTTATAATGCATTATATATAAAGGCTTTAAGTAAAGTGTTACCATGTATTTTATTTTTATACTAATAAAAAATGCAAAATAGAAGCAATTTCACTGATGACCTCAAACTTTCTGACCCCTGTTGCAACTCTAAGGAGTCTTTTTATTTTTTAAGTAAACCCTGTGCACAGTGTAATCAGCAGGGGGCAGTGCAGCCCTCCAGGATTGTGTGAACGTCTCATTTTTCGATGTGAATAATCAGGATGAATGTGTTTTGTAGTTTGATGCGATTTGAGCCATAATAGAAGAGCGTGTACTGTTCTTTTCCTCTTTCATGGCCGACATTTTTGATTAAACAAAGCAGAAGCATTTTGGTAGTTTAATATTTCAGAAAACTGTCTGTTTGAAATGTACACAGAAAGACAGCAGTATTTATTACACCATAATTATGGAATAAAATAAGTAAACTGTGGACACATTGTCTTCCCTGCCTCCTTTAATGTAAGAATAGTAACGCCAGAGCTTTTATGTTCGTGCTCACAGCTGAGGGAGTTGTGTTGCTCCTGTTTGTGGAGATGAAGCCATGTAGAATTAATGTGTTGTGCCACACAAGTTGTCATTTATTGACTTTGAAATGATAGCAGGAGGTCACCGGGACAAAAGGGAATCCAGCCAAGCGTACAGCCTTTGGTTCTGATTGCTCTGTTCTCTCCTGACACACTAAAACATAAACCTCTCTCTGAATTTGAATTCATTCGCTCATGTTATTCTGTTAATTTCCTTCTCCTGCATCCTGCGGTTTGTTTTAGTGATCATTTCCTTTCTGTCATGTCTCACAGTTCTCATCTTTTAGAGGTCTCTGCAAGCACACTTCATGCACCTTCCCTTAAAACAGACTGCAATTTCATGTGTCCTCAGTGCTGGAAATGGAGGCACAGTGGTTTGAAGAAGGCAGGCTCTTAAGACTGAGAGGATGTCGGCTCTGCTCGTACGGACAGATTTTGTATGCCATTAATCGCCGTGGCTGCCAGGTTGTTATTTCGCCGTGCATTTGTGAAACACTTCAGCTCAACGGTTTGCAACACAGCTTATCAGTCGTTAGGCGTGATTTCATGGAGATGAGATATGGATTATACTGATATGCTACTGGCTGTGTGAAATATCTTACCACATGTATTTATCTCACAGAGTTATCAGGTCAATAACATGAGCTGGTGTAAAATCAGGGTTATGCGTCATTCAGAAATGAGCTGAAAATGCTTTTTAAATTCTACAAATTTGAATTTTTGAACTGAGGTCTTAAACAGGATGCAGAATTCAAATTCAAATTTGAACATTCTATAACTGTAGTTTGTGTGATTTAAAAGTTCAAGTGCAGTTTATACACACAGCAGGTATGTCCAGAAGCATTATCTGATATTACAGTTTTTCACATTTGCTAAAACACTAAACGTCATTCTCTAAACCAAATTCTCAATAGCCTAAACCAAATTTGTCAAATAAATCACTCTTTCTGCAAAACTTTAAACAAGTTTAGGCAGTTTAGACACTGTTTGCAGATCTCATGCCGTCTTTTTGCAAAACACTAAACACATTCTCACTCATTAAGACACAGTTTGCTCTGTGATGAACTTGTGATGCAAAACCCTAAACACAAGAAAGCAAAAGTTAAGCACAACTGCAACACGGCTGTCATCGTTAACACACAGTAATTCAAAATTCTTCACACTTGTTTTGAAATATTTAAATATACAAAATATAAGCTAGTTGAAACTGCGCAGAATGCACGGGTGCATCTGTCAATCTGGGAGGTACAGAAGAGTGTGAAAAAATATATATACATGCATATACATACATATATATGATATACTGTAAGATGATATTACTGTACAGCATATAGTACAGTTTTTCTGAAATGCTAAAACAAATTTTTGAAACCATCACTCATTTTTCTCAAAACCTCACACATAAATCCAATTGTTCAAACTAAATTCACAGAACCCCTGACTCTTCTTGCAAAATCAAACAATTGCTTCAAAACCATTTCACCTGTACTCAAATACACACATTTGTATGAGTAGATAGATAGATATATATGTACACACAAACACACACACACACACACACATATACGTGCCTACATACATATATACACATACATACATACATACATGTATGTATGTGTGTGTCTGTATATATATTTATATATATTTAGGGTATTTATTATTAGGATTAACCCCTTGAGATGTACCATCTCGTTTTCGAGGGGGTCCCAGAATACAATGCAATACAATCACAACATAAAATAAAATAAAACACAAATTAATGATACATCTTTAAACAACACTAAACACAAACAAAAAACACCACAAAATTATTAACTAGCCATTACAGTTTTTTTGGATTGCTTAAGCACGATTTTCAAAACAGGGCCCGTGTTTTCAAAACACTACACACAATTAGCACAACCACACACCCAATTAGCAAAACACTACAGATCCTTTGCATAATTAAACACTCTTGTAAAAACTATACACTTATGTTTAAAAACCACACTTTTTTACCATAAGAAACACGTTTCACATTTACTATACTCTGTTTGCACGAGTTACACTCTGCTGTGATAAACCTAAAACACTTTTAGCACTTCTACTTCCCTATGATTAGAGTAGGCTACCATCAACAAAGTACAAATATAAAGTAAATCCACCAAACACTACACAAGACCAATGTTGCACACTGAAGAAACTCATTTATTTCTCAACATGCCCAAAATGTTGACATGGAGATTCATAGTACTGTAACAACATGTCACTTTACGTATTGTACTGTAAGTTTACTGTTACAAAAAAACAAAACAAAAAAAAAACCACACTAGACTGTCTCTTCGCCTAGCTGGATCTGGCCAGAGAATTTCATTTAGCAAGACACCTTGGAAAGAAACGTCCTGAATGACGAATCCATCCTTGTATTGCTGCTACCTCCATCTGGTCACAGGCCTCCTCCATGGCTGGGATGAGGGGTACCTCAGCCTAGAGACGGAGATCATATACCTTCCACCGCCATGCCGAGAAAAACTCTTCTATAGGGTTGAGGAATGGAGAGTATGGAGGAAGATATAGGACGGTGAAATGTGGATGTTGCTGAAACCAGTTCTGAACCAGAGCAGAGCGGTGGAAAGACACATTGTCCCAGACAACAATGTATTGCATATGATCGATTTGATTTGCTGCTGTTATGTTGTGCAATTGGTCCAAGAATGTAAGTATGAGTGCTGTGTTGTAAGGGCCCATATGGGCATGGCGGTGGAGGACCCCATTCTGTGTAATGGCTGCACAGAGTGTTATATTTCCCCCACGTTGCCCTGGGACATTGACTATAGCCCTGTGGCCAATGACGTTTCTTCCCCTCCTTCGTGTTCTCGTCAGGTTGAACCCAGCCTCATCTACGTAAATGAACTCATGCTGGATCTCCTCTCCATCCATTCGTAAAACTACCTGAAGAACAGTGTCAGGCAAAATTGTGTAGTTCAGTGTAGATCTAGTATACATATTACAGTACAGTAAAAGATTATGAGACAGTATGCAAGATCACACTGCTAAAGTGAATACATACCTCTGCATAATCATGCCGCAGTCGTTTCACCCTTTCGGAATTGCGCTCGAAAGGCACTCGATAAATTTGCTTCATTTGAATATGGTTTTTTTTTAGGATGCGTGCCAGTGTTGATATTGAGACCTGATGGATATCGTTGAAACTGGCATGGTTATTGACAATGTTAGCTTGGAGCTGTTTGAGTGTTATAGCATTGTTGGCCAAAACCATGTTTACTATCTCCCTCTCTTGCTGTTCTGTGAACATAGGAGGCCTTCCCCCTTGTCGTTCCTGACCCTCAATCCTATGTAGAAAAAAAACAGTAAACAATAGTACAGTAATTTCACAGGACAAGGTAACAGAAGTGCTGATACTGCATAGAATACAGTACTGTAAGCAGTTACTGAAACCGTGCAGATGTTTTTGATATGGTGATATTTTTACAATACCTATTTTCCAGTCGAAATGTTCTTATCACACTTGCCACTGTGTATCGGCTTAGATTTGGCTGTACTCACAGTCCAGCCTCCCTCAGCGTCAGGCCGTGGTTGACAACGTGGTCAACCAGTGTTGCGCGGATCTCATTTGTCAGATTCGGTCCTCTTTGAGCACCACCTTGTCTTCGTCTTCCTCTTCCTCTTCCTCTTCTTCTACCTCCAGCATGGCCTCCATCTCTTTCTCTTCCTCTGTTGATTCCTCTTCCTCCCCTTCCTCCTCCTCCTTCTCGTCCTCCTCTTCGTTGTCCTCCTCGTCATCTTACTCTTTCTCTGACTCTTTCCTTTGTGCTTGAAGACCGATGAACTCACCTGCTGCTTTTTATAGTGCTTAAACACCTGATTGGTGTGTCTACAATTAAGCAAACAAGTGTTTGCACACCTGATGACTGTGTTGAACCAATTGGTTGGACGGTGCGGTAATTTGACAGTCAGTGCTTTGGTATTGCAAGGAAGTGACTTCATGATAGATTTTTGTGTGTAATGTATGTTAAGTGTGTTTAGTGTTTTGCAAATCACTGTGTGTAGAGTTTTGCAACAAGTGTGAGGTTGACAATGTGCTTATAGTGCAAATATGGGCTGATGTTTTGCTTCTTGAGTGTAAGGTTTTGCTAATAGTGTACTACTTTTAATTTTAGTGTGTAAGCAATCCAAAAAAACTGTAAAAGCTAGTAACGAATATACAACAAAACCTAATACAAAATACACTGATCAGTGGATCCAATTACGATGTAAGCCACAAAAAAATATATATATATATATATATATATATATACAGTACTGTGCAACAGTCTTTGGCCACTAGTATTATTCCACCAGCTAAAAAATGGTTTAAAGTGTCAGTAAAAAATATCGGTTTACATTTCCAAACATTCTGTTTGCCATTAATTGTAATAATCTAGTGAGATTTTTGTTTGCACAAGGAGTCTGACAACAGCAAGTGCTCTGCACAGAGATCTGATCTCACCATCATCCAGTCTGTCTCTGGAATGACATGAAGACACAGAACAAACTGAAACAGAGTAAATCCAGAAGAACTGTGGGAACATCTCCAAGATGTTTCAAGAGACCTTCTTGCAAAGCTACCTGAAAAATTTTGCGCAAGTGCACCTATAGGGCAAAAGCTGCTGTAAACGCAAAGAATGGTCGCACCAAATGTTGATTTCATTTAGTTAATAGAAGGTAATTGATAAAGAAAATCTATTTATGACAGCATCCTCATTTTACAGCATTTTTAACAGTGCTGCAGCTTTGCAGGGAGGTTTCTTGAAGCATCCTGGAGACTTTGTCACAGTTCTTCTGGATTTAGTCTGTCTGAGTTTGTTCTGTTTCTTCATGTCATTCCAGACAGACTGGATGAAGATGAGATCAGATCTCTGTGCAGAGCACTCGCTGTTGTCAGACTCCTTGTGCAAACCAAAATCTCACTGGATTATAACCATAAATGGCAAAATGAATGTTTGGAAATGTAATCTGATATTTCCTACTGACACACTACAGCAAAAAACCGACTTTAACTGACTTTAAACCATTTTTTAGTTGATGAAAATACTAGTGGCCTAAGATTTTTGCACAGTACTGTATATATATATAAAAACAGTACCATTTTCAATAATAACATGTACAAACCGAAGCAAACCATAAAAACAAATCTTAAATGATCTTAAATCTTAAATAATCTTAAATGATGTAATAGTTCGAATATGAGGTAAATTGTTCCAGTCAATAGAGGCTTTAAACATAAAAGCTTTTTTACCAATTGTTTTTTTGACACGAGGAACAAAGAAATAGGTCTGAACAGAATGCCTAACTTGATCATTTGAATGAAAAGGTACAAAAATATTATTGTAAATAACTAGTTAAAATAAATAAATTTGAAAAGAAATTGAAGCCAATAAATATGTCATCTTGTATGCAAAGACGGCCACTGGAGTGCATCATACATTATACAACGATGGGTATAAAAATAACATACATAGATAGATAAATGGTTTTGAAGCGATTGTTTGATTTTGCGAGAAGAGTCAGGGGTTCTGTGAATTTAGTTTGAACATTTGGATTTGTGTTTAAGGTTTTAAGAAAATGAGTGATGGTTTCAAAAAATATTTTAGCTTTTCAGAAAAACTAAAAAAAGTGTTTTTTTGATTATATATCACCTGTCGTGTAGCTGTTTTTGAATGTATAAGGTCTGCAAAAATATCAAAAATATTTAAAACAAATTATTTTACTAAAACAAATCTTACAAAAATGATGTAAGACTATTTCAGAGAATATATTAAAATTGAGAAAATACTACAGTTATGCTTAAAAGTGTAAAAAAAGTCAAAACAACATTGAAAAACTATATTGTTTTGAGTATATTTTAATATTGTGATAAAATAAGTTTACAGTTACAGTTTATCAAAAGTATATTTCATTGTAGCTTTTTTTTATATGTAAATGATAATGGATCTAGTTTGCATTTGTAATTGTATATTTATTTATTTTTTTGTTTGTTTGTTTTGTTATATTTAATTTGCTTTTTATTGTTACGTATTGCAACAGGCAGGCAACATAAATCTGCTGCCTTTTACAATACCTAAATGGCTAAATACAAGGCAGCAATACAACGTGTCCTTGTGAGAAGGCAATCCCATAATGCACTGCAATATCCTTTAAAGTGCATTATTTGATATTAAAGTTCCCCTATTATGCCCTTTTCAGTTTTTGCCTTTCATGTAGTGTATTATATAGCTGTTTGTGAATGTAAGAAGTCTCTAATATTCCAAAGACGAATTGAGTCAAGATGACAAATGGAGTTATTATCTCTCAAAAGAAAGGACCGATTCTGAGCCGCCTGAAATGAGTTGTCAGGAATTCCAGGCTCACTTCCTGAGCAAACCTGCAGTAGCATAATGCATAATGCTAGCCTTACGGTCTTCATTGGCCGTCTGTGAGCAATGTGCACTTTGACCCGGCCCCAAACACTGTAGTTGTAGCTGATGCTTGGCTGAGTTCAGATCATGTTGTTGCCAGGTCTAGAACAGAAAGCATTGTTTTCGGCACTGCGAAAGCATATCCACTTTGCGTGTACTCCCAAAGGAGAGGATGTGAAGAGTCACTGGTTCAAATTCATGTTTACAGTAACTCCAGCCTTTCGTTGACCTGGATGTGTTCCTGTCAATTTACTGACAACTGCTTCTCAAATCTTGCCAAGTTACTCAATCCTAGAACTGCATGACATGTAATGTGCCAGTGGTCACTCGGGTTACATTACCACTCTCACATTAGAGAGAAATTACCTTTTCATTCATGTTAGACGATGTTTCTGTGCATTTTTATGTGTCCCAATGTCTTGACAGTCAGCATGAGAAACATATGATCACATTATCAATAGACAAGTTAATTACTAGCAGCTTACCAATAAACCAGAAAACCCCTAGAGAATGGATGCAAATTTACTTGCAAAGTGATAATGAAACATCAAAGCAGTTGAGTTGATCTCCAACCCTCTGGTCATAAACCTCAAGCAGTATAAGCAGAAGACTATGTAAATAAAAGCAATTTAATTAACTGCAGATCTAGAAATAGGGAAAAGTTTTAGTACTTAAATTAAACACCTGATTGCATCATTATCCGATTTTGATTCCTTCTAGTGAGCACACATACCTCAGAGAGACTCCTGTCAAAATACATCATGTGGAAAGCATTCATATGTTATTTGAAGCATCATATTTGTGTACAAACATATGATAAATCTTAAAAGGAAAAAATGTTTCTGCCCATTCTGAATCATATGTCTAAAAGACATCTGCTGAATGCCATTCTATCATCCATCCATCAGGAAAATGTTCTGCCGATGATCTGATCCCACTTGTTTGTGTGTTTTAGACACACTGCCAATCTGTTCAGGATGTTTCAGTGAATCTTTCTGTCGCATTGTTACTTCAGTGGAAATAAGTGTCAGCCTTTATGAGTGAGTCCTATTTTTATTATGAATGAGTCACTGAATCATTCACTAAATGTTTGTTCAAAAACATTAATTCACCATTACAGTGTTGTTCAACATTGCAGTGGTTCTTTGAGGCTTTGTTTGGATCTGTTTGCGTGGATCTATTGAATCATTCACTCAACTAGTTTGTTCAAAATCAGTAATTCATTCATTAGGGGAAAAAACACAACTGTGTTCTTCATTGTGGCAACAAAAGTTGTGTGGAATTTTATTCCAGCATTTAGTTGCTTTTTTCCGTGACAGATATGACAAGTTTCTGATGGTTCCTTCTTTTTTTTTGAATATGGATGACATGCCTCTTTCATCTTTGGGCATAAACTATAGTTACGTCTATATTTTGTGATCTCAGTTTGTTTAGTTGTGAAAATAAGTAGTTTGTAAGTTATTAATCACTTTATTAAGATTAACTTAAAGCGACAACCATCAGTTCATATTTGAAGTCTGTTTACAAAGTATTTACATGGACGTTCAGTGTGGAAGAGCTTAAAGAGAGCACACTATAGGCTTAATTAGAGCAGCAACCATTTAATACATTTAATGTAATATTAAAGGGGTCCTATTATGCTTTTCACGTTTTGAATGTTTTCAGTGTGTGGTGTGTATGTTTGAGTATAAAAAAAGTTCTACAAAGTTACAAATCTCAAAGTCCACTCCAAAGGGAGATATTTCAGTTTTAAAAAATCCCTTTCAAGAACTACAACGAACGGCTCCTTTGGACTACTGTGTTGCTTTCCGGATGCTATAATGTCACAACGTGGCCCATTTAGAATATCATTAAAATAAATCCCGCCTACGCAAATTCAAATGGTTGAGGGGTGGGTAGGGACGAGGTAGGGGATAAGACTAAGCGATGCAGCGTGAAGAGCTGCTTCAGGGACGCTTCAACGCTGCTGGTATAAAAACAAGCATTACCTAGAGTGGCCGCGATCAGCTCCGGTGGCTGTGTCAGGGCATAACATGCCGCAGACGTGTGCAGTGTCTGGTAAGAGATTTTTTCATCATACAGTGTAGATAACTTCACTTAAACACCAGTGCTTTTTTGAAATGCATAGACTTGCAGGATTGTAGGCTAATCAGTGATGATGTTCTTTGATCATGTTAATGTTCTTTGCTCGTTTTCTATAGCTGCTTTTTGAATAACTAAGGAAATATAAGCATTATAATTAGTAACTAGCAATGTTTTTATTCAATTGTTGTCATATTAAATACAAATTAAGTCATATTATATAACATTAGGCTGCTTTTAGCCTTATGCTGGAGATGGTTTCGGGCAATCAAATATGTAAATAATTAAATAAATTAGCATGATAATATCATGTATCTGCGATCTCACAGGCTGACGATAGGACCCAACACTACTGTAGTGTCACCTATACCTTAATATATCTTAAACTATAATGGAGCAGATGGAACTTGCTGCTTTGGCAAGGGGCGTGGCAGTACGGTAACACTCTAAGCTGTTCATCAGTCACAAATGCAGTGGGACAAGTAACCAATCACAACACATTTCATTTTTCGGAAGGTGGGCCTTCATCAAACCCTGAACTAATCGAGCCTTTTGTGCCAGGCTGGGGAGAAATGTGTTGTAATAATGTAAATTATGTGAAAAATAATGCGTTTTTTAAACCTCCAAGCATTAGAGCAAAATCAAGGCTTTGTAAAAGACCATAATAGGACCCCTTTAATTAAAATGCCAAGATTTTGGCATTTTAATAAATAATCT
Organism: Labeo catla; assembly: GCA_012976165.1. Classification (NCBI taxonomy): domain Eukaryota; kingdom Metazoa; phylum Chordata; class Actinopteri; order Cypriniformes; family Cyprinidae; genus Labeo; species Labeo catla. The sequence goes on from VONZ01000071.1 coordinate 928,253, forward strand.
AGGTCATGTGTTAAGTTCATACATATTTTAATATGAAAAACTATTATTAACAATATCTATGAAATTATACTTTTTCTTATTGATGTCACACTGAAGCTGTGATTTTCATAGCAGTGCACCATTTAAGCTCACCTTAAAATAATATGAAGTCTTTAAAAATAATAGCGGTGTAAAACCACAGACCAGCAATAAACTGTAAAGTTATAATATTATGGATTTAAAAGTACAAGCCAGTAATGCCTCTGAAGTTATATATACAGCTAGTCAGCGAACTGTGTTCTGTAGCATCTGCGCTATGTTGCTTAAACTGTCTTTTGGATCGAACTGTAGGTTAGGGTTATGGTTCCAGGTTATAATATGCAAAAGTCTAAACATTAATCTTTTAATTTTACAGTAAGTAGTGAAACTCACCTAAAATAAAGGCATAAATGTCTAAAAAGTGCACATTTAAACAGCTCCTATTTTGCTGAAAATTTTCAGACAGCTTTCAAAATGGCCACCAGGCAGTGTGAACACATGGAGACGCATATCTCAGTGTGCAATGGTCTGATTGACTTGAAAATACAGGAAGTATGTAGTAACAAACACATCACTTGATTAAAACATCAAGTAGGATAATACATTTATTTTTGAGCTCAAATCGAAGTGTGCTTAATGGGTACATGAGCTTAATAGGTATGTTTACCCTATTTGTGTGGATCTATTGAATAATTCACTCAACTGATTTGTTCAAACACAGTGATTCATTCATTAGAAAAAAACAAAAACAATACAAAACACACTGTTACTGTGTAGTCCAATGTTGTAGCCATTCTTTTGAGGTTTTGTTTGAATCTATTTGCGTAGATCAGCTGAATCATTCAATCAAGCGATTTGTTCAAGATCACTAATTTATTTAGAAGGAACAAAACACCATACCATGCTGTTTGTTGTTGCAATAGTTCTTTTGTGGTTTTGTTTTGAATTATTTTCATCAGAGCAAAACCCACAGATAAAGGGATAGTTCAACCAAAAATTTAAATTCTGTCATCAATTACTCACCCACTTGTCATTCCAAACCCATAAATCCTTTGTTTATCTTTGGAACACAGATTAAGATATTTTTGACAAAATCAGATGAATTCATCAGTTCTTTTACTTCATTGCACAAGCACTGCATACACAATACTCCGTAATAAAATTAATTTACATGTCTTGACTGAAAGGTTTAAATAAAATGTGAAATGCAGCTTGTCGAGGAAAGGTGTGCTATTACTTTTCTAATTGATCGAATTTAGCAATTTCACCTTGTTTTATTATTTAACAGGTGAAAAAAAAAAATCTATAGCTTCACATTGGATCTAAAATTGTTAGCTCACATACTCAACTCACTTCCTCAAAAATAATGCTGCAAAACAACACATTTCATCTGGTTTTAGGTTCTCCATCTGCGTTGAGTAGCTCTCTGCATTGGCGGACGCAAGCGCTCTAGTGCCCGTGAATAAACTCTTCTCTTTCAACTGCAGTGAATTTGTGGCATCTATATTAGCAGGACTCACCAGCTAAAGTCAAGGGGTTAGCAGGAGCTTATCAGGGCATTTAGACGCGTGGTTTTGTAATGCTGATATGTGCTGAAGTGTAAATGGAGCCTAATGGATTGGTAAGTGGTTTGGTGCTGATGCTGGTGAAACAGTTTGAAGCAGTTTTCTGCCAGCTTATGTTTGTGTGTGTGTGTTTGCGAGTGTGGATCGGTGTCTGTCAGAGTACCTGGACTCCGCCGACCTGATGAAGGCTGATACTGTTCTCATGTGTCCCTGTTCCACTCAGCAGGGGTTTCACGAGTCAACTTCATGGTACATGAGAAAGGTCAGTTAGTTTTACAGTAGCAGGAATATACCATATACACTTACACAACAGACAGGCCTGTATACGTCTTAAAGTTTCAAAGGGCGTTTGTCTAAAAATTCTTATGTTCATTCCTCCTGGAAGAGATAGAATGTCAGAGTATTGTTTCCCTTACAAGAAATTAAATGGAGATTTATACTGTCAAAGCTCCAAAAAAGACAACAAATTGTTAAAGTAGTTCATACAACTCATGCACTTTATCCAAGTCTTTTCAAGCCTTTGTATGAGGAACAGATCAAAACTGAAGCAGCTCTCAAATCTCATTTGTGGTCAATTTCAAACGTGCCACAATTAGTCATGTGACAAGCAAGAACCAATGCTGTGCTCAGTCAGTCCGTGTCAGAATTTTAAAAAATTTTTGCACTTTAACTTAATAAATGAAACTGCTAAAGTTACATTTGTCTTTTCAGACTGAAAGAAGGGTTCACAGCTATTAAGGAGAAACACGAAATACAACACAACAAAACTTTAAACTGTAAACTTTAAGCACTTCGCTGCATTGAAACAAACTGCAAGATTGAGTATTTTTACTAGGGTTGCTGTCGACTAAAGATTTTTTTGGTCGACTGGTAGTCGTTCATTTTAAGCATTAGTCGCCTATTGGTCACATGTTTATTAATAAACCATATAAATCCTAATAATGTGCCTGTAATTGCCTACATACCCTAAAAAAGCTTGCCACAGCGCACCGGCAGATATAACAATTATGAATGTGTCTGGGAAAAACAGCAAGGAGACTGCATTAACAGTTTAATAAATTACTAATAAACTAGCGCTTTCTTTGATTAAGGCTTAAAAGTTGAAGAGACTTGTCATCTCCGCGGTGCCTGTATGCATGTTTCATACAGATTACATAATCTGAGAATATTTGTTTTCTATGTGAATTGGTTCATTTGAAAGTAGACTTTTCACTCTCTATAAAAGTATTTTTCATGTCTGTAAGGCAAGTATACACAGAGTTTCGAAGTTTCACATTCAGGTTCACAGAGACCAAGACGGCAGAAACGGCATCCTGTTTGCTTTGGTTATTTTACAAAAGCACAACGTTTTGTTGTTATTGTGAGTGCACACAAATAAATGTAGAGTCTTCACAGATTGGAAAGGAGTATTTTAAGTGCAAGTGAAGGGAGCGCGCTACTATTCTTCCACACTCCACACAGACACTTGAATAGTGCACATTTTTCTAGGTCAACATTAGTTTGAGTGGCCATGTAAAGTTGCTACTACATACATCTTTCTGATGTAAATCCATATTTGAGGTCGATGAAAGATAGGTGAGTGTTTGGATGTCCTGCCTGGTACTATATTACCACATAGACCAGCCGTGAACAATCTGTCCATCACAGAGTATGTGACATTTTTTTCTGCAACTAAGCGAATAATAAAATTGTGGTCGACCAAAACTAACGGTTAGTGACTGTGCCATTAGTAAACAGTATTTATAGATTTAAAAGAGGAAATACATACATTTATACCTTCTACTAACTATAAGTAATTTACAAGTACAGCTAATTCTCATTTATTTGCAACTACATGTCAACTAAATGTCATTAGTATATTATATATATATATATATATATATATATATATATATATATATATATATATATATATATATATATATATATATATATATTAAGGTTAGTAGAATAAGTTGACATGTACTTGAAAAGTTGGTTGGTGTCAGTAGAATATGTGCTGGAGGACCTTTAAAATGAAGTGTTAGCAGATTCACTAACAGTGTTAACAGTTTACTGATACTCTAATGACCGCTAGTTGACATGTAATGCAAAGTTACTTAAACAGTAGTTAGCAAAATGTCTAAAGTGGACTATCAAAATAAAATGTTACCTGATATTTCTTTGAAGAAACTAAGCAAAATAATACATTAGTGAAGGTTTATTAGGCATGGAGGCACATTTTATTTTGCGGTTTGATGATTTTGACCTGTTCTATTATCATCCCACCCACATTTTTGGCCTCTAGTGGGTAAAAATACTGTTTTTATGACCTTTTGTTACTGTGATGCAGCCTTGTCAAAGTGCCCGAATAAAGAGTATTTGTCTTGGCACACATTGCCCCATAAATGAATGTATGTTTCTCATGCAAAGGCTTAAGCTCAAGCTCAAATCGGAAATATAGCTGCTAAGGATCACTGATCTTGAATCAGAAAAAGTGACGCCACTGTCACCAAACCTCAACTCCATTGGCTCCTCAAACTGTCAGTCAAACCTCATTATTCCTCTCGCCTCCGCCTCTCTCGTGAATGAAGTGCAGCACGCATTTTGGAGCATCTCAGCTTGTTTGCAGTCTGAAGGTAAATAAAGAACTGTTGATTGAATAAGTACAGCGTTTTCTTTACTCAAGAAACACTATATTTATAAAGGTTTTTTTGTATTTGAGGAGCGGAGAAGAGTGTCTTAGTCTAGCATTTGTTATCAAGTCACAGTAAAATAGCATGTGTGAAGCGCTGAATCTTTAATATGATACTTTGGCCAAATAACTGAGCACCCACTAGCGCTGGGCGATAATTCGATAACGATAATTCGATAATTATCGCAATACAATTTTCCTTGATAAACGATATGAAGAGTTCGATAAATGTTCAATATAATTCTTATGTGCCAAAAGCTGCTACGCGCCTACACTTGATTGTGCAAAAGATGCGATATGTGAACAGCTCCGTCACGCAAGCACTAAACAGCGCTGTGAGATCCAGTGAAGAAACACTTGAATTTAGAGATGAACACTCACTGCACCATGGTATTATGGCAGCAATGTGGGATATTCACACTGAATTTTGTTACAGGAGTAATGGTATATAATTATTGTATGTATGTATTTATGATTAGGCTGTAGCATGTGTGCATTTATACTGAAAGTTTTTAGACTACCGTTTTTCATACAAATAGGCTACATATAAAACCATGTAGTTATATTTTTACCATGGTATTGAGGTACCATTATGTGTGGTTTTAACTGTGTTTATCATGATTTAAAATGTATGCTTGCTACTATGGGAGACCAATGCTTAATTAAAAAAAAAATAATAATAATAATAAAAAAAACTAGGTTGCTGATTGATAATGAACAAAAATTTACCTCTGCATCCTCAAGCTACTATCAAATGTGCATTTCTAAGAGACAAAAAAGTGATATTATTATTATTATTATTATTTTTATCGTTATCATTTTCAGACAACCCAACCTGTTTCTTGATTTGAAACAATATAACTCATTAGAACATGCAGAACTTAATTTTTCTATTTAGATATTTATTTTGTTAAGGAAAATTAATGGTCTGGTTTCTACAACTTTCACTTTGAAGCAAAAATCTGACTTTAAACTTGAAAGAAATAAAGATTTGACATTTATCACGCTAATTAGCAATATCTACTGATATAAGAAAAAATATCGTGATAATATGTGGGGGTCATTAAGCTGGTCCGAAGCTTCATATTTCAACTTGAGTTTGGTGAAATGTTAATAATATAATGACACAAGCAACGATGGAAATAAACATAGCCTAAGTTATCTGTAGGCCTATACATCTCTATGTCAACACTATACAATAATATTTCATTAATGTTAGCTAATGTATTAACTAATATGAGTATACCATGAACAATACATTTATTTCAGTATTTATTAATCTTTGTTGATGTTAGGTAATGAAAATACAGTCGTTCATTGGTAGTTCGTGTTAGTTCACTGTGCATTAACTAATGTTAACAAACACAACTTTTGATATGATGTTGGTTCAATATAAAAATGATATTTTTTAAAAATAGCTTAGATGTAGTAAACTGCTTTTGTGGCTTAGCTTGCTACATTTCTCATGGCTGTAGCTTTAGTGTAGTGAAGCTTCGTTTAAGTGTTAGCTTAGCTCACTCCATTTCCAAGTAGCTTGCCCAACACTGTGCAGAGGTATATGGTGTTGAGGAAATGATGACAGAATTGAACTCATGCAAACACATCATGCAGCTGTCCAGAGTGAAACCCAGATCACAGACAGAGAGAGACACACACACTCAGACACTGGGGAGGCCTCTAATGTGAGTAGCTGGCAAGGTTAGTGCTGAGTCTCAGTGTGTGGTTGGGATCCGGATCGGGTGCACTTAAAGCAGGGGTGTGTCGTCACCATTAAACGATCTTCAGCCTGTGACTTGGGCCGCATTTCTCCCACGCGCGTCTTCAGACAAACTGCTGTCCACCAGCAGCATCTCAGCATGAAGACCAGGAAGCTGTCCAGAATACAGAGACTGTATATTGTAAGTTTTTCGAACATGCATGAACTTTGGTAGCGTTACTCAAAGAAGCTGGAAAAGTTAGCGTTTGTTTCCTTTATTTGTTTCATTCCGTTTTATGGTAATTTCTACACTGTCTAAGGTTTAGTGTGTTTCACAGTGACGGGTCTTATGGGATGTACGATTGATCTGTGTTGATCACACAGCGCTGATTAAATGTAACATTTCATGCGTTTAATGCAATTATTACTTCTCATGTTACACGTTATACCTCAGACTGATTGCTTATATTTGGGTCAGTGACAGCGGCTCTTGTTCCTTGGTCCTCATGTCTTGTAAAATGTCTTCATTTTTGCAAATGTTCTTCGTATTTGCATATTTTATATGTGCTCCCTATTTCTTTAGAAATATAACACAGTTTTATAATAGATGTAACATAACTTTTGAAATGAAACTCCGAAGAGAAGAAATCCCTGAATGCGAATGATATATCAAAGGTGTCTAAGATGTCTGATAACTGTTGCGCTCTAAAAGGTTTCTCTCAAGTAAGTAAGGATTATAAAACCTTTCTATCGGTTCTTTGGATTGGACTCTCGGGGGTAGCAGGCGTCTCTGAGAACTGAGCTGAGTTTATATTAAAGCGAGGGAAGATTAAACTCTTAATAACTGCCGGCAAAGTACTGTAGCTTATTTTCAAAGATTTCAACACTAATCATTTTACTGTAATTGCATACACTTTTACTACAGTTACCATGTTTCAGATCAGTTTGGTTTGTGAATATGCAACAAGCTGTAGCTGTAATTTAATAATGAACTGCGGTAACATGGCTTTTGTCTTTTAGCTGGTTGCTGATCTTTTTGAACAGGAATACAGTGTTTATTAGCAATGTACATTACACTGCCCAGATCATTTTTCATGAGCATTTTTGTCTATCTAGTATAAATAACCAAACATCCTTAAAACAGGATACATTTAATTAAGAAGCAAACTGCATGAGATATTAAGGCTAGTTTTCAGAGAATATGTTTTGAGGTTCATTGTTATTTCTTATAACAGATTGCACTTTATTGTTTATCTTTTTAATGTTTGCAACATAATACTTATGCTATCATTTTCTTGTTATAATGTTATCAGGTTTTCTTAAGGGGGCTACTTTTATTTAAATTAAGTTGAATTAAATTTGTTTTATGTGTCCATCTACATTTTTTTTAGATTTTTGTTTTAAGCAAGAAAAAATGTCTAGGAGGTTGCACTTATCTTCCAATAATGTCATGATGCTTATGCTACATTTAGTTTTCTTAAATGGGCTGCTTTTCAATTGAGAGTGCATTTGTGATTTGCCATTAGTACGGAGTTATTAAAAACATCCTTTGAGGTATTGAAAATTAATGTACAAACTGAAGTGGTAATATGGCCATGATGAAAAGATTTCAGCACTTTTCGGTGAGCTGCTGAAATGGCTGTGCTTCCCACTCATATTAAAAGTAAACAGCCTTTGTTGTTTCATGTATTTGCTTGACTATTGTCTTTTGTTATAGGATGATTTCATGCCTTTTGAAGATCAGTTTATTTTAAAGCCTATTACAGTCCTTAGTGAAGTAACATGCAATACAACAATCAACAAAACTAGTTTATACCATTACAGTTCTGTCTTGGAACTTTTAAGTCGGAATCAAGAATTAAACAACGTTACAGCAGCAGAATCAAATCATTCCATATTACAAGGTTCATTTTCTTGTGGTCTGTTAAACTTGCATATTTTCTTTACATGCAACACTATTTTTATGCATTGCTTTTAACATTCAACTTGTTTGTCTTAAACAAAGTTGAATTTTAATAGGGCCCTATCATTTAAAAACGCAGACGGAATCGTGGAATCCAGTCATAAAAACATGAATTTCTCAATTGAATTAATTACTCAAAAGTAGGTGATTACTCTTAAATCAAACCGCAATATGAACTAGTATCTGTAAACATTATGACACAAAAATTTCATTTAAATGTGAATCCTGCATGTTTTGCCTGTTTTTTTTTTTTAAATGAATGGAATAGACAAGCTGTTTTGTTTACTACACACACTGAAGCGCGTGTGACGCTCACGTGATTTTTTTCATGTGATTTTTTCCATTTTAGGAAAACTAGCGTCATGTCATATACACAGAAATGTAAAGGTAGACACGGCAACCCATCAAAATAAAAGTCCAGTTTAACTTCGAGACATTGTGGCAGAAATATATTACTACTATTACTACTAAAATGAAACAAATATTATTTTTTAGGGTAAATGTTTTAGGGTAAACATTTCTTCTGTTTTAATTTTAATAGTAAATTCCTCTTTGTTTGCCAAAAAAAAAAGGGAGCTTAATTTATAATAATAATTAAAAGATAAATTTTAAAAAAAAATTTTTATGCCTTCATTTGATAACCAGAACATTTTAAATACACAACACAGAATTTTTGAGGGTAGAAAAAACCTTTTATAAGGCTATTTTAAGAATAAATTTGAATAAATTAAGTATGCATTCAAATAATTAGACATGCTAAAACACAGAATTTGATAACAATAAAACATTTCTTAGGGCCCTAAACAGGTCATTTTTGTTCAAAACATTTATTAAATTGATGAAGTTTCATAATTTTAATTAATTAGACATGCTCTTTGATTAATAAAATTAAATTTACCATTAAAAAATGGAATCCAGAAATATTAAAATGGAAAAAACGGAATTTGGGAGAAAAAAAACAAAAAAAACAGAATTTGGGAAAAAAATGTAATAATTAATAATAATGTTTTAATTGTCTAATTCTGAGCTTTATTGCTTATTAATAAGTGTTACAATGCCTGTGGATATACTATGCCATTATAGTGCATTGTACAAAACTCCCATAGTTAAACATATAATGGAAAAGCTCACCCAGTTATGCTAGTCAAAATTAATACCTCCCCATGTCATGGTGTTCTAATGTAACATAACACTCGTGAACACAATGAATTACGTGTACCATATTGTAAGTATCAGCGAGTCAACAATTTTAATGCATCAGAGCATCCATTTAGCTTTTAGCCACTCAAAGTAATGGGCTACAGAAACACACTTACTGCAAGTCTGCTGAAAGGCCTGTGCTTTCCCTTAATGCACAAACTACTTAACAGAAAACTTGACATGCAATGTCAGTCATTTCACCTCTGAAATTATGTTTGCTATTTCCGTAAATGCAAGTAGGTCAATATGAAATAAACTTTATGTACCTACCATATGCACGTAACCGAATGCATTTTGAGCAGCAGCAGTTTGATGCAGCTTTTGAGTGGGTTGTACTTCACTGGTATACAGTGCTTTAGTTTCTTTCCAAGAATTGTTTTCTTGTCTGAAACTTCCTTCAGTCTGTGCTGGCAAATTAAACTAAGGGCCACGGTAGTTATTTTAACCAATAAAGCCTGAGATGTCTATGTAGTTTTGCTAGCTTTTAAATAACTTTTACTTCTTTGACATTTATGGATTAAGGTGGACTTTAAACACAGAATCTAACATTTTTGATGTGCAAATTCAATGCCAAAGACTAGATGGAGAAAATTAAGCCTTAAAGGATTAGTTCATCATAAAATAAGAATTTGCTGAAAATTTACTCAACCTCAGGTTTGGAGAAATTCCATCCTCTGCAGCGAATGGGTCAGAATTTATCAGAATGATAAAAACATCACAGTAATCCACAAGTAATTCACACTGCTCCAGTCCATCACTTAACATCTAGTCAAGCGAAAAACTGCATGTTTGTAAAAAACAAATCCATCATTAAAGTGTTTTTTAACTTCAAACCGTTGCTTCTGGCTAAAATATGGTTCCTCTTGCTTTCTACTGGGAAAAGTCATTTAATCTATCAAGCACAGTTTATAAGCAAAACAATCCAAAACAGTCCTAAACAAATATGTTTACGGATTTTGATTTGAGAGGACAACAGGGAATGGACTTTCACTTGAGGAAGCATTTTTATGGATTATGCACTTGGTATAAAGATAAAATGCCTTAATGATGGATTGGTTTATTAAAAACTCTTTTTTTTTTTTTTAAACTAATCGATGGTCTGTAGTGGTATGGATTACTTGTGGATTATTGAGATTTTTTTTCCAGCTGTTTACACTCTAATTCTGACGGCACCCATTCTCTGCAGTGGATCCATTGCTGAACAAGTGATGTAATGCTTAATTTCTCCACATTTGTTCTCATGATGAAACAAACTCATCTACATCTTGGATGGCCTGAGGGTGAGTACATTTTCAGCAAACTTTCATTTTTAGCTGAACAATTTCTTTAAAGCATATAATAGATTCCAAAGTCTGAGAGTAAAATGTGTTTTTCTTTTCTCCTGTAATAAGAAACTCTTAGACTTTCAGATCCCACCATACATAAGACATACCGTAATAATACATCTGCAGCACTTTTTGTTGAATGGTGAGAAAGACTTTGTAGAATACAAAGACATAATAAGCTCTGGTCCATCCACAGCATCTACGAGTCCTGCAGGTAGTCTTTCCACGGTAATAGAGTGACTGTGGTAAACCACCACCTGCCGTGGGAATCTCTCAAAAGAAAGTGTTGCTTCCAGCCATCTGGAAGAGATGTTTTGGTCAGTAGGTCCTTGACTCCTGCAGACTGAATTAATTAAGTTAGACAGCAAGGTGAACTGGTCAGGCAGGATTTGCACGTTCACGTTTTGAATGTTTCCAAGAAGTTTTGTTTCCTCTGGAACAGAGATTATCACTGTATCATTTTCATGCTGTTTTGTTTTTTGACATTTTGAACCTCTTCTCTGTTTATGATGGAATGGAAAGTCTGCATTTACATTCTTACTTATCATTTCGTTGGGTTAATGTGTGGGTTTGCACACCTATTTTACTACTTTTCAGGAAAACAACAAAAAAAAACATTTTTTTCCTTTGAAGTATGACTTTATTCATCAGAGATTGATTGGGTCATAAAAAACTCTCAGTGGCAGGTAGATGGATGGGAGTGGAGGAGTTAAAATATGAGGGTTTAGTAATGTCAGCCAAAAGGAAAATTTGAAAAAAAAAATCATATTTTGTTATTGAATTGTTATATAATTATTTAACAATAAGAGTATGAGCATGCATGGAAAAAGCTATTAAAATATACAAAATGATGTAGTCTCTTGAGATGGTTTCTGTTTTTGGACAATCCATTTGGACCGTTTAATGCTCTTGTATGTCATGAAAAAGGACATGGGAACTTAAAACGTATTTGATTTTCTAAAGCATTGTTTGCTATTCATCTACTTAGCTATTCAGGCATGAGTAATGTGGCTGGAGTCAGTGCAGTACAAAAATGGCCCTCACTGTTTTTTGATCTGAGCAATTAGTGGCAATTATACAAAACCATGAAACTCAAAGTGAGATTTAGCTAATGTCATTAAGTGTGTCATGTAATAGTGAGTCATGTCTTCTTGGGTTTAGGTTATTTTTTGTCTGTGCATTTATATATGCTTTCATGATTATAAATGATTCTTATTTTATGTAGCCGAATCCTTTAAAGACAGTTATATATGGAGAAATTCTGAGCTTTGAGTTAATTAGTGTATTGATCATTTACGACAGAGCTCAACGACTGCTTTTTTAGCGGCCTTGGCTCCAGAAGTATTTTTCTTATTCATGTTCTCTGCAGAGATTCTTTTTAAATCATTTTTTTGTTTTAAAAAAGCCTTGAACCAAAACCAGCTCCTTTCATATAAATCACAGCAATGCAAACTTGGGTTTGATGCAGTCGTGGCCTAATGTTTAGCGAGTTAGAGGTCATGGGTTCGATTCTCAGTACCGGCAAGGACTGTAGGTGGGGGATTGAATGAAAATCGCTTTCTTCCACTCTCAATACCATAACTAGTGCAAGGGACTGAACCCCCAACTGCTCCCCCGCACCAAAAATGGCTGTCCACTGATGATGTTTGTTTACTACTTACTGCTGTGCGTGCGCTTGGATGGGTTAAAACGCAGAGCACAAAATCAAAGTATGGGTCACCATACTTGGCCACATGTCATGTCCTTAAAGTAACTGTGTAAGCAGTAAAGCAATATAAAATCAAAAAAGCATTTTAAGTTCAGTAATGTTTTGAGTCCTCTCTCCCTTGCCTCACAGTGGTTTGCCTCACGAGTCCACTGGCAGAGAGCAAAGGTTTTTCAGTAGTTGTGTGTAAGTAACTTAGGCTGTCAAGGCTATTTTATTCACTTTAAACATTGCGTGAAGTGATTCTTTCTCTTTATTACAGATGATGCTGGATCATTAATAAATTAGTCATGACAAAAAATGATGATATCTGATATATTTTTCTATGAGCGATTGTAAGGTTTCCAAGCTTAGCTTGTTTAATACCGTAGTCACCCACTACAACTAACACGGCAGTAACTGATAATAGGCTCATTTTGTAGACCTACCGATGTGTTGGGTTTTGCCCAATATGATGTTAAGTGGCAGATCAGTGGGCTTGCTGTGGTTGAATATCTAAATAAGAGACGACCTCAGTCCCAGACAAAACCTAAAATACTATGTGGAGAACGCAAAATAATTCAATAATTATAATATGACCGCGTGGTGAACCTGTGAACCAAACTCATATTTGAATAGTCTCCATGCTATGTACACATGCTGTGTACATATATCTATCCTTACAAGGACAATTTTGGCTGTATTATTTGTGAGAAATGTTACTGTTAGGTGAAATTTACGCCCTCGCCCATTGACTTATAGTATGGTAAAAAATACTGTGGCTACCATCAACTGTTTGGTTACACACATTCTTCAAAATATCTTCTTTTGAGTTCAGCAGAAGAACAACTTGAGAGTGAGTAAAGGATGACAGAATTTTCTTTTTTAGTTAATGGCCAAGTCTGTCTGTTTTGTTTTGTGCTAAAGTTCACAATTAGTGATCGACCGGTATTGATTTTTTATAACCGATACCGATTATTTGCATAATTATGTGCCCGATAACGATATGCAGTACCGATATTTATTTACTGTTATGAAGTAAATCAGTGACTGAGTGAAGTAAGGCCATACTTCACTTTGGTTCCCCTTCAGGAACTCGAGCTGCGTCCGAAAAACGCATTGGGAACGCCTTTGGCGGAACCACGCTCTGAATGACGTGTAAACTAGCCAATCAAACGATGATACGTCACGGGCGGATGACGTCATCGACCAGGAAGCATAAAAGCACGTGCGAAGCCGGCCGGCGTCAGCTTCTGTCTTTCAGCGGAGCGCTCTGTGTTGTGTCTGTTTATCCTCCTTTTTTGTGCAAGTTAGCACAGCTTTCTTTTTGAGGATAATGTCTAGCCAAAAAAGCGAAGTTGTTAAGAGTGGAGAGAGCGGGCCGCGTTTCAGGCTGTGTGTTCCCCCTTGTAAACGCTACATCACAAGCGGGGATACACACAGCATGTGCGTGGTCTGCTTAGGAGCGGAGCACGCTATGTCAGCCCTTGAGGGGGCTGACTGCCCGCATTGTGAAGCACTTCCTTTGCGGGTGCTCCGCTCCCGGAAGGCTCTCTTCGAGGAGGGAGCCTTCACTAGCGTTCCCCATGGTGCTGGCCCCGCTTCCGCCGAGGCGGAGCGGACGCTACACTCTTGGGGTTCGCAGATGGATCTGCTGGAGGGAATGGAGACGGGTGACCCCCTATCTTCTTCCTTACCCGGCAGATCCGCTGCCCGTTCTGAGGGTTCGGAAGCCCGCACTGCGGCTACTTCCTCCCAAGGGACGGGCTCCTCTCTCCATCTGTCGTCCTCCGAGGAGGGCGACCTTGAAAGTACCGCTGAGGAAGCGAGCCCTCAGTCGGTACAGTATGAGGAGCTCTTGGAGGTGGTGACTCGTGCTGTGGCCAAACTTAACATTAATTGGCCCGCAGAGGAAAACATCGCTCCGCAGAGAAGCAAGCTCGATGAACGCTTTCTGCGGAGCAAACCATCATCTCCAAGAAGGAGCCTTCCGTTCTTTCCCGACCTCCATGCTGAGATCGCGAGGTCATGGGAGAGACCGTATTCGGCTCGCTTGTTTGTCCCCGCCTCTGATTACTACGGAAATGTGGCGGGGCTCAATGAGCGAGCCTATAAGGCGATGCCCCGGGTGGAACAGACGTTAGCCAGCTATCTGTCCCCCGGTGCGGCATCGTCCTTGAAGGCTCCAACCTTACCCTCCAAGCCGCTTCGCACTACATCTTTGCTGGTGGGTAAGGGGTACTCGGCAGCAGGTCAAGCTGGAGCATGCCTTCATACTATGTCGCTGCTCCAGGCATACCAAGCTGACCTGCTGAAGGGGTTAGCAGACGGCGAGAAAGTAGATCTAGAGGAACTTCGCAGGACCGCTGATTTAGCTCTTCGCGCCACCAAGGAGACCGCCCGAGCAGTGGGGCGGTCTATGGCAGCCATGGTGGCGGCGGAGAGGCATTTGTGGTTGACCCTGTCCGATATGAAAGAGAAGGACAGGGTCTTCCTTTTGGACGCCCCGCTTGAGCCTTCTGGCCTGTTTGGCGACGCAGTCAATTCTGTCGTCAGCAGGTACCAGGAGGCTCGCAAACAAGCGGCGGCGTTCCAGCGGTTCCTGCCTCGCCGTTCTCTATCCTCTGCGGCTGCTGGGCGTGAGCAGCCGCAACCGAGTACCAGCTCCTCATACCGACAGGTTCAAAAGCTGAGTGTCGCGACTCGTGCTCCCCCGTCTCGGGACCGAGATTCGCGGCACTCTAGGCCGGGGTCCTCTAGGGCGAGGCCCGACCTGCGGGTCGTGCTTCAGTCTAAGAGGCCCCCGGCCTCGAAGCGGTCCTGACGCCAGGCTAGGACCGCCGAGGGCAGCCCCTACCGGGGAAGAGCGGGTAGCACCGCATTACACGGTGTCCGTCTCTCCTCGGTGCCCTCGGGAGGTTGGTCTGCTGTCCCTGCCAGTGTTACAGGGCACAACCGCCTCCAGCGAGCATTCATCCCGGATTTCTCCGCCCGGGCTCGTAGCGGAACCGGGACGCTCGCCACCCCCATGGGGGTCTCTAGAACAGTTAGTTCGGCAGTTTCCTGCCGGTCCGCCATTACAGGGCTCCGAGCTAGCAGTTCAGCAAACACCAGAGGCCAGCCTCGAGAGGCTGGTTCCCTTAGTAGACTATCTAGCAGCATGGAAGCTACTACCGAATGTGTCTGCATGGGTCCTGCGCACCATACAAAAAGGTTATGCTATTCAGTTCGGCGCCCCGCCGCCGCCTTTCGACGGGGTCTTTCCCACTCTGGTGGGCCCCGAGCAGGCTCTGGTCATGGAGCAAGAAGTAGAGACACTTCTGAGGAAGGAGGCCATCGAGGTGGTCCCTCCTCAAGACAGGGAGTCCGGGTTTTACAGCCGTTACTTCATTGTTCCGAAGAAGGATGGAGGGCTGCGGCCCATTATAGATCTTCGCCGCCTCAACCGATCAGTTATGAAACTGAAATTCAAGATGCTTACAGTCAAGCAAGTAGTGTCACAAATCAGGTCCGAGGACTGGTTTGTGACGATAGATCTGAAAGACGCGTACTTTCATGTCTCCATCCTTCCTCAACACAGGAAGTTCCTGAGGTTCGCTTTCAGGGGCAAAGCTTACCAGTATCGGGTTCTTCCCTTCGGCCTAGCACTCTCACCCCGTACGTTTACGAAATGTGTAGATGCTGCCCTGGTTCCTCTTCGTATCCAGGGCATTCGAATATTGAATTACATCGACGACTGGCTGATCCTAGCAGAGTCAGAGAGTTTAGCGGTTCGACATCGAGATGTCGTTCTCGCACACATGAAAACGTTGGGGTTAAGACTAAACGCCAAGAAGAGTGTGCTTTCTCCATCACAGAGGACCACTTATCTGGGCGTGGTGTGGGATTCGACCACGATGCAGGCACGTCTGTCCCCTGCTCGGATCGAGTCAATCCTCGCCGCAGTCAAGAGAGTCAAAGAAGGCCGGTCACTCACTGTCAAGCAGTTCCAACAACTGCTGGGTCTAATGGCAGCTGCGTCCAACGTGATACCTTTTGGCCTGCTGTACATGAGACCCCTACAGTGGTGGCTCAAAACCAAAGGGTTCTCCCCGAGGGGAAACCCGCTCCGCATGATCAAGGTCACGCGCCGCGGGCTACGTGCCTTAGATATGTGGAGGAAGCCGTGGTTCCTAAATCAGGGCCCGGCACTAGGAGCTCCTTGTCGCCGCGTCACGCTAGCGACAGATGCATCCCTCACCGGGTGGGGGGCGGTCATGTGTGGCCGCTCCGCCCAAGGTCTGTGGTCGGGTCACCATCTCGGTTGGCACATCAATTGCCTCGAGATGCTGGCTGTATTTCGAGCTTTGAAATACTTTCTCCCAGACCTCAGAGATCGCCATGTGCTGGTGCGCACCGACAGTACAGCGGTGGTCTATTACATCAACCACCAGGGAGGTCTGCGGTCGCGCCCCTTATACAAGCTGGCGCACCAGATCCTTGTGTGGTCCCAGGACAAACTCCTCTCACTTCGAGCAGTTCATATACCTGGGCATCTGAATGTGGGAGCAGACATCCTGTCGAGGCAGGGGCCGAGGCCCGGGGAATGGATGCTTCACCCAGAAGTTGTGAAGCAGATATGGGGGATCTTTGGGCAAGCCCAAGTAGATCTCTTTGCCACGAGGGAGAATGCACAATGTCCCCTCTGGTTCTCTCTAGTTCATCCAGCTCCCCTGGGGCTGGATGCTATGGTACAGACGTGGCCGAGGCTGCGTCTGTACGCCTTTCCCCGATCACTCTGCTCCCGGGAGTTCTGGAGAGAGTACGCCGGGACGGGGTCAGCATACTGTTAGTAGCCCCGTACTGGCCGGGCCGAGTATGGTTCTCGGACCTGATATCTCTCCTCGACGGCCCTCCATGGGAGATTCCCGTCAGGAGGGATCTCCTCTCACAGGGGGGGGGTACCATCTTGCACCCCCGCCCGGAGCTATGGAAGCTGTGGGTGTGGCCCCTGAGGGGGCACAACTAGTAGCTTCCGGTCTCTCAACTGAGGTTGTTGAGACCATCCTCCAATCCAGAGCTCCCTCTACGAGGAAACTGTATGCCCTGAAGTGGAAACTTTTTACTTCATGGTGTGGAGAGCGCCAGCAAGACCCAGCTAACTGCCCAATTGGTACAGTACTGGAGTTTTTGCAGGCCCGTTTCTCCACAGGGTTAGCCCACTCCACCCTGAAGGTCTACGTGGCGGCAATCTCGGCCTACCACGCCCCTCTTGATGGCATGTCAGTGGGTAAAAACCCCCTGGTCATACGTTTCCTCCGCGGTGTGCTGAGGCTGAGGCCTCCGACACGACCACATGTCCCTACCTGGGACCTGGCTGTGGTGCTTGAGGCTCTTTGTAAACCTCCTTTTGAGCCAATAGAAGACATTCCGGCTCGGTTTCTCACTATTAAGACAGTGCTACTGTTAGCACTTACCTCCCTCAAGCGGGTTGGGGACCTTCAGGCCCTTTCGGTGGCCCCTTCACATTTAGAGTTTGCTCCTGGCATGATCAAAGCCTTCCTTTACCCCAGGCCGGGGTATGTTCCGAAGGTCCCCACTAATGCACCACAGCCGGTTGTGCTCCAGGCTTTCTGTCCTCCTCCCTTTCGGGAGCCTGACCAGCAGAAGCAAAATTGTATGTGTCCAGTGCGTGCCCTTGATGCCTACGTCCACAGAGCTGCCCTGTGGCGTAAATCAGAACAGTTGTTCGTTTGTTATGGCCCCCCTAAAAAGGGGTATCCTGCTACTAAGCAAACTCTCAGTAGATGGATCGTAGATGCCATATCTACTGCTTACGAGTCCTCTGACCTCCCCTCTCCCTTTGGGGTTAAGGCTCATTCTACTCGCGCTATGGGTGCTTCTAAAGCTTTTAATGCAGGTGTCCCAATTCAGGACATCTGCAATGCTGCGGGATGGTCCACGCCCCTCACCTTTGTAAGGTTTTACAACCTGGATGTTCGAGCCACTCCCGGCTCTTCTGTTCTCCTGCCCTAGCTCCTCCACTAGGCAGGGATTTGGAAGTCTGGGGGCGTGGGCATCTCGTTCCCAATGCGTTTTTCGGACGCAGCTCGAGTTCCTGAAGGGGAACGTCCCAGGTTACGTATGTAACCATGGTTCCCCGAGGGAACGAGACGCTGCGTCTCGGTCCATCCTTCCGGCATCCCTGCCGAGCGCTCGCTTCATCCACAGAAGCTGACGCCGGCCGGCTTCGCACGTGCTTTTATGCTTCCTGGTCGATGACGTCATCCGCCCGTGACGTATCATCGTTTGATTGGCTAGTTTACACGTCATTCAGAGCGTGGTTCCGCCAAAGGCGTTCCCAATGCGTTTTTCGGACGCAGCGTCTCGTTCCCTCGGGGAACCATGGTTACATACGTAACCTGGGACGTTTTTCTTTCTTTCAGTCATCTTAAAAAGTGTTGAAGATTAGCAGTCTTTCATGTTAAATTTAATCTTCATATTACAAAAATAAAAACATTTTATTTATAAAACGCGTCAGCTGCAACACTAATAAGCAAAATAAATGTAGAATGTAGAATGTTTTAAATGGAGAAAATAAATAAAGTACAGTTTATAAGCTGTTTAATAGGCTAAAGAGTGAAGAATTCACTGGATAGTGTTAATATTCTCTGGAATATTGGAATATAACAAACAAAACTTCACATTTTATTGTATTTCTCAACTGGCATGTCAGAATCACTAATATTGTTTTCGTCATTCTATTCTGAAATGCCTGCTGACAGCGCGGTTTATCTATGCCTTTACATAGATGTGTACTCAAACTGTGATCGCTGGCGAAGATAATAAATAATTTCCATAGAGTTACATCTCAATAAATTAGAATGTTGTGGAAAAGTTCATTTATTTCAGTAATTCAACTCAAACTGACACAACTCAAAACTTGTGTATTAAATAAATTCAGTGCACACAGACTGAGGTAGTTTAAGTCTTTGGTTCTTTTAATTGTGATGATTTTGGCTCACATTTAACAAAAACTCACCAAATCTCAACAAATTAGAATATGGTGCCAATCATCATGCTAATCAGCTAATCAACTCAAAACACCTGCAAAGGTTTCCTGAGCCTTCAAAATGGTCTCTCAGTTTGGTTCACTAGGCTACACAATCATGGGGAAGACTGCTGATCTGACAGTTGTCCAGAAGACAATCATTGACACCCTTCACAAGGAGGGTAAGCCACAAACATTCATTGCCAAAGGAGCTGGCTGTTCACAGAGTGCTGCATCCAAGCATGTTAACAGAAAGTTGAGTGGAAGGAAAGTGTGGAAGAAAAAGATGCACAACTAACCAAGAGAACCGCAGCCTTGAGAGGCTTGTCAAGCAAAAACGATTCAAGAATTTGGGTGAACATCACAAGGAATGGACTAAGGCTGGGGTCAAGGCATCAAGAGCCACCACACACAGACGTGTCAAGGAATTTTGGCTACAGTAGTCGTATTCCTCTTGTTAAGCCACTGCTGAACCACAGACAATGTCAGAGGCGTCCTACCTGGACTAAGGAGAAAAAGAAATGGACTGTTGCCCAGTGGTCCAAAGACCTCTTTTCAGACAAGAGCAAGTTTTGTATTTCATTTGGAAACCAAGGTCCTAGAGTCTGGAGGAAGGGTGGAGAAGCTCATAGCCCAAGTTGCTTAAAGTCCAGTGTTAAGTTTCCACAGTCTGTGATGATTTGAGGTGCAATGTCATCTGCTGGTGTTGGTCCACTGTGTTTTTTGAAAACCGAAGTCACTGCACCCGTTTACCAAGAAATTTTAGAGCACTTCATGCTTCCTTCAACCCAGTGAGTGAACGACAAAATGAAAGCAACTTCAGGAGACGAATGATGAGCATAGACCACAGAGAGAGAATTAAATTCGGTGCTTTTATTTTCAACATGTGCTCATTCATGGTTGTATTATTTAATTCATGTAAAGTTACGTTTATTGGGACAGGACTTGACAAATTATTTTACGTGACTGTAAGTTCGTCTCTATTTCTTAGAGCCAAGCTGCATAGCTATCAGACATTTATGTATCACATCTAATATGAGCATTAATGGCTGTTATATTAAACAAAGTTTACTAATTACAGCAAAGCAAGAAAGCAGGCTATGCTTTACCTTTGCACACCATTGTCGTCGGGACTCCCCTCAGGCGTGCTGCATGCGCGCAATTCTCAAAACACCCACAAGATGGTGGCGTTTATCGGTGAACCCAATTTTACAAAACCGCTAACCGATTATGGTAAAATGCTTAAATATCGGGAAAATATCTGTAAATCGATATGTCGGTCAATCTCTATTCACAACATTGTTTCAGATAAAACAATGAATCCTCCAACAAATGAGAAATTTCTTAAACATTCATACATTTGAAAAACAAGTCACATGGCATAGATGTTATCAAAGCAGTTCTAGGCACAGACAATATTTCATAATCTGTAATCATAATAATGTGTTTCTAATGTATGTGGTTTATACATGTCTGATTTCCCAACATACTGTCCTAAAAATGAATAATACTAAATCCATTGGTCCATTGAACTAACTTATGAACATTAGTGGTTGAACAACAGTTTCAACCACTGTTTCAATAGTTAATGCAACATTTCATAATTACAGTATACTGTACATTATTGGTTTTCTTGGTCCATTTTAATTACAGTATGTTCTCAAAGGTGTGAAGAGGTTTGAAATCCAGTCATTCAGAAATCTGGATTTTAAAGTGTCTTTTCAGAGTGCGTCTAGTGAAAAGATTAACTCTTTCACGTATTAAAAGACATGCAGTGGTACTGTAGGATTCACCAAAGCATGTCCTTGTAAATGTGCTGTTTAATTCTCTTTTATGCACCTTCTCATTGGGTTTTATCTTATTCATGGATTTTTTGTAAAGCTTCACCAACGAGGTTTCCACATCCTGTGCAGACCCCATTCACCTCTGCAGTTGATAATTTCACTTTTAGTATTGTTGTTGTGTGTGTTTTGCAGTGGATAACCATGGTTACAGCCTGCCTATTAATAACTTTTATCTCTATAGGTTTTTTTCCAGTTTTACTGCCATTAAGATAGAAATTGATTAGGAGAAATAAAACCCAGGCGCCCCATGAATCTTTGAAATTGCACTATAACAGCAGTTGAGTTAATGAACTTGTAATGAGTGCTGATTCATCAGTTGAGAGGAAATATCAGTTCTGTTTCAGAGTCTGTGTGAATCCAGGTTGTGCGTTCAGTTTAGAAGTGCAAATAAGTTTCCATGTCACTAAAATTTAAAATTGTTTTTCAAAATCAGCAGGAGCTTTATAAGCATCGGCAAAAGATATATAGAGTTATATAGAGTTGACAGAGGCCAAATTCACACATAACGTTGAAGGAATAGTTAACCCAATTTTTTTTTTCTGGCATCATTTACTCAACCACATATGTGACCCTGGACCACAAAACCAGTCATAAGGGTCAATTTTTCGAAACTGTGGCATTTTATACATCTGAAAGCTGAATAAATAAGCTTTCCATTAAGGTATGGTTTGTTATGATAGGACAATATTTGGCCGAGATACAACTATTTGAATATATGGAATCTGAGAGTGCAAAAAAATTGAAATATTGAGAAAATCGCTTTTAACGTTGTCCAAATGAGGTTCTTAATAATGCGTATCACTAATTAAAAATTTGAGTTTTGATATATTTATTCATTTTACAAAATTTTACAATTTTAATCTTCATGAAACATGATCTTTACTTAATTTCCTAATGATTCCTAATGATGAAAATCAATATTTTTGACCCATACAATGTATTTTTGGCTATTGCTACAAATATACCCCAGCGACTTAAGGTTTTGTGGTCCAGGGTCACATATTTCAATACCCATAGAAAGTTTCCAGAATTTTTAGTTTTGCTTTTAACTTTTTTCTTTAAAAGCAATGTGGAAGCTAAAGCTTTACCTTCTGTTTGTTTTTCAATTAATATTTAATTTTTACTTAGGAAAGGTTTTTGCTACAGCTGTTACTTTGCGTTTTAGTTTTGCAAGAAAAACTGCCGATGGTTTCCATAGTTTTATAAAAAATAAATGGGCAGTGTGACAAAGCATAATTCTAAGTGCCTGAAGGTTTTACTTTTTTGTGCTGGATTATTGACAGAACAATTGAGAGCACAAAAGGAAACCTTTTAAAAAATGAACGACTTTTTACTAATGGTAGTTTTCATGATAGAAATGGTCCAAGTGTAAACAAAATGTTCTGTTTGCTATTGATTTCTCCTCAGCCGATGGCTCAGTCAATTTTGTTTTCATTCAGCATTTAATTTTTTTTTTTAAGTGTTAAAGAAACACTTTTATTCTTAAGTCATTTTGAATCTGTATCTAAAGAGTGCAATTACAGAATTCCTCAGAAATGCAAAGCTTAGTATAGCAGATATGACAGATTTATAAGACAAAGGCCATGGCATACAATAGATCAGCATATATTGTAGATTATATGACAAGAACATCCGCTTTGAGACAGTAGGGTAATGACTCAGCGTCAATGACATTTGAATAATAATGGTCTATCACTGCCAGTGAATTATGCTATAGCGGAAAAAAGTTTGTGGTTTGTAAGCGTAGCAAATTAATATAATTCTCCATTCTTCCTTCTATTTTAGTGTCTGCATTCTAAATCACGTGCCTGTTTGTTATTTAATTCTGAACATAATGCATCACATAAATATTCTGATCAGAAAGCAGTTAGACAGTAGTTGGCGCGTGCAGCAGAAACGCAACAAATCACTGTAACCCTGGGATTTTAGTATCGCTCTGCTCTCTAAAAGCTATCCACAAAGGCTTGCTAATCTCTGGTCAGCTTCTCCAACTAAACTAGTTAAGTGTACAGTAAGCCAGTCTTGAGAACAGGTGAGAGCTCTGGAATAATCCAGGGAAACATTGTTGGCTCCATTTCTTCAAAGATTGTGGAAGAAGAAAGAGGATCCTTTAAGGCCTGGAAAGATAATGACATCAGAGAGAATATAGACAAATATCATCCTATATCTGTAATAAGCCTGCATGATTATGACAAATGTAATTATTTTAATTGTTGAGCAGAGCAATTACAGAATGCTTGGAGCAGTGAGAGGAAAGTGCTGTTCCACAGCTGTTCTGATATGCAGCACACAAGTGGGATATTTATATACATGTGATATTTATATATTCCTAAAAGACTATGTCTATATCACCAAATCATGACAGTCCCTAAACAATTAAAGTTTTTAATGACAAGACGTCAAAATATGATGATCCCCTCTCTTAAAATATAAAAGTAGATTTATTTTTGAGACCTGTTTATACTATGTGGGAAAAAAAACTGTGTGATATTGTAGGACAACATGTTATGTTGTTTGTTATTTATTTATACAACTAGCTTGTACTGTACTATGATATGTGTTGTGTAAATATACAGTTTTTTTATTATTATCATTTTTACATTTATATACTACCATTCAAAAAGTTTGACATGAGTAAGATTATCAGTTTTTTTTTATCAGTGTTGAACACAGTTGTGCTGTTTAATTATTTTATTTTATTTTATTTTTTGAACCTGTTATACTTTTTCGGGATTCTCTGATGACTACAAAGTAGGGGTGGGTGTTATGGCAAAAATGACATATCACAATTATTTTTCAGAAATATCATGATTCACGATTTTATCACGATTTTTTTTGTCATGTTGGTTTTACTATTTTGCAAGCTGACTAAGCAGTTCCCTTTTTTAAAACAAAGCCTTTCAGGTTAACAAAAAAGAATGGCAGATATTTAGGTCAGAGTGAGCCAATATAAAAGTCTTTATAGTAAAATACTATATACTTATACACTATAAACATCAATTGTACATTGATTTTATTAAAGCAACTGTATTAAAGTACTTCAGTCAAGAGCAGTGAGTGATTTTTCTCTCTGTTTTGTTGTTTTATTAACATTAAAAGAATAGCTCACCCCCCCCCACTATCTCTGCATGCATCTAATATACAGACACGCATCCGTTTTCCTCTCAATTGTTTACTTTCACTTTAGACATAAGCAACTGTTTTTATATGTAAACCTTGTTTGTTTTGACAGTATTAGCGCAAACAGACACGATTATCTTAGTTCAGTAATTAGGTGCTATTTGTCAGGATTTTAGTGTGCGTGCACTTCACTTGTACGCACACTGGAAAAGCACGAATATGAAATGTTTAACCGGCAAGGCTTTAAAACAAATAATGTACATGGTGATTGTGAATAAGTCCAGTGTGCTGTTAGTGTAACTCAGCTGAGTTAACACTGATGTGAATGTATGTTGCGTTGTACAGTATATTGAGACTGAGGCGCCAGTTCTGATAGAATAGCACAATACTACGATATTTCTCCAAAAGCAGATTGTGGAGACATTTTTATCATCCATGATCAAAAATCGCCATATCGCACACCCCTACTACAAAGTAAAGAAGTTATTAAAACAAACAAACAAACAAAAATCCCAGCATCTATTGAAAACAGAAATATCCTTGCTAAATAGAAGTATAAATTTCTTTCCAAACAAACAAACAAACAAACAAAAGAACACTCTACAAAATGCTGGGTTAAAAACAACCCAGTGCTGGGTGAAATATGGACAAACCCAGTTTGTTTTGTGGGTATAATAGTTTCTGGGTTGTTTTGACCCAACAATTGGGTTAAATGTTTAACCCAACCCTGTGGGTAGTTTTATTTAACTCAACTATTGCTAAAAACGACTATATTTCTTGCTTAAAATGAACCCAAAATAGGTTGGAAATTAACATTATTATGTACAATAATTGAACATTTATTAATAAGTAGAATAAATAATAATTAACATTTAACCCAACTGTGTTCAAAACAACCCAGTTTCTGGGTTTGTCCATATTTTACCTAGCGCTGGGTTGTTTTTAATCCAGCATTTTTTTTAGAGTGATAGTAAATCATATATATAAATTGTTTTGAGCCAAAGGAGGTCAACCTAAATGGAAGGCTTTTAATGATCACTAACCACTACATCTGTAACCTTGGTCATTTTTATTTATTAATTGTGTATCCTGAATCTATAATGGCTTGTTCAGTATATCCTGTTAACCAAACACATGAGAATGAGTCTATGAGATGTAATGACTGAACCTGCCTGCTTATTCAGGCTTAAATATGAGCTGTGGGGCCATTATGATTGGTTAATTTGCAGTCGATTGCAACAGCAGGTGGCCCACCATCAGGGCTCTTTGAGGGAATTATGGGAAGGTCAAGACTGGTGCCAGCCAGCTGGAGAAGAGCCAGGCATTTTTATGGTTGGAACAGCCATGAGTGCTTTGGTTGGGGCATCTGGCTTTAGGGTGCAGTTGAATTAGCATACCAATGAGACTTGCTTTGAGAATTCAATTAAAGCCTGTAAAACACATATTCAGATATTGTTTTATGCCCTGGGATACTCCAAGCAAAACTGAAGAACAAATGGGAATTTTGAACAGAATCTGGTCAGAACAAAGTTCATTTCAGTGTTTCAAAACAGCTTGCCAGTATAAATTTGGTGGAAAACTCCTTTGATCTGCCATTGGTCCATGACAATCACGTAACAGGTGTGTGTGCTCTGCTACTCCTCCTTCTTTGATGTGGAAATCTTTCAGGTTCATTACCTCACTCTGTTGAGTCTGTTGAGCTTAAACACGAGTAAAAACATGAACACACTGGACAGCTGCATTATACTTTGGATTCCTGAAATTAAAGAACTTTGCAATACTAATTACTGTAAAGCGGCTTTGAATCAATCTGTATTAAGTAGGGATGCGCCAGTGCATTGGCTGATAAAAGCAGTTAATTGCATTATTGGCCATTTACTGACTGCTTAAAAAAATGGCCAATAATCAGGGACGATTATAATCTGTCAGTCAAAAGGGGGTGGAAAATTTGTCGGACTGCAACTCATATATGAAGAAAATGTCTCTTATGTGGATTTTAGGGCTGTTAATGTGATAATAATGCATGAATGCAGTATCTTTTAAAAATAGTGCCATTAACACAGGTTCTCTTTAACCGCATGAATCACCTGTAGTTCAAGCCACAGAAAGACGTCAGTAAAACTGCTTGTGATCAGTACTGTATGTCACTTAACATTGCATTTTTACAGTTCGTCAGTTAGCTGTAAAAATACTAGAGGAAGCTTATTTACTTTTAATGACGTGTTTAAATAAAATAGTCTTATAGACAAGTCTTTATGAAAACTACCTATTGATGTGACAGTAAATTGCATTTGAATATAATAGTGTGGCCTTTGCTGTTTGTCCATAAGAATACTGTATATCGGGACCCTTAGGATCATGTTTATTTAAACTGGAGAAGGCTATTGGAGTGTATGCACTTGAGTAAAACTTATGTCCTGCCATATCAGCTGTTTCAGCTAATAGACTTCACTCTTCCCATCGGACAAGCCTGAGGACTGTGAGTTACCCAGAGGACATTCATTACTGGCTCAGGGTTAGTGCCAGTAGAAATAATTAGGAATGTCCAGAGTCCTCCTTGACTGAATCAAATGTAATACTTTAGCATATAAAGTGAAATCTGTCTGTCTCTTTGGGAATGGGATTGAACTCAGCAATGAATATTGAATGTATTCTCTTCTCCAGGGTGGGGTTACGCCAGACATTTCAATAGTCTTTCTTGATGTAAAGTTCACACTATGGGGTTGGTAACTACTTAGTTTGTAAGTACACCTTTACCTCATTTGTTTGCAGCTGGAAGTAGGGGAAAATAATGTTGACAAATGATATCTCAGTATTTTCTAGCATTTTGTCAATAACGATAATTAGACAATATATTTCTGTGCAGGTATCTTGACGGGTTTAGACCTGTCATGAACAGCTGACTCCTGAAGCATATTATTCATATTTCATATTATTCATATTCTGTGCACTAGTCCGTTCACAGCAGTGACAGAAATTAACTTTTTCATTAAGGGACAATATTTGCCTCCTTTGACTGATTTCTAGGCGCATTTTTACTTTTATTTTTCCCATAAGAGCGTGCAGAGGTATCTGTAAATTTTATGGGTCCATTTTAAAAAAAAATCTTTTTAGACGTATAGATGTTTTTAGATGTTCTTTTGTGTCAATTTTTTACAGTTAATCAATAAATGTAGTTAGAATAATGAGGCAAGGCTATTACCAATCAAATTAAATAAACAAAAAACTTTTTCAATGCAAAATCTGCATTTAATGCATAGGGTTGGGTATTGTTTGGGGTTTTTCCGATACCGGTGCCAAATCGATACTTGTAAAACGGTACCGGTGCCAAAACGGTGCCTGAACCGATACTTTTAAAAAAGCCACAAAGTGGTGGATGACACAAGAGTATATTTTTATTGGACAAAAAAGTTCTTTAAATTGAACAATGTATTAAAAGTAAAAAAAAAAAAGAAAAAAAAAAGAAAAGAAATAGTACTATACATTATTAAGTCAATGCAAAACGCAACAACACTAAAACCTAAGTCACCTAACCCAACTACAATAATTTAACAACTTAAAATTTAAGCAATTCTTTTGCAGAAATATGACTATATGTGATGAGATCTGGGAAAACCCGTCGGATGTTGCGGTGGGACGTTTTCAGGAAATTCGTTTTTCATTAAATTATTATTCTATAACATCTTGTCTATCATCTCTGAAAACATCTCTTCGAAATTCACTTGTTTAGTGCAGAAAAATAGACATTTATTGCAGCAAGCAGAAATGACTGTCTTTCTCCTATGTTAAGAACGCGCTGCGGAGGTGCTTTCCCTTAACACCACAAAAACAGTTAACCTATCAAAATAAACCACGTAACATATTTAGTACACCAGTCCTGTGTAAAGTACGGCAAGCAAAGTTATTTATTTATGCATGTATGTATGTATGTATGTATTTATTTATTTATTTATTTATTTTAATACCGTGAGATGGCGGAGCACAACAACGCCGTCTAAAGTACTGCAGCTGCTCACTTAACCGATCTTACTCCTCTCAATCTGCTCAGTTTTGGTGATGTCAGTGCCCTAAATGATGTTACGGGCTATTTCACATCCAGAGATGAAGGATCGGATGATGAAGTTACTAAAGAGGAGTCGTCTGATGACAGTCTGTTTTATGCACAGTGCGCGAACAGTTGCGCTGCGCTCGCTTTTACTACAAGGTAGGCTGCATTATTTACTAAACATAAAATGGGTGATCAACGGAAAACAAAGGTTAGTCTGTTTGTCTAATGATGCAGTAGCGCTCCTAACGTGACAGACAGCTCTCGTTATTGGCACCGGGTTTAAGTACCCAACCCTATTAATGCAGCATGTATTTAGACTGCAATTACAATTGCATAAATAATGCTGAGTATTTTATTAGTATTTTAATAATACCTGCAATATTGAAATGCTAGTTTAATAATTAAATAATGCTTTAAATATAAGAATTAATGAGTGATTCACTGAGTCATTCATTCACTTGATTTGTTCAAAATTTAGGAATGAAGCAGGTGATTTTCTTTCTGAATGGATCATTGAATCATTCAAAAATTCTGATTCATTCAGGAACGAAAGACCACTGTGTGCAACTGTTCTCCTGTGGCTAGTTTGCAACTATTTTCCTAGGTGAAATAGAGAAAGTAAATAAATAAATATAAAAAAAGTGAGAGAGAGCAAACACTTCTTGTTTATTGAACTGTTGTTTTAAATTATCACATGTGCAATTGTGCTGATATTCAGGAAAAGCAGCATGTTTGCTTGTGTAATATTTATTAATTTCATCATATAGATATATAATACAAACTATTTTGCCCCCATATATTGAATTTTAATGTCATTTTATTAGATGACATTGTTTTGCCTTACCTAACTGCAGATGCAAATCTCCAGTGAAACCTGATACATAATCATGAAATTAAATAATTGGTATTTTTTACTATTCAAGCATATATTTTGGAATGGTGTCTAAAAGGGCAAAAATATTAAATAAATGTAAAAAATTGTGTAACGGTACACAGATGTCACGGTTCATGTACATACCTCGGTTCAAGGTTCGATGCGATTTCGGTATAACAATAAAAAAAAACAAATCTACTATGCTAGGTTTCTTTTCATTTATTTTAAACAGACAGTAGTACAAATTACACATTTTTCCACCTAAATGTGAAAATACTAAAGATTACATCAAATCTATCACATATCGTGCAAGGAAGGGGCGAACAAAGACGAAGGTCAAAAATAAAGTCTTTATTAAATTCAACAGGTAATTCCAAAACAGGTAAATCCACAAGAGGAGGGTAGATACACGCATACATTGACGAGAACAGACCCCAAACACTGAACAGAATGCAACTTATAAAGACAGGTGATAACGATGAACTAATTAAGGCACAGGTGATACAAGGTAAACTAATGATGACTAAACAAGGACAGAAAACAGGAATGACCAAATATGGGCACAAGAGGGAGAAACCAAACTAAACAGTCCAGGGGGTGTGACAAAATCAATGTTATATATAGGCTATGAAATCTGCAGTACATATATACATACAAGGAATAAATACTTGAAATATTTTTAATTTAATTAATAGATAGACAAGGGGAAAAAACTGTGCGAAACGTAAGGTACGATATTTGCTGAGTTTCAGTTCAGTTTTGTGACAGAAAGGAAACTCAAATGGCAGAAAGTGTCATTCTATTTGTTTTTTGTTTAAGTAGATTTTTTTCTGGTATGAGAAAAGTTGCAGTAATCGCCCCTGCGCACACAAACACAAAACATATCAGTTCCAAGCTTCTAGCATTGCTAACTTGACAGCGCAGTTGGTACTTTATTAAAATAAAACACAGTGAACTAAACATCAGCACGGCCACCTCCGTGTGTCACCATTAGAATGCGACTGATGTACAAAGTCTATAATTTACGTAATAAATAATAGTTTAGCGTTTGGACGGATTGCAAATATGAAAATATTATGGAATGTTTGGATTTGTGCCGAATGAGAGAGGTAGGATACAAGAGGACAAAGCTCCATTTCGCAGACAGTTGAGTGTGCAAACCTGTAAAGTAACTTTATACTCCTTTGTCAGCGAGAGACGCGTTCAGAATCAGCACGTGGTCACTGTCTAGCTGGCTTTGTTTTCAAATGCGCAACTCCTGCTATTCACTGTTGCCGGTGATTATCAAACAGAGTTGCATTACTGCGCCCCCTTCTGGATTGAGGGTGAATTGCCTGTATTCATTGTAAGGCCTCATGCACCGAACCGAGATGCCCGTACCGTGACAGTTCGGTACGAATACATGTATTGTTACACCCCTACAATACAACAAACTAGAACATTTTACATTTATTTATTTTAATTTAGCACACACAGTTCTGTTGCTGGGGCGGTACCCTAATGTACAAAAGTGAAAAGGTACATTTTTGTACCTTACCTGCCCCTAAACAGTACATATTAGTTCCTTAAAGGTACATTTTAGTACTTTGAAAGTACATATTTGTACCTTTGCATGTTAAAACCTGCGCAAGTGACACAGGACAATACATACAGAAGAGATTGCTTTCTCACTGGAGAAGCTGTTAAGAAGACAATTATTTACATAATGTTCTCTCTCTTAACACATAAATAAATAAATAGCAACCTTTGGTCGAGTAACTCCCCTGCCTTCATTTGCATGTGCCGTTAATGAGTGACCTCATCACTGTCTCTTCAGGCCGGCTATTAAGCGATTGCCCATTTTGATAGTTTAATTGAGTTTGCTGGATAAACATGTCCATAATTTTCCGATGATTCAGAAGGACAGTTGGGCTTGAGAGAGCGCCTGCTGTGGTAATGATCTATTCCAGCTAAGCAATGAAGCTCCTGATTTACATAATCATTTCGTTGATTGAAGCAATTTGGCCTGGCTGCCTAGTTCAGGAGTTTCCAAATTGAAATTTGGATGTTTGGAAACAGAGCTTTTGTCTCGGTTGAAGTTTAAAATCTGTTTCTCAGGAAGTTGTAAAATAGATGTCAGTGTAAAAAAACTGCTAATCACTGTTCGATTACACAGTGTAGTAAAAGCTGCTAAAGGTCACAGGGGGGCAGCACTATACAGGATAACGCTTGTCAGGAGTTTGCTCAGTAGTTTTCAAGATTTCAACTCTGACACAAAACAAGGATATGTGGACTGTTGTGGGAAATACAGTTGCAGTTTATAAGATTACATACACCTTGCAGAATGCGAAATGTTAATCGTAAATTTAGTACTGGCCTGAATGAGCTGTTTCACATGTTTACATATAATCCACAAGACAAGCTATATAGCATGTAAACTTTTAAACAGGATGATTTTTATAAATTCAACTTTTTGTCTTGTGGACTATACAGTAAAAACAATAATAATTTACACACAAATATACATATTTTATATCTTTGTATTAGTCGGTGAAGGACACTATAGTTCATTTATGTAAGCGAGGATAGCAAAATAAAGCAAACTGTGACATGTTATACCCAAAAATTCTTCATACAGTGGACTACTAGTAAAATTGATAATAATTTGGAACCAAAATTTATTCAGACGCTTTGACCTGTCCATGTTTTGCTTAAGTGTTTTTTCTGTAATTGCTAATGCAACCTTTTTTGCACCACAGACTGAACAAAATTAAGCATTGCTTGGCAATTGGTTAGCAAAGCATTGATAGTTGTGTAAATATCGTCATACTAACAGTTGTCTGAATTTTTGGTTGATTGTAATCCATTACATATACTGTACCTTTCTATCAAAGTTATCTTGACAGTATCAAGATGAATTCGTTCTGACACAGTTTGTGAAATAAATGTATATATATATATATATATATATATATATATAAAATAAATTATTAGAAATACTGCAAAATTAACAAAAAATCATTTATCAAAAAAGTATAGCAACACCATATTCATAAAATGAATAATTAATGCTGTAATAGTCATGTTATTTTATTGATTCTTTTTTATTGTATATTATCATATTATTTCACTCAGACTCTAATAATTGACATCAGTCCAAAAACTGTTAATTGAATCTTTAAAATCACAAAAGCAAAATCTTAATCAGTCAATTGATCAATCAATCAATATTTGTTCTCTTTTTTTTCTTCTTGAGTATCATATTTGATACATCATGATTTTATGGCTTATACAGTATGATTACAACAACATTTAGAAAAAAATGCATAATTTTTATTCAAAAGCCCAAAATGAGCAAAATATGCAATTTTTTGTAGTTTCTAATAGTTATATGGCCAAATGTAAGATGAAATTCTCATGTCTTATAACAGTATAATAGACCTCTTAGATAAAAGGCATATAAATATTAGTTGTCTTTTGTATCTTCTAATAATATGTCTTAG
Source organism: Labeo catla (assembly GCA_012976165.1). NCBI lineage: Eukaryota > Metazoa > Chordata > Actinopteri > Cypriniformes > Cyprinidae > Labeo > Labeo catla. Next base: position 960,776 of record VONZ01000071.1, read on the forward strand.
TAAAATGATATTTAAATGCCTGTGTTTTTTTTTTTTTATCAAATCTCTGTAGTTTTTATTGTGTGGACATATAATATAATGCAATACAATGATTATTGAGAGAATAACAAATTAACTATTCTCAGAAGCCTGAAATTTCATGTTTAATACTTACATTCATGTTTTTTCTAAAAATGTTGTATGGACAATCAAGTAACCCTGAGTTGCTTCAAGTGCTTATCTTGGAATCTAAAAGTTATTCTTATGTTTATTGTATAAAAATCTGCAGAAAGCTCTGAATATCAAATGTAATACAGTACACTTTATAAGATTTATGGTTCGTAATAACTCTCTGTTTTTAACATTTGTTTCAGAAGGTTTAAAACTATTCAGTAGGCAACTATGAAGAATTGCTGCAACATACTTAGGACATAACCATATTTCAAGTAGAAAATGGTTTGGCAGTTTAATGATGACACTCAGTGAAATTTCAACAGAAACCTGTGTTTTGTCGGATTAGAACAGCATGTGAAATCCTTCTCCTGAGCTAGCAGCTTCCTTTCTGCAATTTCTCTGAGGGAAAGGGGTGTGGAGCCATGAGCGCACTGGCATTTGAGCTGTACTCAGAGGGAGATGAGGGTCAGAGTTTAGCACTCTACACTGCATCGATTCATGCTTTGGCACCAATAAACGAGGGATTCCTAGATGAGTACTGTGTACACTATTGTCTTATTTCCTCTTCTGATTTGCAATTGCGCTTTTCAAAATAGCACATTGTTCCTGGTGTGATGCCACAATTGTTTGAGTGTTTGGTTTGTACAATGGATGAGGGTTCGAGATGTTTTTCTGCCAGCAACACATGTTTAAAAATGCAGCAGAAGTTCTGCTGGTGAACTAAAAAAAATATGTTGTTGCGAGGGGTGTATGATAATGACAATAAATGATATATCGATATTTTCTGAAATTCTGTCGATAACGATAAGTAGACGATATGTTACTGAGCATGTTATTGTGCTGGTTTTTTATTCAATAGTGATATTTGAAATTATATTGGGGGGAAAAAAGGGTAAATATATTTTAAAAATAAACCTAAAATCGCCAGTAGGTGGCGGCAAATCACTGCATGAATGAATCATTGAGTCATTCATTCAACAGATTCGTTCAAATGGCTGATTGATATACACTGCCATTCAGCAGTTTGGGATCAGTTAGATTTTTAATGTCTTTTTAAAGAAGTTTCTTATGCTAATCAAGGCTGCATTTATTTAATCAAAAATCCAGAAATGAAAAACAGCAATATTGTTTTAAATTATTTCAATGTAAAATATGGTTACTGTGTTTTCTGTGTGAATAAATTTTAAAATGTAATTTATTCTTTTGATGCAAAGCTGAATTTTCAACATAATTTCTTCGGTGCCACATGATTCTTTACAAATCATTCTAATAGCCTAATTTACTCTCAATGTTGAAAACAGTTGTGCTGCTTAATGTTTTGTTGAAACCTGTGATTCTTTTTTTTAGGATTCTTTAATAAATAATAATAATAATAAAAAAAAAAACAGCAGTTATTTGAAATAGAAATCTTTTATAACAATATAAACTACCATTTCAAAGTTTGTGGTCAGTACATTTTTATTCTTTCTTTTTTTATAAGAAATTAAAACTTTTGTTTAGCAAGGATGTGTTAGATTGATAATAAGTGATAGCAAACACTTATATTGTTAGAAAAGATTACTATTTTGAATCAGTGCTGTTCTTTTTAACTTTTTTATTCATCAAAGAGGTTCCAAAAAAATATTAAGCAGCACAACTGTTTCCAACATAATAATTGATAATAAAAGTAACAAATCAGCATATTAGGATGATTTCTGAAGGATGATTTGACACTGAAGACTGGAGTAATAGCTGATGAAAATTCAGCTTTGCATCACATTATTAAACTGTAATAATATTTCACAATATTACTGTTTTTTTTCTGTATTTTTGATCAAACATAAGTGTTTTATCAAAAAAAAAAACTTTATATATATATATATATATATATATACATTTGAGATTTATATTACAAGAATATTATCTGAATACAATATGAGCCCCCAAAATCACTCTCAAGTTGATCCAAACGTGTAAGAGTTAGTTTTTTCTGATAAACTCAAAGACGGTAGCCATTGACTTCCCTACGATGAAGAAAAATACTATGGAAGTCAATGGCTACCGTCAACTGTTTGGTTACCAACATTCTTCAGAATTTCTTCTTTTATGTTCAACAGTAGAAAGAAATTCTTACAGGTTTGGAACAACTTAAGGTTAAATAAATGATGATCTTTCATTAAGATGTGAGCGTTGCTTTTAAAAATGAACGTGGTCTTACAATTTCGTTCAATTTCTGCTTGCATTACTAGAAAGAAGTATTTTCACTGAAAGATCAAGTTAGGACATTTTGATTAAACTTAATGAGGTCAAAATTAATTGTTTGCTGTAATGTGCATTTACAGAATTTTAATTTTGTGTTGACTTTAACAGGCCTTTGTCTAGCTATGAGGTCACTGGACCTCTGTAAATTTTTCATTTTTAAAAATAAAATTTGTTCTCTGAATTACTAATATGCTGCTAATCTCCTCATATGAATATCTGCATGACATGTATAATTCAGTTTAGAATAAGAGATCGAGGTTTGGGAGAGAGAGAGTTGTGAGTTGAGGGTGTGGGCACAGCCTCTGTGTTGCCAGATCTAGCTATTACAAGCGTTTTTGGACTTGTCTATTCCTTTTAATTTGACCCTTTAGAAAATTAATAAAGTAGGAAGTTGCAGTTTATGTTCAGCGATATCTTTATTTTATCTTATTTGCGAAAGATTTTTAAATAATTTCGGTTCATTATTATTTATTTTTCGGTTTTTGTTTGTTTTAATAGCAATATCTGGCAACACTACATCGCTGACACTTAAACTGACAGTAATCAATAAAGCCCACGGACAGGTTATTGCTGACAGGATACCACAATCGGTAAGAGAAGTGCAAAAAATACCATGATGTCTGTCATAAACATTATCAACATTGTCAAAAACAGTAGGATTTAATACCAGTACACAGATCTGTAGAACAAGTAGGTTACAGAATGAAATGAAATACGCAAACACTAGCCTTGAAGAAGTCATTATAATCATTACATTTTCACAAATGCTACACTCTTAAAAATAAAGGTGCTTTAAAAGGTTCTTCACAGCGATGCCATAGAACAACCATTTTTGGTTTCACAAAGAACCATTCAGTCAAAGGTTCTTTAAAGAAGAAGTCTCTTTCTTACCTTTTTATAATCTGAAGAACCTTCTTTTGCCACAAATAACTTTTTGTGAAACAGAAAGGTTCTTCAGATGTTAAAGCTTCTTTATGGAACCATTTAAACAAAAAAGGTTCTTCTATGGCAGGGGTGGCGAACTCCGGTCCTGGAGAGCCGCAGCCCTGCAGAGTTCAGCTCAACCCTAATTAAAACTCACCTGCCTGTTGCTTTCTAGTAACCCTTCAGACCTAGATTAGCTTGTTCAGGTGCATTTGAGTAGGGTTAAAACAAAACTTTGCAGGGCTGCAGCTCTCCAGGACTGACGATCGCCACCCCTGTTCTATGGCACCGTGAAGCAACTTTAGTTTTAAGAGTGTATAAATAATCATAAGAACACTAGACAACGTTATAAGCTATATAGCAAGAGATATTAATAAAAACTATAATAAGTATTGTTCCATGAATAATAAACAACTGATAAAAAAATCCACCCCTAACTATAGCAAAGTATTAACAAATTTTGATGCTATAAATAGGGTATGATTTAAAAATAATCCCTCCAAAACAGAGAAAACATCTTTCACACACAACTACATGTGTGTCTCTTTTAAATATTTATAGCGTAGTTGTATTTGTAGCGGTTATTATAGCACAATTATTTAACAACCCGCCCCCACAGCCCCCCGGACCTCACTAATTTTGAAAACCTGGCTATAGCCATGGACTTTAAACAATTATTATTGCTTTATCTCAACCTCTTTCACATACTACATAAAAATTGTAACCACTACACAGTATTTACTTGTCAATATGCTGTAGCTTTCAGCTATTTTCTGCTGTTAATATAAAGCCTGTTGATGTTTGTTGCTCTTGAATGAACGTGTCCTCCACTGAGCCCTCGTTTCACCTTTTTGTCCCGTGCTTTTTAAAACAACCACTGAACAGGCAAAATATAATGGACAGCTTTCTGCTTCCCCCATCTCGTGCAGCCGCATGCAGTGCGCTGTGTAATCAACATGCTGGTAAATCTATTCATGGCCGAGTCTCAGAGTGTGACTAATGCATCGTCTCTGTGCATTAGCTAAGACCGTCAGACACACGAGAAAATCTGGAAGTAGATCAAAAAATTGATAATAGTGCCATTTCCTTCATTGTTTATGTTTAGTAATAAGGTGTTGCTCACTTCGTGAAACATCTCAAGAAGAGACTGACGACACAAAAAAAGAATCCGTGCCAGTCTCTGCGCTCAGCGCTTGGCCTCGTGGCCTTGAGATGTTGTTTATAAAGCTATCACTGCACTGCTGCTTAAATTAGCGCTCAAGCTGTCCATTAGTGAAGCGTTTCCACCGATACTGAAAGATGTGCTATCCAGCTGGATACTTTTATTTGTGGTGATCAGATTCTGGCTCTTCTGAGCACACATCAGACCGGGTGCTCTTTACCATCTTCCAGGAAGAGCGCCTGTCGCTTTCTGATTTCTGCAGTGTCTTTTAGAATTTTGTTTGGCACTAAAAACCATTTGTGTTGTATATTTGTATCTGTGTTGTAACATCCATCAATACTCTTTTCTATTTCCAGCAGTAAGATTAATTCATTAGTGTAACTTTTGTTCCATGCATGCAAAATGACTAAATGACAAAGCGGTGTAGGTGGTGGAAATGATTGTTCACTTCCTCACCGCTTCGCTAGCCAAGTTACAAAACCAGCATTGCAATTGGTGTTAGTTGCCATGACAACATTTATTGTAAATGGAGATGGCGAGAAGCGAAGTGAAGTATGCTTCTATTCAGGGGTATTAAGAAACAATCAAGCAACCAAAATAGTATACTAATTACTATAGCAATTTAATTATGATAGATCAATTCGTAGTTGTTTGTTTGTTGCTCTCCTGACTGTGATCAAATCACTTCTTAGTGATAAATTAGATGTGTTTTAAAGGAATAGCTCACCCAAACATGAACATTTGCTTAATATTAACTCACCCCCAGGCTATTCAAGATGCAGATGAGTTTGTTTCTTCATCAGATTTGGAGAAATTTTGCATTACATCACTTGCTCACCGAAGGGTGTGAATGGGTGCCGTCAGAATGAGAGTCCAAACAGCTGATGAAAACATCACAATAATCCACAAGTAATCCAAACCACTCCAGTGCATCAGTTAACATCTTGAGAAACCAAAAGCTGCATGTTTGTACGAAACAAATCCATCATTAAGACATAACCTTGCTTTCTCCAGTGAATCAGGAGAGAAACATGCACAGGTTAAGCACTTACGATTTAGGATTATGGACTTGGATTAAAGTTAAAACACTCTGATGGATTTGTTTCTTGCAAACATGCATCTTTTCACTTCACAAGACATTAACTGATGGACTGGAGTGGCGTGGATTACTTGTGGATTATAATGATGTTTTCATCAGTTGTTTGGACTCTTGACAGCAGTGATTCCTTGAAGTTAAAATGCTGAAATTCCCATTACTACACAAAAGCAGAACTTTCACATTTATTTTAACAGGACAATTCAAGGAAAGAAAGAAGGCAATAGGAGAAGAAAGAGGGGAACAGGATCAGGAAAGACCGGAAGCCATTACTCAAACTCAGATTTGGCTCCAAACTGAGATCACTTTTTATGGATACTGTATTCTGTGACTGATTAGAAATGATAGAAAATTGCTTTACTGTGTTTTTATTCTTAATCACGAAAATGTGTTTTATTAAATTATATATCATGTTTTATTACAGAAGCTAAATCAACACAAACTGAAAAAACATACCTGAAAAACAATAGGTGCGTAGGAAAAATAGTCCAACACCACTGTCGAAATCAAAAATATATAAAAAAAGATGTAATCCTGCACTATCAGTACTTGCTAAATATTTTTATGTAATAGGTTTGTTGTCACAAGCAACGTTTCGGTCCACTGACCTTGATCAGGCACATGTATACTATTAAAGTATCTCTCTTCTCTCTTCCCTCTGTGGAGTGACGAGCCTGTTTACTTTAGCCACATTTAGCCACGTTTAGCCGCTAAACTTGCTAACTAGCACATTATTAGGAAAGGCGATCGCAAAGATTCATGGATTTTTATCATTATAGGGTAGATTTATGCATACACTGCCAACACACATTAATATAAAAGTAAACTTAGCATCCGATGACCCCTTTAAACACTTTTATCATGACTCATGTCTCGTACTTGTACCTTGCTACAGAGCAAGTTTACTACATCAGAAATGTCATACATATGGAGCAGATTATGTGATACAACTGTCAAAATGTATTAGTTAACAAATCCTGCGCTGTGCTAAACATGTTGGGGTGATAACAGAGTATTGTGTAAGGAATCATCCCAAAACAAGTCTTTATTTTTACTGATAATCTGATAATCTTTATTTTTGCCCTGATAATCAAAATTTGTGTGAAAAGGAACAAAAGTTGGTGTTTTACTGCCACTAGTGTCCATTTCAGCAGGAAAAGGCAGAAAATGTTGTATTATTTATGTATAGGGGTGTTTTTTAGAGAAATGTAGATGGGGATATGTTTTTCCAATGAGCATATTGGGATATAATGGTGTTTTATGATCTTTTTCCATCCTTTTCAGAGCTTAACAGCCTTATTTACTGATTTTTTTAAAAACCATTTTATGTTCTACAAACAGAAAGTCAGGCAGGTTTGAAACAGCATGAGAGTGAGTAAATGATGACTGAATTGTCAGTTATGGATGAGCTACTCCATCATAGCAATGAACAGTATTGGTAACATTTATTTAATCAATAAAATAGCCTTCATATTTTCTTCTCATTACCATCTGACAAAAACAGCAGCTTTTATTTCTTTTTGTTAGTGCTTCACTGGATCAGAGCAGAAGTGTCAGAGTCAGTTTTCTGATGAACAAAGCTTCCCGAGCAGTCGTGCTATCACTTTCTACGCTTATTTAGACCTGAACTTACTGTCATACTCATTAAGCTGCAGACTTCAGCCTGCTCCTTCCACATTTCCATATGAATGTGATAAAATGGTGAAGGCACACTGACTTCTGTACAAAGGAAATGGGAAGGTGCAGCGTGACACATCTTGAGGGAGATGGGAGATGTGCTAAATTAGGGCTCAGTGCTGGTAAAAGAGACTGTTGAATGAGGAGTTGGTGCATGTGTAGCATCTGGAGCGGTTTGGACCCGACACAAGCTCTGACCACAATGAACAACTAATTTTAACCCTATAAAGCCTACAATAGAAAGTTTCTAAGGGCTCTAAATGATCAACATGATCAAAATATTGGTAAAAAAAAAAAAAAAAACTGTTTTACACAATCTACTCCATTTATTCTGCTATCTGTTTGATAGTTTATACTTTTTTAACAAGTAAAATGTCTTTTCTAAAAAATCCCCCCTTAGTGTCTTTGGTGTGAAATATTATTAATATTTCAAGATGAACACTTACTGGACTGATGCAACTTAGGTTTACTTGATTATCCTTGCATCAAGTAAGCACTTAAGGATCATCTTACTAAGGCAGATATAAATGATATGCTCTTTCTGTAAGTAGTCTGGTACAGTATATTGTTGTATAATCAATTTGATTTTTAAAATACAAGCTATCTGAATTTCATCTTTTTAGCTATATGAATATCAGCAAATGCACATTGTATATTGCATTTTTTTTCTCATGTTCTGCTGCAAATGATGATAGCCTAGTTAAAAGGTTAGTTAACCCACAAATGAAAACTACTCACCCTCATGTCATTCCATGTCTGTGGCACATACTAGAAGATATTCTTTCTTTTAATGTTCTTCTTGCTTTTAATGTACTGGTTTTCACTCTTTCAAAAAGTACTCTGGTGGAACAAATGATCACCATACTTGTGTATCATAGAGAGTCATGACATGGATTTTTATTATTATCATTATTATTATTATATGTTCCCTGAGGTTAACTTATAATGTTAAAGTTTTTTGCACAAAAAAACAAAACAAAAAAACAAATATATTTGTAGAAAAATGACTGTTTTCAACCCTCATTCTGACATTCTGTCTAAAACGACTTGTTTTCAAGGGGCGTGTCCTTTAAGGCTCCTCAGCAATCGGCCACTGTTATAATTAGCTAACATCACTGCATAGGAAAAAGTATCAACACCCCCTCGCTACTGCATGTGTTTTGACAACATGATCAAAATAAAACTGCCATTGCCAGACAAAGCAATATGATATAATTTACTTACAGTTTAGGATGCAGCTGCAGTCAGATCTAGTTCCGCTTCATCTGTCGACAAATGTTTCTTTGTGAACTCTCCATGACACTGTGCCTTGTTTACAAAACAAAATCCTCAGAACAATCCTCACAATACGGCTTGCTATTAAAAATAAACTATCCACTTGTTCCTTACGCTGGGATCCTTTTGATATCTGTACAAAGAAGCGAACGAGCTGTTTAAACCAAACGCATCAAACCGGCAGTCACAGGCTCAAGTGTCATATGTCTTTGGAATCCTTGGCTCACGTCGGACAAAATGCATGCCTCAGTTTCAATCGTAAGCCTGCAAAATTTTCGGGTATTTCATACCTGTCAAGTATCCCGTTTTGGCCGGGAAAGTCCCGTAATTTACCCTTCTTTCCCGCCGTCCTCCCGTATTAGTATTTTCCCGTAAATCTCCCGTATTTTAACCTGCGTTATTAAAAAAAAAAAAACGTCCCCCCAAAAAAAATCTGAGCTCTGTCACTAGCCTCGCGATATCTGCCACCTGCAGTAGCCTACTACAGGTACTGTAGGTGGCAGTTGTCGCGAGGTTAGTGTGTGAGGTCAGATGATGAGTTGATGAGTGACGACGCGGGAAAAAAGAAGAAAAAACAGACAGATGATGGACGCCAGGACAGAGAAGGAAGGCACTCCTGCCAAAACAGTCTTAAAGAATGCAAAGTCTGCAACAAATAAGTACAATAAGTCACTAAAAGAGTAAAGAAAAGTTATGTGAAATGAAAAGAAAAACTGTACAAAAAAGCAATATGAAATGAATGAGTGTGTGAATGTGAAAAGAATGTGGAATGAAAATGAAATGTAAATGTAAAGACAAGCAATGTTAAATGAACAGAAAATATGCAAATAAGCCTTTAAATAAATGCTCTTCATATATACCCTTTTGTGTTTTCATTTAGGCTATGAATGTTCACAGCATGTCAATGTCAACAAAGGTAGGCCTATCATTGGCTTTATGCACAGCTGCACTACTTCCTGAACTTCAGCCAGCTCCTTTGTTTCCTGTCTGCCATTATTGGACAAACTGATCACCTGGATTAATCAGTTTGTCCAATAATGGCAGACAGGAAACAAAGGAGCTGCCTGAAGTTCAGGAAGTAGTGCAGCTGTGCATAAAGCCGATTGTAGTTTATAAGTGGTTGACAAGTGGTGATTTTAGCTTTCTTGTCACCTGTCTTAAAATGTAAGGGATACTGGAGCTTGGTTGGGGTGGTGGGACTGCTCGCGGCGGGCGCCGGAAAATTTCCCTTATTTTCAAATCCAAAACTTGACAGGTATGGTATTTTGGATTTTTTTTGAAAAACCTACTTTTGCAAACTAGTCCTAGGTTTTTCGCCCCTAATTGAATCCAAACCACTGCAGAAAGATTCTCTGCAGAGTGAATATCAGTAATTATCAGAAAAAAGGTGAACTTTCGACTCTCAGTCACAAAGGTATGCTTAAATGTTCGAAAGGGGCAAGGCCAGTTTTAGTGAAATGCCTATAACTCCTGAACAGAATGAGATATCTTTGCCAAACTTAGAAGAGTTATGCAAGAGCTCAATCTGAGGGTCACAGGACAAAATTCGCAGAGATTGGCCACTTGGTGGTGCTATAAGAGGGAGAAAACATAAAAATGACTATAACTATCCAACCATTTGTTCTATCAACATAAAAAAATCAGTCTTGCACGGTCTTGGTCCAAAGTGCCACAAGTATCTATAAGAACATTTGCGTATCTTAACAAAAACAAGGCTGCCATTGGCATGAATTTGAAGCACCTGTTAGACAAGGTTAATGGAGGCCCGTCGGAACAAAACTCGATGGGCCTGTTTGACTCTCGGCAGTAAAGGTCTGTGAAAAATTTGAAAGAAATTGGCCACTGGGGAGCCATATCCATTTTTCAAGGGTATAAACGACTGTACATTGCACCGTTTTTCACACGTTCACGCGATACTTGTATCTTCTGATAGAACTCCTAATTCCGGATAAATTTGCCTCTAGAACCACTGCTGTCAATCAAATTGATTATGAAACAATTTAGAAGATGTAAAAACCTACTTTTGTGAACTAGTCCAAGGTTTTTCAGTCAGTCTGGAAAAAACACTGCAGTACAGTTCTCTGCACTCTCTAGGTTAATAATTATCAAAAATGCTGAAATTTTCCCTTTGGAAAGCTATAACAGGGTCGTTAAGAAAAGGGGCCTGTCTGAATTTACCCAAAAATCCTAAGCTTAAAGGAAAACTCAGAACTTCACAAAACCTGCTGAGCACATGAAACAGGTGATTCTAAACAAGCATGCAAAGTTTTAAGGGGATCGGACCACAGAAACACAGTGTTTCTATGGTAATTACCTGGATTTGCCAAAATGACACCATTGATTTGGTGGTTACAGCCTTGCTAAATAATGTCTTTTTTCATATGTGCTTAAATTCCTTGAAGCGCTTGACCCTCGTTACTCACTGCTTGCAGCTATATTTGTAATTATTTCTTGAATATGTTGAATCTTGTCAAATACAAAAAGCCACACATTTTTAGACTAATTCAATTTGTCAGAAAAATAAATCTTATTTGTTTGATGCTGAATAATTTGATTAAGCCTAAAATAATTTACATAAACCCCTCTTAAATTTTGGTGACAGCTCTAATATCTTGACTCAGATGTGCTCAGTTGCTTCTTGCACGCTTCCATCTGTTACCTTTCATATCTGAGTGTTGTTGGACAGTACTGTTCACTGGATGAAATTGTTTCATAACTCATTTTGGCATCAGCCACCGCTTTGACTTCAAAATCAGCATGCAAGAAAGCTGTTTATAAATGATTCTGTGGGGGAAAAAATGGCTTTTGGATTGCTTCCTAATAAAATGAAAACAAAATAGTAAAATGATTTTGAATGCACCTTTATGTTCACTAAATAACGATACCGTATAAAAGACTATGAGATAACTAATTAAAATGTACTGACAACATTATTTAATTATAAATATTTAAATATATATATATATATATATATATAAACATTTACACTGACACATATGACGTGAACATAAAAACTACTGCATAACAAGAATCTCAAGCTGTAGTCCTGCAGCTGCGCAACGCTTCGCGCCGCTTTAATGTTTGCTGTTGAGCGCGCTCTCAGTTCGAGACGTATGCAGCGCATGTCTCGAGTCTAAATAAAGCGCGTTTAGTCGCTCCCCTCTTCCTCTCTCTCTCTCTCTCTCTCTCTCTCTTCATCACTGAATGGGTTTCGGTGAGAGTAACGCTTTTCATTCCGTCTGAAGAGCGCCTGCATCAGTGTTTATTATCCGCGTCCTCAGCATGACTTCAGCCGAGTACAGCGCGCCGGGAAAAGCGTCTCAACAAGACCAGGTAGAGACATTGAAGTCAGAAAGCTTTTCTTTTATAGTTCATATATCCTGTGTGTGGAGTATCAAACGTGAGGAGAGCATCGTTTTTGCTTCATTGTCAGTTTTGGGTGCGTGTTGACTTGAGCTTGTTTTGACAGTTACTGTCCGCTAAATTGCAGAACGGCACGTTTAATGCACATTCATTAGATTTTATTTAGCCTCACATTGTTTTAGTTGTTGTCGTGACACTTTAAAACACAAGACACATCATAGCAGCCTAGTTAGTTACAGTAGGATAGTTATTGGCGTAATGGCTGCTGAAAATGAGCTTTGGACTGGTATATTTGTTAGTTTTGTAATAATTATGTAATATTTATTTTCACAGTATCACTTTTTTACTGTATGTTTAATCAAATAAATCCAGCTTTGGTAAAGCTACCTTTATTTAGGCTATACAACGCTACATAGCAAAAAAAAAAAACAATTCTCAATCAGGAAAATACTGGATGATTTATTTTAGAATTTGATTTTTGTGTGATATCAGTATCACTTTACCACTCATTTTTCATATACAGTGTTCTTCATGCATGTGGCTATTCTGCTGAATTTCTGGCAAAAAAAGGTGTTGAAAATTTGTATTAAATTTTGGAGGCAGGTGTCAGAAAATTACTGTATTGCATTATTGCATACCGGACTGCATTTTGCAAAGTGTAAATTTTACACTTTATAACTAAAAGAGTAACACTCCTTCCTGTACCTTTCTGCATTTAATTTGTGCTCAATAGCTTCCTTGAAACATGGCATTGGGCACTGCAAATACAATATTGTTGGCTCTTATGATGAACTGTTTGTGGTGTTCCTCATTTGTAAGTCACTTTGGACAAAAGTGTCTGCTTAATTATTAAATGTAAACGTAACATAAAAAATTTATTAAAACTGGCTTTTTCATGAATAGTGGAAAAAACAGTGCAGCGTGTTCCAAACACAAAACACTAATGTATATCATAGTGAACATGAACTAAATCACAGAAAATGTAAAATAAAACTTTACACTGAAAAAATAAAATGGTAACATGTAAGTTAACTGGTTTTATTCAAGTCAGAAATATTATTCAGTATTGCTGAATCAATCAGATACATTAATTATACCAACAACATTATTTTGTAAAAAATGTAACAATTGCAGGTTATCACATTTTACAGTGTACATAACTGAACAAACATAGAGGCTCAACTTTTTTATAATACAATAAAATTAGATTTTTTTTTTACTAAAAATATAACAATATAACAATATTTTACTGTTTTGTCTTGTTGAATATAATAGAGTTGCTTCATTATAAGTATAAGAAGTATATGGTAATTCCTACTTTTTATAAAAAATATATATCTTGTAGGATTTTACAGTACAGTAAAATAATGTTTAATTAAATCTCGTCATATTTTATTATATGTATTAAGGTTGACACTGTTTTTAATATATATATATATATATATATATTCAAATATTTAAAAAAATGTAACATGTAAGTTAACTGGTTTTATTCAAGTCAAAAATATTGTTCAGTATTGCTGAATCAACTTAAATATATTAATTATACCAACAACATTATTTTGTAAAAAATGTAACAACTGCAGGTTATCACTTTTTACAGTGTACATAACTGAAAGCACATACAATATAACAATATTTTACTGTTTTGTCTTGTTGAATATAATCAACTTGCTTCATAAAGTATATGGTAAATCTTATTTTTTGTATTAAAAAAAAACACATATCTTAAATAAAATACAAAATAAATAAATATAAAATGTATACATTTTAAATGCTAGATTTTTATTAAAATGTAAATATTTATTTATTTATTTATTTATTTATTTATATATATATATCCTGATATAATCGAAAGGTTGTATTTATATCACATTGATAATACAATGTTTCATCAAAAATTATTTTATTTGAGGAAATTCAGATAAATGTGTGCCTTTAAGGCTCTGGACTGCCTGAATATTTTAAAGAGAATCTCCTATATTTTCATGGCGTCAGATAAATGTGCACCTCGGTGGCAGTCGAAACCTACACACAACAGATGGTCAGCGTAAACACCACTCTTTATTTCCCGATCCGCAGTTATTGTGCCACCAGCAGCAAAGCACTGAAACCTGCATTTCTCATCGTTCAAATCAATTAAGCCAAACTGCTGCATCTGTTGCACTCTGATTACTTTCATGCTATTTATTTATCACACATTCACCCGACCTTGTTACGCTGTTCTTCGAACATGACCAAAACGTGTGTTACTGAAGTTTTAGAACATTAAAGATTTGTTCCTAATAAAATTAAGCCGCATGAAGAAACTAGAGATATTTAGAGAGCGAATTCTTATTCACCCTCTCAAGCTGCTTTTCGCACTTCAGCCCTAAGTAGGGCTCTCTGATGACAATGATTAGGGTTTAAGCAGTGGAAGAATTGCTTGTCTTAGAATAGCTGCCTTTGATTCTGCTCAAAGGAGGGGCTATATTTGGAGTGGTGGCGGCGATAAAGTGGGTCTGATAGACGGGATTAATTGGGAATTGCGTTTGATGTTCGGAGCCCAGATGAAAAAGAACATCCCCCATGAAGTACAATTATGAGCAATCAGTTCAGGCTCAGCACTGACAGACGGGAGCATGTTTTCCCGTCCACCTGCCCTTCAAAGCGCGCCTGTCTTGACTGTCTGAGCAATAACAGCGTCGTGTTGGGAACAACTCAGCTTTGCCAGGTCTTTGGATTCCAGGTTTATTGCCTTAATAATGCTATACCATGATGGCGTTTTAATCAAAGAACCTGCTCTCTGCTTTGATAGAGACACAGTCATACTTCATGTTGAAGCTGTTTACTTTCCAGGTGGACTTCATTTAAACTGGTCTCTTTGATAACTTGTGCATTTTTGCGCTCGGATAAAAGCACTTATGTGACTGACACGTCAAGGTGTGGGTTTGTTGTATGTTTAACCTTGCTCTTTAGGGGTTGTGTGGGAATTGCTGTGATATTAGACGTCTGTGCTCTGCATATCTGCCTTTCTTTCTCTCTTTCATCATTGCTAGAGGTGATGGATTTTAATATCTGTCAGAGATGCCATATAATAAGTGTGACTCTATTACATGACAGACCTTTCTTTTTCTTTTTCATACTAGGGAATCTTACAAAAACATATTACCTGTAACACCAAAATCAATAGGGAAATAAATAAAACATTTTCCCCCTCCATTGTTTCCTTTGCCTTTTTTTTTGTATTTGTTTTATTTTATTTTTATTTTTGTAAATCACATTTTTCTCAATGGTGATTCAATTCTTCTTTCGTAGATCACATGTGACCCTGAACCACAAAACCAGTCTTAAGTAGCATGGGTATATTTGTAGCAATAGCCAAAAATACTTAGTATGGGTGAAAATTATTGATTTTTCTTTTATGCCAAAAATAATTAGGATATTAAGTAAGGATCTTATGCCATGAAGATATTTTGTACATTTTGTACCATAAATATATTATAAATATTTTTTCTTCTATATGTAGATTTTTTGCACCCTCAGATTCCAGATTTTCAAATCACTGTATTTTTGCCAAATATTGCCCTATCATAACAAACCATACATCAATGGAAAGACTATTTATTCAGCTTTATTTCAAGGAATTGAGCCTGTTCGTGGTCCAGGATCACATATTATACAGTAAAATACTGTAAATGTTTTTTAACATTTTAAATGAGCATAAATTCAAGACAGGATAACTACTACTATAATGTATAAATGATTTTATATAATTGAGATTTTTGGCATTACAGTAAAGGAAATTGTGTTTGTGCAATACAGCAATGAGTATTTAGGAAGTTTGTTTAGTTGCCATGAAAATAATAATAATGAACTCTTGGTGATCATTTGGGGTTTTTTTTAAAAAAAGAAAATATAATTCTTATTTCATTCATCATGCATATACAGGCCATTCTAAAGAATTGGTCTAAAGTCAAAGTCTTTTTCCAAAAAAATTGCATTTCTAGTTACTGTGTCAATAATTTTCATATTGTATAAATGTATTTTGAATCCAGCTGATTATACTGATTTTAAAGTTAAAGGGATAGTTCACCCAAAAATGAAAATGTGATGTTTATCTGCTTACCCCCAGGGCATCCAAGATGTAGTTGACTTTGTTCCTTCAGTAGAACACAAACGAAGATGTTTAGCTCAAACCGTTGCAGTCTGTTAGCCCTATAATTGCAGTCAATGGGATCTACAGCTTTGAGGGTCAAAAAAAACATACACAGACAAAACCAAATTAAACCCTGCGGCTTGTGACGATACATTGAGGTCTTAAGACACAAAACAATTGGTCTGTGCAAGAAACTATTTATATCATTTTTTTTTTTTTTTGACCTCTGATCCACCGCAATGTCCAACTGTTCTGAGCGTGTTCACAACAGCCGGCACATGACGCGTCAACATGCTCTGGCGTAGTAGACGCATGTGCGGAAGCAATCTGTCACGCGTATACTTCACTCATTGTTTACACAGTGCAGAGATTGCAGGTACGATTCTGCATTCTGCGCATGCGTTTCCTATGCCAGAGCATGTTGATGCGTCATATGCCGGCTGTTGTGAACATGCTAAGGACAGTTAGACATTTTTTGACTCTGGATCCCATTGACTGCCATTATATGACTGACAGCCTGCAAAGGTTTAGTTAAAATATTTGTTTGTGTTCTGCTGAAGAAACAAAGTCACCTACATCTTGGATACCCTGGGGGTAAACAGATAAACATCACATTTTCATTTTTGAGTGCACTTAACCTTTAAGGATTCATTAGTTTAAATACGCATTGAACTAAAAACTATTGTAACATCTTAGTTGATAGTTTAGTATATTTTATTTTTTGACAAAACATCCCATGTTTCAGTAGTGACAGTAATGCTCTTTTGTCACTACCGGTAGTGACTGTTTCAGTAGTGACAACTCTATGGGATAACACCCAAAAAATAAAGATATCACTGCCGAAACTCCTTCAAATGTTTCGGTAGTGACTGCTTCAGTAGTGACAATTTTAGATACTTTTGAAGCTAGCGCAAAGATGCTAATCAGCACATGGCTAGCTAGCACAGTTAAAAAGTGGTGTACCTATAAAAACTAAATGCTATGGAATATCTCCCAAAAAAGTGTGCTTAATTGCAGAAAAAAAGGTGTTTGGTAGTGATGTTCCTTAAAGTTAAAAACAAATTTTTCAGACTTTTACCTTAAAAATGATGAAGCCTATCTACTCACCATGTAGCTATATGAGAGAAAGGGACACATAAATATCTCCTGATCATAAATGTAAGGGTATAGTTAAAATCAGTCTCAGCTAAAAACATTTCGGCACTGACATGAAAAACGCGGGGCACATTTTTTTACAGAAAGACTCAGAATTTACAAAGAAATAGAATCATTTTTTTTTAACTTCACTTTTTAAAAGAATCAAAAATAAACTTTTAAAAACAACAATGGAATAAAATGCAAAAATTATTTTAATATAATTTTCATAACTTGACAGCCACCTCCCAACTGCAAGTACCAACTAAACGATGATTTTATATATATTTGGTTACTAATATTTTAAATATTTTTGTGGGTTTCAACAGATAAACATCTAAGATTTGAATACGTAAATGCAAATTCTGTAATTTTGCAAATGCACAATTCTGTAGAATGGCCAAAACACACCTCTGCATTTCCATATCAAATTGTTAATAGTCTTAACATTTAAAAAAAATAATAACATTTTTTGCATGGTTTTTACATACCCTGTGGAAAATGTGAGTGGTGTTGGATCCGAGTCCACTTGTCGAATTTGATTGCTAGTCCTTAACCAACTGAGTTTTATGTGGGAGATGTTAATTAGTGTCTATGTTGGTTTCTACTGTAGATTGTTGTTTACTGGCCCAATTCAAAAGAGCCCACTGCTTCCAGTAGATATGGCTCAGGTCTCTCCTGCACCATTTGTGTGGTGTATTTTGATTCTTTCATCCACCAGATGAAAATCGTTAAAGCTAGTACACCTCTACTCAACAGAATTTGAAGTGTCATTCATATCCACATGTACCAATGTGTGAGTTTGTGCGTATTACTCACTCTAAGTACAACCAATGGTAATGGTCACAGTAGCCTTATTTCCAGTTGAGTTATTTTTCTACCTCCCTCCATCACCTCTGAGACAAATCACAACATGTCTTCAATAGATGCTGTTTCTCTTGCTGCAGGATGTAAATCATGGTTTTAGAAATGTGGTCAGTTTTTCTACACTGTAACAGATTGCTTCATGACTCATTTCTCCACATCATAATTTCAGATCTGTTCTGTAGCTCGTTTGTAACAGTTCTGTTGGTTTTTTATTATGGCAGTGAGAAAAAAAAAAAACATGGTTGGTTTAATAAAAGCCTTGTAAATCCATCCAAATTTAATGTCAGAGCTAAAAATGAGAAAACGTATTAAGTGTAATATTTTGCTTTTTAGGACCATATTTATTTGACTAATAAAACAGTAATCCCAAATAACTTTTTTTATTTGAATATATTTTAAAATGTAATTTATTCCTGTGATGCAAAGCTACATTTTAGCATCATTACTCCAGTCTTCAGTGTTACATGATCCTTTAGAAATCATTCTAATATGCTGATTCGCTGCTCAAGAAACATTTATTATTATTAACCAATGTTAAAAACACTT
Source organism: Labeo catla (assembly GCA_012976165.1). Classification (NCBI taxonomy): domain Eukaryota; kingdom Metazoa; phylum Chordata; class Actinopteri; order Cypriniformes; family Cyprinidae; genus Labeo; species Labeo catla. Next base: position 979,352 of record VONZ01000071.1, read on the forward strand.
GTGCTGCTTCATATTTTTGCAGAAGTCATTATTTCAGGTTTGTTTGATGAATACAACTTTTAAAAAAGCATTACTTGTAACATATAGAAGTATATTTCTTCTCCAGAAAAAGCTTACTGACCCCAAACTTTTCAATGGTGTACATGCTGTCTTATAATTTTATTTTTTTTTTTGCAGAACTGTTTAAATCAGTCCTCTTGATTGAGATGATTATAATGGGCCTGTTAAGGATCTCTTTATGCATCATGTTTAGCTGTTGATGTTGATGTGCCAATCAACTCTCCTGTCTGTTTCACAGTTGTAAAGTGCCCTTCACACACAGATGGCACTAAGTGCTTTCCTCCACAAATGCTGTTGCTGTCAGGATTGACACGATGGAAGATAAAAGGTGATCACGTTATTGCAAGCTAAATATATGGTGTTGTCAGAGGAGAGCGCTTGAGATATTGTTTCAGATGCCTCACGCGTCTTCACTCGCTGATGTTTTTATAATAAAATGGAGTGCTTGCTGTCAGAACGAAGAAACGAACGATTATTAACAGCGAAAGCATTTATATATTGGTGGGAAAGTGATATCCCATTATGACATAACAATATGTCACTTGATGACCTCTGGGAAATGAAGTGAAACGTGCCTGGCGGGTGTTGTGACAGAGATCGGCCTATGATTTCTGCATTCACACGAACAAATAGGAGCGCTCAGACGTTTCGCGCGGTGATGAAGATGCCTGTTCTAGTGGAAGATCTATGTATGAGAAAACTGTGCCGCTTTATGTGCGAGTGCTGTAACAATAGCTTTCATTCCTCCTCCATCATTTCCTGTTTTTTTTTTTTTGTTGTTGTTTGCCCATTAGATGTAACAGATGAGAGCCGCTTCGTTTCGGTGTTGCCTTCAGTCTCCTCTCGCTCAGAGTTCCACCTTTAGCTTTCCAGCTCCTCTAATGGCTTCTTTAGGCTGAAACTAATGAAGACGTCTGCTTCGGTGTCACTTTTCATGAAATAATTCAAGGTTACCCTGATTATGGCTTGTTTTTCTGGTTTTTCTGTCTTGCGGAGGCAAACTTTTCTGCATAAAGTTTGGCCTACTTGCAGTGTATTCAGTCCTTGACTGACATATAAATGACCAATTACTGTTCATTTTGTTAATATCTGATGTTTAGGTGTGGTTAAAACCCCATGCACCCTGACTCACAGACTTTGCATAAGCCAGCAAACCAGATCTAGTTTAAAAAAATGCTACAATGTTTGTGTTCAATATAAGATGCTGTTTATATTTCTAGAAATTATTGCGGGATCACTCTGAAAATTCATCAGCACCTCCACACAACAAACTGAGAAAATTATACTTGTTTATTTGTTTCCTTGTCTGGTGCTGAAAAAGGCTATGTTAAGTGATTTACAATCACATGTATGGTGATGGTATGAAAAAACAGGTTTGTAACGACTGCAAATTTATTAGAAATAAAAAACTAAAATGATTTAATTGCATAAGTATTCATACCTGGGACACTTGAAATGTAACTCAGGAGCACTCATATCATTTGTACATGTTACTGCACTTCGAGTGAAGTTAAAATGTGGCAAATTTATTTGAATGAGTATGATTTGGAAAGGCACACACCTTTCAGAAAAGGTCTAACAGTTGAAAATGCATATTAGAGCAAAAACCAAGCCCTGAGGTCAAAATGACTGCCTGTTTAGCTCAGAAACAGGCTTGCATCAAGGCACAGATCTGGGGAAGAGTTCAGAAAAAAAATTCTGCTGCATTGAAGCTTCACAGAAGCATGTAACAGAAGTTTGGAACAACTAGTACTCTTCCTAGAACTGGCCTCCTGGCCAAAATAGTTGAGCTCCATGATCATATATGCAGATGGAAGAAACTTACAGAAGGACAAACATCACTGCAACACTCCACCAATCTGATTTTATGGCAGTGTGGCCAAACTCAATCCTCTCCTCAGTGAAGACACATGAAAATCCATTTGGGGACACCTAAAGGATCCTGTGAGAACAAGATTCTCTGGTCTGATTAACATCAATTCCAAGCATCACGTTCGAAGGAAACCAAGTACTGCTCATCACCTGCAGAGTACCATACCAACAGTAAAGTGTGCTGGAAGGAGCCTCATGCTGTGGGGCTGATTTTCATGGGCTCGTCAGAGTAGAAGTAAAGCTTACTGCACCAAAATATTGAGATAGCCTTAATAAAAAACCAAGTCCAGAGCATTCAGAACCTCAGACTGGGCTGAAGGTTCACCTTTCCAACAGGACAATGAGCCTAAGCACACAGCCAGAGTGGTTTATAGACAATGTCCTTGAATGTCCCTGGGCTTGAACCCAATCAAACATTTCTGGAGAAACCTGAAAATGTCTGCCAGCCCGCATCCAAGCTGACAGAGCTTAAGAGGTGATGAGGTGAGGAGAAGAATGGCAGATAATTGTCAAATGCTGATGTGCAAAGCTTGTCGCATCATACCCAAAAAGACTAGGGTATGAATAGTTATGCACTTATATACTTTTTTTTTACTTTTAATAAATTTGCAAAGCTGTCACGAATCTGTTTTTTGCATTGTCATTATGGTAGAGTGTAAATTGATGGGGAAAAAGCAATTCAAAGCAGTTTAACATAAGGCTGCAACACAACAAAATGTAAAAAAAAAATGAAGGGGTATGAATACTTTCGCAAGGCACTGTACCACTTTTAGGAATAGGGCATTGATCAGGGAATTAGCCGTAAGGGCAGTGCACTGGAACTTTCGCTCCCTGAAGAATCCCACAATGCACGACAAAAACCAGGAAACATTAGATGTGTTCGACTTAACGCAGCGCTGCACAGCTCAATCAAATTCTGACTTGAAGCAGTGCATGCCGGGTTAGAAATTTTGTCCGACTTGAGACGGCGCCGACGCCTCGTGACTGTCACCTGTGGCATCAAAGTACCGCGATAGCGTTTCAAAATCTGGCTCACCCAGTGCAGGTTCTTTAGAGCGGCTGCGGGAGCTCTGACGACCACATGGCTGTTTTGCGATTGGCCAGATTCACTGCATGACAACGATCACGTGTGTTTCGGGTTTAACATCCTCAAGTCCGATAATTCTCACAAATCTGTGTTCTTAGAACAGTAAAAGTGTTTTTACTGTAGTCCAGTGGTGGACGAAGTACACAAGTCAAGTACTTGAGTAAAAGTACAGATACGTATAATAAAATATTACTCCAGTAAAAGTAAAAGTGCTTCTCTTTCAATTTTACTCGAGTGAAAGTACAAAAGTATCCCATTTTTTATGTACTTAAGTAAAAAAGTAGGTTTATTTTGCAATTTTATACAGGCTACTTAACTGAATTTTATAATAGCACATATTTTTTTATAATCCTACTGCTCAAAATACCTGGGATTTTCCCAAAATAACCACTATATGGAGTAAAAATACATTTTTGTTGTTGATATGGACTATGTTGACGAGAGTGATGTAGTAATATTCAATGTGAAGCTTACACTGCAATGTACCTGAGAGAAAACAGATTTGACCATCTAACTTTCACCAATGAGAAAAAAGTGTTTTAAAGCTTGTTGTTTGCATAACGTCACAGTTATATATGACATGAGAATAAGGCCTGAAGTTAGCAAGAACATTTTAAGGAAAATATAATTATATTTTCATAATGATTTTTTCCTTTCAAACATTGTCTGTGTAAAAACACCCCTGGCCAAATGCCCCCAGAGGGCATCACTTCCCACTTCAATAATTACTGTAGTTACCATGTTCTGAACATCACATCCTTTCTTTTTCCCTCGGATGTAATCTATCTAGGTTGTTGAATAAAAATATTTGGACTTTATATCTAAAAACTACCTCAACTTACCACCAGCTAGCTTGTTAGCTAGACAGTTAGCATCAGCTAACAACATTTACTTATTTTCAGTATGGTTATGAATAAACATTCATATCCGTCTATTCTAGTTGATCCAAACAATATAAAAATTTATACTGTTGCTAAACAATATAAAAACAGACGTCACGTAGGGTTACATGCAGCATTTTAATAAAACTGCTAACGTTACAGCAGCGGGGAATACGAACGTGCATGAGTTATTTTATTTAATCTGTTATTTACATTTTTCGTTTTTGACCTAAAACAGTGACACTGATGTTGATGTGTCTGAATTCAAGCATTTCAGAAACAGATCACCCTTTACAGCAGATGTAATTGACAAACAACGGACAGCTTTGACGTAAATATGATTTTCAGTTACAATAATTAATCCTAAAATTCGACATTAGTAACTTACTTTTCGCAGCATCAGTCGCGCGCGTGCACAAGATCTCCCGATTCTTACTTGTGAATTCAGTTGACTGGAGACTCGCTCTAAACGGATCATTTGAATCAATGGGTTTTCGACTCGAGAACAGCTGCAATCGGATCATTCCAATTCGTGAATGAATCATTTGGTGCGATTGGCGAATCAATTTAACAGGTTCATTGAAAAGAATCAATTTGTTCATGAATCAGACACCGCTTCTGCGTCTCAGAGCACGTAGCAAAGGAGTAACGATATGTTTTATAAAATGTAGTGAAGTAAAAAGTACGATCTTACGCTTTGGAATGTAGTGAAGTAAAAGTGAAAGTTCCTCAAAATAAAAGTAACGTTACTCCAGTAAAGTACAGATACTTGAAAAATGTACTTAAGTACAGTAACGAAGTACAACTACTTCGTTACTGCCCACCACTGCTGTAGTCGCAATGTAGTATTGAGTTACGTTTGTCTTAAAACACTGATAAAAGCATATATAACCCCACTTTATTACTATTTAAATAGAATATGTTTGTGTTGAACATTATTCTTGTTCAGATGGCGCTGTATCAAGCAGTATATGAAAAGAGTTTCTGTTGCTCATTAAAACACTTTTGAAACGTCTGGGTATTTGACAAATATTGCATTTAATTCACTTCATCGGTGACAGAGTAAACAAACACCGCAAGAGCGTCTCTAACGAGAGCAGAAAGTGTCCGACTTGATGGCTCCGTTTTCAACTCCACCCCCGACTGCTCTCGGCTACTCTCGTTGTTCGCCGTCTGTAGCCGTAGTTCATGCTGAACACACCTAAAGATGTTCACTATCCTCACTAACCAGAAATTGTCACATTTCTGAAGCGCAAAACATAAAACGCACATGCCAGTTTGACAAATTTAATGACACATGAAAGAAGATTTGAAAAGACAATCTAGGGCTGGGTTATATGGGGGAAAAAAATTATCACATTAAAATTGTTTGTATCAGTCGATGTTGGTAATTATCATGATAAATTTCAAATCTTTATTTCTTTCAAGTTTAATGGCAGTTTTTTTCTATAAAATGAAATTTAATTATAATTATAATAATTAATTGTAGTTTTTTTTTGTCAGAACACGTCAAACACTTGCCAAACAAGTGAATGTTTTACAAATCTGAGGTACAATATTCAAAATATTTATAAAAATAATAAAAATAAAATAAAACATTTTTTTTCTACATCAAAACATGCATGAGTCAACTTAATATAATCAACTGCAGTATTTTGTCTGCAAGCAAAGAGAGGTTAATTTAGTCTCTCTGCATGTTCTAACAGGTTCAAAATAATTAAACAGTTTTGTGTTCCCTGACTTTGATGACATGATGCAGATGTAAATTTATGTTCATTAACTAAAACAGTAACATCTGTAAAAGTTGTAACAATCTTATATTTATAGTATAAAATGTAAGTATTCTGACTGTTTGAGTTAGGACTCTACTTTTATTAAAATGAACCATTGGTCATCTATAGTATCACACAGTTCGATCATGATATTACCAAATGTAAAACCACATATAGCACCTCACTACCATGGTAAAATGTAACTGTATGGTTTCTGTGATATGTGTATGAAAAACAGTAGCCTAAATACATTAGTATATGCACAAATGCTATAGCTCAATAACAGCCATTACTCATTTAATGCGTTTAATACATGTCTACACTAAAAAAATTCCATATGTACACCCTGCATTTTTCCCACAATATTATGGTGCAGTCAACATTACTACAGTAAATCCATGTAAAAGCCTTCTAACGGGATTGTTCATGGTACTGTGTTTCTTGTGTTTGTCAGTGCTGTTCAGAACATCAGTGCTGTTTAATCTGGCTTTAAACTAAATCACAGAGACATTTTTGTTTTGCACTGAAATCAAGCGCTTCTAGCTAAATCTCACAGCGCTGGTAGCGAGATCAGTGAACAAACACATCTCCTTGTGCCGTCTTGCCGTTTGAGCCGAGTTGATAATAGGTCCATGTGGTGCCGCTTCATTCTGCTTTTGGTGAATAGACATTATATGGAATGTGTTATTGTTTAATCGAGGTCAAATTATATTGTGATAATTATTGTTATTGTTTTAGCACCCAGCCCTAAGACAAACCCTATTTTTTTTTTTGTTAATTTCAGCATAAACACACATCGCTTGACAGGTAGTGAACACATCTTGTTAACATTTATAATTAATATTTGGCTGAAATGTTGTAAGGATGTGTAATGAAACAGCGTGTTTAAAGAGCATAAAATACCAGAAAGATATGGAAAAGAGCTGCTTTTATGTTCAATTAAAAAAAAGATATGATGATGGTGAGCAAATGATACTTGAGTTTGTATTTGAGCATCTTAGCAAGTCAGTCCCAGTATGATTAGTAGATCTCCATGGAGATGACACGTTGCGATCTGAACAGCATCTCAATGGTTTCTGGTGGTTTGGAATGTGCTGTGACTTGAGCACTGTTTTTTAAGATGTTGGAGAATCGCAGAGAATCTGACAATAAATACTGCTTCCTCAATTGCGGCAAATCAGTTTTAATGTAGGTTGTAGGATGAAAGAAACAAATCTCAAACATCTTTCATGATTAACATAATGATATGAACTAATTCTAGGTGAGCTAACAGATTAATGAGGGATGGCAGAAAGCTTATATTGCTGCAAGCACATCTCTTTATCTTCTGCCTGAAATAAAACAGTCAGCTGCTGCAAAGGTCATCCCAAAATCAATAACATTTCAATTACAAGCAAACAAGATTCTGGCATATTATGCCCTGCAGTAGATTTCTTCAGAGATCTCATTTTGATGCTTTCTCTTTGGTGTATATATGTCAAAATATAAACCAAATGCTGTTTATTTCAAGCAAAACATTAAATGACAACACAATAGATAGACTGTTCAAAATGTATTTACAGTAGATGCGTTGTGAAATGATCATGTTCATAGATTCTCTGCAGCTGTAGTTACTCTCTTAGGAGTAGAGAAATGACTTCTTACATGCACTAAAAATCACCAATACACCATTTGGAAAATTGAAAAAAAGTTAGCTCTAAGAAAAGCTGCAGCATAATTTGTTGGCAGTTTTGTTTTTATGATTTGTGTCTAAAGCAAAGACATTTACACATTTTTGGTGTGACTTAAGTGTCTTAGTACTTTTTATTGCCGCTGTATATATTTAAATCTCTATATTTTAGACATTTCTGACAATACAGATGACCTCTTTTGTTTTAGGTAGGGTTCAATTTTCTTGTAACTTAACCTGTAGGATACTGTACTGGAACACAAAAACTCAAAACTCTTCCTAGTGACACTCAAGGTCAAATATCCATTTACAACAATGCAAGGCTGTAATACAAGAACAGAGAGCTAAGAATAAAAGAAGAAGAAAGGAAAGCTCCATACACCAGTGGTCACTATGCCACAACAGTCAGCCCCATCAAAAAAGATAAATCATTGAATAATTGAATATTTATGTTTCCAGGGGAAAATATTTATTGGATATTTATATTTATATAGTTTTATAGTATTATAACATTATATAGTATTTTATATTTTATTTCAGTTAAAGGTGCTGTGTGTCATTTTTTGATTGTACTAAAGCATAAAAATACCATATGTTTGCAGATATTGCAGGAAGCGTGCTAAGTTCACATACTTGTTTCTCTGAAAAACAATGCTACAGCAAGTTATTCTACTTTGAAATGTGTGTTCTATGTCGGAATGTCTGTTTTTGTTTTGCTTCGGTTCCGCCAGCTGCAAATTTACCCAATGTTATTTCGACACAGCTTAACACAGCTTATTGCAGCCATGGAAGCCAGTGAATGAGCTGATCAGATCAAAGATTGCAGATTCTACCTGACCTAAAAAGCCTTGCATCCATCTAAAAAACTCTTTGTACAAAGTTATATAAAATTGCAGTTAAATCAACTCATCAACTTGCAAAGCAAGGCTTAGTGCCTTCCGTTGTCAGTTGCGCTTGTTACTGTTGCATGTCCTCAATCTGGCAACCTGTTTGTTTGCAGTCCCCATTTCAATCACTAGCTGTCAGTATTACAAACTGCACCTTTAACGTTTATTTTATGGCAGTGGCGATAGAGGCTAGATAGCATATTTTCTTAGTCAAAACAGCATATTTTCTTAGTGAAAGATGCTATTTACACTAAGTGCAAATAGCAGTGGATTCTATTTACAATAAGTGAAAATAGCAGTATTTTTAGCAATATGTTATTTACACTAAGTGCAAATATTTATAGTTTCTAGTTACACCATGTTAAAATAGCAGATTTTTCTGCTATTTATACAACTTATTGCAAATAGTGTCAATTATCTGTACCTATTGTAGCACATTATAAAACAACATGCAATAATAATGTATTGAGTGTAAATTGTAATCAAATTATACAAATTATTTAGTGATTGACCGATATTGATTTTTTTTTTTTTATATCCGATTATTTGCATGTTTATGTGCCTGATAACCGATGTGCAGAACCAATATTTATTTACATGTTATAAAGTAAATAAATGACTAAGTGACGTAAGCCCATACTTCACTTGATTTTTTCTCGTAAAAAAGTTGTCTTTCATGTTAAATTTAATCTTCATATTACAACAATAAAAACATGTTACTTATAAAAAGCATCAGCTGCAACACTAATAAGCAAAATAAATGTAGAATGTCTAATGTTTTCAAATGGAGAAAATAAATCAAGGACAGGAGTCATTTTAACATTTTAAACTACAGTTTTAGTAGGTTTATAAGCTGTTTAATATAAGGAGTGAAGAATAATTCACTGGATAATGTTAACTCACTGAATAATATTCTCTTGGAATATTGGAATAACACAAAACATCATATTTTATTGCATTTTTCAACTGGTATGCTATATCAGAATTACTAATTTGTCATTCTAGATTCTGACAAAGTACTGTTTATCTATGCATTTACACAGAACTATACTTAAACTGCGATCGCTCTTGGAGATCATAAAGAACTGAAGGTGAACTCCACTTCCAGACCAACAATTCACAAATAATTTACTCACCCCCTTGTCATCCAAGATGTTCAAGTCTTTCTGTCTTCAGTCGTTAAGAAATTATGGTTTTTGAGGAAAACATTTCAGGATTTTTCTCCATATAATGGACTTCACTGGTGCCCTGATTTTGAACTTCCAAAATGTAGTTTAAATGCGGCTTCAAAAGGCTCTAAACGATCCCAGCCAAGGAAGAAGGGTCTTATCTAGCGAAACGATCTGTCATTTTTTTCAGAAAATAAATTTTTTAGACTTTTTAAGCACAAAAGCTCGTGTAGCACAGTCTCTGGGTTGCGCGCTCACGACGCTTTATACTATTGAAGGTCACGTCGAAAGGTCACGACGAACGTAGGCGTAACTACAGACCCAGTGTTTACAAAGCGAACAATAAGACTAAGAAAGTGCAATAAGTTTGTAAACGCTGTTTACAAACAAAAAGGTACAACGATGTCCTCCTCTCCAGTTGTAGGAGAAAATAAGATGGAGTTTTTTTCATACTCAGTACACAGACGATGAACTTAGACGTGATTCGTAGTAGTGATGGGAAGTTCAGATCATTTTACCGACTTAGACCTTTAAGTCCTTTAAGTTCAGCAAAACGAATGAATCTTTTTTCGAGTCATTTCATTCATTTTAGCAAAATATAATTAAAATGTTACGTGTTACTTCTTTAACATATCTACTGCTTACACAAACGTTGATCACACTACAAACAAGACAAAACTATAATGCTATAAGAAACAGAAAAGATTAATTCATTGTTTACCTGGGTCTTTAGTCTATGATTAGCTCACCTCACCTCTTATCTAAAAAGTTTTCAGGTTTGAGTCATTCGTTCATCATGTGACAGCTCCATAAGATGAACGAACGACTTGAAAAACCCGAAGACTTGAAATAGGTGAACTAATTCCAGTACAGAACCTAATAGGATGTTGCGCATGCGCAACTGAATGAATCAAGGAGACAATGCATGGAATTCACTGCCCGCAGTTGCACCCACAAGATGTGATGCACCGTTTATCGTGAATCCATGCACTTTACCATCTATGCCACTGGAGCTGATATGCGATAGTTGTCTTTTGTAGTGTTGACTTCCCTAATCGCACATTGGTGGGCGAAGTTAGTGTAAATAGCCTCTTTTAATGGTTGTAGTTTTAGATTTGTAGTTTTAGCTAACCATAATAACCCTGGTAAAACTATCAATTTGACTCCTTGAGACCAGCAGCAGGGGATGCTGAGTAATAGGTGAGATTACAGAAGCAAAGGGCAGCTTTAATTAGCACCTCCTAATTAAACGACTGAGCTGATGTACCATTACGACATCAACATGGGTGAAGCACAAACAGTAGCACAACAGCAGTACAGCAGAGTGGCTGCTGCAGATGTCCTTAAGGTTAATAAATAGTTTTTATTGTGTGGGTGGAACATCACAGATGCCATATCATTTAACAGCTGCTGTGCGCGGACAGGATGCACAATGATGCTTCCTTTTCAGCTAATGCTCTGTCTAACTGTATGGACGCTCCATACACTTCTGCACCCAACATGTGATATTTTCCGAACGCGGTCGAGAGGGCTTGTGTCTATTCAATTACAAGATCAAAAGCTCTCAGTCGCCTCTTCAGCCTCAACCACATCACAGACAGAGGGCTTTCTTTAAACCTGGCCTCTTATTGCATTGCGTGTCCTGCCGTGGCATTTCTTTCAAAGGCCCCTCTGACCCTTGTGTCAATGGGCTAATTGCACCCATTGAACTTACTCGTGTCTCCACAGAAGATCCTGTAATTTTCCAGCAGGATGTTGTTTCATATGAATGGCATCAGACGGATGTCTGACCGGTTAGCCCTGAATCTGATAGCCCTGAATCTGACAGCATGCATTCTTAATTTAGAACTTAACATCGATTATATATTAATGGCTTCACATAGATTCATCCTTGATGCGTGTGGAGTCTGTTTCATATTGCTGATGCGGAAAATTCACTTGAGCTAAAAGCCAGAACTGACCCAGTACAAACAAAGCTCTGCACTGATTTTAGATTATTTTGCATTTTTAGATTTCCTATCATTTGTAGTTGGGCTTTATAATGTTGATGGCACAGTAATACATTTTGTAAGAATATTTAATAAAAAAAGTAGTAAAATTATTTTAAAAAATCCTGAGCCTTACCAGTAAATCAGACTCAATTTAAAACTATTATTGTGTGTGTGTGTGTGTGTGTGTAATGTAAACACAACATGTGTGTGTTTGCGTGTGTGTGTGTGTTACGGGGAGAGAGAGGCGAAAGGCGAGCGGATCCACTTGCGAGCTTTTATTGGGACGAGACAAAGACATGGTCGTACAGGCAGGGTCAAACAACAATAGCAGACAGGTTTAACGTAGGCGATGCACAATAGAAGTCCGTAAAACAGGCGAGGGTCGATCCGTGGCAAACGTAATCCGTAAGGGGCTGGGCTAGGAGAATTAACCAAAAAACAAGAGCGATAGTCCGAAAAGGCAGGCGGCAGTACAGTCGAGAACGGGGAGCCAGGCGAGGGGAATAAACACTGGGAACTAGGAACACGGGAACTAGGAACACGGGAACTAGGAACACGGGAACTAGGAAACGCTAAACAAAAGAACACAATAACAACTCACAATACTCCGTGGTTTGCATGGGGAAAGTCCGGGGTTTTTATAGAGCTGCTGATTGGTCACATGAATAGACGCAATCAGCGTGATGCATGGCGGGAGATGTAGTCCGGGGAGTGGTACAAGAGTCAGAGTGTAATGATGGGGTGAGAGTGACATCTGGTGGCGGGCGGACAGCGGGACACCGACCAGATTCGTGACATTGTGTGTGTGTTGAAATTAAGCTGAAATAAAATAAAACATAAAATAATTTAACAACATTACCTTGGCAAATAACTACAATAATTTCATTTGTAGTTGTACTTTATAATGTTAAATAAAACATTTGCCAAATTGTTTAAAATATTACACATATATATATATATATATATATACACACACACACACACACACACACACACATATATATACACACACACAACCTGAGCCTCACCAGTAAAAAAATAAAAATAAAATACAATTAAATACAATACAATAAAATAAAATAAATACAGTAATAGTAATACAGTAATGTATTTATTGCTGAATGAAAACTACAACAAATATATATTTGCATTCATTTACAATAGAAAAAAAAATATCCATGATAGCATTTCTGTTCTGTGAATTATGGTGATCAGAAGAGAAAAGGATGTCAAATTTTTGTTACTTCATCAGCTCTTGTATTAGAAACATTCATGCAGCAGTCCTGATTAGTTTTCTGAAATTAAATTTAAAAAAAAACTTTGCTAAATTTATGATGTTATTAATTGTGGAAATGTGTAATCGCTGTTTGTAAAAGGGGTCTATAGTATATAAATAATAATAAAATAACTCTGAGTCTGACAAAATCAAACTTAATTGTGGCAAAGCTAAATTGCATGTGAAATCCTGTAACTAGTCCTGTCTATAAATGAGTCTCAGGTCTGTTCTCAAAGGCCGTTTTCAGGCAGGGAGCAAAAACACATTTCATTATTATTTATTTTTTTTACCAGTTTAATTCAAATCTGTTTAGTTCTTGCAGTCTGGCCTGGAAAAAAAAATCTAATGAAAAACAGTATTTACAAACCAAATCCAACCACATTTGTAGGTGGTTTCTGATTAAAATCTGATTTTTTTAATGCATTTCATTAAATCCTTTATTCATCCTTCGTTGTACGAGTGTTGCATCTCATAAACATTCCATAAACAGAATTTTCAGTAAGAATTCCATAAAAGTGAGTTTCAATTAAATGGCATTTCCTAGCCCTACGCCTTTGATCTGTCCAATACTCTTACAGTTTAATACATAATATATTTCAAATTCAAAACCAGTTGAAGCTCTGTTTAACAAGCATCCTTTAGATTAGGCTGAACCCATCCGAAATGGTGAGTACTTTGTCTCTGATTTAGTCTGGCTCTGACCCTACAAGGACACCCAGGAAATCCCATCCGATGAGGCTTAACAGATGCACCTGTCCTGCTGGATGGTGACAGTTTGTGTTTCAGTGCAACATTAGTCGATTGAAATCACTGATGTCAGTCGTGGTTCTGGACTTGGTGAGTGAGAAGCCCCAACTTTATCACTGAGGCGATCACACTCTCCCTCTCATTTTATCGTTTCACTCGTTCCCCTGGAAACAAGAGATCGGGAAAGATACGTTTCATCCTTGTTCTTCTGAGGCAACAAAAACAAAACCTTCTTACCGTGGAACAGCTAACCATGGATGAGGTTTGTAGTGTTTTATCCTCATGGCAAGAATAACTAAAGCTGGGATTCTTTGCCTCATGTATGAGAAAACAGGGCTTGAGAAGTTTTTAATAGGTGTGTGTTTCATAAGAACTTAAAAACCCACAGGGAACAAACTTTCCGGGCTGGTTGAGCTTCTGTAATCTCACATAAGGTGCGGCTCTTCGTTCAATCGAAAGGTCAGAAGTTGAGATTGTATCTCCGTCCTTCTGTTTGGAGAATTTCAGAAACCTGTTTCTTTCACACGGATCCCTGTGGAAATCTTCTTAATACAGACGCAGTCTCCTGCTGAGCCCCTAAGAACTAAATCCCTCTTGTTGTACAAGATGAGAATGTTTTCATGTGTTTTGCGTCTGAGCTTTGTTGGACAATTACATTCGCCCTCATGGGACAACACAGATTTCTGTGTTTGTCAAATAGACAAACAAGCTACTACAAAAGGGATTATTTTGACAACTCTGATGTTTGAAAGCCCCAGACGATTCATTGTAGGCTGCGTGTATGGTAAGCGTAAACTTGTTAGTCAGGAATATTTGTATGCGTTTGATTGTTACTGTGTTTAAAAAATTTTAACAATGCACCGTTATACAAAGACAAAAAAATATATCACATACAGGTCTTCAATTTACACATCAAAATCACTATTACAGCGGCTGAAAGATTTTTTTAATCATTATTTTATCTTAACCGAACACCACGCTGTCTGGCATTGCACTTACAAACACACAAATATATATATGTATATACAAAATTATAAATTATAAATTATTTTATATATTTATTTTTTATTATATATAATAAAAAGTATAAAGTTCATATTAAATATATTCAATATAGATGTAAACATATAAACACAGACATAATAAATATGTAAAACAGTTATATTTCATAGTAAACTTATGTCAGTATAATTTAATGTCATATATATTCATAGATAATTGTTTTATGTTATTAATCTATTTGTAATATTTATAGCTATAATAAATATAACATTTCATATGAAATATCAGTGACATTTTACAGTAAGGTTCATTAGTTAACTACATTTGTTTACCTGAACTAAGAATGAACAATACTTCTACAGAATTTAATAATTTATTAGTTACTGATGCATTATTAAAATCACAAGTTGTGTTTGTTAACATTAGTTAATGCACTGTGAACTAACATAAACAAACAATTAACTAATATTAACAAAGGTTAATAAATACTGTGGTAAATGTATTGTTAATTGTTACGGTAACACTTTAGAATAGGTAACACTTATTCACTATTAACTACAACTTTTCCCTCAATAAATTCCTAATTTGCTGCTTATTAATAGTTAGTAAGGTAGTTGTTAAGTTTAGGTATTGGTAGGATTAGGGATGTAGAATAAGGTTCTGCAGAATAAGGCATTAATATATGCTTAATTAGTACTAATAAATGGCTAATATTCTAGTAATATGCATGCTAATAACCAATTTGTATTATTTTATTATTATTAAATATGATATATATTTGTAAGTGCAATGCAAGCCCACTGAGCTCATTTAAGATAAAATATCATTAAATAATTTCTAAAATAATTTATGTAAGTTTAATATAAAACCATTTAATAAATTATATATCATATAATAATTTAAACAATTTAAGTTCTGCTATCTGCAGTACATACATTGTCTATGTAGATAATAAATAACTAAGAATTAATTGCACCCACTGATGACAGTATTTCATTGCACATTACAGTGCAAAGGGCCACAAAATCATAATTTCTACATTTTAAAATGACCCTGGGTAATGAAACGACAACATGCAGTAACTGGGAGTATCCCTTCTCGTCTGTTTGCTGCTAGTTTTCTGTGGTTTTTAATTGATTCAGGGAAATACTGCCAATGTTTGTGAATCACGCACATCTATAATGTATGATACGCATTTATATTTTTGTATTTAGCATATGCTCTTATCCAAAAGTGACTTGCAGTGCATTCAGGCTTTACATTTTGTCAATAAATGCTTTCTATTACAAGTAATGACAGCAAATCTGCTTTTTAATTTTAACTGAACAGTTGCATGAACATTATCCAGCCTATATATATCAGCTTGTATTTGCTCTTTGTTATAATCAAGGTTGTCATTGTTGTTTACCCCATACGTCAAATGAGTGTTTTGCCCTGCCTGCCTCACTGCAATGTTTTGTACAAGGACAATAGATTTCAGTACGGTCTTTTGAAGTCATTGAGAGCTTTATTGTGATGGTGAGAATGAGATTGAGTTTTCAGCATGTAACAGCAGCGGAAAGTTTAAAGCTTAAGAGATAGCTAAACTAAACAAACGTATTATACATCTATTATATCCTATATTTATACTGAAATACTGGTCCCAGAATCTGATTGGTTGAGAGACGCTGATATAAAGTCCAGTTTCTTTGTCTGGTGAGGATTTTTTAGACTTGTTTTGTAGGTTACATTGTCATGACCAGTTGAAGGCAACAATCGACATTCATTCCAGACCAAGTGGCTTTATGAATTTATGAGTCATTGAATTATTCACGCAGCAAATTAACTTGGTACATTATGTAATAGTGTTTTTATATAGTTTTATATTAGTAAATGTAGATTTGAACAGCTGAAATTGAAGAACAAACACATTTTATAGTTTATTTTCCCATGGATTCTGTAATATTGCTCATTAAATAAGCATCTGTTCAAATTTTGCAATTGACATCCTTGAGTCATTGAATTATTCACTCAACCAATTCATTCGGTACATTTTTATATATTAGTATATATTCATTTTGTATTAGTAAATGTAGATTTGAACAGCTGAAATTGAAGAACAAACACATTTTATAGTTTATTTTCCCATGGATTCTGTAATATTGCTCATTAAATAAGCATCTGTTCAAATTTTGCAATTGACATCCTTGAGTCATTGAATTATTCACTCAACCAATTCATTCGGTACATTTTTATATATTAGTATATATTCATTTTGTATTAGTAAATGTAGATTTGAACAGCTGAAATTGAAGAACAAACACATTTTATAGTTTATTTTCCCATGGATTCTGTAATATTGCTCATTAAATAAGCATCTGTTCAAATTTTGCAATTGACATCCTTGAGTCATTGAATTATTCACTCAACCAATTCATTCGGTACATTTTTATATATTAGTATATATTCATTTTGTATTAGTAAATGTAGATTTGAACAGCTGAAATATGAAGAACAAACTCAGAAGTTCAGACTGAAATGAGTGGTCTGGTTAAAAAACAGATCTCAGCTTTAGTATCTGACTCTTATTTGAATACTGGTACTATTTATGATAATTTATCTTGTAGTAGTTCTTTTAAATTTAGGTTGATTTCACCTATCGAAGTTCAGGATTCTATTAAGGAATTAAGGAGGACTAGTGGTGTTGGATTGGATAGTATTGAAAATAAGTTCCTTAAATTATCCACTCATATTCTTATGTATCCACTTGCTGAGTTATTTAATTTGTCTTTGTCCACATGTGAGTTGCCTGCTATTTGGAAATGTGCATGTATTACTCCATTGTACAAGGGAGGTGATGTACTTGAACTTAATAATTACAGACCTATATCTATAATATGTTCAATATCTAAAGTATTTGAAAAACTAATATATAAACAATTTTTAGATTATTTAAGTATTAATAATATTTTATCACCATATCAATCTGGCTTTAGGTCCAATCATTCTACAACTACTGCACTGCTTAAGTTTACTAATGATGTGTTTTCAGCTGCTGCTGATGGTAAACTCACAGGTGCGATTTTTCTTGATTTATCCAAAGCCTTTGATTTAGTTGATCGATATTTACTTTTAGATAAACTTCATTCTATTGGTTTATCTGAAAATGCAACTAGGTGGTTTAATTCATATTTGCATAATAGAAAATAGTGTTGTCACGGTACCAAAATTTCAGTATTCGGTACCAATACCAGTAAATATCCACGGTTCTCAGTACCAATTTCGGTACCAAATCAAAACACAAAAACATGAATTGAACAACACACTATTTTTATTAATAACAAACGAAAATAAAACAAAGTTTTGGCTTGGAAGCTGGTATTTTGGGTTGCGGTGATGAAGCATTTGCTTGAATCCCCATTTTTCACTGTATAAACTGGCACTTGATCCATACATGTGAATTCAGCAACAGCTCGGTTCAGTTTTCTTGCCTCAGGTGAGTTTTTGTCGTACTTCTTCTGCTGCTGAAAAGCATCTGTAACCGTCTGCTTAGGAGTTTGATTTGGTGGTTCATGGTCTTCTTCAGCCTGCAGCTGTAAAAGGAAAATATAATATACTTCAGTAAAACAATGGGCTGAGTCTGACTAAATGCAACATTAGACTGACACCAGCTAAACAGAACTTTATATATAATATAACTTTTCAGTAAATAACAAACCCCAGCTTTTATAATAAATTTAGATAAGATTACTTATATTGAGTGTATATAAATGTTACACAGACGGAAAA
Organism: Labeo catla; assembly: GCA_012976165.1. Taxonomy (NCBI): domain Eukaryota; kingdom Metazoa; phylum Chordata; class Actinopteri; order Cypriniformes; family Cyprinidae; genus Labeo; species Labeo catla. The sequence goes on from VONZ01000071.1 coordinate 997,533, forward strand.
CTGTAGCATTAAAAACACTTTACAAAAAGATTCCATTTAACATGACTTAATAAACAAGTGTTAATTTCAAAATGTATTAATTTATTTTAAATTAAAAGTTGTATCTCTTGACATTATTTAACGCACAATGAACAAACATGAACGTTTAAGTGTTTGTATAAAATAACATTCACACACATTAATTAATGTTCACTCACTGTAACTTGATGTTAGATAATATATTAAGTCATGTTAATGAATGGTATCTTTTACCAAACTATACAGGACTGTATTTGACTGTACTTTTATTTAATCAAACTGCGCAAACTATATTTCATAGCCTAGAACTGCTTTTCTGTTGACCGATTTTAAGGCTATAAACATTAACTGTACATTTGTTCTCTAACACACATATTTTAGCTACACAGGTCATTTTAAAGCCTTAGGCGTGCAAAAATAGTACACTATTATGTCCTTTTTTTTAAAATAATTTTTTATAAACGCTATAGGAGCATTAAACACTTAATAAAGAAGTTTATTCTAATACTCGCGTTAGCATTAGCCGCGCTTATGCTAACGATTAACTAAGCACATGGCGATGTTTATTTAGGGTATAATTTTTATAACAAAAGCTTTAAATATAAAATTAAATTAAAACTTACCTGCTTGAACTCTTTCATTAAATCTGGGTGTCGGTCTTTGAGGTGTTTTATTAAGTTCGATGTATGTCCTCCTTTTGAGAGAAAACTTCAATGACACTGTTTGCAAACGGGTTTCTGATGATCTATGATGTTGCCCTTGTCATCAGCCGCAAATACAAAATATTTGCACACGTGGCTCCTTCCTCCTTTCTTTTCAACAAGCGGATTAAGAGCAGCCGCATCAGCAGCACCGCCGGTCGCCATGTCTCTGTGTTTTTATGAAGAAGACACAACTGCACAGTGCGCACCTTTCGGATAACGCAGCAAGAACCGGGTTGCCCGGGTGCTCGGTACCACCGGTACTTAAGAAAACCTGGTACCGTAACATTTAATTTTTTTTAGTACCGACTTGGTACCGAAGTACCAGGTCTTTTGACAACACTAATAGAAAACAGTGTGTAGTATTAAATGGGAGTAAGTCTGATTTTTTGGTTCAACAAAGAGGTGTGCCCCAAGGTTCAATACTAGGACCACTTCTTTTTTCTATTTATGTTAATAATTTACCGTTAATTTCCAATAATTGTAAAGTTCAACTTTATGCCGATGACACCGTCATATATGTATCTAATTCTGAAATTTTACAAATTCAATTATCTCTTCAGTATGATTTTAATATTTTACAAGATTGGCTTTTGGACAATAAATTAGTACTTAATAAAACTAAGTCTTATATTATGATTTTTGGTTCTAAACAGAAACTTAAATCTAAAAGTAATTCCTGTGTTATATCATGTAAAGACGGTACTTCTTTGCATAAAGTTGATACTATCAAATACCTTGGAGTATGGCTTGATTCTGAACTTTCTTATAAATCACATATTAATCATATTCTACGTAAAATTTTTTTTGGAATTAGTACATTACATCGATCTAGATATTGTTTTTCATATAGTGTTCGTAAGAAACTTGCTTCTGAACTTATACTTCCAATTTTTGATTATTGTGAAGTTGTTTATTAATCTGCATCAAAATTAGATCTTGTGCCACTTAACACAGTATTTGTTTTGGGATGTTCTTTTTATACCCATCATTGTATAATGTATGATGCACTCCAGTGGCCATCTTTGCATACAAGACGACATATTCATTAGCTTCAATTTCTTTTCAGATGTATTTATTTAACTATCCTAGTTATTTACAACAATGTCTTGTACCTTTTTCTTCAAATGATCAAGTTAGACATTCTGTTCAGACCTATTTCTTTGTTCCTCGTGTCAAAAAAACAATTGGTAAAAAAGCTTTCATGTTTAAAGCCTCTATTGACTGGAACAATTTACCTGTGTATATTCAAACTATTACACCATTTAAGATGTTTAAGCAAACTTTGTTTTCACACTTTGCTTTGGTTTGTACATGTTACTATTGAAAATGGTACTGTTTTTTTTGTGTGTGTGTGTGTGTATTGGATCCACTGATCAGTGTATTTTGTATTAGGTTTTGTTGTATATTCGTTACTAGCTTTTAATGGCTAGTTAATAATTTTGTGGTGCCTTTTTTTTTTTTTTCTTCTCTTTATTATCGTTTGTGTTTAGTGTTAGTCTTGTTTAAAGATGTATCGTTAATGTGTGTTTTGTTTTGTTTTATGTTGTGATTGTATTGCATTGTGTTCTGGGACCCCCTCAAAAACGAGATCGTACATCTCAAGGGGTTAATCGTAATGATAAATACCTATATAGCTACTCATTTGTAATGTTGGAAATCCACTGCAGGATATGTAGACCTGCAAGTGCTACATCCAGGAACATCAAAAAGTTTGTGTTTACCCTCGGTTTTTACTCTTTGATGACAGTCTTCAGCATTAGCATTTCAGAATGACCAGAGCTACGTTTGCAATGCTGTGTGAGTGAATTATACAGTCATATGACTTGTTTAAACAAAGTCAAATGACTTTGTATGATACACATCAATGAATGTATTTGTTAAATTTGTTGCAATTATAGTTTGTGCAGTCATCATCAGGTGTGTATTTTAAGTTTTAATGCACATTTTGGGAATTTTATAATCATAGTGTTTCCATTCAACATTTAATCTGATATCCAAAAATGCACATAAAAGTACACTGATGGAAGGTTTTGTTTACTTAATAAATATTTGACATCAGAAAGTTCGGTATAAATTGCTTATTTCATAATTTATTTATTTTTGTCAACACATGCTTTTTTTGGACTAAGGATGAAGTTTTTCAGTTCTGAAAGTTACAGTAGTACATCAAATATGTGATTTCTCAAAATATGACCCATTTTTAAGATGCCCGCTGTCACATGTAGGTCACAGGTGTGGTGCAGAAATAACCTTCAAACACACCATTTATTAAAACCTGCGTCATTCCTTCTGCATGCTTTGCTTTAGTGGAATATACAGTACAGTGATAATGGATTTCATTATGCATTTAATTTCCTGTGAGCCATTGCTGGAAAACAGAATAATATAAAAAACTGCAAAATTGCTCAAGATCAAGGTGTTCTCAGTCTTTTAAAAGGCAGGTTGAAATGTATGGGTGAAGATGCATGAAATGAAATCTGGTTGTGCGTGAATGTATTGACACAGGAAAAGTGCAATATAATATATATAATTATAGTTTGATTTCCCCAAGGATCTCTTTCATTTTCAAAGCATGAAATAAAAAGATTCAATCAGCGATGGCAAAATGTGGTACACTGGCTCATCTGTAATATTCGGTGATATTGCTCGTTAATTAAGCAGCTGTTGAAATGTTGCAACTGACATGCTTGACGGTTCCAGCTCAAGCAAACGGCACAATGCTGCATTTCTCCCCGTCGAGTCAAAGCACACAAACCGCTTCATTTTATTTATCACAGACAGCCTTCTTATCTCAGACGAGTTCAACATGAAGCTGTTGCTTTAGTGTTGAGAATATTGGATTCTGAAATTAAAGATGACTTGCCTGATTTGGCTTGACATTGCGTCTTTTGTTTGTTTCAGATAAACATTTCATTTTGAGATTGAACAGCGTACAAGCTTATATGCAAACGTTACACACATGCAAAGAGGTCGGCATGGTTTCTTTCGAGAACTCTCGATGTTAAAACTCTCAAGGTTGTTTTTTAATTAAAAGTGAACTAATGTGAACTGTAAATTTCCTCATTATCGGTACTGCTTTCGTTCAACCACTTGACAGAGTTAACCGTTTCATTCTGAATTGATATTAAACTACATTTTTACATTTTTCTATAGGAAACTACAAACCAGCCACAATGCTGTCATAGCTTTAGGTTGCTAGCCTGTTCTAAGTCAGAATAACCCACCTACAGTGTCTATACAACAATTTTTTGTTTCTAATCACCTTGAGAAGTAATAGAACATCTTAGGCTCATGTTCAGTACTGAGGCTTTAGTGGTTGCATGAGCAAAAGCAATATTTTCAAGGTGATATCTTACCTGCTGTATTTTGAATTCATCTGTGTGAATTGAAATACAAGCTGTCAGGCTGTTCAGTGAGCCATCTTGCGTACAGAGGTAATGGAGACAATCACCCTTCAGTTTTGCAGGGACATTTCATGAGGCACATTTGAAGTGGTCCTTGGAACTAGCTGGTAAAACAGCGATCAGTGTTATAAACCAGCTAATTATGAGAAATAGCTTGTTCTTCTGTCATGGCCCGCTCAGGGCCATTTCATTAGTGAATGCCCTGTACGTTTTTTCTTTTTAATCTGATCAGTGAAAAATGGTTAGATTAACCATAACACACTCACTGTTTATTTGATCAAATATACATTAGCAACAGGAATCTTATGAAAAATTATTGCAGTGAAAAGAAACTGTTTTCTATTTCTATGATGCAAATCTGAATTTTAGCAGTCTTCATTGTCACATGATCCTTCAGAAATAATTCTAATATGCTTATTTGCTGCTCAAGAAACATTTCACTGTTGAAAATAGTTGTGGAAACTGGGATTCTTGAATAGATTTTTTGTAACATTTGAAATGTTTTTAATGGCACTTTTGACCTATTCAGCACATCCTTGCTGAATAAAAGCATTAATTCCTTTAAAAAAATAGCACGGACCTCAAACTTTTTAACGTTAGTGTACAAGATTCAATAGCATGATGGTCCATATCTTTAATTAATTGAAAAAAATAAACATTAAAATCACTAAATCATACAAAAAATAAATTTAATGTAGCTTTTTTATGATTAACACATTATAATTTCTGAATTCAAATTCATTTTAATTTTTTTTACTGGGCAAAAAAAAAAAAGAATTAAACTTTTGAAAAGAAAACATTAAGTTGTTTGTCTAAAATATTATTCCTATTAAAAAAAAGTGGAGAAACTAAATGGTCATGGAAAAGACATGTAAAAATCATTGATCTTAAATATAATATTCTTATACATTCTAATGACTGAAATATTGTGTTTTTAGCATCTCCTAAAACAATACTACGCCCTAGTTCGTTTGGGGTGACCTCATTCAAGTCTCATGGATTATACTTCAATTTGACTTTAGACCAGTCCAATAAAAGAATCACTGCTGCTTTTAGGGAAGTCAGTTTAGCAAGTAAACACTAGCTACACTTCATCTTTGACAGATCACAGACAGATTTCAGCACTTAGTGTAGTGTGTTGACATTCAGTTTCTGCACACTCTGTGTGTTTTTGACTCAGTTCATCTGCATTATTGTCATCACTGCTGTAATGACATTTCTGTTTCATAGCAGTAGTTTTGCAAATGCTCTCATAGCAATAAACGGTTTTAACTGGGCGATAGATAGAAAAGCATTTGAGTGCATCATATTTTGTACATCACTGAGGTCAGATGAGATGGTCGGTACGGTAATTAAAGCTAACTGCTGTGCATTACTGTGTTCTCAAAATTTTGTTGTTGATATAAGCCAAAAGCATAATTTACAAACCCACTCTCAGACAATAAAGCACAAAGCCTCTCAAATCAGTCCGATTTATTCACTAATAATTGAATGGATTATTTTACATTTATAAAACCACCATGTGTGATTTTAGTTGTTCCTATATATTTTTTTACCCATTTAGAATAAATGTTAGTATGATAGTTATTAATAAATCATGATTTACTCACTCAAAAATTCTTGCTTAGGCACAGTCAATGACTGAGTAATTTTGAGTCATTGACATTGAGTCATTGTATTTTTATATTGCATATAGAAAATTATAGTTTCTGATTTGATGCTTTTTTGTTAATTTGGTCTAAAAGCAAGTAACACCTTGCATGGAAAAAAGTATTTTTACTTAACTGAAAATTCTATTTTTTTTTATAACTAATTTAGCTGTTGTTTACAGTGAAAAGCCCATCAGGCCAAAAAAGCTGACCTACAATAAATACAATTTTGGCTCATGTCTAAAGAAAATTTCCAAAATATTAAGAAAATTTCCAAAATATTAGTGCATATTTGCTATTCTTTTCTCTGATTTGTTAACATCAACTCAATCCCAGGGCTTTATTCTACTCCTGAAATAGACCAGCACAGTTCAGAGTTCCCTAGTGGCTCCAAGCCAGACGGGAAGCTGTCCTGGGCAATCACATCCCTCCTGCTCCCCTCCACCAGACAGACGTCCCAGCAGCAGCAGCACCCTCACGTTACTGCTGCTCTGACCTAATGACTCACTGCATCATCAACTTCTGCATCAGATAACTAACAAACAACAGACTGTTCAGGATAAACAAGAGAAATGCACATTAAATACCAAGGACGAGTACACCTTATCAGTGTCTGTGAGTGAAACCCACATAATAATCTGCATACAAATCTAAAACAAAGTCTTTGATTGATGTATTTTCCTTTGTTGTAACAGTCTACAAAGTCTGCAGTTCACTTTGAATGCTTCAAAGACCAGTAACAGATGTGTCATCATTGAATGAGTGAACAAGAGCCTATTAAGCAACGAAACTTGTCATGAAACACAGACTTGAAATAGTCTTAAACAGCCATAGACTGATACTCTATAATGGCCAGATATATCAGGGAAACGATAAACTGATCTATTTTGGACTATTTTAAGATTATTGTCAGTGAATAACTCTGACCGCTAAGATACCAGCTACTATGTCAATGCACAAATTCTTTTTAGGGGTTCAAGCGTGTAGAGCTGAAACCTTATTTTAATTGTTAGAATGGCCATGGATCAGCGATCTCCATGCAAATCTGATCCTGCAGACCAAACCCTAAGTCATAGAGACTTAAAACTTGGAGGCATGGTAGTACTCACACCACCTACAACGTGGCCACGGCTCGCTCCAATCGGCCTGAGGGGGCGCTACAGCGAACAAAAGTACGAAATCGCTCATAACTCCTAAACCGTCAGTCGCAGGCTCAAGTGTCTTATGTCGTTGTACATATTCAGTCGCGACCCTGGCAAAATTTTCTGATATTTTTCGCCCAATCGGAACCAAACCAGTGCAGGAAGACTCTCTGGCGAGTAAGTATCAATAATTATCAAACAAAAAAAAGTGGAACTTTTGGCTCACAGTCGCAAAGGGACGCCAAAACGTTTAAAAGGTGCAGGGCCACTTCCAGAACCACTGTTGTCAATTAAATCATTTGTTGAGTGAGTGAAAAGATGGCAAAAACCTGCTTTTGCAAACTAGTCCTTTTGCTCAATCTGAAAAAAACAAAACAAAAACAAAACACTGCAGTACAGTTCTTTGGACTGGAAAATGTTGAAATTTAGTTGTTGGGAAAGGGGGCCTGTCCAAAATCCTGTAAAGCCTAAACGAAAACTCAAAACTTTACAAAACCTGGTGAGCACATGCGACAGGTGATTCTAAACAAGCATGCAAAGTTTTAAGGAGATCGGACCACAGCTGGTGCTATAACATTCATAAACGTAAAAAACAACAACAACATAACACTTCTATGGTTAATTACCTGGATTTGCCAAAATGCTTTTTTAAATCATTGATTTAGGTGGTTACAAGCTTGCTAAATAATGTCTTTTGTCATATGTGCTTAAATGCCTTAAAGCGCTTGAACCGCTGCTTGCAGCTATATTTTTCTTTTCTGTTTAACTTTATTGAATTTCCGGTTGATAATGTGTTAAATAAATGTTTAATTGCAGCATAGTAGTGGGTATATGTGACCCTGAACAACAAAACCAGTCATAAGTGTACATTTCTCGAAATTGAGATTTTTACATCATCTGAAAGCTGAATAAATAAGCTTTCCATTGATGTATGATTGCTGTGATAGAACAATATTTGGCCGAGATACAACTAATTTAATTCAAAAAATTTAAATATTGAGAAAATCGCCTTTAAAGTTGTCCAAATAAAGTTTTTAACATTGCATATTACTAATCAAAAGTTTTGATATATTTACAGCAGGAATTTTACAAAATATCTTCATGGAACATGATTTTTACTTAATATCCTAATGATTTTTGGCATAAAACAAAAATCAATAATTTTGACCCATACAATCTATTTTTGGCTATTGCTACAAATATACCCCAGTATAGACTTAAGCCTGGTTTTGTGGTCCAAGATCACATATCTCATCACATGCATACTTAAAAGAAAAGAATTTGCGATTGATGTGCATGCATTATATTAAATATTATGTATTTTTATTACAATAATTATTGTTTAATAATACATAAATATATTAAAGTAAAATATAAAAACAAGTTTCCGTAGTTGCTGTATGATGGTTTGCTTGGAATGGTTGTCAGGTCTTTTCCAGACAGTGCTGCTTCTTTGTTGCATTTTAATCAGTTCTTTATGTTTCATCCATTTTTGAGAGTCTAAAGCTGAATGTTTTCAGGTGCTTTAGAGGTTATAGAGATAAAGCATTATTTTCAAATGTATTTTGACAAAAAATCTTCTGTGTTTGTGTTGATTGACAGGAGCTGGTTGGCAGTAGCCCTCCGCAGAGGAACTGGAAGGGAATCGCCATCGCTTTGCTGGTCATCCTGGTCATCTGCTCTCTGATCGTCACCTCTGTCATTCTACTCTCACCGAGTACGTATTGCTGTCTGAATGCACCTCACATTTAATCAAGTCTTATATGCAAACACAATGTAGTTGTGTCCACATTCCTCACTTGTGTATTTCTTCATAAAACCGCATTTGTTAAATCTGTGTGTATTGCAAAGCTCCCATGGTAAAATGCAAATATACTAGTAAGTATGTTTAGGACTGTGTAATTACATATTTTCTTTGTTTACTAATCCATTTAGTTTTCTGGTCTAGATCAAAGCTATCCCTCTAATGCCGAGATCTCATTGAGCAAATATTTTTAACAGTAATGTTTTTAGTCATATAAGCATTTGGCAAAAGATCACAGGTAGGTTTTGTGTGTTGTTTGCCATCCTATTAACTTCCCATATGAAAGATAAAACAGTATTTCTAAACAAATGGGGGGGAAACCTGATTTCTCCTGGAAAAAAAAAAGTTACGAATCTCATGTCTTCTCTGGAGCAGTGATTTAAAATTAGGTTTTTATTAATTTTATTTGTTTATTTGTCATTTGTTCTTGCAACAGCTGTACTTTTGAGAACTAGGATTCAGTAATTTTCTTAGAATTTTGATTGTGACTCTGGACCACAAAACCACGAGGGTCATAACGGTCAATTTTATAAAAAAAAAAAAAAAAAAGTTGAATAAATAAGCTTTCCATTGACTTATGGTTTCTTAGGATAGAGTAATATTTGGCTGAGATACAACTATTTGGAAATCTGGAATCTGAGGGTGCAAAAAAATATGAATATTAAGAAAATCGCCTTTAAAGTCTGCAACTTAAGATTGATTTTGTGATCCAGGGTCACATATTACCACCTTTATGTCAAACCTATGCTATAATTTTTTTAAAATACATTTATTTTTATAGTAAGTATACTTCAAATAACTTGAGACGTACTGATATGAAATTGGAGTATTTCTTTATTGCACAATGTACATTCCTTAATAGTATGCCTAAAATGGCTAATAGCACCATTAATAAGGACTGATCTGTGTTATTAATAAGGACTGAATACAAGATGCTTTAAGTGTACCTGAAGTGTACTTGCAATAGTTCCACTTTAGCACAATCAAATATACTTCAGTATATCCTTTGTTGGACCTCAGCACAACTAAAGTGCATTAAGCACAAAATTAATTGCTCTAATTTAGTATATATCAGTTTAGTATACCAAAAGTACAATTGCAGCTTATTTTTATTAAGCACATAAATATGTAAATGTATTTGTAGTATACTTAGTGTAGTGTAAGTGTAAATGTATTTCATATACATTACAATACGCTTTTTTGTGTGTCTGTGTTGAAACTGTGTTAATGTATTTTTATACACTTAGATCACTTAGTAACAGTGTAAAACTGTGTTATTAAATCAGGAGAGTGATAAAGATGCCAAGCAGCTGCTGCAGCCAAAATATCCCTGGTTCTGGGTTCAATTATAGTGATTTTCCAGGGTAATTAGTGTAGCATGTGTAATATGACTCTACTTTAACGCAAGAAGTGGGCCACCATGTTTCCCCAGAGTTCAGTTAATATTTTTTTTCAAACACGAGTGAAATTTTGTATGCATGCAAACATGGATCAATTGTTGAAGAGACTAAATTAAAAGTCGCCTCAAGGAATGAGTGAACTCATTTTTAACCCTCACCTAATTGAGGGCGAGGCCTTTCCTTGTGTGGGGCTTGCATGAAGACATCCAAAAGTACCATACTACTCTACTGTTTGTTAATAGTTTTTATTTTCATTTTTGCAGTTTTATTCTTAGTTTTAGTGATTTTATTATGCGCTTGTCATTTTATTTTTTTTATTAATATTAATATTAATATTAATATTAATTTTTTAACATTTTTAAATTAATATTAATAAATTCATAAATAAATATTTTTATTTAGGTAGCTTTTTTTTTTACTAGTTTTACATCTTCAACAGGCAACATTTCTACATTTTTTTAAGTTTTTTAAAGTTTGTTTTTAATCTAATATTTTTATTATTTATTTTTGATTTCATTAATTATTTTATGTCAGCTTCATTTTAAGACAGCAAAATTTCCATCTACTTTGCCTTAAAGTAACTTAAGTTCAGCCTTAAATTTTTAAGTGAAATTAGCTGTACAAGTGATTGCAACCTAAATTATTTTAAACTGACTTAAAAAAAATATTTGAGATAATAATGGTTAATTTAAATTGGGTGAGTAAATGGAAAATCATATTGTACGTTGCCAAAACTGTTAAAATATTTATTCCATTTGATGTTTGAAGAAATGAAATGTTATTCCACTTTGCCTTTCTTGCTTCTACTCTAGAATCCCGTTGCGAAGTGTTAAACTCATGAATGGAAGCTTGTTATGTAGGGAGACAAACTATGTGGGTGAGCGTAGTCGTCTAATAACAAAAAACCTCTGGGTGATTAGATCAATGTGAGGATCAATAAAGCTCTAAATAGAATGAGACACACTAGGGAGGCCCAGTCTCGCCCTGCACCTTGTGTCAGCTCTGGTAATTGGCTGTGGCCCTGTGGACCAGCGAGGGAGTTGTTTGCCGAAGCCAGATCTCATGGGAGACAAACCAGACAATATGGTGGGAGCTATGCATATATTTAAAAAAATACTGTTGTTGTTTTCACAATTTTGGTTTTTTGGTGCTCTCGTGGGGCCAGAGGAAGGCGGTTTATAATGAATTCCAGAGTTACTTTCAAAATTTGAAGTTTGCCCTCATTGAGGAAAACCTGAATACTATTGTTACAAACTCACAAACTTAAGCTTGAGAAGCAGATGCGCTGTGAATAATAAATCATGATCTGTAAACAGGAAAACTGGAGGCGATTACTGAATTTTTTAGATTTTCCTACATAACTTACAAAGTGCTTCAAATGCACCTTTCATTGTTTGATAGAGCAATGCATTGTTGTGGCATCCTTACTGAATGAAAAGACAGGTACACGGCTGAAAAGGAAGGTGTCAGTTCGTGTACGTTTTACAAGAAAATACTATTTCTCAGTCGACTGTTGTTTACTACTATTTTCCACTTTTTCTGATTCAGAATTCCACAGTTTAATTAAATGTGTTACTTGCCATTTTTGTGAAATTTACTAGGAATTTCTGAGTGAAAGATGTTCTACTACTGTTGTTTTAGCCCTGAAATATGGAGGAGCTATTTCAGGTTTGCAGGTGCACACTAGGACAGTGGTTAGAAAACATGTTCAGCAGACAGACCACTAACAAACCAAAAACTTCAACATGTATTGTTGAAAGTATTGTATGTATTGTTTTTAAATCAAAATGATTTATATATTAAATGTATCTTAAAAGCAATTATCTAAACTTTAGTGTTCACTCATATATAAAGATGTACTTAAGCCATACTTAAATATTTTTTTTTAAAAGTGAAGTAAAGTACAATTTAAGTACGTCATTATATGTAATTTCAGAATTATTTTTATTAGGGACCAAGCACCGAAGGTCCTAACTCAAACTCACTAGTGCCACCACTTGTCCAAAATTTCACTCATGTGTATGCTAATAACTTTTGAGCCATGAGGTCTAGAAGGAAAATTTATTTTAAAGTGTCCTTGTTACATGTTACATGTACTTACTATTGTAACAACAATTATGACAAATTACATGCAAGTAACCCTAAGCCAAACCCTAATCCTAAACAAATAGTAAGTACATGTACACTGACCAAAATTATAAACGCAACACTTTTGTTTTTGCCCCCATTTTTCGTGAGCTGAACTTAAAGATCTAAGACTTTTTCTATGTACACAAAAGGCCTATTTCTCTCAAATATTGTTCACAAATCTGTCTAAATCTGCGTTAGTGATCACTTCTCCTTTGCCGAGATAATCCATCCACCTCACAGGTGTGGCATATCAAGATGCTGATTAGACAGTGTGATTATTGCACAGGTGTGCCTTAGGCTGGCCACAATAAAAGGCCACTCTAAAAAGTTTTATCACACAGCACAATGCCACAGATGTCGCATATTTTGAGGGAGCGTGCAATTGGCATGCTGACTGCAGGAATGTCCACCAGAGCTGTTGCCAGTGAATTGAATGTTTATTTCTCTACCGTAAGACATCTCCAAAGGGGTCTCAGAGAATTTGGCAGTACATCCAGCCGGCCTCACAACCGCAGACCACGTGTAACCACACCAGCCCAGGACCTCCACAGCCAGCATCTTCACCTCCAAGATCGTCTGAGACCAGCCACCCGGACAGCTGCTGCAACAATCGGTTTGCATAACCAAAGAATTTCTGCACAAACTGTCAGAAACCGTCTCAGGGAAGCTCATCTGCATGCTTATCGTCCTCATCGGGGTCTCGACCTGACTGCAGTTCGTCGTCGTAACTGCCTTGAGTGGACAAATGCTCACATTCAATGGTGTCTGGCACTTTGCAGAGGTGTTCTCTTCACAGATGAATCCTGGTTTTCACTGTACAGGGCAGAATGCAGACAGCGTGTATGGCGTCGTGTGGGTGAGCGGTTTGCTGATGTCAACGTTGTGGACCGAGTGGCCCATGGTGGCGGTGGGGTTATGGTATGGGCAGGCGTATGTTATTGACATCGAACACAGGTGCATTTTATTGATGGCATTTTGAATGCACAGAGGTACGGTGACGAGATCCTGAGGCCCATTGTTGTGCCGTTCATCCACGACCATCACCTCATGTTGCAGCACGATAATGCACAGCCCCATGTTGCAAGGATCTGTACACAATTCCTGGAAGCTGAAAACATCCCAGTTCTTGCACGGCCAGCATACTCACCGGACATGTCACCCATTGAGCATGTTTGGGATCCTCTGGATCGGCGTATACGACAGCGTGTTCCAGTTCCTGTCAATATCCAGCAACTTCACACAGCCATTGAAGAGTGGACCAACATTCCACAGGCCTCAATCAACAACCTGATCAACTCTATGCGAAGGAGATTTGTTGCACTGCGTGAGGCAAATAGTGGTCACACCAGATACTGACTGGTTTTCGGACCCCCCCGGACCCTCCCAATACAGTAAAACTGCACATTTTAGAGTGGCCTTTTATTGTGGCCAGCCTAAGGCACACCTGTGCAATAATCATGCTGTCTAATCAGCATCTTGATATGCCACACCTGTGAGGTGGATGGATTATCTCAGCAAAGGAGAAGTGCTCACTAACACAGATTTATACAGATTTGTAAACAATATTTGAGAGAAATAGGCCTTTTGTGTATATAGAAATAGTTTTAGATCTTTGAGTTCAGCTCATGAAAAATGGGGGCAAAAACAAAAGTTTTGCGTTTATAATTTTGGTTAGTGTTGTTAATTAACCTTTGATCATCCTTTAATCATGCTAATTTGAATGAACAAAATGTAAATATCGTGAGATTTAGTTTTTTATATATATTTTTAATAGTTCAGAAAACCTACTTTTCCAAACACATCTTAGATGGTTTGTCTGATTTTCACCAAATTTGGTTTAGATCATTTTCAGACCATGCTGCCAAAAAGTAGCAAGAACATGCAAAAATGGATGTGAGACTAGATCTTCGCAACGGTTTGACATATTGACACCAAACTTGCTATGTATTATAATAACCATGACCTGAGGCTACCTGCACGGTTTCAGAGCAGCGCCACCTAGTGGCCTGGAGATGTGAAAAATGATTATTTTTGCTTAGAACATCTGAATGGTTTGGCCAAAAATCACAAAACCGGTCTCTTTAGATTCAGTGCAGCATGCAAAGTTGAACCATACCCAATTTTCCCATAGCAGCCATTTTGGGCGTCGGCCATTCTTAAATTTGTCGTAAAATGCTATATTTTAGGAACGTATTGTTACAAAACGTATGTATGCTCGGCACCATGCCCTGACAGCAAGTTCAAGTGCAGTTAATTATTTGTCATGCTACCTGTGTAAACAGATGATGGCGTTGCTGTCAAACAGTTGATCACTGCCGTGTCGCAAAATGCAACGAAAAGTCCTACATGACGGTATTAGTGTGATTAAGGAGTGAACATGTCTATACTGCACTTGGATAATGCGACTAAAATAGGAATACTCCACATGTCTTAAAAGTCCTTTTTAAAAGTGTGGGCCTACTTACAATAAGAAGCGTTCATAAAAGTGTACTCTTCAAGTCCATTGAATTGCTTTAAATTTCATATTACATTATTTTGCAAGTGTATTTTTTTTAAATGTATACACTGGATTTGAAGTTCACTGCAAGTGAGCAATCATTACAATTGAGTGCATATATGTTTCACAAGCAATAGGAGAAACCTTTGTAACCTTCAAATTATAATCTTCCAGGAATTAACAAAACTTTGTCAAGCAGTTCATATTAACAAACTTCTCTTTTGTAGTCTGTTCTTGTAATATTGTCCAAATCTTCTGCTCACAGCTGAGGATGACAGTCTGGCTTCTAAGAAGAAAGTTACGATTGAGGACATCTTCAGTGGGAAGCTCCAGGCACACGACCCTGAGGCAACATGGATCAGCGGTGAGTGGCGGTTGAGTTTTACTCTCTGTTGTTCAGCTGCCAGCGCTGTGGGTGAATGCAGCATCTTTTTCATCATCTCATAACACCAAAGAAAGAAATTGCATCAGGATCTGCATCTACAGCCTCATACTGATCGAATGCAATCTCGGTGGAACTTCAGATGAAAATCCCTATTTAATATGGACAGGTGTGGAGATATATTCTTCCCCAGCATTGCTTATTCCTTTGTTCAGGCTTGAATTCTTTCACGTTGGTTTAGAGGCTCTGGGTTTTCATAATACACCTAAAGCAAATGACTGCAGACCCACAGTCACTTTATTGCCTTTTGATGACTGTAAAACTTGGATAGGACTATGTATTGCTTTTCAATGCGGAAAAATATGCAGCATTCCTGGAAAAAAAAAATATTCCGGTGAAAACTGGCTTTTCTATCTGGTCCAAGCTGGCTTTTCAGCTTGTTCAGATTGGTCATTTATGATCATTAGGTGATGCATGCTGGAATAGATGGTTTGCTAAATGGGATTACTAGCTGAATACTTATTTAATATATTATTCCAGAAATTTAATGTGGAAATATGTTTTTGTAAAAAAGGTCCGGATTGCGAGATATAATCTCAGAATTCTAAATAAAAAGTCAGAATTGTAAGATGTAAACAAAAAAAAGATTGTGAGATATAAACTCACAATTCTAAATAAAAGTCAGAACTGTGAGATTTAAACTTAGATTAAAGGAGTAGTTCACTTCCAAAACAAAAATTTACAGAGAATGTACTCACACCCTTGTCATCCAAGATGTTCATGTCTTTCTTTCTTCAGTTGTAAAGAAATTATGTTCTCTGAAAAAAACATTTTAGTCCAACATATAATGGACTTCTGTGGTCCCCCTGTGTTTGAACTTCCAAAATGTAGTTTAAATGCAGCTTCAAAGGGCTCTAAACGATCCCAACCGTTGAAGAAGAGTCTCATCTAGCGAAACGATCGGTTATTTTCTAAAAAAAAAAATACAATTTATGTACTTTTTAACCTCAAATGCTCGCCTTGTCTAGGTCTGCATGAACTCAGTTTTTTCTGGTTCAAGACAGTTAGGGCATGTTGAAAAACTCCCATCTCATTTTCTTCTCCAACTTTAAAATCGTCCAAAATCACTGCAGAAGTACACAGAAGTGTTTACAAAGTGAACATGCAAAGAAAGTCAAACGCCCTTTACAAAAAAAAAAAGGGTAAAACAGCGATGTAAAAATGTTAAAATGTAAAACTTTTAGGCTTTTTAGGCTTCTATAGGGCCCTATGATTTCCACGATGCGGAAAATGTGGACTGAATCACAGAATTTGTCAAAGTTTGGATTAATTAATCAAAAGTAGGTCATTACATTTAAATCAAAACATGATATGGACTAGTATCTGTAAATATTAAGCTGCAAAAATACCATTTAAATATGAATTCTGCATGTTCTGGTGTCTCTGTGTTAATGAATGGTTTTATTTACTGCGCACATACTGAAGCACGTTTCAGCCTCTGCTGCCTCACTAAATGAGGACATAAATACATGAACAACATCACCAGAACTGCTCGGAGAGTCCCTTCATGAGCATTTGACCATTCCATTTGAGTAAAACTAGCGTCATGTTATATTCTCACAGAACTGTAAAGGTATTCACAGCAACCCGTCAAAATAAAAGTCCGGTTTAACTTAAAGATATTGTGCCAGAAATATATTACTATTGTTCAGTAGAATTTACATAACCTACTACTACTACTAAAACGAAACAAACATTATTTTAGGGTATAATCACACAACATTTCTTTCATGTTTTAATTTTAATAGTAAATCATCTTTGTTTGCCAAAAAAAGTAAGTTTACAAATTTTCAATTATTAAAAGATAAATTAATAACCAGAAAATTTTTAAATACACAACACAGAATTTCTGAGGGAAAAAAATTCATAAGGCTATTTTAAGAATAAATTTGAATAAAATAATAAGAAATTTAAATAATTAGACATTTTAAAACAGAATTTGATAATAATAAAACGTATGGTGAGAAAAAAAAAACATGTATTTGTTGTTAAACTTAATGAATTGGTGTGAAATGGTATAAGTTTCATGATTTTAATTAATCAGACATGCTTTCTGATTAATACAGTTTCATTTAACTATTAAAAAGGAGTCAAGAAAAATTAAAATGGAAAAAAATTAAATGGAAATTGGGAAAAAACTAAATATACAACCTCGGACCAGCAAAAAACTGGCTACTAGTTACCACTAGCTACAGTACCATGTAACATGTTTTTGAAATATATACACCTTGTTATAGGCCTCAGTAGTAAAAAAAAGCACTAACAAGTGCATGTCAATTTTTCCAAAAGGACAGATTGTTACAGAAGTTGGCTGTTGAAGACAGCACAGCAGATGGGTCAGGCTAATTAACCGTGAGAGCAGAGGTTGGCATGACCTCACAAAATAGGCAAATCCCCTTCCCCCAAGACCGTACTTGTCCCCAAACTTTTAAAAATTGTAATTCAACATTAGCATGACTGTAAATCTTTGGCACATTGATCCACATTAGCATGCCACATAATCCGCAACAACAATGCATGTTTTCTGTTTTTGTTTTTGGATTATTCTATGTAAAAATTCACCGTCCAGTGTCATATTAGCATGATCCATTAATGCACAACAGTAGCATCATCTCTTAGTATTTCCATTGTTTACAATTGCACTGAATGGTGTCATTGTACACCTTCACATAACATCAGGCAGCATACTTAAATAGATTTATTAATTTTTAAAGTGCCTTTATGTGCATAGCAAAAGTTTGTTTAGCATGCATTCAGTTTTAGGTTTATTGCTGTATGTTTCTATATCAACAGTGAATACATGTGAAAAAGAAGCATGTTATTTAAAATGACATGAAAATGTGTTATAGTTTAAATTTGTGACCCTGGACCACAAAGCCAGTTATTACAAGTGCGGGTGTATTTGTAGCAATAGCCAACAGTACACTGTATACACAGTAAAAAATACAGATTTTTTTTTATGCCAAAAATCATTAGGATAGTAAGTAAAGTTTCCTACTGTAAATATATCAAAACTTAATTTTTGATTAGTAAAATGCTTTGCTAAGAACTTCATTTGGACAACTTTAAAGGCGATTTTCTCAATATTGAGAATTTTTGCAACCTCAGATTTGAGGTTTTCATATAGTTTTATCTCGGCAAATATTGACCTATCCTAACAAACCATACATCAATGGAAATCTTACTTATTCAGCTTTCAGATGTTGTATAAATCTCAGTTTTAAAAAATTGACCCTGGGTCACATTTATATTAAATGCAATTACTTGAACTTTAGAGTGCTTTATATGCATATGTATTTAGTGCATTATATATATGCAGATAGATTTAGAGTACATCTTTATATGCAATATCATAATTCTGTTGTCTTTAAAATATGGTTAAAGTATAGTAAAGTACATTAGATACAGTAAAGTAAATGTACTGACAAGTATTTATAGTAAACTAAAATATACCTTGTTGATTAAAATGTGTATATCATGCATTTGAATATATTTGTAATTATACATTTCTAATGATGAGGTTGCAATTTAGTAGAACTAAAATATATAAACTAACACATTTAAGACTATAATCAAGTACTTCAAAAGTACTTTAGTGTGTTAGTCTACACCACAAAATAAGTGTGCTTCTGTAATGCATGACAAAAGAGGATAAAACCATTTAAAATGCACTGTGAAGAGAAACTTTGAATTGACATTATTACAAAGTGCACTTAAATAAAGTGTGTTAAGAAATATAGTCAAGTGAACGTCTCGGTTACGTATGGTAACCCTCGTTCCCTGATGGAGGGAACGGAGACGTTGTGTCGAGTAGTGTACGACACTAGGGGTCGCTCTTGAGAGCCCAAACACCTCTGACAGTTTTGAGAAAGGCCAATGAAAATTGGGTGTGCAGATTTGCACAGCTGGCCACGCCCCGGACATCCGGGTATAATAGGGCAGCGTGTGCATCTGCTCACTCGTTCTGATTCTGAGGAGCCGAGCGTCTCAGCTCACTCAGAGGCGGACCAGAGATGTGGCATGGGAGACACAACGTCTCCGTTCCCTCCATCAGGGAACGAGGGTTACCATACGTAACCGAGACGTTCCCTATCTGTCGTACACTCCGAGTTGTGTCGAGTAGTGTACGACACTAGGGGTCCCCGTAAAAACACGCCACATGTCTGACCGCGTCACGAGAGACAAGTGCAGAAGTAACAGGGCAACGTGTTAACGTAAGTGCAGCTCACCTCCTCTGTGACCATCCAACGTCCAAGGACTGACCTGTACAGCGGGGTCCTGCAGCCGGGCCTCCCTCAAGGGCGGCTGAGTGTCTTGAGATCG
This sequence comes from Labeo catla, assembly GCA_012976165.1. Taxonomy (NCBI): domain Eukaryota; kingdom Metazoa; phylum Chordata; class Actinopteri; order Cypriniformes; family Cyprinidae; genus Labeo; species Labeo catla. The sequence goes on from VONZ01000071.1 coordinate 1,017,046, forward strand.
TTGGGAAAAATGCCTGCTCCCGAAGGAAAGACATTACGGAGTTCACGACCTGCCCGACAGGGGGGGTTAGAGTGACATAGTTAGACATGGGACCTGAGGTGGGTCTCACACCCGGGAAGACAGCCAGACTCAGATCCTAGAGAACCTGTTCTCAGGGGAAAACACCGCACCACAAGAGTTATAGGTGGAAATACACATATGGGGCCACATAAGGAGCCACTATCACCACTGATGGGCACAATCCAATCAAAATAAGGGTATTCATACCTTGTGAAGGGATTCCATAGCGAGTTTCTCCGCTAAACTCTGCCATGTGCAGAAGTGCCAAAGATGGAGATGGTGTCCAGGGTTCGCATCAGGAAACCTACTGAAACTCAGAAGCGTAATCACCATTAGGGGAAGCGCTTTATGCAAGCTCTACACCAACCAGTGTGCTGAGTCAAGAGTTAGCAATCAAGACTCTAGCTGACACTGGTTCCGTGCGCAAATTATAAAATCTGGCAAATGTGTTAGGTGTAGCCCAACCCGCAGCTCTACAGATGTCTGTTAATGAGGCCCCATTCGCCAGGGCTGCTGAGGCAGCGATGCCCCTGGTTGAGTGGGCTCTTACCTCCAGAGGGCAGGGTAGGCCTCTGGCCAGGTAGGCCATACGGATCGCGTTTACCAGCCAATGGGAGATCCTCTGTTTGGAGACAGCTTTCCCCTTCTGCTGTCCTCCGTAACAAACAAAGAGCTGTTCCGAACGTCTGAAGGGCTGCGTTCGTTCCATGTAGATGCGCAGGGCACGGACTGGGCATAACAAGGTCAGGTTGGGGTCATCTTCCTGGGAAGAGAGAGCTTGCAAGGTCACTACCTGATCTCTGAAAGGAGTGGTGGGGACCTTGGGCACATATCCAGGCCGGGGTCTCAAGACAACGTGAGAATCCGCTGGTCCGAATTCCAGGCACGAACTGTTCACGGAGAGGGCTTGGAGGTCTCCCACTCTTTTGATGGAAGTGAGCGCAGTCAAAAGAGCCGTCTTGAAGGAGAGAGCATCGAGTTCGACTGACTGAAGGGGCTCGAATGGATCTTGTTGTAGACCTTGGAGAACCACAGCAAGATCCCAAGAGGGGATGAGATGCGACCGAGGAGGGTTCAGCCTCCGGGCTCCTCTAAGAAACCTGATTATCAAATCGTGTTTCCCCACCGATCTGCCCCCCACCAAGTCATGATTAGCTGATATAGCTGCGACATGAACCTTGAGTGTTGAGGCAGACAGGTGCCTGTCCAGGCCTTCTTGAAGGAAGGATAACACTGATTTGATGCCACAACTCCGTGGGTCCTTCCCGTGGGAAGAACACCAGTTCACAAAGATGCGCCATCTTAGGTCATACAGCCGTCTGGTAGAGGGGGCTCTTGCCTGTAGAAGTGTGTTTACCACTGAAGGTGAAAGGTCTCTGAAGTCCTCCTGGTCGCGTCCAGGGACCATAGGTGGAGGTTCCAAAGATCAGGGCGCGGGTGCCAAATTGTGCCCTTCCCCTGAGAAAGGAGGTCCTTCCTCAGAGGAATGCGCCAGGGAGGGGCTGATGCCAGGAGCACCAGGTCCGAGAACCAGGTTCTGTTGGGCCAGAAGGGGGCCACCAAGAGAATCTGTTCCTTGTCCTCCCTGACTTTGCACAAGGTTTGTGCGATGAGGCTCACTGGGGGAAACGCATACTTGAGCCGGCCCCTCGGCCAACTGTGTGCCAGTGCGTCTATACCGAGGGGGGCCTCGGTTAGACCGTACCACAGCTGGCAGTGGGTGGATTCCGGTGAGGCAAAGAGATCTACCTGTGCCTGGCCGAATCGATCCCAAATCAGTTGGACCGACTGGGGGTGGAGTCTCCACTTGCCTCCGAGCGAAACCTGTCGTGACAGGGAATCGGCCATACAATTGGCTTCGCCCGGAATGTGAGTGGCTCGTAGAGACTTGAGTCTGTGTTGACTCCAGAGCAGCAGGTGGCGGGCTAGTTGTGACATGCGAAAGGAGCGTACACCGCCCTGGTGGTTGATGTAGGCCACAGCCGCAGTGTTGTCGGACCTGACCAACACGTGCTTGCCCTGAATCATAGGTCGGAACCTCCTCAGGGCCAGGAGCACTGCCAACAACTCCAGACAATTTATGTGCCAAAACAGTCGGGGGCCTGTCCAGACCCCGGAAGCTGCCTGCCCGTTGCAGGTGGCACCCCAGCCTGTCTTGGAAGCATCTGTGGTGACAACGATGCGTCTGGACACCTGTTCCAGGGGAACTCCTGACCGTAGGAACATAATGTCTGTCCAAGGGCTGAGTGTCTGGCGACACGATGGTGTGATGTTCACTCGAAATGTGCCTCGATGCCACGCCCACCTGGGGACTCGAGTATGAAGCCAGTGCTGCAGCGGTCTCATGTGCATCAAACCCAACGGCGTGACCGCGGCTGAGGATGCCATGTGCCCTAGGAGCCTCTGAACCTGTTTTAGGGGGACCGCTGACCCGCATCTGAGTGTTGCCACACACCTCAGAACTGACTGTGCACGCTCTGGGGAGAGACGCGCAGACATACTAACCGAGTCCAGCTCTACGCCGAGAAAAGAGATCCTCTGTGCCGGGGAGAGTTTGCTCTTTTCCCAGTTGACCCGAGGTCCCAACTGGGCCAATGGTTGAGAACCATGTCCCTGTGTATGCAACCCATATCCCACGAGTGAGCTAGGAATAGCCAGTCGTCAAGATAATTGAGAATGCGGATGCCCACTTCCCTGAGGGGGGCAAGGGCAGCCCCCGCTACCTTCGTAAAGGCGCAGGGCGGCAGGGATAGGCCGCAGGGGGAACCTTGTACTGATGAGCCTGATCTCGAAGACAGAGTCTTGGAGGATCAAGACATGATAGTACGTGTCGCTCAGGTCCAATGCCATCAACCAATCTTAAGCCCTGACACACAAGGAATGTGTGTTCAAGGGCTAATGTTTGAACGGGAGCTTGAGAAAGGGCCCGATTCAAAAACCTCTGTTTTAAGATTGGTATGAGTCAACCACCCATCTTGGTACAATGAAGTAGGGGTCGGCAAACCCTTTCCTTCATTTTGGCTGAGGGGATAGGATCTATCGCACCCTTCCCAGGGGGGCTGCGATCTCCGCTTAAGGGACCATAGCATTCTTGCCCTGAGTCGATTTATAAGAGAATGCCGTAGACCTTAGCGGATGCCTTGCAACCTGAGTTGCATAGCCAAGTCAGGTAGTTCTGAGAAGCTTCAGGTCTCAGGGAACTATACCCGACGTACCTGGAATGGGAATGTCGTGGCTGAATAAGGCAGAGAACGCCGTGTTTGGAGATGAAGCCCCAAGAGCGCGGTGTGTCTTTGCCATTATGCAGAGTTTGTGCCGAATCCATCTCTCATCCCCGGGTCGAGAGTGGATCTGGACGGGTCAGCTAGCCCGCCTGCTCTGGATTGCTTGTCAGAAGAAAAACTAGAAGCCTAACGAGGGTTCTAGCAAGCCTACCGACAAGCTTGTGTTGCCACCTTCCCACAAGATCTCTGACCGCTGGGCGGTCAGGCCGGAGGCCCGGCTGTCGCGGGGCCTCAGGAGTTCTATAGGGGACCGTCCGTGGCGACGAACAGACAGGAGTAGTCGGGGGTAGAGGGCCGGAGCCCTGACCCGCGGCTCTGTCTGCTCCTACCGTGAAGGACTTTCGCTGCAAATTCTATCACGGTGTTGCCAGAAGGACCAACCTGGGAAATGGGGGGTAAGAAGCGGACTTCAAATTTCCCGCATTTCTGACAGGTGCAGCCACAGGTGGCGTTCCTGGACCAACAAGTAGACATCGCCCTTCCTAGAGCGTGTGCCACGACTCACAGCTCTAGGTTGGAACCACCCTCGTACTGAGCTCGCAACGCCACGGCCTGAACACCCAGAGGATGGCCGTGGTATGTAAGGCGGACGCAGCCTGTCCAGAAGCCATGTAAGCCTTGCCCGGAAGAACTTACAGGCCCTGAAGGGGAGTTCTGGAAGGAATCTCACAAGCGGCGGCGATTAGCAGGGAGTACACTGCAATCGCCCCCTCCGCCTGGGGGAACCTCTGAAACCCCCTCGCTGGACCCCCATCGAGAGTGGTGAAGGAGGAGAAGTTGGTTTATCACGTTCTGACCATTTTTTTAAATGGGCTTTCCGCGATTTCACCAACTTCTCGTGCACTACCGGGAAACAGACACTGGAAACGAGCGTACAGGTCGTTACCCAGATGTCTATTAACCAGCCCCTTCTTGGCTGCCCGTTTCAGGCACGGCCGCCATTTTTTTGCATCCACCTCAAACTGAGAATCAGTCCCCCGTAGAGGCTTGCTCAGCTGAAGTTTCTGCTTCAAATAGTTCACGCGAGAGGTTTGCGGGGTTTTCACCCGGCAGAGCCTTCCCTGCTTCCTAATGCTCATTACCGACGCACATCGCAACGGCCTCGTACCCGAAAGTAGAAGGACCGGAGCGGGAAGCAGTCGGAGTGAGCCGCGGCTTCACGTAAAGCACGCGGCTGACGAGCAAGCGCGTCCATGATCGAGCTCTCGCAAGCAAAACATGAGTCAACAACAAGCGCTGCATCAGCGTGAGCATAACTCAACACTGAACACAACGGTCATGTCGATCGTTTGGGAAGGTAAGCCGCAACCAGGATGACACGGAGGGAAAGATATGTTAACCAACACACAATCCTACCGTGCCAGCTCTATCAGAGAAATCACCCATAGAAGGAAGATTGCTCTTCAAGATCGCCGTCGACGCACCCAGGGGACTCTCACAACACAGGCTGTGCTAGAGAGGGAGAGACCGCTGTCTGTGCTGCAGATCCAACGACGAGAGAGGTGAATGTTGCTGCATCTCACGCAGAGACGCTGCATTCGGCTCCGAAGAACAGAACGAGTGAGCAGATGCACACGCTGCCCTATTATACCCGGATGTCCGGGGCGTGGCCAGCTGTGCAAATCTGCACACCCAATTTTCATTGGCCTTTCTCAAAACTGTCAGAGGTGTTTGGGCTCTCAAGAGCGACCCCTAGTGTCGTACACTACTCGACACAACTCGGAGTGTACGACAGATAGGGAACTCTCTTTACGTACAGTTAGGTTTAATTACTCTTTAAGCGCAAGTGGCCTTTTTCATTAATATTATATTAGCTGCAAGTACATTTCTTTAAAATATGCTTTTAAGATCTGAAGTACACTACAAGTGCACATTTAACACAATTAAGCACACTTCTTTTTCACAAAGGAAGCTATTATATGATCAAATTAACGGTCTTCAAAAGAATAGAAACTATAACCAAGCACTTCTGCTTGCTGTAGTGTTTTCGCACACTATCGTTGTAGCTGGTTCTCGCTGAGGTTGTTCTGGTGTATGTCTCTAATGCTAAGGCTTTTGTTGATGCTTTATTTTGGCTATTATTTAAAATTTCCTGTGCCTGAAATTTCAATCGATTTCTGGCAGGGTGAAGAATGGGGGTGTCCTTTGTTTGTCCTTGTTTGTGTTGTAAAGGTGCAGCCTCAGTGCCTTGTAAACCGTGCATAAGATGTAAATCATGTTTTGATCTGCATTTTGATTAATCATTTTTTGTTATTCTGCTGCTGAAAATGTATTTGTTGATTTAAGGCTGTGTTTACCTCACAGAAACAGCCCTATTATTCTCTCTCTGACATGCTCCACAACTCAGCGTCGAGCCTTTTTAAAAGCGATCACTCGTCTGTATTATTTATCAAGGCGGCCGCTATCTGCATTCAGGTCTGGAGCAGACTTGTTTACCGGGGTAGGTATAACATTTACAGCCTGAATAAATAAAGAACACAGTTGCCTTAGCAAAACAGGAACTTTAAAAGCTGGGACAAATGAGCCAATGCTTTAAAATCTGCTGTAAAAAGGTTTTAAAGGCTTTTTCGAAGTAAATTAATGAAAACATTTATATGGGTTATAAAAATGAACCCAAGCCATTTTATGTGTACAACAGTAAAACTAGCTGTGAAACAACTGTCCAGAAATCTTACACTATTGTTATTCATTGATCTATATATGTAATTGTTAAATATTTTAATTTTAATATATTATTCAAATTTTTTTAACATGCCGTGTGACAGCTACTTTCTGTGTGTGTGCTTCAGATGTGTGCGCTCAGACTATGTCAGAAGTTTAAACTGGTTTAAAATGCATGATTTCAGTGTGATAGATGTGATAATCAAAACAACAGGCGTTTTTTTTAGCAGTATCTGAGGTACGAGCTGTAAAGGCACAGATCTACAGACCAAATATCTGTTTTTAAACATTTGGGATTCGTGCGCAGCATGGTTGCGGAAAACCCGGGAGAGATACAGTACAAAATACTTAAAGATTTAAAAAGAGTATATATTATATTGATTAGATGTCATTTTCAAAATGTTATTCGCATATTACAAGAGCTTGTCACCCAGCGATGAGCACTGTTATTCAACAAAATTGATGTTAGATAGTGGGAGAGTCTTACAGATTTGAAACAGGGATGATGTTTTTTGTGGGCGATTCAAGTGGCAGTCTATGGAGCCATGGAATAAAAGAATAAATTTGTTTTTTATATTTCAAAATTCTGACATTGTTTTGCAATTCCTGGGATTAAATCCCACAACTTTAGAGGAAAAACAACTGTCTTTTCCCCTCGGCTCAGAGTTTATATCCCACACTTCTGGCATTTTTCCCTCAGAATTAACTCACTAGTTTTGTTAAATGGAGTTATAAAGTCCGAATTAGGAGATATACACTTGCATTTGTTAAAAAAAAGGATTGTGAGATAAAACAAAAAAATGTTAATAGTAATAGGTTTAAATAATATTTCATGCTGTAACTGTAGGGCTAATACAGTACATCCCCTACGAACAGCATATGTGAATATTATGTAGACCTATTGTTTAAATCAAATTTATGCTTTAAAAATAGAGTAATCATAGCAGTTTTCATCCATAGTATGTCCGTTTAAACGTCTGCGTTTAGCTTCAAATGGCTTCTTTGACGACAGTAAGATTTTGACGTCAGAAGGCACAAAAATATATATTTTTTGTTTTATTCCATTGATTTTACCCGTGTACCTCCACTTGCGCAACGACTAATTTGATAGTCGTTTAAACAAAGGTTTTGTATCCGACTAGTCTAAAAGCAAGATACCCCCAAAAGATGGTAAGAAAAATATGTATGTGCATGTATATAATTGCCTACATTTGAAATACTTATAAATACCATAAATCACACTGTCAAATCCCTCAATAATTTCCGCTTGCCGTACACTTGCGTTATCATCATTTAATTTTAGGCAGTCGTTAAAAAGGAAACAAAAGAAGAGCATACACTCAGCGTCAGCCAATGCATAGCTTATTCAAATCAGCTAAGGAAATATAGAACAATCTAAAATCAGTCAATAGCCTGACAGAATTATTCGTCTTCATATAACGTTAGACAACATATTAAAACACAAGTCAAAACCAATAGAAATGTTTATCAAGGAATAGCATTAAAACAGCTTTTAAAAACTTGGGCTATGCAGGCTATGTCATTTAACAACAAAACAATGCAACAATGCCCATTTTACTTCCTCAAACCATGCGTTTTTGTTCAGTAAATTATCAACGTGGTCTGGTGAACTACAAAAAGGCGATCGACAGGAGCTAAAGTCGCAGGCACGCAGAGATAAACAAGAGAAATAAGCCGATAGAGTTTTTAGAAAGTGCCTGGACATCCCGCACTACCACCAAGGTGGGTCTTCGTTTAGAGCAATAGACGGCGCTGACGGGATCGCAACGGCGGCAGGTTGTAGTGAATGCCGTGATTGACATTTGCGGGCTTTGACTAGCCTCTAAGCTAACGCCTACGACGTACCTGTTATGCATCGCTCCAGTACAGTTATTGTAAGCCAATTTGGTATTACACCGTTTACACACAACTTTTCTGAATCCTTCTAATTCAAAATATTCCCACACCTTAGTCTTTTATGTGGTCTTGTGGTCTCTATAAGGGCATGCAAGGTCTGAGGTAAAAACCTAGCCTTCGCCCAGATACACTTTTAAAAATAATGTATTATTTTTCAAATGTTTAATTTTAACTTTTGACTATTTTCAAAGTGATATAAGAAATGATATGTGGGATATTTTGAGCTGAAACTTTACATATACATTCTGGGGACACCTGAGACTTATATTACATCTTGTGAGAAGGACAAAATAGGTCTTCTTTAAGTTTTTTCTTAGATTCATACAACTTCTGAAGAGTCTCCAGTTGAATGTTCAGTCATGAGGAAATCTCACTTTTCTCTACAAAACTGCTGTGTTTGGTTTGATAATATTAAAGTCAGGTGATTTGTTTTGCCCAGGGCAGATAAGGTTCATCTTGGTCCTCCAACACCATATAGGGGAGCGCGGGGCACAAACTAAAGCTGGGTTATTTGTAACACACGTGGTTTAAATATTTCCACACATAGCATAACCAAATTTGCCGTATTTACTAGTTGCCATAGCAACACTATACAGAGAAAAATATTAGACTCCAAAATTAGATTATTTTTAATTCTTAAAAAATGCCATTATTTTATTTGAAACCGTTAAAAATGTTATCTTATTGACAAAATATTTTAGTTTGTTGGGTATACTTTTTTTTTTCATTTAATCAGATTTTAACATTTTTAACTGTTTGGTAACGTTACAACGTGCCCCTCACATTGCAATTTACCCCATCTACGGGGCATGTTGTCACATTTCAGTTCCTTTCTTTTGAGGTAAATAACGAAAAATGTATACACTGTAATTAGGAAACAAAGCGACATATTTGTAATTGAAAAGTGTGAAATTAATGTAGATAAAAAATTATATATACTCTGAACCCCATGTGGATTTTACACAAACTGAGAAATTCAAAAAGTGTTAGGTTGTGCCCTGCGCTCCCCTGTTTCACTTTTTAGGATTGGTGTCTGTGGTTAAAGTTTTAGCAATTGCAGCTTTTTCATAAATGCTGGCTATGTGAAGATCTCTGTGGTCGTTTTTGTAGAAACAGGGTCTTTAAGGTGAATATTGTGGTTTGCTATTACTTTGCTGCAGTGGTTCTGTGTTGTCTGGCCTTTGCTCAGCGGTCCCTATCATTTCACTTTCAGTTTTCGTCCTCTATTCTTCTTCACTAATGAAGACTTTCCATGCTTTGTGTATGCAGTCGTTATCGTGAAGGCTGTTGTTCTTAAAACACCAAAAAATTGGGCTATTAATGTTACAGATGCTCCTGCTAGACATTTTGGCTTCTGTGATTTGTCTTTTTTGTAAGTTTGACACATCACTTATTTCACTGAGCACTTGTTCTAAACACTGCTGAACACTGATATACATCCTAGAGAACAAAATGGAAAAGATCAATAAAAGTAATTGCATATATGATATAATAATGGGTGTTTGCATTATTTTGCACACACACACACACACACACACACACACACACACACATACTACCAGTCAAAAGTTTTTGGACAGTAAGGTTTTTAATGTTTTATAAAGAAGTCTCTTCTGCTTACCAAGCCTGCATTTATTTAATCCAAAGTACAGCAAAAGCAGTAATATTGTGAAATATTTTTACTGTTTAAATGACTGCTTTCTATTTAAATATATTTATAAATTTATTCCTGTGACCAAGGCTGAATTTTCAGCATCATTACATGATCCTTCAGAAATCATTCTAATATGCTGATTTTCTGCTCAAGAAACATATTAATATTATTATTATCAATATTTAAAACAGTTGAGTACTTTTTTAGGATTCTTTGATGAATAGAAAGATCCAAAGATCAGCATTTATCTGAAATAAAAGGCTTTTGTAACATTATACACTATACCATTTAAAACTTTTTTTTTTTTTTTTGAGGGGGGAAAGAAAGTATAGGAATTAATACTTTTATTTAGCAAGGATGCTTTAAATTGATCAAAAGTGATGATAAAGACATTTACAATGTTACAAAAGATTTAAAAAAAAGAAATTTTATATTCATCAGAGAAACTTGAAAAAAATTCTACTTAGCGGTTGTTAACTTGTTAAATTAAATGTTAATTTCTGAAGGATCATGTGACTGGAGCAATGATGCTAAAAATTCAGCTTTAAAATCACAGGAATAAATTAATTAATTAAATACATTTTAAAATGTATTCAAATGGAAAACAGCTATTTTAAATAGTACAAATATTTTAAAAAATTTGTCTTTTTGCTCTACTTTAAATCAAATTAACACAGGCTTGGTGAGCTGAAGAGACTTCTTTAAAAAACATTAAAAATCTGTGTGCGTGCTTGTAAATTATTAATTATTATTTGGTAAATAACTGTGTAATAATGCATATTATCCCAAAAGGAATGATTCATAGTAATAAAACACATCTCTTTCTGCCTGTCTCTCTCTCTCTCTCTCTCTCTTGCTCTCTTGAGGTTTATGTTATGATAATGGCTAGCTGACTGTATATTAATAGGATATCATGTATGTCAAGGATAATCTTTTCTTCTTTTTTTTTCAAAGACACTGAGCTGCTGTACCGTACCCGTGACGGCAATGTGACGAAACTCAATGTGCTGACCAATGCCAGCACAATTTTGGCGGGGGGCAAGATGTTTGAGAGTTTCAAAAACCAGGTTTGTACCGCTCCAGTTCACATCAAAACATACAGATGTGCAAAGCCAAAATCCATGACCTTCTTTTCTTTGGTTTCAGGGATCCTACAAACCGATCAAATACCAAGTCTCTCCTGATTTAAAATATGTACTGGTGGCCTACAATATTGTGCCAGTAAGTGCTTTGTATCCTAAATCATAATGTGAAGAATCCAGCTATGTTTGTTATACAAATTCTCTAGTCTTTTGTTACAAAGTCCTCTTATCTGTTGCATCACATCCCTTTGTAAAAGATGACACGACGTGCAACTGATCGCTTCTAAAGGCCATCTCATCTGTTCTCTTTGTTCTACAGGTTTATCAGTATTCCTTCACGGCCTATTACATCATCTGCAGCCTTGATTCTCCGTAAGTCTTGTTGATATGACATTCTCACTGCTTTTTCTTTTACTGTCATCTCGCCCGAGCTCTTCAGAGAAACTTAAATCGTGGGTAGCACTGCCACCTAGTGTGTTTCCTAAGAACTCGTGTCATTTCCCCAGAGCCGTCCGTGTCTGTGCAAATATAATTTGTCCTCAGAGTCGTTGTCCCTCTACCAGATCTGAATTATTCACTACGTGTAGCCTTAAACATCGCAAATGAATTCAGATTTTGACCCATGAAATACATCAGCATGATAACTGTGTAGGAAACTATAGTAATTAGACTTCAAATAGATTAAACATGTACACACACTTTCTCATTCAGCTCACACACACATTCACACTCTTCCCATCATTCTAACAGACACATATGAGATTATTTGACCTCTGGTGTCACATCACAACACCACTCATACATGAATGCACACACACATACACACACAGTCGCCCTGTTCTGTTTTTGAGATTGGTTTGTTTTTTGACAGAGAGAAAGTGGAGCTGACCCCTAATGAGGTGCGAAACACCGCACTGCAGTACGCCGGATGGGGTCCCAAAGGACAGCAACTGGTGAGAGAATCACAAACACACTCACTGAAAAAACTGAGATTTAGAGGTACAACATAAATACAGTCATATGAGGTTTGTATATGTAGCCTATCAATGTAGTCTGTCGATCATTATATTGTTAATCAGTCTATGATTTTGTGGAACATGCAACAGGTTGAAAAGAATATGCAATATGCATATTTACTGCTTAAACATGCAATATTAATAACATTTAATTGCACAAGTTACTACACTTACAAAAAGCAAATATTGTTTAAGCAGACAAGCTTTGTATTCTTTCTTACTGTATTTTACATTCTTTTCCTGGAAATGTTTGAGTTTTACTGAGTCATGTAATGAACATCATGATCATAATCTACATCAAATCCTGGTTTGCCCTGATCCACCAGTCCTGACAGAAATCTAAAGAAGCCCAAATCCCCACTAATCTTTGGAAAACAGAGTGTTTTAGGCTTTCAGCTTAATTTGACTAAAGCACTAAACTAAAGCAGCTCATTTTCAGGGTGCTAGAAGAACCTAGACGTGCCATAGATGAGCTGTATATGAGCCATTCTACAGAATTGGTACGAACTGCTGTCTCACAACCAAAAAAACACATTTAAAATGCATTTAACTATTCAAATCTTAGATGTTTATTAAGATCCTTTTGTTGTTTATTGAACCCCACAATATTATTGAAAATATCAGTAAGCTTAATATAGAGAGAGAGAGAGAGAGGTTGCGCTAGACTTCAACATTGTCCTTCATTTTGACGGACAGGGTCGTAAAAATTCCGTCATTAATCTATTATTACCCGTCATTTTAATTTTCATATTTTAATTAGAATAATACATTTAATTGCTTTTACTTTTGTTCACAGTTTCGTTTTTAATCATGAACCTACAGGACGACAGCGCAGTGTTTAAAAACAACAAAATACACTAGGACTGGGTAAAAACAAAATCGATTTCTCGATTTTAATAGATTCTCATTTTAATGAACCAATATCGATTCTTAAATCACAATCGATCTCTTGGTCTATGCTCTTTTTAGTTGATGAATGGACAGTACTTTGTGTGTCTTCCTTTCAATATATAGCAATAGGCTAGGCTTTATGTTACTTTTGATATGAAACAAAGTCTCAGATTTCAAATTCTGTCAATTTCCTTAGTAAATTCAAGCAATAATACTGTTTTGGGCTCTTTTTACGTGGCGTGATAGATCGTTGTAGCTTCTGTGTACTCGCTTGTTTGTAATCAAATGCATAGGAAAACATTTGTGATCGTTTCGTTTATGTTCTGTATCCAGTGCTCTGCTACCAAACTGGAGCGCACTCGCCACCAACTGGACAGTAAATTGTAAATTGTAAATTATGAAACATTATGTAAAAAATGTCCCACATTTTTTATGTCAGTACCGAAACACTGTATGTTTTAGTCTGTTGGCCAAGACTGATTTTGACTAAACCCATACATTTATGATCAGGAGATATTCCTGTGTCCCCCACTCTTATAGCTACAAGGTGTGAGTAGATAGGCCCCATTATTTTGAGATAAATGTGTTCAAAAGTCTGAAAGATCTGTGTGTAACTTTAAGGAACGTCACTACTGAAACATCTTTTTTTCTGCAGTTAAGCACACTTTTTTGGGAGTTATTTCATAACATTTAGTTTTTATATGTGTACAACTGTCCAGAACTGTGCTAGCTAACCATGAGCTCATTAGCATCTTTGAGCTAGCTTCAAAAGCATCTAAAATTGTCACTACCGAAACGGTCACAACTGAAACATATTGTTGGAGTTTCATTGTTTCATTGTTTTTTGGGTGTTATCCCATAGAATTGTCACTACCAAAACATGTCATCGGTGGTGTTTCGGTAGTGACAGAAGGAAACACATAATCCTCATATTTGAGGGAAATAAACAATATTTTAGTACAGTTATTATTTTTGTACGTTTTAGTAGTGTTTTAACATGTGGTTTAAAATTTTGAAATGTCACTACCAAAGCATTACTGTCACTACCGAAAATGTGCTGTCACTACTGAAACATGGGATATTTTTAAAAAATAAAGTATACTGAATTATCAAATAAGATGTTATGATAGTTTTTGGTTCAATGTATATTCAAACTAATGAATCCTTAACTTTAAAATCAGTATGGTCAACTTTTTCCCTTTTACAAAGAAAAATTGGATTCAGATCACAGTTGAAATATTGTTAAAAATGTAATTGTTATGGATTTAACTCTAGAAAACTTTTTAAAAATATATTTACAATCTAGTTGTAAGCAAAATCTTAGCTGGTCAATATAACCCTTCTAATTAAATTATTATTACTGTGTTTCAGTAGTGACAAATTTGGTAAAATGACAAATATTCCAAAACTTTCTGAAAATTCGATATGAGAATTAACTGTACAATTATTAGAATTGGGTACCTTGGATATTATACAATTTGCATACATACATTTTTTTTTTTTTGAAAAAAAAAATAAAATACTTTTTTTCCAAGACATTTCCAGCTCTGACTGTGGACCATTTCTGTAGAATGAATTCATATAGTAATTGCAACTATAAGGCAGGCATATATTTTAGTTTAGCTCTATCCTTTTAACTGGTCACCATTTCACAGTACGTCACAATAAAATATTATTTACCATTTTGAATTATCTTGTAGCTTGACAAATAATTTTTTTTAATAATATTTCATATACCCTACAGTTTCAAAGTTTGGGGACAGGATAACTTTTTAAACTTAATATTTTTACTCAGCAAGAATGCATTATTAAATTGATCAAAAGTGACAGTAAAGGCATTTATAATGTTACTAAAGATTTCTGTTTCAAATAAAATCTGTTCTTTTGAACTCTTTATTCACCAAAGAAACTTGAAATAAAATTTCACACCTTCCACAAAAATATTTTGCAGTTTTATATTAAACTGTTTCTATATGTTGACAATAATACATAATGTATTTTTTTTTTTTTTTTGAGCAACAAATCAGCATATTAGAATGATTTTTGAATGATCATTTGACACTGAAGACTGGAGCTGAAAATTCAGCTTTACTGTCACATGAATAAATTAAATTTTAAAATATATTAAAATAGAAAACAGTTATTTTAAATTGCAATAAAAATATTATTGTTTTTACTGTATTTATTATTGACTAAATGCTGTTTTGGTGAATGTAAGGCCATGTCCACACTAATACGTTTTTGTTTGAAAACGCATCTTTTTCTCTCCGTTTTAGCCTTCTGTCCACACTGAGACGGCGTTTTTGGTCAAGGAAAACTGAGCTTTTTGAAAACACTCTCCAAAGTGGATAAATTTGAAAACGCCGTTTTCGCTTTGCAGTGTGGACTGTGAAAACGGAGGCTTTTGAAAACGATGACGCATGTTTAGTCATGTGACGCATATTGTACCAATAGATATCCATGTTTATACCGGTAATTGTGGCTGTTTTGTGCTATTCACTTTTTTTTACACTGCTGCTAAAGATATATTTGTACACTCTTCATATTACAGTCCTAAAAAGATGACACAAAATGTACTCACAGTTGCTATCCTGACTCCTGCAGCTAAACGTGAGGGCAGCTGCTTTTAAGATCAAACGTGAGAGCACGTGACATGGACGCGTTAGTGAATGATGACATATTTCCATAAATAAAATGATCCTGCCAAGAATTGCGTGAAAACGTATTATGTCTCTTCCGTCTGTATCATCTCAATGAGTTTTTACGCATGTGCAGTATGGCGAATTTAACATTTTCCTATGTTTCAGTGTGGATGAAAAACTTTTGGAAAACGCTTGAAAACGCTAGTGTGGATGGAGAGCGTTTTAAAAACGAAAACTCCGTTTTCAAATGTATCCGGATTAATGTAGATGTAGCCTAAGACTTCTTTCAAAAACATTACAAATTTTACCATCACGGAACTTTTGAATAATATAGTCTCTTATGAAATCAGCAATAAATTATGAAAAATACTAGAATTGAAAATAATTGTATGCAGTAAAATTGCTTAATATTAACTACCCGCATGTCCATACACAAGATGTCCATCCACATGTACATCACCAGTACTGCACAGGATCTAGAGTTGTGAGCTGCTCATATCGGCCTGATTGTGTCTGTTTCTTGCTGGCGGAGAGAAAGCAGGACCTCTAGTAAACCAATGGCAGATGGCAGCAGCATGACACAACCTAATTTCTTTCTGACCTTAATTAGTGGCGTTTGGCAAGCCAAGAATCACCACTACTCTTACCTGTAGTTATGGTTAGAAATTTAAAGAAAACCCAAACTAATTAGCTTTTGAATGTTTTAAAGGGATAAAAAAAAAATTAAATTCAGTCATCATTTACTCACCCTCACATTATTCCAAAGATATATGAGTTTCTTTCTTCAGTTAAACACAAAAGAAGATACAATCTTAAAAATAAAGGTGCTTCACGATGCCATAGAAGTACCTTTTTTGTTTAAATGGTTCCATGAAGAACCTTTAAAGGGGTCATCGGATGCTAAGTTCACTTTTACATGTTTGAACATTAATGTGTGTTGGCAGTGTATCTACCCTATAATGATAAAAATCCATGCAGTGGTTTTTAATTAATCTGTAAAAATAATATTCCCTTTTTCAAATCATTCTCAGATGCCTGTCGGTGTGGCGTCACACCAACAGAGGCCGCTCCCACGATAGTTGATTGACATGAGCGTCTTACCTCAGACCCACCCTAAATCAGCTGTAACAGTCCGACCTCCATTGTTTCGATGCCGGAGCAGGGATGTAAATTAGACAAGAATATCTCCGATTGAGTGATTGAGGTGTTGTGTTGCTGGATGTAATAATGAATATTGTGGTCGTCATTTACTCCCGACATCTGAGCCGCTGAAGATGCAGTGGATTACGTTTGTTTGTGAAGGGAATGCGCCTCCAGATCTACATATATCCGTCTATGTTCGCGCGAATCATTCGTGATCCAGCTTCACTTACAGCAGAAGTGAGTATAAGGGTTTTTTTATGAATCTTGGCGATCACCTTTCCTAATAACATGCTAGTTAGCAAGTTTAGCGGCTAAATGCGGCTAAAGTAAACAGGCTCGTCACTCCACAGAGAGAAGAGAGCATTTGCATTTAAAGGAGAACCTTTTAAAGCACCTTTATTTTTAAGAGTGTATTTTGAAGAATGCTGGTCACCAAACAGTTGTCAGTAGCCACTGACTGCTATAGAATGGAAAAAAAAAAAACATAGTATGGACATCAGTGGCTAGCGGCAACTGTTTGGGGGCTTGTTGAGTAAGGGTGTACTGTCACTTTTTTACTTTATGATTTTCATCCAACAGACAATAAAACATGCAAAAAAAAAAAAAAAGATCTGAACCTGAGGGCATCATGTGTATTTTAAAGGAGAAGTTCACTTCCAGAACAAAAATTGACAGATAATGTACTCACCCCCTTGTCATCCAAGATGTTCATGTCTTTCTTTCTTTAGTCATAAAGAAATTATGTTTTTTGAGGGAAACATTTCAGGAATTTCAGGCAGTTCAGGCAGAGCGAGACAAGATGAGCGTTTGGCATTAAAAAGTATATAAATAGTACTATTTTTATGAAAATAACAGATTGTTTTGCTGGATAAGACCCTTCTTCCTCGGCTGGGATCGTTTACAACCGCATTTGGGATTAAACTGTATTTTGGAAGTTCAAACTCTGGGCACCATATCAGTCCATTATATGGAGAAAAATACTGAAATGTTTTCCTCAAAAAACATAATTTCTTTACGGCTGAAGAAAAAAAAATGAACATCTTAGATGACAAGGGGGTGAATACCTGTAAATTTTTGTTCTGGAAGTGGACTTCTCCTTTAATGTTTGCGACAAGCAAATATGGCAAGCACAGACAGGGGAGCATTACTGTGTTTGTTTTAGTACAGTAGTCTGTTGCTTTTGTATTAAACTCTTCTGTTATCAGTCAACACAAGAAGTGCAATATAATACAAGCCTGGCTTATTTGTGTTAGTGTTGACCTGCAAAAAATATGGCTTTGCACTGTATTGTCATAATCATACACGAATACATATTTGTTTTGTGTGTTACAAGCAAAGCACACATGCTCACTTATGTGTGTTTGTGTGTGTGAGTGGAGCATCAGGTGTGTAATTTTCCGGGCGCCCGTATGCTGTCCTGTGCCTCCGTGACGCCTCCGGCAATTAGTTTTCCGTGACAGAGCAATCAGCAGGGGTCTGCGCAGCCACAACCTACACTGAAGGTCACATCCCAGACTCCTCCGGGGGGGAAAAGAGCGCGAGACAGATCAAAATGGCAGTCATGGATGAGCAGAGATAGAGATGTAGAGGAGGAGTCACTGTACATCACAGGTGTGATGGAGGAGAACGTACACACAGTGGGACGGGGGCCAAAGTGTAGACACATGCCATTGGCTCCCTTCCCAAAACCTACTGAACCGCCTCGCTGTCTACTGTCTACATAGGCAGCTGCCTTCTAAAGCTCAAAATAGCATTTCAACACTGTATAATGCATTACGTCATAAAGAAGATGATGGATTATCAATGCATAAAACAATTTCAGAAAGCACACTATTTTTGACACGGTTTTCCATGTATTATGTTGCTATTATATCCTTGTTAGTGGGACAAATCATATGAAACAGTGAAATCGCTCGTTATAAATTAATATTTTCCATCTTGTCTGTGTCTCACAAACGATGTACTGTAGTTCTACAAGAATTATGTATTTTTTTAGGCCAACCCAGTAGCATTAATCTGGTTCTTTCGACGAAAAAGCCAATGGGATTATTCCACACGCTTTGAATTATTGCAGAAAATAAGCTCTGTGATCAGCTAAGGTTTATGATTCATACATGTTTTGTTCATCAAGATAATCGTCACAAATTAACTTCCTGAAGCCTAAAAAGTTAGGCTATAAACAAACTACACTAGTGTTACACAACTTCAACACAATCACAAAAATTAAGCATCTGACAAATAAATAAATCTTTATTTAAAATTTTGACCCTGGACCACAAAACCGGTCTTAAGTAGTACGTGTATATTTGTAGCAATAGCCAAAAATACATTGTATGGGTCAAAATTATCATTAGGATATTAAGTGAAGATCATGTTCCATGAAGATATTTTGTAAATTTCCTACCATAAATATAAGAAAAGTTTGGTTCCAAAACGCTATAAATCCATTTTGATTAATTTGAGCAAAAATGTGTTTTCTTTACCAAGAAAGTGGCAAGATGACAACCACTATTTTCTGTTTTAAACTTTCACATAGCATCTTTAGGTTACAATAACATTAAAAATTCAAATCCAGATTTAGATTTTTCAAAGATTTATTATAAAAACTGATCATTTTTTCCCAAAATGCAACAAATCCATTAGGGGTCTACGCTTACTTTTCTTTTTAGAGAAAGTATAAGTGATGGAAAGAGAGGGCATAAGTGTAATCAAATTTATAAACTCTTGTTGAGATTAATGTTTTAAATATACAATTTTGAACATAGAAATATTAAATGATTTTAATAACTTAAAATGAAACTAATACTTCCAGTAGGTGGCGGTAAGTCATTGATTTAATTTCTGAATCATAGCATTCATTTGATTTGTTCGAACGTATAAAGCAAATGAATAAAGCAAATGACTCTTTTTATGAATGGGTAATTGATTCATTGACTCACTATAAAACGCATGTTCATTCGTAAATGAAACACCGCTGTGTTTGAATGGAGATGCGCAGCGGCTCAGTTGTGACTTTGTTTCAAACTATTTTTGATGATGAAATAGAGCAAAATCAGGCAATAGTGTTATAGTCAGACAATGTAAGTCACTTAATATTAACATCTTGTTTATTGAACTGTTGTTTTAAATCAATATCTCATTTACAAACTCCCTTAAAAATCATTAAAATCTGTCACGCATCTTAGTTCATCGCAATTTCACAAAATTATAATCAACGAAACTCTTTACACTGCTCAATGAATCTCTTATTTACACTTTCTCTACACTTCTCTACACTCTACAAGGATTTGTCAGATATGTCTGTGATACATTACTCAACGTTGAAAACTAGGTTGCGGGGTGTATCAAAGCACCACCTTTACTGTTTACAATGCGTGAAATCGTGCGCTGTGATTGGCTGAGCGGATATATCACATTTTGCAGAGAAGTGAGACTGCCTTATAAACTGCCTTTTCAATACCGACCAGATACAATACTGATTTTGGCAGGAGCTCAATTTTGTAAAAAGGCATTTATCACGTTTTGGAACCAAACTCTTCATATCAAAACTTCATTTTTGATTAGTAATATGCATTGCTAAGAACTTAATTTGGACAATTTTAAAGGCGACATTTTCAATATTTTGATTTTTTTGCACCCTCAGATTTTCAAATAGTTGTATCTCAGCCAAATATTGTTCTATCCTAACAATTTATTCAGCTTCCAGATGATGTATAAATCTCAATTTAAAAAAATTGACACTTATGACTGGTTTTGTGGTCCAGGGTCACAATTGAGAAGAATGCAATTTATGTTCGCTTTGTCACTTTGGATAAAGGTGTCATCTCCTAAATGTATAAATAGCTGCTAAAAGTGTTAATGCAAATGTGAAATTTCGCAGGTGAATTCCATTCTTTTAAGAATCATGCATGCTTCATAAATCGCTACACTATTGACAATTAAAAGTGGACTTATTTTTGCCCATGGAATGTTGCATAAATTTCACTAATGTGACCTTTGCACCTAACTAAAACAAGGTGTCTTAGAACAGTGTTTCTCAAAGTGTGGTACGTGTACCACGAGTGGTACGCAGAGGAATCACTAAATTAAATATAAATTAATATTAAAACACAATTCAAGTTATTCTGTATTTAAGTAAAGTTTTTATTTAACTTTTAGGTACAACACATTTTAATTTAATCATTATTTAAGTTTTTTATTTACCTGTTTGTAAGCACTATGCAGTGTTAATGTTCAAACTGTGTATTTACAATGTTAAAGTTGCTGACAACAATAAATATTCTTATTAGGAATAAAACTGCCTCACTTTTGAACTGTGCAGAGCTGCACTGCTGTAGTTTAATAGTTAGGCCTACTACGTTACTGTATTTTAATGCTGGTCATAATGGTGGTACTTGGAGAGCCAAATATTTTCTGAGGTGGTTCTTGGTATAAAAAGTTTGAGAACCACTGTCTTAGAAGGTAGAATAGTCATGTTGCCTACCTGTTATTAGCACAGCTTTTTCTTCATGAGCACACCTATGATGCTGGACAGTACTCCATATGTAGGCAGCTCACTAGGATTTGTGAACAGAGCATTTGTCTCATATGAGCAGGTCACACAAACATGATTTTGAAGCTTATTTTTGTTTTTTTATAGTTTTGCTGCCTGTCGTATATGTGTTCATCCTCATTAGACTGCATGTTTGCAGCAGTAAAGTAGTGATTCATTCTGTTCAGCCCATCTGAATTCATTAACGACAGACCACTGAGCTGTTATATGCTGTCTGCCTGTTTGTTTGTCTGTCTGTCTGTCTCTCTGTGTCTGTCTGCTTGTCTGTCTTTCTTTCTATCTGTCTCTCTGACTCTCTGTCCGCCTCATAAGCTGTTCCTCTCACGCTGCTCATTCAGAGTAAATGATAGATGCATTAGATGCATAACAATAACAGATAAATACCTGGGCACAAGTGCAACCATTAGTCAGAAGCAAAATCAGACCACGATTCATGAACATCACAGTAATAAGACAAAACCACAGGTTTAAAGTTCTCCTTAATAAATAATACTTATCACAGCAAAATGCTCTTAATGGCTCCAAATGCAGTGCAATTATTAATCCACAGCATTTCCCAAGCTGCAATTGCATCTTCTCCTAACAGTTATCTGAGCTTCTGTTGCAACCACAACTAGAGAAAAGATCATTTTAAGAAAGACTAGACTTGACACATTCTCAGCACAAACAGGCCTAATGTGTGACCTCCCAATACAAGAAAACCCGCTTCAAGCAATTGA
This sequence comes from Labeo catla, assembly GCA_012976165.1. NCBI lineage: Eukaryota > Metazoa > Chordata > Actinopteri > Cypriniformes > Cyprinidae > Labeo > Labeo catla. The sequence continues at coordinate 1,038,667 of VONZ01000071.1, forward strand.
AACTTTTTTTTTTTAAAGCTCTTTAAGAAAATATGTACTTTTCATAGTCCCACTAGACTATTTAATTTTTACTCTGGTGTCCAACAGTCGACACAGATACATCATTGGAGAAATTTGATCTTTTTATTTATTTATTTCATTCTGTGCTGAAAATTATGGTAGTATGTACACTATATTGCCAAAAGTATTCGCTCACCTGCCTTGACTCGCATATGAACTTAAGTGACATTCCATTCCTAATCCATAGAGTTCAATATGACGTCGGTCCACCCTTTGCAGCTATAACAGCTTCAACTCTTCTGGGAAGGCTGTCCACAAGGTTTAGGAGTGTGTTTATGGGAATTTTTGACCATTCTTCCAGAAGTGCATTTGTGAGGTCACACACTGATGTTGGACGAGAAGGCCTGGCTCTCAGTCTCCGCTCTAATTCATCCCAAAGGTGTTCTATCGGGTTGAAACTTCACGACTGGACTTGTTGCACAGGTGGCATCCTATCACAGTTCCATGCTGGAATTCACTGAGCTCCTGAGAGTGACCCATTCTTTCACAAATGTTTGTAAAAACAGTCTGCATGCCTAGGTGCTTGATTAGCGAATACTTTTGGCAACATAGTGTATATATATATATATATATATGAAGAGTTCAGATGCAAGACCCCGTAAAAGCCATCTCAGTCAAAAATGAGATAATGATACTGAGTGAATGCTCTCGACACATATTATACGTCCATCAAATACTCTGCCCAATCAGAAGTACCGGTACTTACATAGAAACCTATATATTGGAGCCTGATAAAAATATATATATGTTTGTGTGTGTGTGTGTGTGAGACTGAGGACCACAAAACCTGTCATAAGGGTCTATTTTGTGAAACTGAGATTTATACAACATCTGAAAGCTGAATAAATAAGCTTTCCATTGATGTATAGTTTGTAAGGATAGGACAATATTTGGAAAATCTGAAATCTAAGGGTGCAAAAAAATAAAAAAAAGTGAGCAAATCGCCTTTAAAGTTGTCCAAATGAAGTTCTTAGCAATGCATATTACATGTCAAAAATTACGTTTTGATACATTTACGGTAAGAAATTTACAAAATATTTTCATGGAACATGATCTTTACTTAATATTCGAATGATTTTGGCATAAAAGAAAAATCGATTATTTTGGCCCATACAATGTATTGTTGGCTATTGCTGCAAATATACCTGTGTCCTGATTATGTGTTCCAGGGTCATATACATACACACATTGAAAAGCTGGAAAAAGGAACAAGGTTTTCAAGATTCCACCAAAAAAGAACAAAGTTAGAATAATCCAGTGAATCTGTTGTGCCAGATGAAAAGTGCTGTTCTAAATTGAATTGTAAAGCTGTCCTCCTTTATAATGAAATAATGTTACATTGTAGTTTATCATCATTCTTGTTTGCCAAAAATTTTCCATTTAATATTCCAGTTTGCAAAAATTCTCCATTTAATATTTTTAAGCCTTGAACCACATTGCAGCATTTGAAAACCTGAATACAAAGACCCTGTGTGCTTACATTCTTGTATGAGGAAATGAATTTCTGTCTAAATCTCTGAAAATATAAAAAAGCCGTGACTGTAAGTCTTGAATTTAGGAGATACAATACGTTTGAAACCTATTGGAAATATTCAGAAATATATCAATAGTTTGGGACTGTAGGGTCATTTATGTCATTCACAGTCTACCATTGTAGTTTGGTTACTGTTCGTATGGGAACAGTAACTTTCTGATTGATGGATCAGTGTAGTTCTTCACCTGCCATTCTTTTTTAAAGCTAAAATCATATTACTTAAAGTATATACTATCACTTAACAATCTCATGGTAGATCTGTCTTGAAAGGTGTATACATTGTCACTACAGAAGAAATGAATAAGATTTTTATATCTGTAACCCTCTAAAAACCATTTCTGCTAGAGGAGTTACTCTGTCTGGTTTAACATGGTCTCATGCAATCATTTGTTCTTCTTTCATGACAGATTTTCATCTTTGAGAATAACATCTACTACAAAGCACAAGTGAACAGTCCATCAATCCGCCTGGTGTCCACAGGCAGTCTTGGGGTCGTATTTAATGGACTTGCTGACTGGCTCTATGAAGGTAAAACCCATAAGCATGAATAATAAAAAACCCAGAGGAGTGTGTGCATGTAATAAAAGAGCAGAAGTGATTGTGAGTGTCTGATGTGTTTAGTCTGGGTGGAGATTCTGTTTATTTGTACATACAGTGTTGTGTTTGTGTGCGTCTCATTCACCTCTCTGTCTCTTCACAAAATTATATGAATTTATTACTTATTAGTTTTATTTAAACAACAATGCTGGAATATACATTTATGCACATCAGTTTACATATCTTGCAGATCTTTCAAGATATTTGGAATTTGGAAAAATAAATATAAATAGCATGGATGCAACGGACATAACACTATTTCAGTATTTTCAAAATAAAACTAAATTTACACAAACGTACATTGATTGCAACATGCAATGTTGTGTAAACAATATGTGTACATTTCTGAACAGAATAATTTGTGTTTTGTTTAAATTATGCAGTTTGCTAAATTACTTTATAATAATAACAATTAATGTCATTATTTATATTAATATGTGACCCTGGACCACAAAACCAGTCATAAGTAGCACAGGTATATTTTTTTAGCAATAGCCAACATCACATTGTATGGGTCAAAATTGTTGATGTTCTTTATGCCAAAAATCATTAGGCTATTAAGTAAAGATCATGTTCGATTAAGATACTTAAGATACATTTTCTACCGTAAATATATCAGGACTTAATTTTAGATTTTGGGTAATATGCATTGCTAAGAGCTTTATTTGGACAACTTTAAAGGTGATTTTCTCAATATTTTGACTTTTTTGCACCATCAGATTATAGATTTTCAAATAGTTGTATCTCAACCAAATATTGCCCTCTCCTAACAAATCATACATCAGTGGAAAGCGTATTTTTTTCATCTTGCAGATGATATATGGATCTCAGTTTCAAATAATTGAGCCTTGTGACTGGTTTTGTGGTCCAGGGTCACATAGTAGCATTATGTGCTAAACGTATTTTGATAGTTTTTAAGCTGAGCATGTAAAAGTAATGTAATCTGGTTTGTTTCTGTTTTTGTCCTTATTCTGAACACTGAAATTTTTCTCATACAAAACATTTATTTATTGTTTATTAAAACATATATAAAAATTTAGTTACTGTAAAGTTACTGTAAATCCAATTAACTGTCATATTTGTCTCTGTTCATGTACTCATCACTAAGGACCTTTTCTGAACGATCTGAAGGGGAATCAGATTAAAGCATTAATGTGTGTCTCTGAACCCGTTTAAGGTCATACTGAGTTCATTTCGCAGCAGTAGATGCACCAAACTCTTTCAATACCTTAGTCTGGCTGATTTCAAAAACAGCCAAATATGTGACATTCAACAGTCTTAAATTAAAAACCATGTATTCATTTCATTATAAGCATATAAATGCAAATGCTAAACATATGCCATATTGAACTGAAAAATATCCAGTCCTTGTTAATGAAATGTAGATATTATTAGACCTGTTAGTGTATGAACAGTGTTCGGACGTGATCTCAAGATTAAACCTTTCCATAATCCATTGTGCAATAGTGCAGTAGCGCAATAGCGTGTGCATTGTGAACAGTGTTCGAGTATAATCTCCCACAGTCTCATGATATTTATATTCATAATGATTAATGTAGATTCTTATCCTAAAATACTACGTTTGCTTTAGGATTATGTTTATTTATACTTGTCAAGTGTTTGCTCACACAGACTTTCCTGACTCTATGCAGGCTGCAGTGTTGCAGTGCTATGCAGTGTTAAAGAAAGCTTTTTAGAGTCATTTTCTAGATATTTTATGTATTTGAACTGAAAGCTGAAAAGGAAAGCTATTTTAGAGGCAGAGCAAGGTATTATGTTTAATGAAATATTACAAAAACAGTTTCTCTTTTGAATCACTTGCATTGATGAATCGCTCACAATGTAAGACTAGGAATCTGTATTACTAAGGCAAATAGGGTCAAACTGACTTCGAGTTTTCAGCATGTGTGTGTATGATGGGCTGTACTTATGAGCAGAAGTAAAGCAGGTCAGCAGCAGCTCATTTATTATATCACATCTCTTCATCGGCTGTGTGTAGATGAGCTTTGGTTCTGCCACTAAAATCCATCAAGCAGTTCTGCATCTGTATTAAATCTCGGCTCCTTTATGAGTGTACTATGACCCCTGTTGAAAAAACAGCATATGCTGGTTAGGTATGTTTTAAAGCAAGGCTGCTGGTTTGAGCTGGTTTAAGCTGGTCCTAACTAACTAGCTCCTGCTCAGAACCAGTTTAAACCAGCTCATGACCAGCACATGACCAGCTTAAACCAGCAGCCATGCTTCAAAACATACCTAACCAGCATATGCTGTTTTTTTTTTTTCAACAGGGATTGAGATGATGTGCTATTTGATTGATGAACATTTACACCCTATTTATTAATTTTACTTGTATCTTTTGTTGAGCATTTACAGTTGAGGTCAAAAGTTTACATACACCTTGCAGAATCTGCAAAATGTTAATTATTAAACAGAATAAATAAAACTGAAAATTTCAAAATAATAGCTAATAAATACTATAAAAGTATATTAATATTACTATAAAATAACTATTAAAATGCCAAAAGCACATTGCAGAGTTACTAAAACTAAAGCAGAAAATATAAAATAAAAGAAAATAAATACTATAGAAGTACATAAACTTTACTAAAAAGAACTATTAAAATGGCAAAGGCACACTTCAGAGTTACTAAAACTTAAAATAAAATGAAAATAAAACAGAAAATATAGAAATAAAAGCAAATAAATCCTACAAGAGTGTGTAAGTGTTGCTAAAATAACACTGACAGACAATAGAAGCTGCCTGCAACACACACACATCTGCTCAATTTCTCCTTTATTGTTTTACAGAAAAGCATATGGGTTTGTAACAACATTAAGTTGGGAAAAAAAAAAATGGACAAAATGTCAATTATTTGGATGAACAATTCCTTTAAGATTTGGAGCCATGGTCCCGCAGTTACTGTCCCAGGTCTTCTTTTTTTTGTTCACTGATAGTTGTTCATGAGTCCCTTGTCTGTCCTGAACAGTTAAACTGTCTGCTGTTCTTCAGAAAAATCCTTCAGCTTCCACAAATTCTTTGGTTTTTTAGCATTTTTGTGTATTTGTACCCTTTCCAACAATGACTGTATGATTTTGAGATCCATCTTTTCACACTGAGGACAACTGAGGGACTCATATGCAACTATTACAGGAGGTTAAAACATTCACTGATGCTTCAGAAAGAAAAATGGTGCATTTAGAGCCAGGGGTAAGAACTTTTGAACAGAATGAAGATGTGTGTTTTTCTAATTTTGCCTAAATATCATATTTTTTTCATTTAGTACTGCCGTTCACAAGCCACAGAAGATTCGTACATGTTTCCCAGAAGACAAAATAAGTTAAATTTTAAAGTTTTCACCCCCGGCTCTTAATGCATTGTTTTTCCTTCTGGAGCATCAGTGCAAGGTGTATGTAAACTTTTGACCTTAACTGTACACTGCTGTTTGCTGTGAAGAAATCAATATTTTTATTTTGTAAAAAAAGTGACTGTAAAGAGATTCATAGTGTCACAAAAGATTTCTGTTTCACATAAATGGTTTTCTGTTGAACTTTCTGTTTATCAAGGAATCATGGTTTCCACATAAATGTTATAGGGTGTTTTCAACACTGATAATAAAAACATGTTTTTAAGCAGCATATTAGAATGATTTCTGAAGGATTGTGTGACACTGCAGACTGGAGTAATGATGCTGAAAATTCAGGAATAAATTAAATTTTAATATATACTGAAACAGAAAACAGTTATTTTAAATTGCAATAATATTTGGCAAAACTACAGCTTTTACTGTATGTTTGATTAAATAAATGAAGCCTTGGTGAGCGTAAGAGACTGTATCACAGATTAAGCCATTACAAAATTGTACTTTTCATTCATTAATTGTTGTGAATTATCGGTCAGTTTTTTTCCTGATGGTATGGGGATGTTTCTCCTGAGGGCGCTGGATGCTCTTTATTTGTTGTGATGACCACGTCTATTTTTGAGGCATGTCAAACATGCTGTTAATGGTGTAAAATCGCTGCTGCTGCACCAAGCCACAGGAGTCATTCGCATGTCTCTCTGACTCCCTCAGGATGGAGTGATATCCTCCTGAAACACACACAACCCTTTACTTGGTTTTGCCCGGACTTTGATTGACCTTCCTCATTTCCTTTCATTTGTGGCTTTAGTTGGAATGAGAATGTTATTTCTAGCATGTCAAAGCATTGCAGGCAAACAGACGAATGTTATGTAACCTTAATCATACATTTGCTTGTGCGTATTATATAGAACTTTTCATCAGTTAGATTTTTTTTTTCCTTGTCATTGTCAGCTCTGTCATTCTGTCATTCCTGCTGTATGAGGGCACATTGGCTGCGGGTTTGTTTGTGACACATGCTGAACTGTATTGTATGCCGGTAATTGGTTTTATCCTAAATTAACATCTCAGTCTGAGGCTATTCTTAGTCACATGCTCTTATAAGGCTGTATATTCTCTGCTTGGTAAAGATCTCTACTGCCATCCTGTGGTCTCACATATCATGACAGACAGCGTTTAATCAGAACTGACAGAGCAACAAAAGGAATTTTAAAGAAATTGTTCAACAAAAGCGTAAATTTTGTAATCCGTGGAACATAAAAGAAAATATTTTTAAGAATGTTACAGCTGCTCCTTTCCTTAAAAACAAAATTATTGTTATATGAGAATATAACACTATGAATCAATTGAACCATTTTATGGTGTTTTCATGGTACTTTTATCTACTTTTGTTGAACTTTTATGTACTTTTATCTCTGTTTGTTGTTAAGTAAACCTGAAGCTATTAAAAATAATTATTGTTAATTACTAAAAATTACTATACATTAAAAAGAAGTATGACAAAGGCAAAGGCATGTTACAGCGTTACTAAAACTAGTAAAATTAAAATGAAAACTGAAAATATATTTAAAAAATAGCTAATAAATACTATTAAAGTATATAACTTACTAAAAAAGAACTATTAAAATGACAAAAGCACATTTCATTTAAATTCTAAAATTAAAATAAAACAGAAAATAGCTAATAAATACTATAAAAAGTATATTAATATTACTAAAAGAACTACTAAAATGACAAAAGCACATTACAGAGTTAATAAAACTTAAAATACAATAAAAAAAAATCAAAAAATATAAAATAATAGCTAATAAATACTATAAAAGTATATTAATACTACTATAAAAGAACTATTAAAATGACAAAAGCACATTGCAGAGTTACTAACTTAAACTAAAATTTAAATAAAGCAGAAAATATAAAATAAAAGCAAATAAATACTATAGAAGTACATAAACGTTACTAAAAAGGAGCTATTAAAATGGCAAAGGCACATTTCAAAGTTACTAAAACTTAAAATAAAATGAAAATAAAACAGAAAATATAAAAATAAAAGCAAATAAATCCTACAAGAGTGTGTAAGTGTTGCTAAAATAACACTGACAGACAATAGAAGCTGCCTTCAACACACACACATCTGCTCAATTTCTCCTTTATTGTTTTACAGAAAAGCATATGGGTTTGTAACAACATTAAGTTGGAAAAAAAACAGACAAAATTTCAATTAATTGGATGAACTATTCCTTTAAGATTTGGAGCCATGGTCCAGCAGTTACTGTCGCAGGGTCTTCATGTAGATGATGCAGGTCTGACCAACACTTATACAAAATGTCTATAGTAATAATGAATTTCTGTTCAAATCATCAAGCAAACTGTTGCTTTTAATGCCACAATATCTTGTGGACAAGGCCTATTCTTGCACCAAGAAATAAAAACAAGCAAATAAAATTAGTCATGTCAGTGTTGTTCTTGTCTAGGTTACGTAATGTCTTAATGAGCTCTAGAGGTCTGGTTTGCAGTGTTACAGACAGTCATATTTTACATTCTCTCATCTGACGGCCGTTCTGTTCCTCCTCCAGCTCACGGCTGTCAGCTTTATGGAGTGATGGATGAGACTCCCGAGGCAGCAGCCTAAAGGCAAATGGATGCGATAAATCACACAGGCTGTTTTTGCACATGTTGCAGTTATGTATTGTGCAGCGTGTCCTCTGTCCACGTTTGCTTGAAAGGATCTGAGTCCTTTAACGCATATTAGCGCCTATAGATGTGGTCACCACACAACAGAGCTTTACTGGATACATGTGTTTAATACACTTGTGTTTCATTTGTTTGTGTTCACAGAGGAGATTTTCCAGAGTCACATCGCTCACTGGTGGTCACCAGATGGTCTCAGACTGGCGTATGCCACCATCGATGACACTCAGGTGCCCAAGATGGAGATACCCATGTTCACAAACGAAATGTATCCCACCGGACAGGAATACCGCTACCCTAAAGTAAATCACTGCAGCTTTTTTTATGATCAATGTCAGTATCTTTCAGTGTCACTGTAACCTTGAAATGGGATCTGATGGTTGCTGTTGACATTTAAAGGGACAGTGCTCTCAAAAATGAAAAACCTGTCATTATGTCTTTACAAACTATAATCAAATATGAATCAAATGGTTTAATCCGTCTTCTGAAGAGACCTGATCGCTTATGTTAAATAGGTTTCATTTAGACTGTTATTATGTTATTCACATACATAGAGCACATCAAATACGGTCAGCTCAGTTGCTTACTGGATGCACAAGAACAAACCTTAGTGCTCAGTTGAGCTTCTGCTTCAATGGATAGATAAAAAATGATGAGAAAATATTAAAAATATTCTTTTTGACATTGTATGAATGACTTTTGTGTTGAAATGACATGAAGGTAAGTAAATGATGACAGTAAATGACTTTCTTCAGTTGAATGTTGGTAACCAAAGAGTTGACGGTAGCCATTAACTTCCGTGGTATTTTTTTCCATGCAATGGAAGTGAACGGCTACCGGCAGCAGTTTGTTTTCCAACATTCTGCAAAATATCCACTTATGTCTTCAACAGAAGAAAGAAATTCATACAGATTCAGGATGAGTAAATGATGTCAGATTTTTCATATTTGGGTGAACTACTGCTTTAAGGGTCCCGTGATGATGAGATCTCTGTTGTCTGTGTAGGCCGGGGAGGAGAATCCTAATATCTATTTGTCAGTGGTGAGTCTGAATGGTCCTTTACACACGGTGACAATGAAGAAACCAGAGGACCCCAGAATCAGGTGAAAATCAGTGACCACGCAACAACATGCTTGTTTGATTAGTTACTTAATCTGTTGCTTTAGAGGAGTTTACAGTGACCCCCAGAAGTAGTTTTATTACCAAGAAAATAGCAAAGCAAAGTGACATCCAGCAAATTATACTAGAGCTAACTGAGCTAACTTCAGTTTTATTTATTTTTTTGGGAGGACAGCCAAGTGTTGCAATAATTTTTACCTTCATTTTGACAATACAGGTGCATCTCAATACATTAGAATGTTGTAGAAAAGTTCATTTATTTCAGTAATTCAACTCAAATTGTGAAACTTGTGTATTAAATAAAATCAATGCACACAAACTGAAGTAGTTTAAGTCTTTGGTTTTTTTAATTGTGATGATTTTGGCTCACATTTAACAAAAACCCAACAATTCACTCATCTCAACAAATTAGAATATGGTGACATGCCAATCAGCTAATCAACTCAAAACACCTGCAAAGGTTTCCTGAGCCTTCAAAATGGTCTCTCAGTTTAGTTCACTAGGCTACACAATCATGGGGAAGACTCCTGATCTGACAGTTGTCCAGAAGACAATTATTGACACCCTTCACAAGGAGGGTAAGCCACAAACATTCATTGTCAAAGAAGCTGGCTGTTCACAGAGTGCTGTATCCAAGCATGTTAACAGAAAGTTGAGTGGAAGGAAAAAGTGTGGAAGAAAAAGATGCACAACCAACCGAGAGAACCGCAGCCTTGAGAGGCTTGTCAAGCAAAATCGATTCAAGAATTTGGGTGAACCTCATAAAGAATGGACTGAGGCGGGGGTCAAGGCATCAAGAGCCACCACACACAGACATGTCAAGGAATTTGGCTGCAGTTGTCGTATTCCTCTTGTTAAGCCACTGCTGAACCACAGACAACATCAGAGGCGTCTTACCTGGGTTAAGGAGAAGAAGAAATGGACTGTTGCCCAGTGGTCCAAAGTCCTCTTTTCAGATGAGAACAAGTTTTGTATTTCATTTGGAAACCAAGGTCCTAGAGTCTGGAGGAAGGGTGGAGAAGCTCATAGCCCAAGTTGCTTGAAGTCCAGTGTTAAGTTTCCACAGTCTGTGATGATTTGGGGTGCAATGTCATCTGCTGGTGTTGGTCCACTGTGTTTTTTGAAAACCAAAGTCACTGCACCTGTTTACCAAGAAATTTTAGAGCACTTCATGCTTCCTTCTGCTGACCAGCTTTTTAAAGATGCTGATTTCATTTTCCAGCAGGATTTGGCAACTGCCCACACAGCCAAAAGCACCAAAGGTTGGTTAAATGACCATGGTGTTGGTGTGCTTGACTGGCCAGCAAACTCACCAGACCTGAACCCTATAGAGAATCTATGGGGTATTGTCAAGAGGAAAATGAGAAACAAGAGACATAAAATGCAGATGAGCTGAAGGCCGCTGTCAAAGAAACTTGGGCTTCCATACTACCTCAGCAGCGCCATAGACTGATCACCTCCATGCCACGCCGAATTGAGGCAGTAATTGAAGCAAAAGGAGCCCCTACTTTCCAGAAGGCCAACAATTCACTAAAAAGGTTTTTTATTGGTCTTATGAAGTATTTGTTGAGATGTGAATTAGTGTGTTTTTGTTAAACATGAGCCAAAATCATCACAATTAAAAGAACCAAAGACTTAAAGTACTTCAGTCTGTGTGCATTGAATTTATTTAATACACGAGTTTCACAGTTTGAGTTGAATTACTGAAATAAATGAACTTTTCCAAAACATTCTAATTTATTGAGATGCACCTGTATACACTACCATGTAAAGGTTTGGGGTCAGTAAGATTTTATTAGTGTATTTGAAACAGAAATCTTTTATTACATTATAAATCTCTTCACTGTCACTTTTGATCAATTTAATGTGTCCTTGCTGAATAAAAGTATTCATTTAAAAAAAAAAATTAAAAATTACTTACCCCAGACTTTTGAATGATACTGTTGAGGTCAAAACTTTACATCCCTCTTTCAGAATCAGATGCTCCGGGGGAAAAAACAATTCATTAAGAGCTGGGGGGTAAAAACTGAATGGAAATGTGGACATTTTTCTTATTTAGCCTAAATATTTTTTTAATTTAGTATTGCTTTTCAGAGTCTACAAAGATAGACATGTTTCCAAAAAGACAAAATAAGTTAAATTTACCCTGACCTTCAAATTCAAAAAATGCATTGTTTCCTTCTGGAGCATCAGTGAGTGTTTGAACCTTCTGTAATAGTTGCATATGAGTCCCTCAGTTGTCCTTAGTGTGAAAAGGTGGATCTCAAAATCATACAGTCATGTTGCAAAGGGTTCAAATACACAAAAATTCTTGAAATCCAAAGAATTTGTGGGACCTGAAGGATTTTTCTGAAGAACAGTGGGCAGTTTAACTGTTTCGGACAAACCAAAGGGACTCATGAACAACTATCAGCAAACAAAAAAACACAGCTGTGGATCATTCAGGTAACAACACAGTATTAGGAATCAAGCATATGTACACTTTTGAACAGGGTCGTTTTTATTAATTCAACTATTATTTTCTCTTGTGGAAGATGTAAATGTATTTTATTTGAAATATCATATTCAGGTCAGTATTAAATAAACATTAACCTGCATTTTGTATGATCCCTCTTATTTTGGTAAAATAATTCACATTTTTAATTATTCTGAACGGGGGATGTAAACTTTTGAACTCAACTGTATTGTATCTCTTACTGTGTAAACAGGCTACAGTCAGATTAATGGACTGTGCTTCTCAACAAAATAATAATTTAAATGGTTTTAAGTAAAGCTTTTAAGAGCTTCTTTGAATTAAGCTAATGAACAAAATACATTTTGCCCAGAGTCTTTTTTAAATAAAGACATATTTACTTTAGTTTAAAGTGGTATTTTAACCAGGTTCCCTCTGTAGGAAAGATTACTACATCACCATGGTGAAGTGGGCAACCAGCACCAAACTAGCCGTAAACTGGCTGAACCGAGCACAGAATAACTCCATCCTGACCCTTTGTGAGGCAACCACAGGCATCTGCACAAAGGTATCTTCTGATATACACTAGCGCACACACTTAATTATCACCATTGTCCATAAAGTCATTAAGACTCTAAAAAAAGACAAATGAAAGTGAGAATTACATCATGACCTTTAATTTTCCAGAAAAGGCTGTAAGGGTGACAGCACCTATTGTTACATCCAAATGTATTAAAATGTATGTCAGTTCAATGAAAGAAAAGATTTGTCAGTGCTTCGGCTGTATATAAAGGACATTGTTGAACAATGGGAGACATACAGAGAAAAAAACAATAATCTGTCTGTGTGTTTTCAGAAACATGAAGATGAGAGTGACAGCTGGCTTCACAGACAGGTGAGTCACACATCCCGTGGTGTCTCGGAGCGGAGACACGTACGGCGTGTGGGATGTGTGTGTAAGAGTGCTGCTCGAATGTTTGCTGATGGGAAAATGTGAATTTCTCCGCAGAACGAACCCCCGCTGTTCTCCAGAGACGGATACAGGTTCTTCTTCACCAGAGCTGTTCCACAGGGAGGCCGAGGAAAGTTCTTCCACATATCCATGTCTACTTCCCAGGTGAGCTGACAAGAAACTAAACGCTACTTATTAAGGTTTAAAAGTATAGTTCATCCAAAAATGAAAATTTGCTGTTAATTTACTTACCCTCACGCCATCCAAGATGTAGGTGACTTTTTTATTCAGTGGAACAGTAAAGAAGAATTTTAGCTGAAACTGAAAAATGATCACGATAATTTTTTTTTCATATAATTCGATATCGATAATTATCACAATAAATGTCAAAGTTTTACTTCTTTTAAGTTTAAAGGCAGATTTTTGCTACGATGTGAAATATCTTAATAAAAAAAAAAAAAAACTTCTTAAGTTTGTTTTAAATTTGTCTCTTAGAAATACACATTTGATCAATAACATCAATATCAGTACATCAGTATCAATAACATTAGTCTGTAACACTTTATTTTGAGGTGTCATAATACAGAGTACTTACCTAATTAAGTACTTGGTAGTAGCCATTGTACTTACATGAATCAAAATGTACTGACCATGTTACGGAACAGCCTGTAGTTACAGTTTGTAATTATGTAGATGTAATAGGCAGAGTCTGTTACACAGCTGCAACCAAAACACATATGTGTTGCACACTTTGTACAACATAATTAAAAATGTAAGTACACAGACATAAGCTACTTAAAATAAAGTGCATCAAGATTGTACTTAAGTGCACTTCATGTGCATCTATACTACACACCTTATCCAGCTGCACATTAGTTTGATTTAACCCACCAGTGCACAGCTTAAATACATGTAATACCTTTCTAATTACATTGAAATTACAGAATATTACACAGGCATAAGCAATTTAAAATAAAGTGTATCAAGATTGTACTTAAGTGTACAAGTAGCTGTGTCACAGACTCAGCCTGTTACATATGTGTAACAGTAACTGCCTATTACATAATTACAAACTGTAATTACAGGCTGTTCTATAACTTAGTTACATGGTAAGTACATTTTCTTTCATGTAAGTACAATGGCTACTACTCAGAACTTAAAGGAAAAGTCTACTTCCAAAACAAAGATTCACATATAATGTACTCAGCTCCTTGTCATCAAAGATGTTTATGTCTTTCTTTCTTCAGTCGTAAAGAAATTATGTTTTTTGAGAAAAACATTTCAACATTTTTCTCCATATAATGGACTGATATGGTGCCCCGGTTTTGAACTTCCAAAATGCAGTTTAAATGCAGCTTCAAACGATCCCAAATGCACTTGTAAACGATCACAGCCGAGGAAGAAGGGTCTTATCTAGTATCTTATCTCTCCCTTAACTTTGTGTATTCTGGACAGTTAGGGTATGTCGAAAAACTCCAATCGTATTTTCACCCTCAACTTCAAAAATAATTTCAAAATCATCCTACATCGCTGCAGAAGTACCGACACAGTCTTTGTAAAGTGAACATGTAAAGAAGATGAAACACCCTTAACAAAAAAGGTAAAACAGTGATATAGGACGATTTTGAAGTTGAGGGAGAAAATACGATCAGAGTTTTTCGACATACCCTAACTGTCTTGAGTCAGAATACACCGAGTTCAGGGAGAGAAAGGCAAGACGAGCATTTGAGATTAAAAAGTATTTAAATTGTATTTTTTTTTATGAAAATAACCGATCGTTTCACTAGATAAGACCCTTTTTTCTCGGCTGTGACCGTTTACAAGTGCATTTGGGATCATTTGAAGCCGCATTTAAACTGCATTTTGGAAGTTCAAAATCGGGACACCATATCAGTCCATTATATGGAGAAAAATGCTAAAATGTTTTCCTCAAAAAACATAATTTCTGAAGAAACAAAGACATGAACATCTTGGATGACAAGGGGGTGAGTAGATTACATGTGAATCTTTGTTTTGGAAGTGGACTTCTCCTTTAATTAGGTAATTATTCTGTATTATGGACACCTTAAAATAAAGCGTTACTCCAGTACACTTCCTTCAATACATTTAATACATGTCTACACTAATAATATAATAAAACTCGACAGAAATATACCCACATTTCTGACACAATACCACTGTGCAGTTAGTGCTACTACAGTAAATCTATGGTAAATGATGGCGATTTGTAGATTAAAAAGCCTTCTGACTGTCTCGTTGCACACATTGTTTCTCTTGTTTGTCAGCGCTGTTTCATCTGGCTATAAACCGAGTCATTTGTGTTTTTCACTGAATTCAAGCGCTTCACACTGGCACTGTTTAGTGACCGTGAATCATCAGCGAGTGAATGCGTCTCCTCTAGTAAGTTCACGCTTTGCCGTCATTTGAACTTTGATCCAAGCGGATAAACGGTCCGAGTGGCATGCTTTGATAAGTGCTCTTTTGTTCCGCCGTTGCCGCATAAACATTATATCGAAACTTTATCAAACTCATATCACGCAATAATTATTGTTATCAATTTATCACCCAGCCCTAGCTACTGGCACTTGAGAGTCAAAAAAGGGAAATATACAAGCAAGACAAAATTCTATGATATATTGAGGTCTTATGAAGGGAAACAATTGGTCTGTGCAAGAAACTGAACATTATCCACAACATTATTACCTCTAAATTATAGATTAACTAGTTCATCCAAAAGAACTGGTTAAAAGAATGATTTGTTAATGAACCAGATGCTCAGAACCATTCGTCTGAGGCTATGGATTAGATACGTAATAATGTTGCAAATAAGTTGTTTCTTGCACAGGCTGATTGTTTTGCTTCATAAGACCTCAATATATTCTCAGAAGCCATGAGTATTAATTTTGTCTTGCCTGAATTGCTTTTTTGATTCTTAAAGTGACATTAGCCACTGACTTGCCAAATCACCAATGACCAAAGACTACAGTTTCAGCTAAAAATCTTCTTCGCTGTTCCACTGAAGAAAAAAAAATCACCTACATCTAGGCTGACCTGACGGTGAATAAATTAACCGAAGAGTTTCATTTATTTTTGAGTAAACTGTTTAACAGCATGTTAAAGGTAAGAAGTGACTTCCTATTGTCGTCTCTTTCAGCCCAGCAGCAGCACAGAAACGCTACAGTCGCTGACATCAGGAGACTGGGATGTGACGCAGATATTAGCCTACAATGAGGATACCAAACTTGTGTAAGAATGTGTGATCAGCAACATTCAGCAGACCCAGATGCTGGATTCTATCCATATTATTAAAGGAGAAGTCCACTTCCAGAACAACAATTTACAGATAATGTAATGTTGTAAAGAAATTGTGTTTTTTGAGGAAAACATTTCAGGATTTTTTTTTCCATATAATGGACTGATATGGTGCCCCAAGTTTGAACTTCCAAAATGCAGTTTAAATGCAGCTTCAAACGATCCCAAATGCGGTTGTAAACAATCCCAGCTGAGGAAGAAGGGTCTTATCTAGCGAAACGATCAGTTATTTTCATTTTAAAAAATACATTTTAAATACGTTTTAATCTAAAATGCTCATCTTGTTTCATCCTCCCTGAACTCTGTGTATTCTGGCTCAAGACAGTTAGGGTATGTCGAAAAACTCTGATCGTATTTTCTCCCTTGATTCAAAAATAATTTCAAAATCATCCTACAACGCTGCAGAAGTACCGACACAGTCTTTGCAAAGTGAACATGCAAAGAAGATCAAACACCCTTAACAAAAGTAAAACAGTTGAGGGAGAACATGAGCCGGGAGTTTTTCAACATACACTAACTGTCATGAACCGGGAAAAAAAAAACAGTTCAGGCAGAGCGAGACAAGACGAGCGGTTGACATTGAAAAGTATATAAATTGTATTATTTTTATGAAAATAACCGATCGTTTCACTAGATAAGACCCTTCTTCCTCGGCTGGGACCATTTGAAGCCGCATTTAAACTGTATTTTAGAAGTTCAAACTCGAGGCACCATATCAGTCCATTATACGGAGAAAAATCCTGAAATGTTTTCCTCAAAACACATAATTTCTTTACGACTGAAGAAAGAAAGACAGGAACATTTTGGATGACAAGGGGGTGAGTACATTATCTGTCAATTTTTGTTCTGGAAGTGGACTTCTCCTTTAATTAAAATGTCAAAAAATAACATTCAAATAAAGCAACATGACATTATCCACTTTTACAACGTCTTTGCAGATATTTTCTGAGTACAGAAGACGATGCAAGACGGCGTCACATCTACAGGTATGACAGATGACGTGTGACACAGATACAGTGATGTATTTGGAAGCATTGCACTGATGATGTGTGTTGTGTTTTAGCGCCAACACCACAGGATCCTTCAACCGCCGCTGTCTTTCCTGTAATTTAAGCTGTGGATACGTCAGTGGATCATTCAGTCCAGACGCAAACTACTTCCTTCTGAACTGCAAAGGTTTATTGCTTTTTCTATGCAAAACATCTGTAAATATAAAGTATTTTGGTAACACTTTAGTATAGGGAACAATTCTCACTATGAGCTAGTTACTTACTAGGATGCCTATTATAACATATTGGCTGTTTATTAGTACTTATAAAGCACCTATTCTGCATGACCATATTCTACATCCCTAATCCCCAATACCTGAACTTAACAACTACCTTACTAACTATTAATAAGCAGCAAATTAGGCGTTTACTGAGGCATAAGCAGTAGTTAATGGTTGGACCTTAAAATAAAGTGTGACCAGTATTTTTTTATATTTTTTATCCTTATGGGAAAAATAAAGTATTTTTTAAGAGTTACAAGCCATGACAAACCAACCAGCTATGAGGTGAATCAAAGCACTGCAAACTTGGATTTGAAACAAGAAAATGTTTTTAAAAAATCTGACAAAAAGACAAGATTGTGCACTTAATGGCTTTGAGGAAAATAACAAGAATCCCATGAAGCATGTCAAATGACAATCAAATTAAAACAATGTATTCTGAGAGTGTAGAGAGACTCATTACATTGTTCTCATTGCTTCATGGCAGTTGGTGGGTGCTAAAATGTGCTGCTGGCTAATTTCCTTGTCACGTTTCTCTGATTGGTTGATTTCTTTGCAGAATCCTTGTTAATGTAGCTTTTGATTATTAAAAAATAGGTTGAAATAATGCTTCCACAAAAGCATATACCATCAATTAACAACTTTGCAGCTCACAGTAGGTCTGTCTTATTGCTGTTAAAAATCAGTTCCCCTACAGAGAAAATGAACGTGAGTTTTACTTTTGAAACCAAACTGTTGGATCTGGTACTACATTACCCATATGATGCTGTACAGAAAATTCCACCAATCAGAGAGTCGCAGCGAACAGAGCTCCGCCCACTCCCTTGAAGCACCACAAATGACATAATCAAGTCAGTCTCCCTAAATATTTATTTTTGTATGTATATTCATATTTTTCAGTGAACTTAAAATATATGGTCTCTATAGATACAACCAACAACTTTAATATTTTTATGTTTCTCCATCATTTTGAATTCAATTTTGTCATTCACAATGGTTCATGGCATCGCAGTTCTTTCCCTCACCAAATTCGTTAAGTATAAAGTATTGTCTTTTTGTCCTATTGTCATTAACTTTTTGGCTTCAAGTAAACATTTGTAATGTTGTGATTCTCCTCATAGCTGGTTGGTTGGTTCATGACTTCTAATGTTTAAAATGATAAAATGAATGTGAAAAATACTGATGGAAAAAGTGGACAGGTACTAATGCACTCTATTACATGGTTTATCTAGAATAATTGATCCTAACTGGTCAGTTGCTGCATTCTGCGATCAGATGTTGTATAATTGACTGTTGTCATAAGAATCCAATTTTTCTACCTTGCTACATTGCTATTTTTCTCATATCCTTCCATAGAAAAAAGTCCATATTTTAGCTTGTTGAAATAGATCATTCTATAATAATAGGCAATAAGTACACTTCGACCAGAAATAATATGTAATAGAAAGTCAGTGATTCAATTGTTTGTATTTTTTAATTTCCAATTTTATATTCCGTTTTTGCAACCGCTCACTGCCGAGCGAGCGTTTGGCTCGGTGACTCAGGCTGGTCCGAGTGTGTTAGTCATGACATCATTACCCTGCTGTGTGTTTTATCAACAATAAAGCGTGGTTGCCATGGCGACTGATCTGTTTAGCAGGTTCTGTTGAGCACAAGGAAAGGTCAGTGTTTGTGTTGTTAATTAGATGAAGTCAGGGCAGAGCCTTGCGCTTCCTGCAGCATGTCGCTTCCCCAGACCTCAACAGAGAACGATCAGTTTTTGTCAGTTCTTGTGTAGCTGAATGCATCCCACCTGTTGTGTGGATCGACCAAGCGATAGTAAAGGTCTGTTTTAGGTGACGTATAATTATTTCATGTTTAGTGATCCAGAAGGGAGGTTGGGTGCATTGATGAATTCCAGCTCATCTAATCAGAAATTACAGTCAGAACAATTTGTTGTAATAAACTTTTAATACTTTTATTTAGCATGGCCGCATTTCATTGATCAATGGTGATAGTAAAGACATTTATAATGTTACAGAATATTTCAAAAAGTGCTATTCTTTTGATCTTTCATCAAACAAACAAACAAACAAAATAACAAATATAATGGTTTCCACAAAAATATGAAGCAGCACAACTGTTTTCAACACTGGCAAAAATAAGATATGTTTCTTTCTTTTTGATTTCTGAAGGATCGTGTGACACTGAAGACTGGGGAAATGATGCTGAAAGTTAAGCTTTGTCGTCAGGAGAATAAATTACATTTTAAATTATTATTACATATACATATTAAATTAGTTTTTAATTATTATTATTAAAATTGAAAAATAATATTTCACAATATTACTGTACTGTTATGTTTGATCAAATAAATACTCGTTTGGTGAGCATGAGACTTATTACAAAAATAATAAAAAAAAAAATTTAAGGAAGTCCAAAGTACAGCAAAAACAGTAAAATTTTGAAATATTTTTACTATTTAAAATAACTGTTTTCTATTTGAATATATTTTAAAATGTAATTTATTCCTGTAATTTCAAAGCTGAATTTTTAGCATCATTACTCCAGTCACATGATCCTTCAGAAATCATTATAGTATTCTGATTTGCTGCTCAAAGCAATATTTATTATTATGTTAAAAAACAGCTGAGTAGAATTTTTTACAGGTTTCTTTGATGAATAGAAAGTTCAGTTTTGTAACATTATAAATGTATATATCATTACTTTAGCACCCTTGCTAAATAAAAGTATTAATTTCTGTCGTTATACAAAATTATACTGACTACTAACTCCAAGTATTTGAATGGTATAGTGTATAATGTTACAAAAGCTTTTTATTTCAGATAAATGCTGATCTTTCTATTCATCAAAGAATTCTGAACAAAATGTACTCAACTTTTTTAAATATTGAAAATAATAAGAAGAATATTTCTTGAACAGCAAATCAGCATATTAGAATGATTTACATTTTAAAATACGTTTAATAAATTACATTTTAAAATATTTTCAAATAGAAAAGTTATTAAATAGTAAAAATATTTCAAAATTGTACTGTTTTTTGCTGTAGTTTGGATCAAATAAATGCAGGCTTAGTGAGCAGAAGAGACTTCTTTAAAAAACATTAATAATCTTACTGTTCAAAAACTTTTGACTGGTAGTGTACATTAATGTATATCACAATACTCTTGACACTTTGGTCAGTAATGATATATATCATTATATACAGGTTTTATAGAAACATTTTTTAAAAAAATACTGCAAATAATGGTCCTCATGAAAATTTCCATAATATTTTACTTTTACTTAATTTTTTAAGTTGTGTTTTATTCATTTATTATATTTCATTTTAATATTTTTGTAATCATTAAACGGCTTTAAAAATAAATAAATGTCCAAAAAAAAAAAAAATTATTGTGTAACGTTTATTATTCTAACCAAGTATATTATTTATATCTGTATATTGTCCATGTATGGGTGCATCTTTGCCTTTGTTACCAGGTTGCATGAAGTCAAACATTTAATAAATGCCACAAGACTCGACTTGGCCATTCTGGCCAAAAATCACTGACTTATAAATTTATACGTATAAAGTGTTGTTACGTGCCATTTACAGTTGCATTTTACCTGAAATAGGTTACTACAATTATTGAACATTTCACATATATAACTCACTGAATATATATATATATTGTGTATATACTGTATATTGTACAGATACTATTTAAACTGAATGACGGAGATGGACGATGACATCACTGAGTCAATAATGAACTGACTTTAACTGGAAAATTGAGTGTTTAGCATCGTCCTCTTGTCCTTTTCCTGTTTAATACTGTAAAGCTGCTTTGACACAATCTGTATTGTATAACATAGCACTATATAACTAAAGGTGACTTGACTTGACTTGACTTGTAATGCTCAGCATGCATGGTTGTCTGAGATGTGATGACGTGAATATATATGCTGTTGTGTTTTTGTGTGCAGGTCCCGGTGTTCCCCACACAGCCGTGTACAGCACCAGAGACGGAGAGTATGAGAGTGAGTCCTTAGTCTGTTACTACATTTAAACACTATCAGCAGGTACAGACACACGATCACATTCACTTTATCAGCTCCGCACCCGAGAGCTTGTTTTACTGGAAAGGTATCCTCACCCAGAGGACATGATAGAAGACCCAGATATGTGCTTTATCAACGGTGTTGGAAGGTTGAATGTACTTGAAGATAAATGCTACAACACCTCAAATGTGAGATAAACATTTATCTAATTGTGTCAGATGAATTGCTTGAACACCGTGTCCTCAGATTCTCTTTGGGAAGAGTGTGAGGCGAAGACAATGGAGGATGGCTGTGTGTCTAGCATAATTAGCAGTGATTATCATCGGCCTCTTGGGGGAAAAGAGGAAACAGGACAAAACAGACTGATCCCTTGCTGTAACTCACTCTTGTGATTCACAGCAAGTCATGTGTGTTTATTTTAATGCCCATATTAGTAGTTAGCAGTATTTTTACACTAAGTCAGGGTTTAGCTGGTTAGCATGACCCTGTTAGCCCCTGCTGGTAATAATAATGGTAATGAAAAATAGTACCTGTGTATTCTAATGAAAAACATAATTAATATTTCATTATATTATAGTTCTTTTTTTTTTTTTTACCAATTTTGTTTTATTACTATAAAGTACTGTTTAGAAGTTCAGGGTCAGATTTTTTTTTGTTTTTTGAAAGAAATTAATACTTTGCATTAAATTAATCTAAAGTGACAGTAAAGACATTTCCATTTCTACCAAAAGGTTTCTATTTGAAAAACATATTTTCTTTTCATTTTTCTATTCATCGCAGAACCTTAAAAAACATTAGCATGATTTCTACAAAAGTATTACTCATCCACATTACTCAAGTGCTTTTTAACATGAATAATAACAATGATAATAATAATTAGATTTTTTTCCCCCCAGCAAATCAGCATATTAGACTGATTTCTGAAAGATCACGTGACACTGAAGACTGCAGTAATGATGCAAATAAAATTCAGCTTTGTTTCACAGGGATAAATTACATTTTAAAATATATTTAAATAGAAAATAGTTATTTTAAATTGTAAAAATATTTCACAATATAAGTGCTTTTTACTTTAAGTACACTACCAGTCAGTTTTTTAAAGAAGTCGCTTCTGCTCACCAAGCCTGCATTTATTTGATCCAAAGTACAGCAAAAAACAGTATTCTGATATATATTTATATTTTGAAAAATATTTTGAAATTGTAAAATATTTTTACAATTTAAAAAAACTGTTTTCTAATTTAATATATTTTAAAATTTAATTTATGCCTGTGATTTCAAAGCTGAATTTAGCATCATTACTCCGGTCACATGATCTTTCAGAAATCATTATAATATTCTGATTTGCTGCTCAAAAAACATTTATTATTATAATTATTATGTTGAAAACATGAGTTTAAGTAGAATTTTTTCCTTGATAAAAGAATGCTGAAAGTTCAGAAGAACAGCATGCTGATGTTCAGAAGCAATGCTGATCTTTGGATCTTTCTATTCATCAAAGAATCTTGAAATAAACTCAACTGTTAAATATTGATAATAATAATAAATGTTTCTTGAACAGCACATCAGCATGTTAGAATGATTTCTGAAGGATCATGTGACACTGAAGACTGGAGTAATGATGCTGAAAATTCAGCTTTGATTGCAGGAATAAATTACATTTTAAAATAGAAAGTAGAGATTTTAAATAGTAAAAATGTTACAAAATTTCACTGTTAATGCTGTACTTTGGATCAAAAAAATCTTCTTTTAAAACTTCTTTAAAAAACATTAAAAAATCTTACTATTCAAAAACTTTTGACGGGTAGTGTAAATGCAGCTTTGGTGAGTATAAGAAACTTTCAAAAATTATCAAAAGATCGTTCTGACCCCAAACTAGTGTATATTTTGTAGTAGACAAATATATCCCTGACCATCTACTGTCTGTGATTTACTGTTTCCCTCAGAGCTGCTGGATGTGGAGCTCAATGAGCAGTTGAACACCACCGTGAACAACACGCAGATGCCCAAAATAGAGTACAAAAAAATCAACATAGATGATTATTGTAAGTATCTTACAGCAAACAGTTTTCACAAGCTGATGATTTTCGAAGCGTAGTAATTTTACCATCATTTGCACAGGTCTGAACATGCAGATTCTGAAGCCAGCAGGGTTTATAGAAACATCTCATTACCCCTTACTGCTGCTCGTGTAAGTGATTCACACACACATAACCTTCGTTCATCTTGGAAGCACAAATTAAGATATTTTTGGTGAAATCCGATTGTTTTTGGTACATAATTTCTTTATTATTATTTGGGTGGGGGGGCTGTTGGAGTGAAATGTGACTTTAATATTTCATCATATCATTCACCCAAGGTATCAAAATGTATAAAATCAAAACAGATGCTTAGTTTTGATACAGTGACTTTGTTGTGATATTGTTTTGCGGCATTTTTTCGATCAGATGTTCCTCGAGCATGGCAAGTTTTGACGCATTTGATTTCCTCTGGTAGGGACGGCACCCCCGGTGGTCAGATGGTGACGGAGCAGTTTCAGGTGGACTGGACCACGGTGCTGGTCAGCTCCTTCAACACCATAGTCATGCTTCTGGACGGCCGCGGCAGTGGCTTTCAGGGCACAAACCTCCTCCACCGCGTCAAGAAGAAACTGGGGGAGTTTGAGGAGAGAGACCAACTGGAAGCTCTGAGGTCAGATCATCCACATGAACAACACTAAAACTAAAACAACATCAGTCCTGAAACAAGCACTGACATCTCCTCTGTGATTCTCTGCAGAGTGATTTCACAGCTGCCATACGTTGACAGCTCAAGAACTGGAGTTTATGGAAAGGTGAGTTTGCTTGGTGACTGTGTGACTACAAAGAGTGATGCTACTAACTTAACTGCTTTTTTGAGTAATGTGACAGTAGCTCTGTTGTTTACATAGTAGTAAGATTTCTTTTTTCAGTCAAGTAGTGACAACAAGTAGTGAGGTAGCATAACAAAATGCTTTTATTTCTATATTACTGTATTTATTTATTTTTTACTATATTGAAATAGCTTTTAATTTTATTTTTATAAGGGTTCAAGCACATAGCTGTATGTGTTGTAATAATTGTAATAGTTGTAATTATTGAATGGCCAAGGATCAGGAATCTCCACGTAAAACTGATAGTGCAGACCAAACCGTGAGTCTTAGAGACTTCAAACTTGGAGGGATGGTAGTACTCACACCGCCAACGGTTAGACCAAGGCTCGCCCCAATTGGCCTGACGGGGGCGCTACAGTGATCAAAAGTACGAAATCATAACTCCTAAACCATCAGTCGCACGCTCAAGTGTCTTATGTTATTGGTATCGACATTTCAGCTGCTGAAATTTCCAGGTATTTTTTGAAAAACATACTTTTGTGAACTAGTCGTAGGTTTTTCGCCTGATCGGAACCAAAACAGGGCAGCAAGATTCTCTGAAGAGTGGATATCAATAATTATCAAAAAATAGTTGAACTTTCGACTCACCGTCGCAAAGGGACGCCAAAATGTTTGAAAGGGGCAGGGCCACTTTTAGTAAAATGCCTATAACTTCTGAACAGAATGAGACCTACGTAAGAGCTCAATCTGAGATAACAGGGAAAAAATCGTGGAGCTTGGCCACTTGGTGGTTATAAAAAATGGCTATAACTATGCAACCATTTGTTCTAGCAACATGAAAATCACTGTGTACTGTTGTGGTCCAAAGTGCCACATGTGTCTTTAAGGACTTTTGCATAAAAAACATGGCTGCCATTGGCTGATGAAGTTTGAGGACCTGTTAGACAAGGTTAACAGAGGCCAATTGGAATGAAACTCAGTGGGCCTGTTCGACTCATGGCTCCAAAGGTCTGTGAGAAGTTTAAAAGAAATTGGCCACTGGGGGGCGATATTGCATGTTTCAAGGGAGTAAATGATTGTACATTATGCGGTTTTTCACACATACATGCGATATTCATATCATACACTAGAACTCCTCATTCTGGACAACTTTGTCTTTAGAACCACTGCTGTCAATCAAATTGTTGAATCTATTTCTAAAACTAGAAATAGAACTAGTTCTAGAACTAGAACTAGTCCTAGGTTTTTCTCTCTTTCTGGAAAAAAAGCATTGCAGTACAATTCTCTGAACTCTCTAGGTTAATAATTATCAAACAAAAGTTGAAATTTACCCTTTGGGAAGATATAACAGGGTCATTTAGAAAAGGGGCCAAATCCTATAAAGTCTAAAGGAAAACTCAAAACTTCATGAAAGCTGGTGAGCACATGGGTCAGGTGATTCCAAACCAGCATGCAAAGTTAACAGTCATAAACATTAAAAAACAATATTTCTATGGTAAATTATCTGGATTTGTCAAAAAAAAGCTTTTTTTTTTAAATCATGGTGATCTAGGTGGTTACAGACTTGCTAAATAATGTCTTTTGTCATATGTGCTTAAATGCCTTAAAGCGCTTGAACACCGGAAATCACTGATTGCAGCTATTTTTTTTTAGGTAACTGTTATGTGCTTTTGTTATTTCTATTAGTTTTATTATTTTAGTTTAATTTTGTTTTGTTTTAGTGCTTTAACTTTTTTTATTTATATTTAAATTTTATTTTAAATAAAATATTTAAAATAAATATATATTATCGGTCTACATGATCTGTAATAATCAGTATCAGCATCTGCCCTGAAAAACACATATTGTTCAACCCCTAATAACATACAAAAATAAGTCATTCAAAATAAAACTAGAAACACATATTAAGACAGTAAACAGAGTCAGTTGCCTTCAGAAGGTCTATCGTTGAGTTCATATTAATGTTCTCAAAATTCTCTCTTGATGAAATTGTACATTGTGATGTATGATTGTATCATTCAGCACAGTTTATGTTCATGCATCACTAATAACCTGTTTTGTCTGCTTCAGGCATATGGAGGATATTTGGCCAGCCGGCTATTACGCTCAGATGAAAACCCAAATACGTATAAATTCAAAATCAAGTGTGGCACGGCCGTCTCCCCCATCACTGATTTCTCGTTATATGGTATGATGTCATATCGAGTGTTTGATCACACAGGCCTGTTATTATATGTATCAGAATAAAATGAATGGACTCATTTCAGTGTTACTCATGATCATCTGTCCCGCAGCTTCTGCGTTTTCTGAACGCTATTTAGGTTCACCGCAGTCCAGTAAGAGAGAATATGAGGTAATGCACAGCTCAAATTAATTTGTTACCAGTGCAGTGTAGTAACTGATTACATATAATCAGATTACAGTTACTTTTTGGATTACATGATTACATTAGTCACACAAAATCAGTAAATTATTTAGGATTTAATGATTCTCCCTAATTCTTTTTTCCCTTTTAAAATTTTTTGTTCATGCAATGCAGGGATTCCCAAACTTTTTGTCAAACATTTTGACCTAAAATATTTGCTGTCCTACTGAGATTTAAAATTAATATTTCAATAATTTAACAACACATTTGCAAGATCTCTGATGTTGATTAATGGTCATGCTATTTATTAATTTTTTTTATAACTATGATCCCAATTGAATCTATAAAAAAGTTTTTGTCAATCTAAAAGTAATCCAAAAGTAGTCAGAATACATGACCTAAAATGAGTAATCTTGATTACATTAGTGACTGCAACATTTTTTTTTTTTAACAACAACAGACTACAGTTTTCAAATAATCTCCTCAGCACTGTCTATTTCACATGGTGTTGGCTTGTATTTTTTTTTAGATGGCGCGTTTAACAGACCACATGGACCAACTGAGGGACAAAAAACTCCTGATAATTCACCCGACAGCTGACGGTAACACTTGATTTAAACAAAGCTTATTATGCTTAAGTTCTTTCTTTCTTAAATACATGCTTTTCTTACATTTGTTTAACTGACACTGGGCTGTTTGTAACATTTCTTTCTGTTCACACAGAGAAAGTCCATTTTCAGCACACGGCCAAATTTATCACCCACCTGATAAATGAGAAAGCTAATTATACATTACAGGTAAGAGCTGATCGACCGCTATTTAAAGCTCTCAGCTGTTGACTATTACGTTTCTAAATTATATAACATCTTTTTAGTGGGGTTTGTTGCATCAAGCATCACTATTACTGTTACATATACACTGTACTAAGGGTTTGCGTTTTGAACAACATTAATTACTACGTTCCAATAACTCGTTCTGTTCCATTTGTGCTGTAGACGCAAATGACACCTCAAATC
The DNA here is from genome assembly GCA_012976165.1 of Labeo catla. Taxonomy (NCBI): domain Eukaryota; kingdom Metazoa; phylum Chordata; class Actinopteri; order Cypriniformes; family Cyprinidae; genus Labeo; species Labeo catla. Next base: position 1,066,283 of record VONZ01000071.1, read on the forward strand.
ATGTGGCTCATTGAGGAGAGGTGCTATTTTTACTCACTTTCTCACAACACCTTAGCAAATGCATAGCAACACTCTAAAAACACTCAGACACATTAGTAACCACTAAGCAACACATTACAAACCATTTAGACACCCTTAGGAACTACATAGAAACACACTTAAAACTACTCAGACACCCTAGCAACATGCAAAAACACTCAAGACGCATTGTAAAAACACAGAGACATCCTTAACAACCGCATAGTAACATGCTAAAACACTCAAGACACTTTTAGCAACAGCATAGCAACATACTAAAAACACTCAGACATCCTTAACGACACCATAGTAACATGCTAAAAGGTCCCACTTTATATTAAGTGGCCTTAACTACTGTGTACTTACATAAAAAAATAAGTACAGTGTACTTAATGTGGTCATATTGTATTGCAAAACATTTTTGCTGCTATGGGTATGGGATATGGGTAAGGTTAGGGAGACGTTTGGTGGTAGAGGTAGGTTTAAGGATGGGTTAAGGTGTAAGGGATGGGTCAACAGTGTACTTATAAATGTAATTACAGAAATTAATTAAAGATGTAATTACATGCGGGTATTTTGTAAATATATTTCAGCATAAGTACATAGTAGTTAAGGCCACGTAATATAAAGTGGGACCCAAAAAACATTCAGACACTCAAGACACTTTCTAAAAACACCCAGACATCCTTAACAACCATATATTAACATGCCAAAACACTCTTAGCAACATGATAAAAACACTCAGATACCCTTAACAACCGCATTACAAGATGCTAAAAAACACTCAGACACCTTAGCAATGTGATAAAAACACCCAGACACCCTAGCAACATGCAAAAGACACTTACACACCCTTAACAACCACATAGAACATGTTAAAACACTCAGACACCCTTAACAACCGCATAGTAGCATGTTAAAAACACTCAGACATCCTTAACAAAATCATAGTAACATGCTAAAACACTCACCCTAGCAACATACTAAAAACACTCAAATATCCTTAACAACACCATAGTAACATGTTAAGACACTCAGACACCCTAGCAAACACATAGTAGCATGTTAAAAACACTCAGACATCCTTAACAACCGCATAGTAACATTCTAAAAAACACTGAGACACCCTTAGCAACCACATATTAAAAAGCTAAAAACACTGAGACACTCTAGCAATTTGCTAAAAACATTTAGAAACCTTTAGCAACAACATAGTAACATTCTAAAAATACCCAGACAGCCTAGCAACATGCTAAAACCACTCAGACATCCTTAACAACCACATAGAACATGTTAAAACACTCAGACACCCTTAACAACCGCAGAGTAACATTCTAAAAACACCCAGACAGTGTAGCAACATGCTAAAAGCACTCAGATATCCTTAACAACCGCATAATAACATTCTAAAAACACTCAAACACCCTAACAACCGCATATTAACATGCTATAAAGCACTCTAGTAACATCTTAAGAACACTCAAACACCCTTAGCAACTGCACAGACACCTTAGCAACCACATAGCCAAATACCAAAAAAAACATTCATAAATAAGTAATAAATATTGAACCATTATGTTGTGAGGATGTTCTCTCTCTCGCTCTATAAATACACACACACACACACATTCAGAAATCAGTCAGATAAGTACTGTAGTAAAATGATTGGTACTTGAGTGAATGGGTGTTTTGTTTGTTTGTCAGATCTATCCAGATGAAGGCCACTTCCTCCACTCGAGTGACTCGCAGCTACATCTGAGTCAGTCGCTGGTCAACTTTTTCGTGGAGTGTTTCAGACCCCCAGAGATACTGACCGAAGACAAACTGGAGCAGGACAACGAGGATGACGGTTAAACTCCTACTCGGATCCAGCACAAGCCAGCTTACAGCCCAATATGCAAACTCCTCCCCTCCATCCCACCCTCCTTCGTCCCCATGGTAGTTCTGATGGCTTCTCCTGAGCCTCTGCATGGACCACGCCCCTCAACTCTGATTGGCTCATTGGCTCCAGGAAAGAATCTGAATGACTTGGTGATAAAAGAACCAGTGGAGGTACATGATGAACCATTTCATACTCACAGCACCACACGAGCAGCGTGAGGAAACCGGCTGGACTTGCGTGATTCGGTCGAAACTCTTTCGCTTGTGTTCTGTTATTCATGCATTGCTGACAGAAAGCTTTAAGAGACGACAGCACAATATACAGGAGAATGATTGGCCGGAATTAAAAGCTGCAAATTTGCTCAATAGCATTATTTTCCCTCCCACGTAACGTTCTGATGAGTTCAAACCCGTTTAGGGCCTTCATTTGGGTAGAAACGTCCTTGTGAACTCATTTGTTTCGTCAGTGTCATTGTTATCGGGCCTATTCATGCTTTGCGAAGTATTTATAAAACCATTTCACGTATCAGATGAATGTGGTAATTTACATAAAAAATAATTGGAGTTGAAAAAATGTGCATAAATCATTTAAATTAAAAATTTTGTTCTGCTCATTTCATGAGGCTATGTGTTCCATCAAATGTGCTACTGTAAAACAGTTGCTTTAAAATCGATCTGTTGTTGTAACTATCCATATCAGCGTCCGCATGAGGGCACAATAGCATATTGTTCATTTGTGAATCGGCCCATTCTGAAAAGTACAGTCTAGATTTTTTTTTTTTTATTTGAGTGCAGCTGCAAATGTCTATGGATATTCATTTAGTCACTGTGCCTTATTGGAGTAAACCTGCTTAAGACAAGCAGTCCATGAGGTAGGATGAATAATTTATGGACAAATTAGAAAAAAAAAAAACAAAGTTATACGGTATCAAAGAGAACCATGCCACAATCCTGCCAAGAATATTTTCTTTACAGTCCTGTGTACTAGTTGAGTTGTAAAGTAATCCAGTAGATTAACTGTGAATACAGAATTCATAGGACTAGCGTCTTTGGGCAGGTCTGTGTTTTGTTCAGGATTTTTTTTTTTTTTGGTCATATGTGGTTACAAAGGTCTTTGAAGAACATTTTGCATAGAATATATTTTCTTGCTCTATAATTTGGCATGGTGGCAAGATGGTTTCTTTTGTTTTAATGTATCTATTTCCGTGTTGTTACTTTTGACAGCTTGAATGTTCCTATGTGTTTCCACCGAATTTATTGTTGTAAGTGAAATCCTGTCTTGTAAGCAGATGCACTGATGTGTAAATTACAACTGTTTTGGTCCCTATTTGTGTGTACCTTGTACATAAAGCATTTTGAAAGCTATTTTGTTTGTTTATTCATTTTAAAGCAAGACTAGTTATTTATGAAAAACGTTTATTATATTGCGTCCCAAAACTCTGGCAAATTACAGACCCATTTCAAACCTTCTGTTGATGTCTAAAAGTTAAGAAAAAGTTCTCTCTTCGCAATTCTTTCCTGCAAAAAAAGATATCTATGAAGAATTTCAGTCAGGTTTCAGGCCCCATCATAGCACAAACTGCACTTGTTAAAATGACCAAAGCTGCATCTTATTGCTATAATTTTACTTGACCTTAGCGCTGTGTTCGACACTATAAATCATGACACTCATGGAACGATAACAAAACTATTAAGATGGTTTGGACCCTACCTGTCCGACTTTGTTTATTTAAACAGGAATTCATCTCAATTAATGTCAGTGAAGTATGAAGTGCTGCAAGGATCTGTCTTAGGCCCTCTGCTATTTTCAACATACATGTTGCCCCATGATAATATTAGAAAATACAGGATTAGTTTCCACTGTTACGCTGGTGATACTCAACTACATATTTCAAGACGACCATATGTGACCCTGGACCACAAAACCAGTTGTAAGTCACACTGGTATATTTATAGCAATAGCTAATACATTGTGTGGGTCAAAATGATCGATTTTTCTTTTATAGCAAAAATCATTAGGATATTAAGTAAAGATCATGTTCCATATTTTGTACATTTCATACCGTTAATACATCAAAATGTAATTTTTGATTAGTACTATGTATTGCTAAGAACTTCATTTGGACAACTTTAAAGGTGATTTTCTCGATATCTGAATTTTTTTGCACCCACAGATTCCAGGTTTTCAAATAGTTGCATCATCCTATCCAAACAAATCATACATCAATGGAAAGCTTATTTATTCAGCTTTAGAAGATGTATAAATCTCAGTTTCAAAAAATTGGCCCTTACGAATGGTTTCGTGGTCCATGGTCCCATCTGAAATTCTAAATTATCTAAGCTTACAGAGTGTTTTAATAATGTAAAAGATTGGATGACCAATATTTTTTTCCTATTCAGATAAGACAGGGATATTACTTATTAGACCTAAAAAATACAGTACACAGAACCTCTTCGATTACAATTAGCATCTAGACGAATGTACTGTTCCTTTCTCTACAGTTAAAAATTTAGGTGTTGTATTAGACAGAAACTTCTTTTGAAAGTCATATTTCACACGTACACAGCATTCTTCCATCTTAGAAACTTTGTAAAGCTAGGGACCCGTTATCCATTTCTGATGCAGAAAACTAGTTCATGCATTAATGAACTAACTAAGACTGGACTATTGTAAAGCACTGCTAGGTGGTTGTCCTGCAACTTCAATGAAGCTATACAGCTGAGGTCAAAACTCCTTGCAGAATCTGTAAAATGTTAATTATTTTACCAAAATATGAGGGATCAAACAAAATGCCCATTATTTTTTTAATACTGGCCTGAATATTATATTTAACATAAAAGATGTTTACATATAGTCCACATCAGAAAATAGTTGAATTTATAAAAAAAGACCCTGCTTAAAAGTTTACACACGCTTGATTCTTAATACTGTGTAATTGAATGAGCCACAGCTGTGTTTCTGTGTTTAATGATGTTTGTTCATGAGTCCCATGTTTGTCATGAACAGTTAAACTGCCTGGTGTTTTTCAGAAAAATCTTTCAGGTCCTACAAATTATTAGTTTTTTTCTGCATTTTTGTGTATTTGAACCCTTTCCAACAATGACTGTATGATTTTGAGATCCATTTTTCTTTTCACACTGAGGACAACTGAGGGACTCATATGCAACTATTACAGAAGGTTCAAACGCTCACTGATGCTCCAGAAGGAAAAGCGATGAATTAGGAGACAGGGGTGTAAACTTTTAAACAGATTAACAATGTATACCTTTTTCTTATTTTGCCCTAAATATCTTTTTCTTTTCTTTTTTTTTCCATTTAGTACTGCCCTTTAAAAGCTACAGAATATACTTAAAAGTTGAACTTTCCCTAATCTTCACATTTAAAAAGTTTTCACCCTCTGGCTCTTAATGCATCATGTTTCCTTTTGGAGCATCAGTGAGCGTTTAAACCTTCTGTAATAGTTGCATATGAATCTCTCAGTTGTCCTCAGTGTGAAAAGATGGATCCCAAAATCATACAGTCATTGTTGGAAAAGGTTAAAATACACAAAAATGCTGAGAAAAGAAAAGAAGGAGGAAAAAAAAAACACACACACACACCTGTGGATCATTCAGGTAACAACATAGTTTTAAGATGTAAACTTTTGAACGGGTGATTTTTATAAATGCAACTTATTTTCTCTTGTGAAATATAGGTAAACATATTTTATGTGAAACATCTTATTCAGGTCAGTAATAAAAAATAAAAAAATAACATGCATTTTGTATGATCCTTCTTATTTTGGTGAAATTAACATTTTGCAGATTCCCCAAGGTGTATGTAAACATTTGACCTCAGCTTTAGGTAGTCCAAAATGCAGCTGCTTAGCAGGACAAGAAAATATGATCATACTACCCCAATTTTACAGTACTCTACCATATCGCTTCCATATCAGTTACAAAGTATTACTACTTATAAGGCCCTAAATAGTTTAGCACCTGTGTACCTAAGTAGTCTTCTATCACGCTACAATCCATCACACTCCCTTAAGGTTGCAAAACTCTGAACTTTTGGTAGTACCTAGGATAGCAAAGTCCAAAAGCACACATTTATTGGATAAACTTTCAGTGTTTTGCTCTTAGCCATCACTAATAATATGCAAACTCCCGCAATGCCAGTCTGCCCCCTTGTGGTGTCAATCTGAAATTGATAAGGAAATAATTCAACAGGACTAGTTATTTATCAGACAAAAAGGGTTTATTTTCCAGTGTTTTACAATGCGCGTCCACCACACGAGCAGACCCGGCATGATACAAACAGTTAGGGAAGCATTGTTCACACACGGGGAGACTGAAGACCCCCAGAGATGATTAGCACGTTCGCGTTCACTCTCCCAGGTCCCTTAACCTCACCTCTGTATCGTACAATACTTTACAAAAAGAAACTGATGCAATGAAGATGACTGGAGGAAGAGGAGCAGCTAAAACATGTAATAGATATGTACATTTAAGTTACTTACTTTACAGGAATATTTAAAATTCAAGTCTGGTTAAAATACCAAATGCAAAACTTAAAACAATAATGCATTAAAATAGTGTTAAGACCCAGGAGGAATGCTGCGGGAATGGAAGCGTCTCATTTGTTTTCATTGAATGAAGTGTGGATGAGGTGAAATTAAAAAAAAACAGAAAAAAAAAAACTTTTTTAATGTATCTGAGATGTGGCACCTTCAACAATCCAAGACCAGTATTCAATATGAGGCACTTTCATGATCCAAAGACACCTGATTTGTTCTTTAACAATCCATTCTTTTCCCATCTTTTTTTTTTTTAATCCAGCTTTATGCCAGAGACAGTAATCGTGTCTCAGTAGTCCTAGTACAACAAACAGCAACATGTGCACTGCAAATTGCATCAGTGAAACTGAATTCCTTTTTGTCTTCCGTTATTTAAAAAAACGTTTACTGTGCCGACTGTCTGCCATGCACTGCATTTAAAAAGGAAAACGAAACAGACACCGTTCCAAAGCACAGCACGCGAAGCAGTCCAAACACAGGCAGAATAAACAAAAAAAGCACAGAAAGGGGAAATATATACACTTCGTAAATGAAAATGGCAGTTTGTTTAGTATTACAACAAGCAGATACATTCTTGTTTTGGTTACTGAAGGATCTAACACCGGGGGCCTCTTTACACTTCCGATAAAATAAATCTTTTATCAAGGCTCAAGACACTCTAGTCTTCTCAACAACCTATTGACCTACCTGCTCAGCCTATTTCTCGGTTACTTGCCTTTAACTTTCAAGCCATTTGGACTACAAACTGCTCCATTATGCGATGTCTCGAATCTAAAACCTACATTCGCTGGAGTTCAAGCTCTCCCAGTGTCCCAGCAATACTGCACTTCGGCCAACAGCGAGAGGGCCTCAACAATGGGTCGGTACATAATTTCATTCACAGAAGGAAATATCACAGGATGTTTTAAAAACATTTCTCAGCAATTTCATTCATGCTTTCACCCACATCTCACACACACTCTCGACTCGTTGATGCCAACATGGCTTACAAGCTTCCCTCAAGTACCTTAAAACATGTCACTCATGTCATACGAGCGTACGCTCACATACACTTTCACAGGTACTGATAGAAACGGGAACGGACCACTTGAGCACCGGAGAGTTTGTGAGGGTGGGCATCTGCAGCCAGGCTCAGGCTCTTGCTCTGAGCGGCCGCTACATCTCCGTTAAGGAGCTGACCCAAGTGGGAGTGCGAGGGCCCAGCGGATAACAGGTCCCGCGATCGGGAAGGGTGCAGGTCTAGTACGTCCAGACTAACTTCGGGGTTGCTGGCTCGGTGTCGCTCTCGAGCAATCCAGTCTCTGATGGAGAAGTCCTGCGAACTGCATTTGGGCTTTAAGCGATCCATAGCCGAAAGCTCATTGCCCTCGACTCTTTGCCAATCCCCGATTACCGACAACTCGGCAAAGTCCCGCTGCCCACCCATGGTGTGCCTGCGGCGGATATTGCTTTTCCGTTTACTTCGAGTCTCGGGTGATCTGGTGCGTTGGGAACCCACCCCAAACATGTCATCTGCTGATGTCCGCAGTCGACACTTTAACCGGTCTGTGATTTTGATTCGCCACATGGGTTCAGCTCGCTCAGATTCGCTGCGAGAGGAAGAGCTCAGACTACCGGTGGACCGGCCTTTGACCGCCTCTATCACTCTCGAGAGCCGACTAGAATCCTTATCGCTCCGGTTCCCGTCTGCTGAAGACTCGCTGTCTGTTTTCTGCCGACTGCCTCTCTTGCGTGCCAGGGTGTCGCAGGCTATGATTCGATGGGAGGGGATGAGGTTGGGAGGGGCGCTGCCCTCTGGTTGGTTGCCTTCTTCACTTGGCCCACCAGTGGCGAAGACTGATAAATCGCTCTCGCTGTCAGTCTCCATGGGTCGGCCCTCACTGATAAGCTCGCTTCTTTCATCGTCAGCATCGTCCCCTCGGCTTTCAGCGACAGACTGAACCTCTGGGCTGAGGGCGATGGACTCCACCCCTGTGTGGAAGGTCATGGAGGAGGTGGTGGAGTAATCAGATGTGATCGAGCAGACCTCCGCTCCCGGCCCCATTCCTGTGTTCTCCATCCAGTGGCCCAGTGTCCTCCCGTGCCTCATCCTGGGTACTGAGGCCTGGGAGCTGGTGCTGTTAAGCGTGCCCAGATCCGAGACGCATCCGTCGTCGTAGTTGGAGGGAGGATCGGACAGGGAACTCTGGCGAGTCATGTGATAGCTAGGTTTGGACAATGTAGTGATCTTAGGTGAAGGACAAGTTTCCTGGGGCAGGCGTTCAGAAATGAGCTGCTTGTTTTCAGAGGTTAGGTCAAGGCTATCTCCTGGGCTCTGCTCATCATCCTCAGTCCTTTCTATTTGGTCATCAAGTCCTACTTCACTCTCAGCATCCTCTGTTTGGTCATCAGCAGGCCAATTCAGATCATTTTGTACTGGAAGATCCTTCTTAGAGAAACTAGCGTCCAGGTCGTCATCAGAGCTGCTCGGCTGAGGCTTGTCCTTAGGCTTTTTGCGTTTGCGGCTAGCAAAGATGGAAGTACGCAGCAGCTCTCTACTATATTGGTCCTTACCAGATCCCCAGGAACCCTGCTACAGAAGCAAGCACATAAAGTGTAAGTTTACAACGCAATGTGATTCATCTCAAGGAATTGGCTTCTGAAGCTGGAATCGTCTTTTGTATCCACCTTTTTCTGGGCACGGACATTTGTAAATTTTATGGGTGTGGCTTCCAGTCTTATCTGCGTCCAAATTTTTTAGCTGCGCAAAACAGCTTGTTTTGCTGTTTGAGATTGGTGTATCTTACCTAGGTCTGAGCGATTTTTTTGATTTCATTGATCCATTAGAATTTAATGTTTTGACACAATTTTATTTTTTAGAAATTGAGGAATCGCAATTTTGAATAGAAATATTACCAAACGTTAGAATTAGACCCTTTGACAATATGCCAATAACAGTAAAGAGAAAAGAACGATCCAACCGTATGTTGGCGCACATGATTAACCGCTCATATTGTTAGGTGCATTCACACAGAATGAGCTTTTGTGTTGACAAAGATGCAACGCAGGGAGTGCAATAGGAAAAACATGCAAGGAGATGGGAGTGGAGTGAACTTCTTTTAACTTGAGCACCACGTTTTTATAATGCCGTTTCATTATAATGCATGAGATGCTGCAAAAGACATGAGTGTAATAGTCAAACACTTCCATGTTTACATAGAAAAAACAATGTTAAAGCAGCGCAATCAAATTTAAAAAACCTTTGAAGAACTACTGTATGTCTGATATTTCATGTTTACATCATGCTGCATTTTTTTACATAACATTTATAATAGTCTAGTGGTGTTACACTTCTAGTCATTTTGAATTTGAATTACCTTGACTTTTGAGATTTTTTAAAAACAATTTCCTCGTATTATTTCTTAACGTATAATACGTATAAGACAAGTTTGTACAAGATGTAGTTGTGGTTCATGCATCTTTAGGATATTTAACAAGTGATTTGTTTAACATTTACATGCTGACAACTTTGTGTGGTGCACTTGGAATAGAGTTATCTTTAGCTAGATGGTTAATAGAGAAAAACTTACTTGAATCATGTTGTAGTTACATTTTCAAGTTGAAAAAAAAAATTTGCACTTTGTTATTCTTCTCATTATTTCCCTATAGCAGCTAATGAACCAGAAGTCTCATCCATAGGCTTACTTCAGCAATAAAGAAAAAGGTGGATAAAGTGATTTTGTAAAGATCTAAAAAAAAAAAAATAATAATAATAATAATAATTAAAAAAAAAAGTTCTCACCTTTGATTTGGCAGAGTCACTGGTGGTTGAATCTAGTGGAACAAGGAGAGAAAAAGGTAAGCAGGCTATTTCGAGGGAAATACAGCAGGGACAAAGAGCCAGAGACAAGGGGAGACTGAAATATATCCTTCACCACAACAGCAGTGGAACGACACAAACAGTGGAGTCATGTAGAGATCTGAGAGATGGAGGCGACACACTTAAGCCATCGCACAGAGAGAAATGGAGGAAAGAGAAATGAGTGATGACAAGAACCCGGCAGTGTGCGGTAAGACAGGAGGCAGCTCATGCACACATTCACACAGACAGAGAGCCTGTCCACAGTTAAACCGCCAATCACTGACAAACACACACAGAGCCAGCAGAACATGTCTACAGGCATTCTTTCCCAACTCAGAGACATCAAGGCAGGGATGGACATCCTTACAGCTATGGGTGAGAGTTGTACCGAATCTGAATGCTGCTACTCTTTTTTTAAATGCCAGAGTATCTACCTTAGTTGGTTATATTGCTTCATGGGATTCATATGCTTAATATGCATGCATATTAAGTCACTTATTCACAGTGAACTTGGAAACATAAAATGCAATGCTTGATTTTGTTTAGAATGTTAAAATTGTTTTTTCGCCTACTTTGTAATTTTAATCACATCCTACTAAGCAGTGTACTTTGTGTCATTTCTATTAGATTGAAGGTGGAAATGTGGTTAGAGAAGTGCACAAGAACTATTAGCTGAAATAACTGTGATCATTCAACTGTCAAGTTGTTATGAAATCAGAAACGTTTTAAATGGTTCATGTTTTAGAGGTCGCCATGTTGCTATACTGTTCTTTGCTACCAAGGTCAGCACTTCCATTGGTTACCACCACATCACATCTCTGTCATTTTAATGCACAGGGTCAGTTCTAACCAGCGCTAACGGTCAAGCCTAAAGTGTACTTCGGCCGTCCGCTTTCCGCAACAGTTCGCGCACTGTCCGTGCGCAGCCCAATTTTTGCGTGCGCGTACAACAGCGCAGGTTCAGTAGGTTGTACTGTGCTATGTCAAATGCATCCATGCACGGATAAAAAAAAATAGAAAGCCGCGCTGACAAGGCTGTGTGCGAGACAGAGCGGAAAGCGGAAAATTCGCAATGTTGCAAGATGAATGTCCTTTTACAGGTAGAATCGGCACTTGGAGAACCATGTTTGTGTCGAACGGTATCGGCTTCGTCGGTGCGGAACATGGAGATGCAGAATGAATTAAAGCACTGAGAGACTATGACAGGGGACAACAAGGGTCAGATATGACAGGAGGGCAGAAAGGGGCTAAAGGGGCCAAGGCTACGAGGAGGAAGCGAGTCGTTACGACGGGCTACTTCACCACTCAAAAGCCCCTTTGCTCACTCTCCCTCAAGAGATACTAATGCTTTTGAATGGAGCTTTATGATTTAAGCCGGCTCAGCCCCTCACCACACCCCTTCAGACATCATCAATGACAGTTACTGTATGCCACAAGACTGGAGGAAATCCTGAAGACCATACCATGCTAGAACTCCTTGCGGTCAGCTTCAGAGACAACGAGAGACAGCAAAGAGGCTTTTCAGACACATTACACCATCACAGCTCTGTATCCTCTCTGTTAATAATAGTCTTATAAGATATGAAACGTGCAACACGACGATGACAAATATCAACTTCTCTGACACTCTTTTTTTGTTTCTTTTGTTTTCTGCTGGGGTTTGTCCCGGATTCGCTTTCAATTTATAAGAATCGGGGATTTCTGCAGACTAGGCAGCTACACTGGGGACAACACTCCTCCTTCTTCCTACAGTCCCAGCTGTCCATCACAGACATTACAGAGTCCATCAGTGACATCACCGAGTGATAGACGCCGCCCACTTGGCCTGTGTCAAGATTGGGTAATGTGTGAGCAGTGCTGGACAGGGACAGGGGAGAAGAAAAACACTAGAGACAAGATGGGTCAGACGGGTAAACCTTTGGTGGTTTATCATTGATTTTTCCATTTCTTTTGGGAAAGAACACGCCGGGTTAGCACAAGAGAAGGGTAAGGAGGAAAAAGAACTGAAAGAAAAGGAGGAGTGGAGTCATAACGGAGACTAAAGCATTAGGGGAGGAGGGATGACGATGAGTGAAGTTCAAACCAATACAAACCAAAGCAAAAGGAGAATTCTGGAGAAATCATAGCATTGAAATAAAGACAACGAGTCTAAAACAATGGCTCAAGGTAAAGAAAAATCAAATGAAAAAGGTCGATTCATAAGCTTCACATACATAGGAACTATTTTATCCAATTTTTTCAGATAGCTCATCAAATACGTTTGACCAATGCAAAATTGCTAAAATAGTTCACCTTTACATATGCACCAAGACATTTCTAGCAAGCTTGCTTTTGTTTGCTCTAAACATTGACAGATCTAATGGAAAGCATGAGCTTATCATCTGAAATTTACTAAAAGAGTGTGAACATATACACACAATAACATCTGAACACAGAACGTCTCACTTTGGTTTTAAGTAAAATCCATTCTCCTAAACCCAGTTTGGACACAGTTGGACTATGAACGCAAAATTACCTGAGACGTCTCCCGGTGACGGAGCGGTGCGGCCAATGTTGGTCAGCAGATGGTCAATGTTGGGCACAGGCTGAGACTGAACTGTGCTCTCTTGCTCCACGGTGGTCTGACATAAGCAATGAAAGGGATGAAATTCATCATCTTTAATATGAGGCATACTGAAAATGTTCGGTGCTGTTTTAAGCTGTGTATGTGTGAGCTTCATTTTTTTTTTACTTATAAAACAGTTTTAAATGCAAAGATTATGTGTTTTGTGAGCAGTGGCAGCTTCAACCATTATGCAAACCATGCAAATGTTTTTTTAAGGCATTGGTGGGTCTACAACGTCCATAACGTGACTAAATAAATCCATGTGCTCTTATTTTCCAGTAAATGACTTAAGTTGTGCATTTCTTGCAAGTTTACAAGTCTATTACTGCATTAAAGTGAACAGCAGGAAATATAGTGGAAGTGGTTAGTTTATTAGCTCTTTGTTGGTTTTGTAGTCAGCTTTTTGTAAGACAAAGCAAATTTAGCAGCAGTGGATTTAACTCACGGATCAGTATCCACAGCCATTAAGACAGAGCATGGTGAGCACTATGAGTGTATGACCTGTGCACTGTACGCTACAAGTTAAAGCGGTTCTCATCAACTTGATGCAAAGCTGCATGAAGCTATATCAAAGTAAGCTGCTAACTTGCCTCACACCCTAGTATCACAGATACCTGTAATGCAGCTTTTGTTCTGTAAAAATGAAATAATGCATCAGGTCTAAACTCTCCTTAGAGTCCTAAAAATGATAAATCTTCCCCAGTAAGGGAGTAGGAGATTCCTCAATGTTGTCTGCGATGAATTAGTTCTACAAAAGCGAGGATGATCAAGTGGAAATAGGGAAACTGAAGATGATTTTTCAGACCAGCGTTACCCTGGAAACTCAACTCGCCAAGTGGTGATGTTTGTTTTAGGGCTCAGAAATCCACTCAGAGAAGAGTGGCAGAAAGCTACAGACTCACCGTTGGCTCTTCATCTCCATCTTCTGTGAAGAACCAATCGTACTGTGAAAGAGCAAAGCAGACAGAAAGTTCAGAAGAATTCAGACATCAAATTTACACAGACATGAAAGGAAAAAGTTCTTACTTGCTGAATGAGAGTCTCAACGATTTTGTACTGATCAGGCATGTGCGTGACCATGTGCGTCATGTTGTCTTCAGAGGTTCTGACAAGAGTTGGGCCAAACACAATGGCCAAGTTACGTGGCTCCATCTAGTTAAATACAAACAAAGCTTCCATTACTGGCTTTCAACTTGTTTCTTTCCTATTTATGTAAGTACACAGACTGACGTCACACAACAAGCATTTGTGCTTACAGGTTCTTCAGACAAGCTATGACAGATAAAATTGAGCAACACTGCAGTTTCAGTGATCCGATTATATTACTTAATGTGCTGATTTGCAGTAAAGTAATACTATCCAGAAAACTAGTTTAAAGTTTAATAATGTATTTTCATTCATCATTTCTTGTAAGAGGCTGTTGAACTTACCTAGACAGGGTAAATGAACCGAACATTTACAAAACTCATACCTTGTTTTTCTCACAGTTTTCAGAGACAGTTTTGAGATGCGCAGAGAGGAACTTGAGCGTTTCATAATGATGGTCTGGTAACTCATGAATCTAGGCAGAATAAACATAGTAAACATGATTTATACTGGTTATCTGTTGAGGATTTTATTGCGTATATAAAGAATTTTTTCTTTCCCCAATCTAGTAAACGTCAGTAAATCAACAGCAGTCTTCGGATAAACCGTACCAGTCTCTTCAGTGTTTTTAACCGCTCAACAGGGTCCTCCATTCGATTGGCATCAATGAAGTTGGAATATTTTTCTAAAATCAGAGCAAACAAGCATAATTAGAACATTCCTAATGTGTATTAATCAGTCCCTATGCTTAAAAAAAAAGTACTAAAACAAAATATTTCAGCTGAACATACATACAATCTAACATTAAATAGAGAACTTTATAATCTTTGGAAAATTCTCTAATTTTTCAGGCCTGGAAATCAGGTCTGGTTTTCCATGACCATGAGCTATGACCCATGTTGTCCTCTAGGAGGAGTCCTTCCTCCACAAATGGAGAAAACAGAGCTGAGCTACAATATTTTCTTTTACACAAGATGCTCTCTACGAGAGACAGTGCACAGTATTTTCCATGCGTTTTGTATAAATCCAGAAGAATCATCTATTCTATGTCTCACCATTAGTAAACAGAGGCTCAGGAAGTTTCCTGAAAAAGGACTTAAGCAAACTGCTGATCACATTGAGGTCTCGCCACTTCTGCTGAACAAAATGAAAGTGCAAAGATCAGGTCTGTCTTTATAATACAAGTGCTCAGGTATAATATCAGACAATACAAAGTGTTTACTCACGTCATCCTGTATATCAATGTCTGTCATGCCTTTAGTGTCTAGTTCCTCCTGCATGCTTGAGATGGCAGCGTTGTTTCCAGGGACTCTATAAATCCCAGTGTACTCCAACCCTCTCTCCTCCACCAGCTTACAACACACCTCCACGATCAAAGGCACAAACTAAAACACAGTAATTAGTGTTATTTTTAATATCATATAATATCAGAAGTTTTTTCATCCCCAAGTAAAATTTGCATTAAGAAAATGGAATCTATTTTCAGAATCATTCATATTTTCTAGTGCTCAGCAACGATTAATTGTGATTAATCGCATCCAAAATAAGTTTTTATGTACATAACACGTGTGTACTGTGTATATTATATATATATATATATAAATAAATAAAGACACACACATACAGTATATATTGTGAAAATATTTACATGTATTTACATGTGCATTTATAATCATATAACTTATACATGCATGTGTATGTGCGTGTGTGTGTGTATGTATATATAAAAATAAATATACACAGCACACACACACATACATTATGTACAAAAACCAAACAAAACATTTTTTATAATCATTGCGCAGCACTAATTTCTCATCACGGCATGAATTTTTAAAAAACTTCTTAGTACTGTAATATTTAAGGAGAATAAAAAAGTACATTATACCAAAGATTTAAATGTAAAACATTCAGATACATAGTGTCGCAATGAAAAAATTTGTAAAGGCTCAAGTTTCTTCATGCATTTTTTTCCATTTGCTCTTGGAGTAAAATGTAACCTTGACATGTTTACGTGAGTTTCACCCATAGTAGTTTAATTTGCATTATGCAGTAGTGCAATTGTAATCTCTGGCATTTCTTACTCTGTTGGTTTGTGCAGGAGGGCAATTATCCAGTCGTACACCAAATGTGACACCAGCAGTGGGCCTCTTATCTTGAGGTTTCTTCTTCAGTCCTGGAATTCCTCTCCTCCAAGCGGCTTTATCTCTTGGAGGGCTGGAGTCATCTGAGACACATATGGCTGACATTAACATTTCACTGAGAAAACACGATAGGTTTCAGTGTTATTTCATTATGCCGTTTGCTACCTTTACTTCTCTCCTGTTCGTTTCTGGGCGAGTAGAAGCTCTGACTCTTACTGCTGCCACCCAGCAGAGTGTGTCTAATGCTGAGAGACTGCCGTGAGGTTTTGGGTGACGGCTCTGTCTTACTGCTGGGCGCACTGTAACAACACACATATTACTAGACAGTGAACACAAGGCAATCTTACGCAGCTCAATGCATATGCGAGGTAAGAACAAAAAAGAAAAGTTTAAAAGAACATCAAAAACTAGTGAGCTGATTACAAATTTTTTTTGTGGTTTACTGAACAAACTACGGATTCTCTAATAAAAAAAAGTAATACATTTAAAATGCATTTAAGTACAGTTCAAGTCTATTAACATAATTACTGACATATCGCTTGAGACTTATTCATATAAAACTTATTAATATAAAAAAAGACAAAAGTTTCCAAATGAAAGTTATAATCCCTCCAAACACAGAGCAGATGCAATTTACCGTGAACCGAGCTGCTGCAGACACTAAAAATACTGGATCATCACACTACACTCTGAAAATACGTAATGCATGCATTTAATTTAAATCACAGGCTTT
This sequence comes from Labeo catla, assembly GCA_012976165.1. NCBI lineage: Eukaryota > Metazoa > Chordata > Actinopteri > Cypriniformes > Cyprinidae > Labeo > Labeo catla. The sequence continues at coordinate 1,083,147 of VONZ01000071.1, forward strand.
TGCAGTTTAATAATTGTGCTAAGCATTTTTGGTTTTATTTCAAACATCATGTCTAGTAGCAATGTCACTCAACCATGAGTCAAGTCTCATGTGTGGCCATGCTTTTTGTTCAATGTGTTCAATGAGTATCAGCTGACAGAGCCTCATTTCAGCGAGGCAGCTCACTAGGATTTGGAACAGGGCCTTTATGGCATGGCAAACCTGGTTGTCTCTATGACATGTTTTTTACCTCATGGATATATACTCCTTGAGCTTTCTGTTGATCAAATCAGTGCTGGTTACAGCAGCGTTCTGAAAACACAAGACAAAGAATCATTAGCACTGGGGTAATATACAAACCTCAGAGTACAGCAGCATGAATGATTATGAGCGTTAAGAGAAACCATTGCCTCCGGCAAACACAGGAGAAGAATACTAACAAAAAGCCTAGCCATAATCCTCACACCTTCAGTAAACAATTTCACCTTGACACTGATTTCAGCGCTGCTGTGTTAGCAGTAAGCTGGTTTTTACATGGTTTAATTTGAGGACAAAGTTATGCAATACCATAATGCTTGTGCAGTCAACTCTGAGGTGCCACAGACTTCACATGATGATATTAATCTGCTATGATTTCCTGCTGATATTAGTTTTTTGTGAGGCTGTTCACATGACATTTTAAATGTGTAATCAAACACTGTTCAGAAAGGAGTCAAGGATTGAGTGGTTAGCATGGCTCTGTTATGCTCTGTTGGTAGATGCTGTAACTACACCATTATGTCACACAAAGCAACTTTCTCCATTTATGGTGGTTCAAAAGTAGCTGTGCATTCAAATAATAGAAATGGCAAGAAAATATAGAGCAGATTTCTGTATATAACAGATGCTTTATCAGAGAGTGTTTTTTGGAACACCCATAAAAGTATAAAATAGATTTTTCCTTGTCTGCCGCCTTTGACGTCACAGCAGGATGGCCGATAGTGAAGGCCAGTTGGCCACCAGCCAATCCAGCTTTGTCCGGTTGTCATTTCCATGCAGTTACAGTAATTAGTCACATGGCACTCTTTAACTGTTTATGCATCAAATTCATCCAATCTTGGAGTGTTTAACAGAAGGAAATGAACATGCAGTCATGGCCAGTTTTGATTTGCATCTGTTGACCTCTTTGTACTTAAGCTTAAAGTATACTTTGTTTTCGTAAGAGTACGCTAGCGTATGCATAAAGTCGAACATGTAGCCTTTCAAAGTATACTCTGTTTGATGCTGTGCGGACAGTCGACACATGCGCTCTAGAAAGTTTCATCCATGTCCAGTGTTTGCTCTATATTCTCCTTTTTTTATATCGGTTTTATCTAGGTATATATGTATATATATATCTTTCCTCTTTCAAACGAATACAATCGGCGCTACAATAAAAAAATATCCTGGCTCTTGCAAGCTTTATTATGGCAGTGAATGGGTTTTAAGATTTTGAAGCAAAATAAAGTGCATCCATCCATCATAAAAATTACTCCACACAGCTCTTGGGGGTTAATAAAGGCCTTCTGAAGTGAATCAATGCATTTGTGTAAGTAAAATATACATATTTAAAACTTTATAAACCATCTCTAGGTTTTGGTAACTGTTGTAAGCGCATTCACAAAAGTGGCGTTCCAGTGGATGACGTAGGCATCAGCAAGGGAAACTAATCTCCTCTTGGATTATATTGAATTCAGGACATTTTTCTTTACAAAACTTTGTTTTGTACTATTCATTCGTAGCCTGTGTTTCGTTTAGATTACAGTTTATAAAGTTTTAAATATAGATATTTTTCTTACACAAATGCTTCAATTCGCTTCAGAAGGCTTTTATTAACCCTCTGGAGCTGTGTGGAGTACTTTTTATGATGGATGGATGCACTTTATTGGACTTCAATATCCCAACACCCATTCATAAGCCTGGAGGAGTCAGGACATTTTTTTAATATAACTCTGATTGTATTAGTCTGAAAGAAGAAAGTCATATACATTTAGGATGGTTTGAGGGTGAGTAAATCATGGGGTAATTTTCATTTTTGGGTGAACTGTCCCTTTAATAATGTCTAAATCCCAAAGTATACTTCAAAGTGTACTAAGTATACAAATGCAGAGGATCCTCCATTTGACAGTGTGCAAACATGCACACTACAAAGTGTCATTCTTGTTTAGTGTCTCTACGATTTCTCTCCAGAAATTATGACTGATTAAATGTCTTTGTACTCATCTAAACTAAAGGTGTGGGTATCTCTTAACCCCCTCACACAAGCGCTCGCCCAAACCAGGCATCTATTATTGTTGCTGCCTCTAGTGGCTTATTTTTCCGCCTCATCCGCTTATTTTGAATGTGAAACACCAAACCGGGACAGTGTTTGCAAACCCTGTGGAAAAACTAATTAGCAGAAAAAAAATGTATTTAGATCTGGCTTTCCATGCGTACTATGTTGATGATGGAATTTATATCACACAACTGTATAAATGCCTTAGCTGTCATGTTAAAATGCTATCACTGTGAACAAACCTCCTCGTCCAGGTTGCTGTTTTCTTGAATCACTCTTATCCAGGACAGCATGTCTTCTCGGCCCTCTGCCTGAAACAGATACTCGCAGTCTGAAGTTGTTAGCCGCAGGACATTCTTGCGCTTTGTGTCGCTGTAAGAGATGTCAATCAAGCAGGCCTTGATGCTGATTGATTGAGGCTCGTCTTCCAGTTGAGAGTTGACATGAGCAAGCCCCTCCTTTTTGTCCTTATAGAGGAAGAGGGAGTGTCCACGCAGCACTGAGTACATCTGTTTCCACGGCCGCATACCGCCGCCTACTCGCTATAAGAACACATGTAAAGTGCAGGTCATGATGAGTAATCTAAAACAATTACAGTAAAACCATCAGCATTCAATTCAATAAGCTCTTGAATGAACTTGCCGCTATGGGAAATAAGTAGTGAGAGACAATTTTCCCACCTTGCCCTTCTCTGTGTTGAGCTGTCGGAAATGCAGCCAACCCTCCTTGGTGGAGTCACTGAAGATCTCAGTGGAGGAGTCTCTTCTGGAGCTGGAGTCATCAGACTTGTGGCCATCCAATGCCTATTTAAGCAGAACAAAAATGAACATTTGGTGTCTAGCTTTGGCTAACTGTGCATTGTTTTTACTCTGTTCCAAAACTTGAGTTGCTTATGTTGCTCCCTTCAAAGGCAACACCCTAACTATAACGGAACCTCACAAGCGACCAATGTAGAGTGTTCCACAAGCATATGGACTGCCCGCAATCGCTTGTGAAGACTGATGCACCATAATTTAAAGGGGAAAAATCACTTTTATAAGGTGTTTGAATACAGCCGTGTGGTCACAGTGTGTGAAAACAACCAGCCTGTATTGGTATAAATTCCACCCACTGATTTTTTTATAATCCTAACAAATCATATGCAGTCTCTCAGAACAAGTCATTCCAGACTCTCCCTACGTACACATCATCTTAGGGGAAAAAGTCCCACCCATTTGTGATGACCTCTGCCTTATTAGCACAGACATAGCCCTGAGTGAGAAGCAGCAGTGCACAATTACTGTTTTTCGGGATGCACCAATTCACATAGGAGTCTTCACAGACTCCCTCCATCTGAGCCGCTGAGGACACTGTGGTTAAATTTAGAATTAAATACCCTGGAAAAAATAAATAAGTAAAATAATTTAAAAAATAAATCGGTCCCCTATATGTTCAGGAATCAATGGCAACGCTTTGTGCGCAAACGTCAGCTCCAGACAAAGTATCACGCATTTGTTTTCCAAAATGCCATTCTGAAAGGGCTTTTTGGCACTCTGTAAGGCTAATGTTGCTAAAGCTAAAATTGTCTCTGCCTGTTTTCACTGATGCTGCCTTGATATGCTACCAGAATGATTGTAAATAGGAATGTGGTAGTTAAATATTGCATTTGAAAGCAATGTGAAGTCGACCACTTGACTTTGTCAAGCTCATAATGACAAGTTGGACTTATAGGGCCTGTTTTATAGGTGTAAACGCCTTCTGAAATGCTTTTGAGACTCATTTAAATTTGATCGCTCAAACCAATTCAGGAGGTGGCCTGGGCCACAATCCAGATGAAACTGGATAGGTGTAAATGCATCTAGCTGTTGAAACCACATAAGCAAATTTAACTCCTCCCAAAATCTTAAAATAATAAACATGCAAGAGCATTTTATAGGCTATATGGCATGTTTTAGTCAGATATGAAAGCGCTAATGCAACACGCATCGCAACACGAGTATCTCTTTAGCAAGCCGTCACGCAAACTGCCACAAATGAAACCGAAAGTGAGTTGCAGACACACACAATCATCTTCATTAAAAGTAGTAAGACTAACCTATCTTTCCTATCTGATGCTGCACTCTCTCCTGTTGCACATGAAGTGACCGGATCATACCCTAAAGTAAAATTTTAACAAGCTATGTTGGGTATTTTGTGCTAAAACTTCACACACACTGGGGACATCAGAGTTTTATTTTACATCTTGTAAAAAGGGGCATACTTATCTATGAAAGACACACAAAATGTATTAGAATTGGGCTAAAAAAAGGTATCTTAGATTGACTTTTAGGGATAGCCTTAAAATACAACCTCTATAGGCATCTCACTAAGCTTTGGAACAGAGCTAGTGTCACCATTGTTAGTCAATTACGGTTCTGGTTTAAAGAAAGTTGCTCTTTATGAGCATCTCACCTTCCTGAAAACCCTTAGACTCGGTTTGCTGGATCGTCTGTGGAAATGAATGATTATGTTAGGCCAAACAATCACACAAAACAACAACAACATTAACAATCTCCAACACCACGTTCTATCACTTTTAAAAGACACTTACCCGCGGCCTTCCTCCCTGTAGTTGTCCAGGCCCTCATCATATGATTTTGAACGCTCCGTTTTGGCTCCCGATTCCAGAATGGCATTTCTGAGAGACTCTGCATGCATGCAGACAAAAATACAACATCAGCAACAAGCTCAACAAAAAGCTCACTGATCCATTCCTGTGGTGCTCTCAGATGGCAATAATTCTTTCAAAAAAAAGACTGAAATCTGTACAGGCATGCTTACCTTGGTCATGAGACAGTTGCCGGCGCATGAGGGGGCTGGGGGTGGTGGGGCTTGGGCTGTCAGAGATTACAGCCTGAGCACCAGAGATCACAGCCGACGCAGGAATATGGCTGCCATCATGGTCTACACTAGGGCTGGCGGGCTCATCTGTAAACATGGTAACAGAGTGGTAAACGCTATTCTTTTTGGCATGTGTGTTCAAGCATGTAGACACAGAGGTTCACAGAGCAACAAGCTGCTACTATAAATTGAAGGAAAATGAAGGAAAAACATTGCCCATCATTCTATGCAGTAGATATTCATGTTCCCATTGCTTATATCTTGCTATTATGCCTGGGATGATACGCTTATCTCCTGAATTGATACTACCATGATATTTGGTATACATACAAATATTAGGTCACAATGTTTTAACACCAAGTTTCATTTTAGAAGCACCATACAGTATTGTATTACAAAACGATGGATTTTGCTGCACATAAATTAAGTGTTAAAAAATATACAAAAGAATGAATCAAAAATAAAAGTGCTACATTGAAGGCACAATATGTAAATTTTCGCTGCTAGAGCGTGCATATAAATCAAAATGCTCCTCTCTAGAGTTCTTATTGAGTCTTTAGTGAGTCTAGTGAGTTCTTTCCTCACTAGAGTTCTAGAGTTCCAAGGTAAATGTAACGTTTACAATGTTTCATTGACGTCTTTCCGAGGTTGAAACACTGATTAAAGGAGAAGTCACTTCCAAAACAAAGATTCACATATAATGTACTTACCCCCTTGTCATCCAAGATGTTAATGTCTTTCTTTCTTCAGTTGTAAAGAAATTCAGCTTTTTTTCTCCATATAATGGACTGATATGGTGCCCCGATTTTGAACTTCCAAAATGCAGTTTCAAACGATCCCAGCCGAGGAAGAAGGGTCTTATCTAGCGAAATGATCACTTATTTTCATTTTAGAAAATACAATTTAAATACTTTTTAATCTCAAACGCTCGTCTTGCCTTTCTCTCCCTGAACTCTGTTGTCAGTTGTAAGTCAGTTGTAACTCAAGACAGTTAGGGTATGCCGAAAAACTCCAATCGTATTTTCTCCCTCAACTTCAAAAATCATTTCAAAATCATCCTACATCGCTGCAGAAGTACCGACTCAGTCTTTGCAAAGTGAATACACAAAGAAGATGAAACAATATAAGACGATTGAGGAAGAACATGAGATGGGACTTTTTCGACATACCCTAACTGTCATGAACCAGATCAAAAACAGTCCAGGCAGAGTAAGACAAGATGAGTGTTTAGCATTAAAAAAGTATATAAATTGTATTATTTTTATTAAAATAACCCTTCTTTCTCAGCTGGGATCGTTTACAACTGCATTTGGGATCGTTTGAAGCCGCATTTAAACTACATTTTGGAAGTTCAAAATCGGGGCACCATATCAGTCCATTATATGGAGAAAAATGCTGAAATGTTTTCCTCAAAAAACAATTTCTTTACGACTGAAGAAAAAAAGGCATGAACATCTTGGGTGACAAGAGGATGAGTAAATTATTTGTAAATTGTTGTTCTGGAAGTGGTCTTCTCCTTTAAGTGATTACAAGAAACATGACACATGCTGTTTCTTTCAACAGACATACTGTAACTAGTAGTAAAGAGGAAGAGATGATAGGATTTGATTTTATTTATTGATTCTGGAATAAAAATACATCGTGATAGGAAAGTGAATCGATTTATTTCAAACCTACTTTAAAAGCCAGAAATCATATTAGCTTCACCACAGAATCACAATAAAGTGAATATAGGGTGAATTTTAATACTTTGTGGTTTAAGTGGATGTCACCACTTTTTCCTAGAAAACCTGGCAATTTATTTCCAAAATGTTAATTTTTTTTTTCTTTCTTTAATCAATCAAATAAATAAAACTATCCTGGTTTTGTTGGTAATCAACCTAGTGGGTTTTCCTAAAGGTTATTGGTCTGTTGTAATATCCATTTAACAAAAGCCAGTTCCTTAGAATTACATAATTTTTTTGTCGATTTGCTATGATAAATGTCAACATTCCAACAGACTGTTGAAAAATACTCTCAATGCATCACTGTGCAAGGGCTAATTTAAGCTCTTCAATTTCATCCTGTTAATTTTCTTGCCATTGGGTAAATAAATTATGTTTTAAGTGCCTGAGCCTGACCAATTTTTGTCTTGTACACTAAAAGTGTGGAATGACCCAAATATGTTGAGGACATTCACTTCCCAAGCTGAATCTTCCATTTGAACTTGCTCGATACTGTTGATACCAACTGAACAAAGAATAAGTCAGAGTATTCAACTTTCTTTAGAAATCATACCGTACAGCTTTTATTTTGCCTTAAAACGTCAAGCCTACAGTGCATATCTTGATTTCACTGCAAGCAAGAAGTCTGCATAAACTTTTTCTAGGAATGAGGACAGTTTTATTTATCTTATAATTTGACATGTCCTGTTTTCAAGAGCGCTGAAAACTTTTGAGCTCCTCTGCAGGTCTCAGCCAAAAAAGGTTGGAGTACAAAGCTGTTCTATGCTGCCAGAGGGCTGGAGCAGCTAAAATTAAAGCAACTGCCCTAGTTCCTGCATCCTCCAGCGTCTCTAAGAGGGCCAAGGGGAAGGTGTGCAAAAACCTCTTCGGGCCTAGCTGAAGAGCTCTAGCGTAGCCTACAGATCACCTCGCTCCAAGACACAAGAATCTTAATGCCGTCAGCGCTAACCTAGCTTAATTTGAGAGAATAATAGACTGCGTTCTGCTGCAAGACATAGGTGGCAAGTTCTCTACTCGATTTATTCAGATATGTTTCTCCAAAGCAACTTATAGTGGACAATAGTGAGGTTTGGGACACGTAGTTAACACACTGGACTGCTAATGCAAACTAAACAATGTTTTGAAATGCCACAGAGGCATCGTGTTTACTGTGCACATTAATACTGTGCAGTTATCTGTGCATATTACGCTGGGACAGAAAATAAATTACACCCTTTTAATCTTGACTCATTATTAGCTTGGACTGCAAATGATGCAACCAAAATGGAATTACAAAAAGCTATATTGATTCCCAATATGTTAACAGGACGTCACTCAAGGCCATGTGACAAAAATAAAGCATATTATGGCATCATATACAAACCCTAGGATAATTCAAACATACCTATTTTGTCACTTAAAAATTAAAAATTAAAAAATAAGATTTTCTAGCACTCATATTTACTACATGCATTTACATGTCCAGCCATGCATTTCTATCAAAAGCTGAATAACCAAATATTTTTATACAAACTTAGAAGATTTGCTTCTCCTGCTAGGTAAACTAAAATCTCTGGGAAAATAAGCAGTACAAATCTGACTAACTTAAATATCAAAACAACAACAACAGCAAAAGTATTTGCAGTGCCAGAAGCAGGAATGCTACAATTGCGGTTGCATCTGCACAAAACATTAACATCACATAAACAGGAAAACTACAATCAGATGATGTTGTGTTACCCAAAACAAAATCCAGAGCATTTATTTATTCAACAATAAGTAAAGAGCTTAGAGAACCCCAAAACCTATTTAAAGTCTTAACTGTTACTGATTTACAATCATCAAAAACCACTGGAGCCATGACCCTAGTATAATAGCTCTTGACAGTAATAATATATGATGATTGAAATCATCTAAATCTAAATGTCACAACTAAAAAGAAGTGGATTATAAGGTTGAACTTTTTTTTTTTTTTTTCCAAACCATCATTTTGACTAAACAGCTTATTGCAAAAACAAAACAAAAAAATATTTATATGATTATAATCATTTAAACATTCAAATGATTATATGATTATTTTAATAAATTATTATTATTTTTTTTAATTGCATCCATTACATGCATCCATATAACAAATCATAGCAATAAGCAATGAATAATGTAATAAACATTATGTGTCAAATTTTTATAATAAAAATCACAGTGAAACCTTGTATTACACACCAAAGCGTGCTTTTTCCACAATGACCTGATGGTACATTATTCCCACCAATTTCATTTTTAAATAAAATAATACAAATAATAATAATACTATACAACAAAAACATTATCTGAAATGGTGCACTCTTTACATTTCCTGCAAAATCAGAAACATATCATGAATCTTCATTATAATCTCTTGCAATAATGGGAATAGCACAAACAAAACTTTGTATATTACCACTAACACTCCTACCTTATCTCTTGCATTCTTTCAAAAAGTATCAGTATTTTTCAAAACTCCAAATGTGTAAACGGTATAAAAGATAAGCAACAAACCTGTTACAGTGTATGCCTGATATCAGAAGTCTAGTGCACAAAACATCAAAGCATCAAAGACAAAATGTGACAAGAGCACAGCTAGGCTATCACTCAATATTCCAGACCAATCCTCAGGCATTAGAGTATGAGAGAAGGCCACCTCCTCCCTGAACAACACCATGACTCACACACAGTCACTCTCAGTCTCCTTCAGTCACTCCCAAACACACTCACAGGCCTAGATTTGCACCTTCTGCATACATTAACTCTACTCTTCAAGCTTTGAGAGTTTGATGTAACAGACAATACAAAGTCAAATTTGGCCATGATAATCCTCTGTCTGGGGTCTGGATTTAAAATGGTGAAAGTCACAGTTTTAAATCACGTAAAGTACTGAGCATTATTACTAACTAATACGGGAAAAAACTAATGGCCCCAAGTGTACATAAGAAATTAATTGCACAATACATCACCATTATTATCTACACATAAGCAATTATTGTTCAAAAATATCAGCGGCAGCTCTAAAACAATCCCTACCGCTGGCTCAAGCTTGTTGCCGGGTTAGCGTTGCTATGGTTACAAAGAGTGCACTTACCGATGAAGGGAATGGAGTCAAGTGATTCGTCCAGATTACTGGAGCAGAAGGAGGAGTCAAGCCGCTCCCCCAGTCTCCGCATGTGCATCTCCCGGCGTGCATCGTTGGGTAACCAGCAGACACCGCCCCCTGCCGGCTCGGATCCATCCGTGTCGTTCACCGCAAGGATGTACGAGGGATGGCGGAGAGGTTGTGGGGTCCCCTTTCCTGTTGGGGGCTTCTCTCGGAGGACTACACCCTCCACAGGACTGGACCCGTTTACCGGTAGGCCCTTGACATCCCGTGGGTGTGTCCTCTGAGCTGACACTCCACACTGTGGCCTCTGCGGAGGCAGAGCAGAGTAAGATGCCGACCTATATCCAACTGGATTTTCCTTCCCGGATTCTGGGCTCTGCATGGTTTCAGCCCTAGTTCTCGATTGGTTTGATGACGAATTAGAAACACGATTTCCAACAACAGCTCCGCTTTGGTCTTTGGAAGGAGGCTCTTTGGACTGGTTTAGTCCATTGCGAGATCGCTCTGGAAAACCAGCGGTGGGTGGGATGTCCGTTCTGGAGCCGTGCGTATGGGAGCCAGCAACACCCCTGACGCTCATACCATACCCTGCTGGGGGACGGTAAAGGACCGCCCGTGGTGGGAGAGACTGTCTACTAGGACGACTCCTCTGGTCTACTCTGCCATACAGCTGCCTGTCCACAGCTGCCCATGGTGTGGCAGAAACTAGTTCACCGTGTTCCACATAGTCTGACGAATGAACACGGGGCTTCCGCAAGAGGCCATCAGAGGACACGCTACGAGGAGGCCAGTCCCTGCCGTGGGACGCTCTCTCCGCCCCACTCATCCTATCCTGCGAAGCACTGCGTGGAGGAAGCACCGAAGGGCCCTGGTAAGCCCGGTCATGAGACGTGCTCCTGCGGCGTAACTTATTTCCCCAACCAGGTTGGGGTCCGCAGTGGGGGCCACCGTGGACACTTTGGGATGCAGCTCGTAGGCTGTCTAAGCGCTCTTGGATAGTCCGACTGTAAGTGTGAAGACCTTTATTATCGATATATTCCCGGTATGTCTGGTAAGTCCGCCAGTCAATGTTCTGGTGGGTAGCAGGGGAGGCAATGGAGGAAGCAGGCGCATAGTGTGTAGGTGGAATGGCATAAGGATCACCATGGTAACCTGAAGGGAACATGTCAGCTTTGCGAGGGTGGAGGTACGGCGGACGACCACCAGACACCGTACCAGGCCTGGCTCTGATCAGCATTGGATCTGGGCCTACTAGACCATAGTCGCCCCTATGACCAGGAACCATACGGCCCATGTGAACATCAGGAGGTACCACCACTGTCCGAACGCTTTCATTGCACACACACACCGCAGTCTGTGTCTTTGGAATGGGTGGTGGAGGGGATGGAGGTACTGATATCTCCACACGGTATCCTAGATCCGATGGTACAACCCCCGGGGCTGATGTCTCAGTGGCCTGGGCCATCCCCGGGGGCTTACAGTCTACTCGAGGGTAACATATAGGGGGCGGCTCCGGGATATGGCGGGCATTTCCACTGTATGCATCGTGACCCTTAAGGTAGGCATCTTGGGAATAGGCCTGTGGAAGAAAGAATCAGGTAAATTGACATAGTATTCACAGTATCAGAGAAAACTTGAAATTCATGATGAATTCCTACAAATAGTTCTCCCTGTGTGGGAGGACAGCATTACATTTGCGTGTGGGAGTTTGACAGGTCAGAAGTGTGAGCTGTACTCTGGTGCGCCAAGTGCTGGAGAATTCTATGATATTCATAACAATATCCAAAGCTGACAGTTCGGAACAGGAATACACCTACAGTAATTAACTTGACTTCTAAACTACAGAGCTACAAAGCTGTAATTACAGTTCTGCTGTGTATAACTGTAAAAAAACAGCTGTGATCTGACCTCAACGGGAAGCAAAAAGGTAATTCCTTCTCTTTAAATTTTATTACGGTGCTGGAAAGTAAGAGCAGCCTCCATTTCACACACCGAGATATCTCTCCAAAGCAAGCACTAGACAGCCCAAAATAATCACAATAACATGAGTAAGAAGAAAGTGATGTCACCCACCGTTCGGGTCACCACGCGTGAACGAAGCGACACCGAAGCCAGAGTTGAACGATGGCCCTGATTAAAAACGGCACTGAATCTGACCTCCGTAATCATGCCTAAATCCGCAATTTAACTCTCACAGGACTTCGGTTCGAGAATGTCAAGTTTAAAACAAATACCAGGCTCCATATTGTTTGTCCTCCTCCGATTTGGTGTCTTTCAAAACATGACAGCAAGTCACGTAAGGTGGACTTTCAACCCATCACAGAGTTACATTCCTTTTGCATAACTACACAAACTGAATCTGATATCAGTAGTAGGGAACTTCGCCCCTCCTTTCATGAAATGTCACAGATGGATTGTTACACAGGACAAAGTTCATAATAGGAAAAGAGAGAAATGAGGGAAAAGGGGCGAGGCACAGTAAATACGGCCGCTGGATATAGCCAAGAACTACCCACACAGCTAAATCAAACAGGTCACACCATATCTACACTACAGCGATCAAGACATTCAACGCGCTACTACGCTACACATAACCAGAAACGTCATGACAGTCATCTGAAAATGACAAGGGACAGGAAATCAACAACCGACTGGAATACAATGACATGCATGACATTTATAAATAAAACAAACATAACAATCGACGTGTATGCATCTGCTTACCAGATTAGTGAATTCCTGTGAAAACTGCAGCCATTACATCACAAACCCACCGAGGGAAAAAACAGAGAGAAAGGGAGGGAAAGTAAAAGAGCAGCGTACATTAACACCGGTCAAACCCAACAGAATCAAGTCCACGTACTGACAACCACTATCACAGTAAATATCTCAAAAAATGCACAGGAGCTGCATTGCTGCTGGTGAGGAGGGACCGTGGGAAGGTGGAGGGGAGCTGTGGGAAGACTGTCACGTTAGCGATGCCACCTGCTTGTCCTCGTCGCTCCCAGTCGAGGAGGGGGCTGAGGTGCCTGCCGCCTGCCTCGCGTAGTAGCGATCGGCTCTCCATCTCTCCCCTCTCCATCCATCCGCAGGCAGATTACTCCGTGATCACACGCACACACGCTCCCACCCTCCCTCCCAGCTAACGCATCCACTCGTTCGTTGGTTCGCTCCCTCCCTCGCTCTCACTGGAAAGCTGTAACCATTCACATGTCGGAGGCAGATGCTTGATTATACATTCAGCTCTGATGGTACAGCTTCCCCCTCCCTTCCCTGCTTTCGCTTTCCCCGACTCGCGCCTCTGCCAGAGAGACACTCCACAACATAGAGCAGTCAGCTGACTCCAGCTGATCTAATCTCGTCTTTCCTGCCTCTTCCTGTCTCTCTGAAATCCTTAAACCACTGCCCACTGTAGCATCCTTTCACGCCTCTTCAGATCAACTCTGCTACTGTGACTAATGTCACCAGAGACCTCGGATGGATTAATCCTCCAACCAGCTGAAAACCCTGTTTAGACAGGCCACAGCACTGCCTTGCTACACAGCTACACGCAAGAGTAAAACACCATCACGGCAACAGCTGTGCAGCAGACAAGCGGCGCAAGGAAATATAATAGGCGTGGTGATGAGGAGAGATGAGAAAAATTATTGGAAATGTCAAGGAGGCTTTCCTCCACTACCGCCGGCTATTTTTACGAGGTTTGCATTAAGTAATAATGTAGTAACACACTGATATTAAAAGCCCAAATTCAGTATACAACTTATTTATGAAGCATACTTTGTACAGGCAAACAGAAGGACCCAAAATGTAAACACAATGCAAGTTTCACATGAAATGTGTTCCCATAGAAAACCATTATATAGAAAACACTTGACCATTTAGCACATTGCGTTCATACTGCGGACTCATTTACTTGCCTCTATAAAGTATGCATAAAGTGTACTGAACTTGATCTTTAAATATCACTAAAGACACTTTAAAGGTGCACTAAGCAATTTTTGAAAAACGCTGTGTCGGACTGAGCACCAAAACACATATGTAGCCAATCAGCAGTAAGAAGCGTGTTTAGTAATGATGGAGAGAAGGGCTCAATTTGAGTGCAGAGGATTCGATATTAGAAGATCAACTATAGATAGAGAGAAATGGAAGATAAAGAGGAAAATATCAGAGGAACAAAACATTAAAAAGAACGGTTACGATTAGGGCTGCACGATTAATCGAAAAAAAAAATCGCGATCTCATTTCTAAATGACAGCTAAATGACTTCCGTGCATTTCCCTGCATTCAGATCATGCTGCATTCACGTGTTATTGGTCACACTCACACAATAACAAAACACTATTAATTCACCAATCAATCATAAATCTGGAACGCGTCTCTCCTTCTCCCTCATTGGCCACGTTCCCCTGTCACTCACGTGAGGTGTAACAAGGCAGCAGACCTAAACGGAGTCACAGTTTGCTTAGTGAATTTGTAGCAGTAAGAGGGGGAAAAAAAATTAACCCCAGTGTGGAAAATCCTGGTGGCGACAGTGAGAGTGAGCATGTACATTATATTGGTACAGAAAAAACACGCGCCACACGGACCATTTATCCGCTCGGACCAAAGTTCAACCTGCTGTGCTGCGCAAGCCCACTAGAGAAGATGCATTTATTATCTCGATGTGGCGCGGACGCGCCTGGAAAACCCGAGCGCGTCGCACAAAATGCGCGTCGCTTCCGTCATTATGAGCGCAGCTGCCGTGCACCTACATTTGAAATAACGAACTTGAGCGTGCAAAAGACGCGATATGTGAACGGCTCCGTCACGCGAGCACTAAACAGCGCTGCGAGATCCCGTGTGAAACACTTGTGGTATGTAATGGTATACAATGTGTGCATTGATACTGAATGTTTTTAGACTACCGTTTTTCATACAAATAGGCTACCTATAAAACCATGTAGTTATATTTTTACCATGGTACTGAGGTACCATTGTGTGTGGTTTTAACTGTTTATCATGATTTAAAATGTATGCTTGCTACTATGGGAGACCAATGCTTAATTTAAAATAATAATAATAATAATAATAAATTTAACCATATGAAACTGAGGTTGCTACAATTTTTACAGATCTTACTGATTGATAATGAACAAAAAATGAACACCTCTGCATCCTCAAGCTACTATCAAATGTGTATTTCTAAGAGAAAATCATCATTATTATCATTATCAGACAACCCAAACCTGGTTTCTTGATTTGAAACGATACAAACCTATGGTCTGCTTTATTTTATTACTGGTTTATTTATTATTATTGGTTATTTTATTAAACGTTTATTTATTATTTATTTTATTTATTATTTATTAATTATGTTCTTGTATGTTCAAAAACTTTTAAATTACTTTTATTCACTTTAAGGGGTCAAAAATAAAGAAAACAGACTATTTTTTTGTTACTCCAGCACTTTGTCGTACTAAATGTCCTGTGTTTTTTTTTTTTCTACTTGAGTGCAGTAAATTTTGGTTGAAAAATCGTGAAAAATCGTAAGAGAATCGTGATCTCAATTGCCATGGGGAAAAATTGTGATCCACATTTTATCAAGAATCGTGCTTTCAAATATGAACATCGTTTGACAAAATAAATAAATAAATAAATAAATCACTTAGTGCACCTTTAACTGTTTTACAAATTAAACATTTTAGAATGTCCCGCTGTGTTTAGTGATTGAAATTTTGCAGCGAGTGCTTGGGGGCATTTTGTTCACATCTTTTTTTTTATTTTATTTTATTTTATTTTTTTTTAGATATTATCTAAATATTTGTGGATTGGAAAAAGATGGAAAATTGGCAGGCCTGTGCAGCAATTCTATGGACGTTTTGCCCTCCAGGTCTTTGAATCAGTCATGTGACTGAAAACTAAAAATTATGATAATGATCAGTTTTGGCCAGTTTTTTTTCTTAACCGGCTTACTAAATACAGTTATTATGAAAAATGCTAATAAACAGTTCTATTAAATCATGTGTTAAAACCCTCCAGTTTGACATGTTTCTCCGATCCCATTAATATCAGAGATTACATCTACACCAGTAAGGCTATGTTCACACTTGGCATCTTTTTTGAAACTGCCAGCGTCTGTTTTACACTATAATCCTATGGAGTAAACCTTGTTTTCAAAAAAGTCCTGAGTGCTTTTTTAAACGCCACCGACTGCGTCTTTTTCTGCAGCTCAGTGCGTGCTTTCAACTTTTCTGAAAGAAACACCCTATGTCAAGCGCCTTTTTGACAGCTGACCAATGACAAGCGAGTGCCAGTAGATAGACTTTTATTTTTATTTATATAAAACTTTTATTTTATTGTTGTGAACCGACATTCTCCTCCCCCTTAACTTCAAAGCAGCACGTCAATATCAACGCCGTTGCGCTTCGGGCATCCCTTTTTCGAGTCCCGGCTTCGCAGACACTTCCCGATCCCATCCCCCAACTCTCTCTCTCCCACTTTGCTTCCTGTCTAAATACTGTCCTATCAAATAAAGGGAAAAATGCTAAAAAATGAAAAAAAAAAAAAATAAAACCCCAGCACAAGAGCGAGCTACCTCTTTTCTCAACATTCATACTGTTGCAGCTGTTGTTATAGCAACAAAAGACGCCTTGGCTGCAACGCTGACAGAATTTATTTATTTTTTATTTACTAAAAAAAGCACCCTTGTCAACTTTTTCTTGTCAAAAAAGACACCCAGTGTGAACATAGCCTAATTGGATATATTTATATATACAAAAAATCATAAATATATGAATAAAACTGCTAAACTAAAGTACACTTCATTCCAGTGGATGACAAAAATGATTCAGCATTTAAAAGATCATTTCCAATGACTAATATCATCTAATTTATTGGTACTCTGTCACTGACATGTAAATGGTATCTTAACAATAAAACATTGTTTCAATGTGCTTGTGTGAACATCACATGTGGTACATTTCCTGGAAAAGCCAATCTAGCAATTTTATAGTAATTTACCAAGTTAAATATGTGAAAGCAGCTAGCAACTTTCCACATATGGCATTTAACTGGAAACTAAAAACCTACAAAACCTTTGTACTAAAGTACAATGAAAAGACACATTACATTTTATAATAAGCAACTAACAAGCTTTGAATGTTATAAACAGAACATCTTATTTTAAAAATGGGTGTTTTTTCTTCAGTAATCTAGATAAACATTGTTATTCCACTACAGCACATGAAACGGCAGAGGTGCTTTGAGAAATGCCTTTGCCTGCTGCCAGAGAGTTCAAACGATGCTTACAACAGTAAATGGCACGCATTAAAAGTTAATCTAAAGGGCAAACAAATGAGTGCAGGACTCCGTGTGCGCACTGAGCTGAGCGAAACTGTGGACAGAATTAGAAAGCACTGAACAGACTTAAAATAAAACAGAAAAACATGATGCTGGGTGATTATTCACACAAAATAGTTAGAACAAGAGTCAGTGATCCGAAGGGAGCTGGATGAGTCCTGTGTTTCCATTCTATTCCACTGAGCACAGCCTGAACAAAATGCATTTTAACCACAAAAATAAGGGTGTTACAAGTTTCAACGTGTTTAAAGAGATCAAAATGTTTCCATCATTAACAAACTTGTGGAAAACAAAACAAAGTCTACAACAATCTCTGAGAACTGCTTTTCCTGACATCATTATTTTGTTAAAATATATATCAGGGCTCTACACTAACATTTTATAAGCCTTTGTGCTCCTAACTTAAATAAAAATTGGGCTTTTTTTTTTATAAGTATAACATAATATCAAGTCACTGTCATAAAGGCTCATTTATTCAGGAATGAAGCAAGTGACCATTTTTATGAATGGGTCGTTGAATCATTGACTCATCAGATTCATTCAAAAATGCAGATTCATCAACAAAACACTGCTGTGTTTTCCATGAAGATGCACAACTGTTCTGCTCTGACTTTGTAACTTGAAACTGCTTTTACTTTGTATTTTATTTGCATAATAGAAAAAAAAAACAGATCAAAGTGTCTAAAATGTAAGACACTTTAGGTTCTTGTAGTATAAATTGAATGTCACATTTGCAATATTGCTGATATTTGAAGAAAACAGCACTCTTGTTTGCAGAGCTGGGTAGATTACTTAGAAATTGTAGCTCATTACTGATTTCAAATTACATGACCAAAAAAAAAAAAATGTAATTAGTAATGTAATCCATTACACGTCTTAGGCAACGCAATCAGACTACTGTTTGATTACTTACAGTAGTTTATCACAGATTTAAATAGGATAAACTTGTACCATATTGACATAAAAATATGACAAGTAAGAAAATACATGCCATTCGTTGTAATTAACAACATCAAGTGCATTAAACATTATGCTACATCTTTGGTTACATCAAGGGTTCCCAAACTGGGTTTGGTAAAATGAACTGCAAGGGCTTTGTGAGTTTAATGAAAAGCTAATAATTAATTAAATCATGAAAATGTACAATTAAAAGTCGTCATATTAGAATAACATCAATCAAAATTAAACGCTTACTCAAATTATTTTACTTGTTTAACTACATGTCATGTGACTATTAACCAATGTTGGAAGTGTAAACTTGCAAATGTGATAATTATTAAAGTATTTATTTTAAAATCTCAGGGTACTTCAAGTAAATATATTAGGTGAAAGATGTTCAGATGACAAAAAGGGAGTGCCTGCATTACATGTAAATAAGAATAACATCAAATTTTTGCATTTTATGTGAAAGACAAAAGCCTTCCAAAGCTACAGCAATATACTGAGTGATAATTCAAATAAAAATTGATGTGTTTATTAGTAGCTGAAGTTATGTTCGAACACTTTTTAAACCTGAAATGATTTTTGTAAATCCAGAGGTCAAATGCTTGTCAAGTGCATCCACCTGACTAATAACTGGTCTTTCTGTAAATGTCCACAAACCTGGAAGACTTTCTGAATGTATATAAGTGGAAGGCTATTTTAGAAAGGAACATTAAAAAGACGAAAACGAAAAATTAGAGAGATGCCATTGTGTCAATAATATGTAATCATATAATCAATAAAAAAAAAAGTAACTGTAGTCTGATTATGACTACTTTAAAATGTAATTTAATCTAATTACAAGTAATTACACGTAATCAGTTATTACCCAGCTCTGCTTGCTTGCGATATTGCGTAACACATAAGTTACTAACTTTAAAAATAAGAACTGCTAAAGCAGAATTTTCACAACACTGCTACCTGTAAACATAAATATGCAAAACCAATGTTCAATCTCTGAAGTGTAGTCAGTCACTTTCACAACTCAAACTTTTTCAGAACTCGCAATTTCTGACTGGATGAAAAGCAGTCGATCGTAGAGTGATCGAGTCACTTGCACGGTGCCCAAATATTTGTCATTTTCAGTTGCATGTAAAGGTGACATTGTAAAGCGCTGTATATATTTGTAAACTGCATGGGCTTCTGTATCAGAGCGAGTTCATGTGCCAGGCCCCAGCTGGCATCTCTCTCCCAGCTGAGCGGCTGCTTCAACACAAACAGCCTTTCATGAAGCGAGAGCTTCCATCCTGTCTCAGAGAACATCCTGCTCTTCACCTCTACAAACTCTAAAGCTTCATTATATTAGAGCATCAACCAAACACACAGCACACAAGTTCATTTTGTATCAAAGTACAGCATGTTCAAAAGTTCACAACAACTTAATAGAGGAACTAAAACATATCAAAATGAGTTCTTGATTAGCACCGCAGTCGATCTGGTACACATCAAGACAAAACAACGGCACCATTCATAAGTCAGAAGACCCAGGAACGCAACAAACCATGGAAATCGGTCTGTAATGGAAAGTGTCATAAAGAATGCAGGGCAGATGAAGTGATGACTGCACTACAGTCATGTGTAATTGAGGACAGCTGTGATGGTGCGGCAGTTTGAGGCTCGCTGGAGAAGGACGGGCTGCAGTGTCCTGGTTAGCAGTCCCAGATAAAGCAGCGCTCAGAGGAGCAAGAGGAACCTGCCTCTTTCCTCTGAAATGGGTCAGAACCTTCATTTCCATGGGTGCAAATAGAACAAGTGCTGCCGAATGCAAACTCAAAATATAGTGCATAAAAAGACCTCATTAAAATGATGCATTCAGAAGCTTCTGAGTTTTATTTGAGGAAGCACTAAGTAACAGTGTTCTAACTTGACACAACAACTTTCCAACAACATGCATAGCATGTTTTCTGAACATCGGAAGTTTCAGTTTCACTTAAATAAATCTGATTAGGCCTGTTGTTTCAGGGCTCTACTCTTACTTTTCTTTTTAGGAGCACTTATGCTCCTAATTTTAATTTAGTAGCACAGTCAAAATTTCAGGAGAACCTTCTAATCAAGAATCAAAAAATGTGATCAAAAATTTGCCTTCCCATTACGAGGTGATATTTGACTCCTTAAAGTGATTTACAGGGGAATTTTGTTTTTACCTTTGTAATGGCATTTTTCTAACTTTACTAAAAGTATGTCATCTTTTACGTCAAAGTTTTTAAATATATATATATTTTATTAGCTTTTTAAAATTTCTAATTAAAACAACTGAATAAGAACAAGTAGAATAAGAATAAGTTACCAGTCAAATTAAATCAGTATTAACAAAATTAGTTTGTACTACAGAGGTGGCACAGAAAAACACAAAAGTGGCTTGTAGGTGTATTTTCATATGTTTAATGAGGCTCAGAGGTGGCATGAGTGCAATCAAATTCAAATTTATGTTGAGATTAATGTTTTAGATATAAAATTTTAAATACAAAAATGCAAAATTTAAATAACTGAAAATTTAAATAATAACTGAAAAGATACTTTAAAAATGAATCTAAAACTGCCAGTAGGTGGCAGCAAGTCAATAATTTAATTAGTGAATCATTCATTTGATTAGTTTGAACGACTGATTCATTCAGAAATAAAGCAAGTGACTGTCTTTATGAATGGGAAATTGAATCATTGACTCACTAGATTAGTTTAAAAAAATGCACGTTCATTCATAAACAAAACAACTCTGTGTTTGAATGAAGATGAGCAGCGGCTCAGTTGTGACTTGTTTAAAACTATTTTTGATGACAAAATAGAGCAAAATCAGGCAATAGTGTTATAGTCAGACAATCAGTCACTTAATATTAACTTCTTGTTTATTTAACTGTTGTATTAAATCAATATATCATTTACAAACTCCCTTAAAAATGTTTATGAAAGGATTTGTGAGATATGTCTGATACATCATTACTCAGCGTTGCAAAAACACACAGAAACCTTTGAAGCACCCCTGAGCACAAACAAAAATATGCTGATCGGGTCAGTCGGACTGGTGATCCTAAATATTTTTTCATAGTCGCATACAAATGTGACTGAAATGGTCACACTGTAGAGCCCCGTGTTTATAATAAATGCTGTTAAAATGGACGCCACTATAATTAATTTGGTTTATTCTTATATTTCTCATTCCTGTTCTGAATACTGTTCAATTTAAAGGTTTTTTGAGGAGTAAGGGGAAAAAACAACATGTTTATAATGTTTGTAAATGTATTGTTCACCAGTATTTTCGATTACTTCTTAGTTTAATAATAAAATGTGAATTATACACCAATGCAATGTTTTTTTTTTTCTCTTTAACAATGCAATTCTGACCTGGTGTCACATAGCCAGGTGCAGTTCATTTTCTGGAAAATATGGTAATAATATGCATCTGTGTGGAGCAGGATTTTAGACCAATAAGATTTCATTGTGGGTGGGGCTTCTAAGTTGTATATTAAAGCCAAGCAACAACAAAATGTTTTAGGCACTTGTTACTTTTATTAACAACTGTTTTACTGGGTTAGCGCACACATTTTACCACTGTCAATTTTATTCTGCAGGATTTTCCTAAAATCAATGCAAAAAAGTGAAAATAAAATTCTGCTTGGGCCTGCCTTGAAACAAAGGAACAAAAAATGCAAAAACAGTCAAATCTTACCAGTTGTAGTATATCTTCATCTTTTGGCATCACACACAAATCCAGAAATGTATGACTGTAAGTGGAAATAAATATTTAGGGCCACAATCAGACTTTCGTCAGGTCACATCTAAATGAATTCTAACACACTCTCACCTGTTCTGGATGAGCCCTATGACCTGCGAGTACGTCTTCCCAATGATGCTCTCGCCGTTCACTTTCACTATTCTGTCCCCTGTTGACAAAGTTCCATTATCAGGTTCTAGATAATCAGCCGTCGATAAGCATAACGAAACGATGTGCTGTACATTTGTAATGATGGTGTAATTACCAGTGCAGAGTCCGGCGCTGTGAGCGGGCCCTCCCTCTTTGACCTGCTTCACAAAGATCGTGTCCATGGGCTCCAGTCTGTTCCGCGGTCTCCCTGGCAACAACAAAAGCACCAGAGTCACGAGTGGCCCAGATCACAACAAACCAGCTCCGGGAAGAAGCGAGCGGTCACAAGATCAAGCCACAATAAATATTTTAATCACACCAGTTTTGCAAATGAAACATTTAACCCATTAACAGAGCGGAAATGCTGGGACTTCATCTGGAAGTGACCCAGCATTCAATGTGACATCCCTCAGGCCCTGAGGGAGTGCTATACTTGGCTTCATCCTGACATAATATGCCAGAACATAGATCACAGATCTAACAGTGAACAACTAACACTACAGATTCCCGGAGGATGACAGCTATGAGACGCTTAGGTCTACTTGCACTGAAAGGAGTGAGGAACTCTCCACAACAGCCCATTATTTTGTTCGATATCTCTCTGTTAGCCTGCTGAATGGGAAATAAACCTGTAGATTCTGCATAATACATAGACCATCCTAAATCGCCTTGAAATCAATTGTCAGCGTGCTAAATCCCTCTCTGAGGCTGCTAAAAATATTAAACAGACCAGTCTACCTCATTAATTGACTAC
This sequence comes from Labeo catla, assembly GCA_012976165.1. Taxonomy (NCBI): domain Eukaryota; kingdom Metazoa; phylum Chordata; class Actinopteri; order Cypriniformes; family Cyprinidae; genus Labeo; species Labeo catla. Next base: position 1,106,046 of record VONZ01000071.1, read on the forward strand.
TATGGTTTTGATCTTCATCCGTTCCCAATTACAATTCGTTTTTCACATCCAATCTGTTTGTTCAGACAGTTAATATCCGGTATATCCACATTAGTTGCTATAGTAATAATGTCAGCACAATGCTAAGAGTGTGTTAAAACAGACACCGCTACACACACAACAGCACAATGTGGGTGACATTACAAACACTTTAGATTAGGGAATGCTTTTCACTATTAACTAGTTACATGCATTGTTAGCATAATGGCTGTTTATTATAACCTAAAAAGCACATATTAATGCATTATTCTGCATGACCCTATTCTAGTATGGACATTGATTGGAAAACAACACCATTCATGCATTCATTAACCTCAGACACATGTTAATTAAGAAATTGTTTCTGATTTCAGACAACAAAATGGGATTAGTATTATATAATATTCACATCTAACATTTCACATTTATTGCACCACCTTTGCTGCTCTATTTAGCATGATATATTAAATATCAAGCAGCACATTATCTATGCAGTTTTCAACATAGATAATAGTAAATGTTTCTTGAGCAGCTAATCAGCATATTAAAATGATTTCTGAAGAATCATGTGACACTGAAGACTGGAGTAATGATGCTGAAAATGTAACTTTGCATCACATGAATAAATTTCATTTAAAAATATTTAAATAGAAATCAGTTATTTTAAATTGCAATAATATTTTCACAATATTTCTGCTTTTACTGTATTTTCATCAAATGAATGCAGCCTTAGAAAGCAAAAGAGATTTTTTTTTTTTTTTCAAAAACATTAAAACATCAAACATCAAACTGTAGACTACAAATTAATCAAACAAAAACAGATTTGGCTACCTGTTTGAACAAAGTCTTAGAAGCCCTCAGATGTGCCCAGAATTCAGCACGACACCAACAAAAACAAACCCACTTGGCAATCGGCTGCTTTAATTGCTTCAGTCTTTTTTGTAATTTAAGAATGGAGAACTAAGATCTGACATTGATTAAAAGAGTGCAGCTGAGTGGCAGGTGCATGTGTAGATCAGCCTTTAGAGACCGTAAACACTGTTTAGAGTGCTGCAACATTTGGAAAAGGGCAACACAGAGGAGATCATCAAGAACATTTCTGAATTCTGTCACCGCATAATGTCCCATACCAGGTGATGACATCTTCCTCGTAAAACTGTAATGGCTCCAGTCACCAGACAGGACTGAGTGTGCTACAGGTCATGATTGTGTTTCTCTTTCTTTTGCTTGAGGTCTTGCCTGTAGAGACTGCTGCAATGCTTCGAAGCCTGAGGCATGATATTCGTACATTGCAAGTGTGAAAACACACATCTCAACAATGAATAAAACAGGCTGCAGAAAATATTATGTAGTTTATCAGCAGTTTAAGATTGAGAACTCAAATCATCCCAGGAATTCTGTTTATACAGAAATTTTGCATACTATGCACAGTACATATTGCAAAAACTGCATTAAAAATAAGTAGAAAGGTACTATACTGACAGCACTGCTTTTGTAAAGATTTAATGCGCCCTCTTGTGTTCACTGTCATGTACTGCAGCTGTCAAATAAAAGCACCTTTATCGCAGGAATGTGAAGAAACGCACCCAGTATTGCCATGCTTTTTCGCATTCTGCACAAAATTAATATTCATTCTCAGAGTCACATCATACAAACAAATGTGTTCGGGCATCAACATTAATAAAACATTCACAAAAGTAGTGCACCAGTGATGGTAAATGAAAGCCAGAAAAAGGCATCAATAAACTAATCCTAATAATTGTTTTGCACAACCACATGAGAAGCGAAATTTGACATAGATGGATGTCAGTTATGCAATGTGTGCACTGGAGTTCAAGTTTCTTTCTATTGCCGAGAATATGAAACAATGACTCATTCTTATACTGTCCAGAGCAGATGGATGGCAACATGGGAAAACAGACAAAAACGATTCCATGTATACAAAAATAAAAACAAACTAAAACCAGCAATGAAATTTGTAACTACAAACCTGTAACCACACTTTCAGGAAGATAAAACTGGCCTGAAACATGAACATTTCTGGCTTTCGCACAGCATGCAAATTGAATATTTTACTATTACGTGTGCTAATGTAAGTTTTTTGTCTTACTATGCTTTGCATACAAAACCAGAGGCACCTTTAGTGATGTTATGTAAGATTGTGAGCTAGTTTGGACTTTAAGTAACGTAAATCAAGTGCTGCTGCACTACTGCTGTGTTAAAGTTGTTATAATGCCTTTTTATATTTCAGCTGTGCTACACAGAACATAATGAGCCACAGTATCAGTTCCTGTTTCAATTTCATGTTTTTCAATGACTATACTAAAGCATGCAGTGGATTCAAATCCTTAAACCTTGGCAGCTACAAAATACATGAATACATGAATTGGATACAGTTTATGCTATAGACGCTGCAGTTTTATGAGAAGCTGTGCGATATTACCAGTACCCCTCTCGCATAGCTCTACATTGCAGGATTAGTCTACGTTAAAGAAACCCTCAAATATGTAGGTCAGATACTTGTGTGACACACCGGCTCAAACATGCAGAAGAGCATTTAACAAGGGTTGAGCACCACAACAGGCCAAAGATAATGACAAAGCATTCATAGACCTAAAGCTTAGTATGAATCTCCTCAGAGCAAAGTGGGGCATGATTTGAAGGCCCAGCAATGGAATATAGCGGTGATCTTTTGCGAGAGATGCTGGATTTAGCCAATAATTCCTGAACTATTATGTCCCGCACCTGGCGAATCTCTACATTCTTCCACCAACAATAAAACAAAAGTGTCCAAACAGATGTTCTTTTCTTCTCTTATTCTCCATTCTTTATCAAGAATGCGGTTTGTCTTTGAAAGTTCCATTCAGTGCGGTTTGTTGAAATGCCGCAGGCATTACAACCTCGCTATAATTTAAGATGAACAAATCTATGTAGGTCACAGTTTGTTATCTGCACTGTAATGAAGTCAAACAGACAGAGCAGAATGTGGAGGATCCTGAAGCAAATTTAGAAGCCTGTATTACTGAAACGAGGATGCTTTAAGGGAAATGAACGCAGAGGTGCAACTTCTATGGGCAGGTTTTAGCCATCCAAAGTGCCGTTTAAACCAAGTAAAAAAAAATCTCTTATGTTCACTCATATTGTGGTCCAGCTCTTTTTTTAATGCAAGAACATGTCCTATATGATAATTAGTCATTCAGACAATTCACTATATAGCTAATTCTGAAAATAACTGCATATCTCTAATTGACAGCAGGACGAGTTAAAAAACATCAAATACACTTTCAAGCTCTTTTGCAACAACATGACGCAAAACACACCTAAGGTCAAAAGTTCAAACAGTAGAGGGGGAGAGGTTGAGCAGGGGAAAGAATCTGGCCGAGTTATTTCTGGCAGCTATAGATGGTTGTGCTAAACCGTGTCACAAGAGCGATCAAGTTATGCGAGGTGAATAAAAGACAATCCTTGCACTCACTCAAGCTTTTAGGGTACAGAGATGCACCGGTCGATCAGTCATCATTCAGAAACGAATTTTGCTTTATTTCGGACAATCTGTGTTCTAGATTTGCAAACTGCATTGTAATCATTTTCTCAAAATGTAATTTGTGTGGAAATACGAAGTCTGCATTTTTCCAATGTCAAGTAATCAGCAAAAGACCAGAAGTGACGCATTCCACATATTAAACCCATTTAAAAATCATAAAGCATAATGCTATTAAGAATTCACAAATGCTGTGATTCAATTAAATATATATATGTGATGGAGGTTTAATATATGTGCTTTAATTATTTACATCTGTGTAGGTTAAATACGTAGAGCTGCTCTGATCACAGTAAATGCTGCAACACAACCTGTTATCGTTACATGTGTGGAGCATCTCAAACTCCCATCTCTGCATGTTGTTGTTAGTTTGGGTTTATTAGAACGTTCATCTGGGAACACAACGTGCACCATTTCATCAGATTTGTAAAGTAAACCATTTAGAAACCTACACAAACACAGGAGAATACATCATTATCTTTCTCAATATGCTAACTGTTCATTGCAATTTAAAAATAAAAGTTTAAACCCTCACTCTGAGTTTACACGTTTTGATGTCAACATATTCAAGAAATGACAGTGGCTGTAGCTTTTCTATCATAAAGAAATGGCCAAATAGTAAAGATTAAGTAGACATTTGAAATAAATGATGTTGAGTCAATATTAAACAAGGAATAATCGCACAGTAAAGTGTAAAACCAATCGTCAGGCCGTTGTCGCCCTCTGCAGGCATTTGTTATAATGCGTAACGTACATTCGCTCTATTGTTTATAATACATCATGTTTTTTAACAGGTTTAATAAGGTCAATAAAACCATATTATTACTTGCTTTTGATACTTTATTTGAACGAAATATAACTAATTATTATTGCCTCATTGCTATTATACATTTTAAGTCATTTTAAAGGCTATTGTTCACTTAGTTCTATTTTTATTACTACAAAATTTTTTTTATTATAATTATCCAATTACTCTATGAATCGTCAGAATAAGTGACAGATTACTCGATTACCAAAATAATCGTTAGTGACAGCCATAGTTGATATATTTGATATATATGATATATTTTTTTTCGGAAACAACACCACGTCTCTCCTGTGCAGAGATTATAAACAAATTATTTTAATTTTGCTTAGTTTTGAGCAAAAACTTACCTGTTAGAGCTAAATAAACAACAATAGACTTTTTTTTTATAACTTTTTATAGAAAGTACTGAAATAACTATAATTTAATGGCTCTTATCAATTCTGAAATTGTTCTGATAATATCATGCATCCCTAAATGGTACTTTAAAAAGGGGAACAGGGGAAACCTATTAAATTTCAAAGGTAAATGCTATATTTCTACTGTTCCAAAAGTGCCACCTACTGTCCAAAATTTTATTTAGCTCATCTACTGTATTCATCCACTTCATGTACTTTTGTGGACACTTCATGCACTCAACTGTCACAGCTTTCCTTATGTAACAGAAGGAGTGGGATATCAGACTCTATATAATGGATTACAAAATATTCTCAAATTTATACACCATAGTGCACAGTATACATGCATAGTGTATAGTAGGTCATTCAGGACACAGCTAAAAGTTAATTTTATCTTATCAAAAGTGACAGCTTACCTCTATGACCATGGTCTTCATCCTAGAACAACAACAACAAAATGAAAAATATATTAGTGACTGAAAGCAGACACAATGAAACTCCTTTGAATGATGAATGATGCACAATACCTTAAAACTGGAGCTAACCGCAGACTCCGGTGGGTACACAATGAAGTGACGCAGAGTGAAGCCAAAGCCCTGCGAAGTGCGGCGCAGGCGAAGCGTCTTAGGCCCTGGCCAGGAAAATGGCTCATCCTCCAGCTGGAAGAGCACTCCTGAAGAATCATCCTGATCCACCACATCCTACAGACAAATAGATGAAATCATCAGGAAAAAGAAGGGCCACCCAGTACAACAGAACAACGAATCCAGATTTCAGCAGACTAAAACAATTAAATGAAAAATGATTCATTTCATCGCACATTTTATTTATATGTGGGAGACAATTTAAAAGACATTCATTACTACTTTTATCCAGTAGTCAAAGCAAATTTGAAGGGTTTTTAATAAAACACAGAATGGAGAACTCATTAAAAGTTCTTTTTGCCAATAAAATTGATTGGTGGGTCCAAAGGAAATAAGAACTTGTATGACTCAGGAAAGAGCGAAATACGTAAATTTGAGTCATGCAGCATAATAATTTTTTTTTTTTTTTACCAAAAAACGCAAACCAAAATGTAAGTTTTCATTTAGCCTAAAACTAAACCAAAACTGAAAATTATGTTTATTTCACAATTAAATTAATTCAGTTTATTTAATTGATGCCATTAGTTGTATGGAATAAAAATACACCAGAGTATGGTCATTTTTCCACCCAAACTAATGCAAAAACAAAGTCCACCTAGGTCTATTATTACTGGCAGTTTCAACCCGATCAGACCGGTGCAGATCATGCCGTATTCCCACTGACATTCACACCAGTGAATCACTTCTGAGAGCACGAATGCGTGAACATGAGCTCTGCTGCCTTTCACGAGCAGAAGCAGTGGACAAACCACACCCTGGAGAAAGAGCCTAACTCGTTGCACATGAAGTAGAAGCACAAATTTGAGAAATGTAATTTTTAGAAAATCAATTCCATATAGATTGCACAGATGTATAGCTAAATATTTTAAACAGCTGCCTAGTCTACTAAAGCAGGATCAGCACAAAGATGAATCAGAACTGCTATGACATCACCATCATCCTTGACATTTTCCTCTTCAAACTAAGGAACACCCACTGAAAGTTGAGTCAGGACTGGCCTGATGTCATGTCTGCAGGGTGTGGGTGATGTTTTATGCCTCATCTGAAGTTAATTTCCTTTAAGGAAAACAGACACCACACACAAGTTCCCCCACAAGATGATTTGGTGTTCAAAATTGTTTTGCTGGCATTGGTATTGTAAATCTCAACTCTTTGTTTGTGAAAACTGGGCTTTTTTTCTGAAAATGAAATTTATTTATTATTTTATTTACTTTAATAAGGCTAAAGTTGTGTAGTTTGCTTAGGATGATGTCTGAGGCCTTAAGCTTCCTCTAGCTTTCCGTGCCTTACATTTCCAGAGTGGGCATTCTGTTTCCGGTATGCACTGCTCTGTTTATGGAGTATTTATAGCCTCACACCTACCCGATATTCACACCCTAGCCTTTACTGCCAACCCTCCTCCAGCAGAGGTGTGAGACATCAAATATCTCTTCTCCATAAACACAATCTGGCAACTGATTCGCCACAACTGGTGATGTGAACTGGTTCACGATTGCACGACCCTGTTGTATAGTAGAGACCAACTGATTTTAATATAGATTATTTAAATCAACATGGAGACATTTTTTACTTTTGCCCCACTAATCAAATTATTAGAACACAAAAACATCATAATGTAATAATAACAGCAATATTAATCATTATTACTGCTGTTGTTGTGGTGAACTGAACAACACATATTGTTACAGAAGATTTTCGGTATAGGTAGGGCCCTATGATTTCCACAATGCAGAAAACACGGACGGAATTGCAGAATCCAGTGATAAAAAAATTTGGATGAATTAAAAAGCCTATTTAAATATAAATCCTGCATGTTCTGTGTGTCTGTGTTAATGAATGGCACAGAGGTGTGGTTTTGTTTACTACGACATTCGTGGTAATTTCAGCATCTGCAGTCACTCTAAATGAGGACATAAATACATGAGCAACATCTCCAGAACTGCTCTGAGTCACTTTATGAGCATTTTACCCTTTCATTTGAGTATTCACGGCAACCCGACAAAATAAAAGTTCAATTTAACTGGAAAAAACGGTGTCAGAAATATATTATTGCACAGTAGAGCGTATGTACTACTACTACTACTACTACTACTAAATTATTACAAATTTTAATTTTTGTAAAAAAAAAAAAAAAAAACAGTATAGGGCTATATATTCAGCTTGTAATATAATGATGTTAAATTGTATAAGTTTCATGAATTTAATTAATTAGACAAGCTTTTTGATTAATAAAAATTTAACGATTAAAAAGGAGTCCAAAAAAATAAAAACAGACAAAAAAAAAAAATAAAACGGAATTTGGGAAAAAATAAAACAGATTTCATAGGGCCCTATATAGGTCTTTCATTTCCAAACAAATACAGCGTTGTTTTAATAACTGCACATGCAAAACTTCTGTATGTTTAGAAACTCTTCCTGGATGGGATGCACTACTTATTTGATGTGGAAAATGCATCCGAAAAATGACAGAGGAGACAGAATGAGCTGCTGTAGAAAAGGGCACAATCTAAATTGTCCTACACATGAAACACGCTTTATATTAAGCAGCTTCCCACATGTCAGAGGTGTGTGCCATTTCATGCATTTGATATATATTCCCAAGCGTGTAACGAATCGTCATTTTTGTGTACGATTACACCCCTACTTTCCACTATGAAGTGAACTTTAGTTCGTTTGACGACACAAGCCCAAAAGTTCATCTGCAATCCCATGTGTAGCACTGAGCAAAAACATCTGCTGATGTTTGCAAGACGTTTCCAATGGAAAGGAGGGCTGCGAATTCATTATCCCTCTCATGACTGCTTGATGAGGTCACTGCTTTTGTCAGGTGTGTGCAAGTGAACATTGTCTCAACAGTGATGTGAATTGGGCTATAGGGCTTTGGTCTATTTTGGTCTACTACACAAGTAGGCTTAAGGTTCCTTGAGCGGCTGGAATATGTTCGGAGGGTGCCAAATTCTGACACGAGGAGCCGAGTCTTTGAGGAATGAGTTAATAAGTGTTAAACACAGCGAGTGCACATGAAATCTGAGAGCCTGTGTGAACTCGTGGAGCCGGTTTTTGTCAAGAGCTGTAACAATTTCCAGAAGACTGTACTCATATTTGAACTGTGGAGCAGCAGTAAAGATAAATGCAGGATGTTTTTAGACATCAGTGGGCAGGGGGTGCTGTATACTGGACTGATTTCTGGCATAAAGGTAATGGGACCTCACAGATGACTAACCTAAGCTGATGTGATAAGCCTACAGCAAAATATGATCTGTAACTCTTCGAATACCCCTATAAGTCATAATGTCAGCAGTTATGGAGTACTGGAGCAGCTCACAGTAATTTCTGACAGATCGTTAGGACTTTTTTTGTTGCTTCCTTTGTCTAAAAATGGTTTAAACATCCACAAGAACATACATTGCACCATGCATATACTACCAGTCAAAAGTTTGAGATCAAGAAGTTAATACTTTTATTCAGCAAGGATATACAAAATTGATCAAAAGTGACTGTAAAGACACTTATAATGTTACAAATATGTATATAATTTAAAAAATGCTTTCTATTTATCAAAGAATCCTGAAAACAAAATGTTTTTATGGTTTCCATAAAAATATTAAGCAGTACATTAATCAGAAATGCTTATTGAGCACACAGTTAGCATATTTTAGGGCCCTATGATTTCTGCAATGCAGAAAACATGGGCGGAATAGCGGAATCAGTCATAAAAAAAGGATTTTACAGTAAAACGCAGAATGTCTTTGTAAGCAGAAGGAACAGACACATGTAACTGAAGTGCCAGACACACTTTTAATTTGTTACGTATAACCTTTACCACATTACATAGAGCCTTAATAAAAAAAAATAAAACTAAAAAGTAGGCAAATGTAAGCAAAAATCATCTAAGCTTGTCCATCAGCCCACCTTACACATGACAATGGTCAGAAAATGTCACACCTGATGAATGGTAAAAGCATTATTTTGACAACAAAGAAGTCACGCTGTGCTGCACAGCTGGACAGAATCCATTCACAGTGTGTCAAGCAAGAAAAACTACAACATGACAACACAAGATAGCATTAATTATTGAGTATTTCACACCCACATATCACTCATTTTGGATCATGCCCTCAGAGCAAACTGGAACTTTTCCCTGGTCATGGAAATTAATGTTCAAAACCAGAGTATGCAGATTCAGGCAAAATTGCCAGTGTGTCTTTCACGTGAGATCACAATCCCAACCGGATGCAAATCAGGAATAGTGCTCAGTCATGCAGAATGGATGCGGCAGTATTGCTTTGGGACGCAGGGGCAAGGCTTAGCTACTCCAAACAGATGGACAGGGAGCAGCTTCAGCGCAGATAGTCCTGCACTTTACGGTATGGTGACAGACCAAACTAATAAATACTCCACTAACACCTCTATGTGCCAAAATCCCCATAATTACATGGCCACATCTCAGCCTGCCCAAAAGGGAACTGGAAGAGTGTGTGAACATGAGGAAAAAACATAAATGGGGATTTGTGGTCATGTGGTGTTGCAGATTAATTTAGTTCTTAAAGCTGTACAAGACGTCATTTGTCAAAACACATAGTTAGTTAAACTTTCTTCCTGTCTGTAACATTTGTTACAGTATTTTGCAACTGTCAACTAGGGCATTTAATAGTACAGCATCCAGGTTTTGCAGCTCATGAAGGTATAACATCCACATTATCAGTGGATGGCATTTATAATGACAAGTAGATGAGACCCAGTTAAGTAAAGGAATCTCAAATAAGAGGCTCAGAAGTTGGGCAATGCACTCGCACTGTTGAAAAAAAAAACACACCTAGACAATGTTGAGTGTCCTAAATTCAATGTGGATTATCTAAATCTGTAATGTGGTTAGAACTCCAGAAGACCACCCAAACCACCCAGTCCAGTTCACAGGCACTGCTGACAGATGAACACAGGGTAACTAAAAGTGGCACCACTGCCCGCAAACCACAATGCTTGGCAGGCCTGTGTTTTCCTCTCCAATGGTAACAGCGCTCACATCCTGTTAGGGGAATCCCAGGGTATGCTTAATTGTGAAAGTACCAAGCGAGTTGATAGTATCAAAAAATAAATGCTACTCTAACCTTTTGACAGCAAGTTCATTTATGACAACCACAACATGAACACAGCAGAAGTCCCAAAATATAAACAGTTCATCAGGCTTGTCCACTATATTCCAAATCTTCTGGTGCCAGATGAAAGCTTGATGCGAAACTTAAGTTGTTATTTGTTTGTAATCTTTTCTGGCAGCTGTAGAATTTTCCACATTCCACATATTCAAACAGGTGCATTGCAATGGCTCATGTGACATGGAATCAATGGCACAGAAGTGACACATCAATAAAACACGTTCGATTATAGATAAAACTGACTTTTTTTCCTTCTTGGAGCTTGACATACAGGTTTAGGACAACATGACTGAGCAAACAATGACATTTTTGGGTTAACTATTCCTTTTAACATGGTTGCAGAGTTTTTCCCCCTATTTTCATTCAATGATTGATAAATGGATTAGGGAAAAGCAAGGTTAGTTATGAAATGTATGAACCAGTGTAAAATGTTTCTGCTGTCCTATTTACATAATATAATGCTAAATACCTTCAAGACAAGGAAGAATGTCATGGTGTGTTTGTGTTTCCCTGGCCCATCTCCTCTTTACATCTTATCGGACTGTGTTTAAGTAGTTGTGCCACTCATGCATAACAAACATGTTCCTCCTAACCATCTGATGCATAAATGTTTTAGGGCCCTATGAAATCCGTTTTATTTTTTCCCAAATTCCATTTGATTTTTTTCCAAATTCCGTTTTCTTTCCCGTTTTAATTTTTCTCAACTCCTTTTAATGGTAAATTCAATTTTATTAATCAAAGAGCATGTCTAATTAAGTAAAATCATGAAACATATACATTTTCACATCAATTTAATGAAGGTTTAACAAAAATGACATGTTTTTCCCTATGAAATGTTTTATTTTTTTCTCACCATATGTTTTATTGTTATCAATTTCTGTTTTAGAATGTCAAATTATTTGAATGCATACTTAATTTATTCAAATTTATTCTTAAAATAGCCTTATGAAAGGTTTTTTTTTTCTCCCCTTAGAAATTCTGTGTTGTGTATTTAAAATGTTCTGGTTATCAAATGAAGGCATAAAACATTCATTTCATTTATCTTTTAATTTTTGAAAATTAAGCAAACTTTTTTTTTGGCAAACAAAGGGGATTTACTATTAAAATTAAAACATGGAAGAAATGTCGTGTGACGTTTTACTAAAATGGAACGGTCAAATGCTGAAATCACAGCGACCGTCACATGCGCTTTAGCCTATGAAGTAAACAAAACTGCTCTTCTGCTCCATTCATTAAAACAGAGACACGCAGAACATGCAGGATTCTCATTTAAATAGCATTTTTGCAGCGTAATATTTACAGATACTAGTCCATATTGCGGTTTGATGTGTAATGACCTACTTTTGATTCATTCATTCAAACTTTGACAAATTCCGTGACATTCCGCATTATTCAGTAAATTCAGTTTTTATGACTGGATTCCACGATTCCGTTCACGTTTTCCGCATTGCGGAAATCATAGGGCCCTAGTGTTTTACTCAATCACATATATTAGACAATACCCAGAAATAGTGAGAATATTAAATTGAGGTAATAAACTAGCAATGATTCAAACTAATATGACAAAGAATATTTACATCAAAGGTGGTGTGACACTCCACTGGTAGGTCAGAAGCCAAGTCATGAAAAGATCAATTCTTCAAAGAGCAAATATCAAAAGTGGTCATACTCAGCAAAATACTGCCTTATTTATTATCATTGAAACAATCCCACAACATACCTAGATATTTTGTCAATGTTGTAAAACCATAACATAAGCAATAAAAAAAAAAAAAGAAAAAATTCCAATTGGAGTATTCTTACTCCAACCATGGTAGCTGTACCAAAGATGGCAATGATTTCTAACACTGGGATGTTTTATCACAACTGACAGTGTGTTAAATGAGTCTCATCCATCAGGATTAGTTCACTTCCAAAATAAACATTTCCTTGTAATATACTCACCCCTATGTCATCCAAGATGTTCATGTCTTTCTTTCTTCAGTTGAAAAGAAATCAAGGTTTTTGAGAAAAACCATTCTCCATATAATGGACTTCAATAGAGATCAGCTGGTTGAAGGTCCAAACTGCAGTTTCAATGCAGCTTCAAAGGGCTCTACACAATCTCAGCCAAGGAATAAGGGTCTATCTAGTGAAAGAATTGGTCATTTTCTGCACAAGCTCTGCAATGCACATCTGCGGCTTCACACATTACATAATCACATTGAAAAGGTCATGCGTGGTAGCTCTTTGTCTGTGTACTCCGGTTTAAAAAAGTAGGGTAGGGGGAAAGCTCCATCTTGTTTTCTCCTCCAACTTCAAAATCATCCATCATCATTGTTTTACCTTTTTTGTAAAGTGCGTTTGACTTTCTTTACACATTCGCTTTTTATAAACACTGGATCGATACTTCCGCCTACGTCACACGTGACCTTTCCAACTTATTACGCAATGCGAGAAGCTGAGTTACTGCAAAATGAGCATTTGTGGTTAAAAAGTATATACATCGTTATTGTTTTTTTTTAAATGACCGATCTTTATGCTAGATAAAACCCTTAATCCTGGACTGGGATTGTGTAGAGCCCTTTGAAGCTGCACTAAAACTGCAATTTGGACTTTTAACCTGTTAAAGTGGAGAAAAATCATAGAATGTTTTCCTCAAAAAGCTTCATTTCTTTTTTCGACTGAAGAAAGAAAGACATGAACATCCAGGATGACATGGAGTGAGTAAATTTTCAGAAATTTTTTATTCTGGAAGTGAACTAACCCTTTAAATACTTTGTAACCATGTGCAGAGTGCATGTTTGAGCCATGCACCTCGCACCCATCTCCAGACAGAAGCAACTCATTTCTGTGTCTCTGTGAGCAATCTAAAGCCCTCATGATTAACACAGAACTTCATATGATTATCAATATGGCTCTCACATTATATGACATGGCAGACAAGTAGCTGACCATTGTGTTTGTTTATTAAGCATAGGTTTGCCCAAAATAAAAAATAACAGTCTTTTGCCGAAAAAGTCTCTGTTTGGAACAGCGTGCGATAGTCACGCCATTAGAAACAAAATGTATAAATTAAACCACATTAAGCACAAAATATGAGACTAACTACTGTATTCTATTGTTATGAGCAAACACAGCTTATATTCTGCCTTTGATTACTATATATGGTGTTGTATAGAAGCGGTTACTGATAATGATGAACATAAACAGAGCAACACATTAACAAATGTTTGCGCAAATTAACATATTTGTATAATCAATAACGATTATATCTATTACGTTTAAACATCCTTCCAGCCCTACCTGAATATATATACACACACTAATGAACTAAAGTAGAATTAAATGCCAGTTATGTCAACCCACATTGTACAGATACAGCACAGACAAGCACCAATACTGCTCATATCTATGATACTCTCCATACACACCATCCTTTTGTTCTGGATGAGTGAGGTGCAGCAGTTCTTTCAGAATATGCAAAGCCTGTAAATAATTCATGATGAGCACACATGCACCTGGACAACGTGTTGCGCTCCTGGAGGTGTGTGGAGGGTGGTTGGGTTCACATCAGAAATCTGAAGTGTTTATTAGAAAGCAACAGCTATAATTTCCCCAGGCTGATTCTCCACGCTCCTGGCCTTCCAGGAATTTAGCATTATAGTCATGTCATGATAGTGGTGTGTTCAGTTGGACACGTCGCACAAAAGGTGCATCCAGAGGACAAGCATGACTACAAGTCGCACCTATGGGCTTGAAACAAGAGACTGGGTGACATCAGCAATGACAACCACTCACAAAACTCAAAGCAGAACATGTGACATGCTCACACCAAACTGCTTATTGCAGTAAAAGTATACTTTTTACACCAGATACTTTTCCTATAAAGTATTTTCTGTCATTATATGAGTCAGTGATTATTCATCCTAAATGAATAAACTCTAAATGAACTAAGCATGTCTGGCATGCTGTTCTTTTAAGGCACGAAGCAGTGGCTGGAATCAATTTGTCTTTCTCTATTGAATTGAGAATCTATTTTGCCTTCTGGCCGAGGAGTTAATCATATGACGATCAGTAACAGGGCTGAGAAAAGCTAGGAATGCTCAAACAAATACATATCCGACTCTTACAACCATGTGCATCTTTACGCTCCATATTATTTTATATTATTTTAAATTTTAAAGATGTCTTTAAAATTACTGTGATAGTTTATGAAGACATTACTTTAAAAAGATTTATTAGACAACAAACTCAGGTCAAAATTTATTTAAACAATCTTGAAATATATCATCCAGAACATGCTCAGTATGAAGTATTATTGATGGAACAGTCATCCATTGTTTCTTGTAAATGAATAAGTCATCCAGTTAAAAAAAAAAAGGATAGCACACCCAAAAATAACAATTCTCTCATCTTTGCTCACCCTAATATTGTTCCAAACCTATATGAATTCTTCTTCTGTAAAACATAAATGTCTCAGTGAATGTTTTTCACAAAAAAAAGTTGTCCATAAAATAAAAGTCTAAGATCACAGACTGTTTGTTTACCAACATTCAAAATATTTTCCTTTAAAGGGATAGTTCACCCCAAAATAAAAATTATGTCATTACCCTCATGTCGTTCCAAAACCGTAAGACCTTTGTTCATCTTCAGAACACAAATTAAGCTTTCTTAAAGACAGCAATGTAACTGAAATGTTCCCATGTAAGGACATAGTTAAAATAGTCCATGTGACATGAAAGGTTCAACTGTAATTTTATGAAGTTACGAGAATACTTTTTGTGTGCATAGAAAGCAAAAATAACGACTTTACTAACAATTCTTCTCTTCTGTATCACTGCTGTTTACAAGCAGAAGGCAGAGGACGCAGAAGAGAAGAATTGTTGAATAAAGTCGTTATTTTTGTTTTCTTTGCGCACAAAAAGTTCTCTTGTAGCTTCATAAAATTACGGTTAAACTACTGCTGTCACAAGGACTATTTTTACAATGTCCATAATACGTTTCTTGGTCTGGGAACATTTCAATTACACTGCTCTCTATGGAGGGTCAGAAATCTCTCAGATTTCATCAAAAATATCTTAATTTGTGTTCTGAAAATGAACAAAGGTCTTATGGGTTATAATTAATGGGTTATGGGTTATAATTAATAATAATTAATGACAGAATTTGCATTTTTGGGTCAACTATCCCTTTAAGTCCATAAGGAAATTAGGAGAATTTTCATTTTGGGTTAAGCATCTCTTTAATCCAGTTTATGCTTAAATCAAATTTAAACAATAAAACTTTTACTCTAATAAATGCATAAAAATGAGTTATTTATCCAACAGTGAAGTGGAAGAAGGAAGCATTAGTCAAGCCCTCCAGTGTCGTTTATTCAATGAGGAAACTGTGGTCAACCAGAAAATCAAGAAATGCCTGAAGCACCAAAACAGAATTTATAAACACATAAAAAATGAGTTAGGGACCAACTCCACCCAACTCATTAATCTACATAAAATGCAATTCAAAAGGAAATAATGTCAACATTCAGACAATGGGATGATGCATATTGAAATAGTTTTGTACGATGAGTAAGTACTGACCCATCTAATTCTAGAAATGCAGAGACAAAAATGTCTCTATTCCCCAGGTCCAGTACATTCTGAGCTTGGAAGAGATGGGGATTTTCAGAGTTTCGAAAACGAACATTCTGTCAACATTTACTCAACTTTGTTGTTCCAAACTTGTATGACTTTTGTTGTTCTGTGGAACACAACGAGGGATGTTTTAATGATAGGTTCATTAAAACATCTCTCGTTGTGTTCCACGAAACAGCTAAAGATTCTTTTCCATACAATAAAAATCAAATTATGACCACAGGCTCTGTCTCCAAAACAAGCCTTATAACAGAATGTGAAACTGACCGAGATTCACTGCAAACCACTTAAACCTCATTCATATACAGTACGCACATTTTCAAGCTTAAAGACAACACACTAAAGCAGTTTTATGGTGCCTTTTTAACTTTTTTTTAAGAGTTTGACCATCCCCAGTCACAATATACTTTCTCGAAGTGTCTCCAAGCTGCCCCATTTACAGCATTTTCTTTTTTTTTTTTATAATCCATGTCAGTCATACAGGTTTGGAACAACATGAGGGTGAGTAAATGATGACAGAATTTATATTTGTCTGACCTAGCCCCATTAAAATGCACAGTGCAAGAGTCACAATCCTGTGATATTCCAAAGCTTGCGCAGCTTTATGCATAATGAGCTTTAAAAATTTTGAAAATGAGTAACAAAGCACTGCAGGCCAAGCACTATGAGCTAATATCACTTACACAGAGGACTGTAATATAAAATGAGTCACTTATGTAACAACCTAAACAGGAAAAAAGTTACTATTCAAAAACCAGTGTTAATGCAAAGTTCCACATTTTAGTCTTCCAACAACATAAGTTCAGCTGAGCTATGCAAAACAAGCACTAAGCTAAAAAAAAACAGACTTAAATCTTCCCATTCACACAAAAAAATCTTAGGCTCATCTAATCAACATGTAGGCAACACGTTTCCCTTTCTAATCACTCAGTATGAAACTCCTAATGAAGACAGACCAACCACTGGCAGAAGAGAGACATCCTGTCCCTTGACTCTATTTCAGCAGAAAAACAGAGACAGTGCTGAATATTAGATTAAAGGGGAGGGCTGATGTGAGCACAAATCGGCAGATGCTATAAATAGATGACCTTCAACCCGCCGTGAATGTGGACAGGGGTTTACACAAAGGTCTTCATTCAGAAGGGCCAGTGGAAAGATTCGGCAGGCTGAGCACAAAAATGTTGATTCATGGGAGTGAACTAATATCACAGCTGGAGAGCGATACCCAACATAAGTCACTACCGCTTACCTTTTTTCCATTTCACCCACTTCACTCACTTTTTAAATGGGAAAACTCTGCTTACTTGAGCAAAACAAACCGAAACGAAAAACGAAACCAAATCACCAACCGCATTCATTCCTGCAGGATAAGATCCAGTCTGACAGCTCAAACTGAGAGCAAGAGAAAAGTTGGTCAGTGTTACTACTTAACTTACAGAAGAAATTAAACAAACCTTTCTATTCAAGGCCAAGTCAGCACAGCCCACGCTGAAATCCAATGAAAGCCATAAGTTAATACCCAACTACACAGCAAAAGAAATACTGCACATATTATTTGACAGAGTCAGCTTTCAGATGGTCCCCACATTGACCATGTGTTTAAAGGAAGATGTTTCACACCAGCTGTTTGCATTGTAGCTGCACTGCGATCTGACCGTGTGGTTCAGACTGTTTAGAAAAGCTTCCCCCACAGCTCGCGCGCAGATAAACGGATGCTCCTCGCCTGCCAGGGAATTTCCTTCAAGAGCATCCAAAGAATTTCATTTCTTCTGCAGCACACACTTATGATTACAGATTACAGTCCTTCGTGTTTCTCTTGAACTACAAAGGAATTTCAGACAGCAAATAAACTCCAGGCTGTGAAAAATCCAGACTGGATTTGTGGCGAAATGCACATGCATCACATGGGACACGTTTGCAGGACAACAACAGAGTTCATCAAGAGTCAAAACACTAAGCAAAGCTAAAAACCTTACAAAAGACTGCTTTTGATATGCAAACTCACCACATCAGAAAACAGGTTCAGCACACTCGGCTATAAACAAAACCTCAGCGATATAACCATCAAACAAAGTAGCTACTGCAATGAATGGATAATACCACGTAACAGAACTATGGGGGGAAAAAAAAAGAATGTCTTCAATATGAGAGCAGAGGTAAGGCATTACATTCACAGCTGGCATTTAGGAATAATGAGCAGATCTGGATGAGGAAGCAGCACAGCTTGTGCATTCCACACAGTCGGTGACAACAACAACAGCAACAGGCCGCACAACAGCACAACCTAATTCAATCTTGTGACCTGAAAAACATGTTACTGCTGAGATTCTTCCAACTGAACTCTGTTAGTCAGAACAGTGTTTCCCATTAATTCCACTTTGGCGGACAGCGTCATAATAAACCGAAAATATATTTACACTTTTCATAATAACATAAAAGACCTCTGTTGTTTTGCGCAGTTGCTTTGGCTATGAACTAAAATCAAGATATGGTTTGTTGCATGATTTAACTAGGCACAGTTTAGGTCAAAAGTTTACATACACATTGCAGAATCTGCAAAATGTTAATTATTTTACCAAAATAAGAGGGATCATACAAAATGCATGTTATTTTTTATTCAGCATTGACCTGAATAAGACATTTTTTAATACTGTGTTGTTACCTGAATGATCCACAGCTTTAGTGATTTAGTTTAGTGATAGTTCTTCATGAGTTCTTCACCTTGTTTATCCTAAACAGTTACTGCCTGCTGTTCTTTAGAAAAATCCTTCAGGTCCCACAAATTCTATGGTTTTTCAGCATTTTTTTGTATTTGAACCCTTTCCAACAATGACTGTATTTTGACTGTATTTTAAACTTATTTGGTCCTCTGGGAAACATGTAAGTATCTTCTGTAGCTTCTGAAGGGCAGTACTAAATGACAAAATAATGATGTTTAGGCAAAATAAGAAAAATGTACACATCTTCATTCTACACAAAAGTTTACACCCCTGGCTCTTAATGCATCGATTTTCCTTCTGGAGCATCAGTGAGTGTTTGAACCTGCAATAGTTACATATGAGTCCCTCAGTTGTCCTCAGGGTGAAAAGATGCATCTCAAAATCATACAGTCATTGTCGGAAAAGGTTACATTACACAAACAAGCTGGGGAAAAAAAAAAATTCAAAGAATTTGTGGGACCTGAAGAATTTTTCTGAAGAACAGCAGGCTGTTTAACTGTTCAGGACAAACAAAGGGACTCATGAACAACTATCACCTAACAAAATAAACACAGCTGTAGATCATTTAGGTAACAACACATCATTAAGAATCAAGTGTATGTAAACTCTTGAACAGGGTAATTTTGATAAATTCAACTATTATTTTCTCTTGTGGACTATATGTAAATGTCTTTTATGTGAAATATCTTATTCAGATCAGTACTAAATAAAAAATAACATGCATTTTGTATGATCCCTCTTATTTTGGTAAAATAATTAACATTTTGCAGATTCTGCAAGGTGTATATTAACTTTTCACCTCAACCGTATATTGTTTTTTGTGCTGCATGTTTCATAGTGAATCGAGGCATTGTGTTAAGATGATTACAGAATTTCAAAATAGTAATAATAATAATATAAAAATCACTAGTACTGTTATTTTTATTATTACATTCAAATTGTTTAAATTGCTATAAACACCAGTGTGAATGTGATGTCATCTTACACACCATCACAACTAAAGAGGCTCAACTTTGAAGTCCAGGTACAAGTCTTTGCATAGACTATTTACTCTGTTTAATTCCAGGGTTTGATGAGTTCTTAATTTTGCTCCCACAGTGTGCATCAGATTGATGCCTTTAATTTTACAATCAACAAAAAAAATTTCCTTAACTCCCCTAAGAATGTACGAGGTCAATCACCCATAATCTCACAAAAAGAAACAGAAGTAGAAATTCATTGTCTACACCTAAAATCATACTTTGGACTGTTTATGACAAACTTCTTATGAATGACAGGGTGTGTTTTAGTGGTGTTAACGACCTTTTAATAGTGCTTTTCCTGTGCTTACTGTAGTGACCTCACAGTCACTACAGATAGAGTACACTCACAGATGCGCACAATTTAAATCAAAGACAGACTGTCTATTGAATAAAAACATCTTCAGCATAACACAGGATCTCTAACAACTAACACGTTTTTCTCCTCTAGACCAGTGCTACACGTTCCAGCATAAGTGTGAAATATTACTGCACCAAAAATAAAAATATGCCCGAATAAAGTTGAGTTTTACTCGGCAAAAGAGACCAGCTCATCTAAAATGACACGCTAAATTCATACTTACATAAAAAATTATAATAATAATAATAATAATAATTCATGACTGATTAGAGACACAAATCTGTTCTGGCAACCCAAAACTCATGATGATCCATCACTATTGTGACCTTCCAGCAGGGCTTTTCCCTCAATAAGCATCCAGTAGAATAAACCACGGGTCTCACCTCGCAGGGCAGAGATGCGCCAGCATAATTCAGATCATCCTCGTCGCCTGAATTCCTCCAATGTGTTGCCATCATTTCACCGCTGCAGCCCACATCTAGAGAAATCTGCTCAAATCAGCTCCAAGATCACACTTCAACATCCAGCTGGATTTTAATTTCCACATGTTTGGGTAAAACACCCTGGTGGATCAAATAAAAAAAGCATATATTATTAAAGTGCAAAAAACATTTATTAACTAAAAAGCAATACTATTTGACATTATCGTAACAAATCACTTTTAATTAACATTTATATTTTTGACAACACTTAGGTTTTACTACAGTATTTTTTATTTTTCACTTTTTATCAGTTTTACAGTTGTCTGCACACATTCGCGTTATCTAAACATGTTTTGACTTGATTTCCGATTTGTTTAGGTTTCCTTTTTTGACAGGTGCTTTGAAGTAAGCCTGTTACCCGTAGTAACCAATAGACTTCGGCCAATATAAACGCCCTAAAAATCGCTTATTCCAGCAAAACGTGAGTCTTTCCCGTGTGCCACATGGTTACATGTGCCTCACATTTTCTTCATTTAAACCTCAGAGGCATTAAACTGTGAGGCATCAAGCACACGAGCTAATTAAACAAATTTAATCTTGTTAAAATAAAATGATGACCGGGGACAGAGAGCTTAATCGGATTGTAAGCGGAGAGGTTTGATGTGGTGTGGTCAGATTCAACTGGTGTGTGTGCGGCTAGCAGCGCTGGAAACTTTCTGCTGTGAATTGATGTCGTGTACTCAAACACATCCGACTGCATTTATATACACTTCAAAAGTGTCAAACTTCATTTCAGCGAGCGAACACATTTAGTCCGTCGCGTGTTGGGCAAAGTTTGAGTGTTTTGAGTGATATATAAAACCTTGGGCTCTGGTTAGCATGAGTAGCTAGCAAAACAAAGTAAAGGCTAACTGGTATTGTAATGGCTAGCCAGCACCTACCTGTTGGGAATAAAGCGCTGATGTAACGCCGTGAACGCCCATTGCGCACCAAAAAACTCATTAATTCGTCAAAACTGTCTAAGCGACAGGATATGTCCGTGTCTTGTCCTCAATCCCAGTGTTTTTGATGGATAAAAACAGTACGAAAGTTTTCCTATTCCCCGGTCCAACTCGACGCACACGCGCGCGCAGCACTCGCTGGATCGGGGCTCGAGCTCACTCGGAATCCTTGGAAACGCCACCCTTTCGCTTGCTGGGGGAGCCCACAACCAATCAGATTCTTCGTAACACTTCACGTTTAAATTTCAACCAATCATGTGCGTTGTTACAAATACTATTAGCTCTAAACAATCTGTTATCTCTATCAAGTTATAAAAATCTACAATTTTCTTTTTATTTCTCACTTATCTTTTTTTTTCTTAACACATCTAGCTTTTTTATGAACAATGTTGTTTTATATTAATGTATATTAATTACTGTAGTGCAACATAATAGACAGGCTTTTTCTGTAATGTTATACATTTAGTGTTTATTTTACAAATGTGTAATTAAATATTACATTTATTTCAATGGTTTAGCAAGTTTGTTGTGTTTTTTAATTTTTGTTAATATATTTATTTATTTATTTTAAATAATTAATATATTATTAAAAAAAGTCGTATAGCTTTTTTTCAATTTTATTTTATTGTAGTTATTTTTACTACATCAAGTTAAAATACATAACAATTAGAAATTTTGGCATCTAGCTGAAATAAAGTTTTTTGTTTTGTTTTGTTTTGTTTTGTTTTGATTTGATTTGTCTCGTTTAGTTTGGTTTTGTTTGTTTGCTTTTTGTTGTTTTAATGGTTTTAGTTTTAGAAGATTATAACACATTTGTATCCAGTATAGCAAGTTTTCAGTTTGGAGCCAATTTGGCCCCAAGTAATACGCAATAAAATAAAATAAGATAAAATAAAATAAAATAATAAAAATAAAACCACTACATTGTGTACACAAGCAAGAGAATCTTCAAATTCATAGCAATTTATTCATGTTTACTTGGGGTCTCTGAAACACTTGCTACATACTGGATGTCTGAAACTTGTTATGAAATGGAAAGTTTGTTTATAATCAGTTCTCATAGGATTAGTAAAATTCATGAAGTATTAACCCAATACTTCTAAATATAAATATGTTTTAGGATCAGACCCAAACAGAAGATGAGGGTTAAAGTCGACAGACTCTATACCCGTGGGGATGTGTGTTCTCCTCCCGTCTTTGTTTAGTTGTCGTATGCTACCAGGACAAATGGAGCAATGGTGTGGGATGGAACGTCTTGTTAGGACGTTTTGTCTCTAAACACAAAAAATGGACAGTGCTGTTGTTTATATCTCATGCACCCTGTGACCCAGTTTGACCAGACAATACAAAGAAACTGTTTGTGGCTACTCTTCCCACAAATTTTAACTAAACCAACCTAAATAATTGGACACTGTTAAATATTTGGTATTTATACAGGATATCCTATAAAGGTTTTCATAAAGTCACAAGTCAAAATAGGTATTTTACGTAGAGATACTCCAGTCAGTCGGCCTACATTGTAATTTTTATTCTTGACCAACAGAGCATACCTTTCAGTTATATACATCTGTCAACACTTGCATGGACAACTGTAATCCAGGATAATTATATACTTCTGTCAGTCTATTGACAAAATCCTCCCAAATTTTGCTCTGTCCCTCTCTCTCTCGCTCTTGCAAATACAACTGTTTGTCTGGATTACTGGAGTCACATGTTGGCCTGGTTCAAAGCGGGGTCGGGAAGTTTTGGCATGCGATTGGCAGTGGCTGTGGAATGTCTGCGCACACACACTGTGTCCCACAAAGCGGACGCAAGAGGAGCGGCTGCTATGCTCACAATCTGACAGAGCTTCACCACACTGCATCCATCATCTCTTTGCCATCCCAATACACTTAAGTCAGGGTCAGTTTTTAGCAGAATGTAAGTGTGATGCACAATTCATTTAGTTTTTTTCCCATATATAGATCAATAGTTCTGAGTAGAATACTGTAGTATGAAGAATACTGAAGAATACTGTTGTGTGACTGAAGGAAAAGAACAGTTTCTGCAACTATTAACGATACATAACAAGTGATATATATACACTGCTGTTCAGAAGTCTGGAATCCGTAAGAGTCTCTTATCCTCATCAATGTTCCATTGATCTGATCAAACGTACAGAAAAAAAGGAATATGAAATATTATTGCAATTTAAAATAACAGTTTTCTATTTTAATATACTTTAAAATAGAATTTATTTGTGTGATGCAAAGCTGAATTTTTAACAGCCATTACTCCAGTCTTCAATGTCACATGATCCTTCAGAATTCATTCTAATATTCTGATTTATTATCAATGTTGGAAAAAGTTGTGTTGCTCAATATTTTTGGGACCTCTGATTCTTGTTTCAGGATTTTCTGATCAATAACAAGCATTTATTTAAAAACAAAATCTTTTCGAATAATATAAGTCTTAAAAAATATAAAATATAAAAATATAAGTCTTTATCACTACAAAAATGATATTCTTACTTAGTATTTTTGTCTTGTTTTCTAGTATAAATATCTAAAAGATGAATTTACTTTACAAGTAAAATCACTTAAGATATGTCTTGTTTTCTGAAGAAAAAAAATCAAAATTGTATTAGTTTTTGCTTAAAACAAGCAAAATATCTGCCAATGAGGCAAGAAAAATACTTGTTTAGCATTTGAATTAAGATTTTTCGTACCCCACTGGTAGATATTTTTGCTTGTTTTAAGCAAAAACGAACACTTTTTCTTTTCAGAAATCAAAACATAATAAGTCATTTTACTTCTCAAGTAAAACATCTTGATTCAAGAATGTTTAGATATTCATACTAGAAAGCAAGACAAAAACACTAAATAAGAAAATCATTTTTTGCAGTGTTCTATCACTTTTTATCAATTTAACACATTCTTGCTTAATAAAAGTATTAATTTCTTTCAATGAAAAAAAATGTACTGACCCCAAACTTTGAACGGTGTTGTTTAAAAGATTTCTATTTTAAATAAATGCTGTTCTTTTTAACATTTTATTCAATAAAGAATCCTTAAAAAGTATCACAGGTTACAAAAAAATATTAAGCAGCACAACTTTCCAACACTGATAATAAATCAGCATATTAGAATGATTTCTGAAGGATCTTGTGACACTGAAGACTTAAGTAATGATACTGAAAATTCAGCCTTGCATCAGAGAAATAAATTATATTTTGAAGTATATCAAAATAGAAAACCACTTATTCATTTAAATTGCAATAATATTTCACAATATTACTGTTTTTTCTGTATTTTTCATCAAAGAAATGTAGCCTTGATAAGCAGAAAAGTCTTCTTTAAAAAATATAAAAAAAATCTTACTAATCCCAAGCTTGATATATTGGGTAAATGACAAATTTTGCATGGTACCACTACTTTTCTCATTCTCAAAGGTACAAAAGCTCTCACTGGGGTGGTATTTATTCAAAAGATACACTTTTGTACCTTTTAGGTACTAATATGTACCTTTAGGTACAAAAGTGATGGATGGACGGACAGACGAACAGATGGATAGAAAGAGCTCATACAGCTTCGACAGACAGCTGATAGATACAAATTTCATTTGAAGAAAAAATGATGGGTCCAGTTAGTTGGAAATAAGTCATTGTGCATATTCAGAAACACAAAGACAGAGAAAGAGAGAGAGCGGGCGATAACTTGTAAAGAGAGCCCTGTGAAAAGTGTTCAGTTTCTAGAGGCGCGCACAAATGTTCCTTTCATTCACGGCCAGCCGAAGGGGCCACCTGTTTCAGGGATTGGGTGGCCTTTGTTCCGAGGTCGTCCTGACCAGGGACTTTCACAATACTTCCCAGCCCAGGGAATTCCTCCCTCTCTGCAGTCGGATCTGAAATGGAGCTCGAGCCGCGGCAGACGCTCTCTCGGGAAGCAGCCATCCCAGGAAGAATGTCAGTCAGCTGCATGTCCTCCTTGTGACCAACTTGGAAATACGCCTGCCAGTTATAACAGGAACACTGTTCATCTTTGTTTAGATGGAGTCTACTTCCAAAACAATTTAAATAGTGCAGAAAATCAAGATGACGTCTTTTTTAAACATATGTGACTTCCACAGAGATTAGATTAGCATCATACTCTGATAAACCTGCCTTGTGTTATATTATGGAAGGTCACAGCTTTATTAAAAACAGCTTCTTAAACCTCACATACAGGCCACATACAGCAGACCACTTCTTATTCTCCTCAGAGAGGGCTGTGCTTGGAAATAGTGAACAAACCCAACAAAAACTGTGGTTAAACAGCCAAACAGAGAGTGGGACGCTTTGTTTTCCCAGCACACTGAAACTCCCTCTTGCTATTTAAATGCTGGAGTCATATGTCAGGTGTATGAATAAGGCTCGACGGCGCCGCCCATCTTCTATTGTGAATGTCCACTCACTCTATCAATGCCCCACTTTTATTTATCTGGCAAATCATGAGAACAAAACTAAAACTTCAGGACAATCAGGACAACAGCTTCATGTTGCTTTTGTGTGCTGCTTTTTTTCCTTTCTTGGTTTTGTGAAAGCCACGTCCATGAGGATCCACATAAACTAGATTTTACAGTGCGATTGAGGCTTGCTTGCCATGTGACATTGCCATTGGCCACGTGGTTGCTAAGGTGTTCTGAGTGGTTTGTAGTGTGTTGCTATGCAGCTGTTTGGCCCAGCCCTGCTTACTGGCCAGGTCAAAAGAGCCCAAGTCTGTATGACAATCTGGTCCTTAGATTTACGTGAGGTGCATCTAAATGTGTTTTTATCCATTTTGTTGTAAAGCAGGTAAAAATCACAAGTCTGACTGCTTAGAAAAATAATAGCACAGATTTCATTTTCACTTTTATTTAAATAAATTAATGGTTTTATCAGAAAGGATGCATTGAATTGTTTAAAACTGTCAGTAAAGACTTTTATATTGTTATTTTTGTACTCATCAAAGAATCATAAAAAATATTTCTTTCTTTTTTTTTTTTTTTTTACAAAAACATTATGCAGCACAACTGTTTGCAACATCATAATAATCAGCATACCGAATGATTTCTGGAGTAATAATAAGATTTGAGTAATGGCTGCTGAAATAAATTACATTTTAATATGAATAATATTATTTTAATATTTTTTAACATTTTAATATTAGAAGAGAGTTATTGTAAACTGTAATATAGTTAACAACATTACTGATTGTGCTGTACTTTTAATCAAATGCAGCACTGGTGAGTATAAATGACTTTTTTCAAAAACAGTAAACAGTAAACTTCTGAATGGTAGAAACACATGAATTTTAACTTGACATTTTGAAGTAGAAAGACTATGTGTATATTTCTATATATTTATATATAGCCAGTCAAGCCACCAAGTATTGAAATGAGCATATTTCAATATGAATAGTAATTACTATTCATAATTACACTGCCGATCAAAAGTTTGGGATCAGTAAGATTTTTAATGTTTTTTAAATAAGTTTCTAATGCCCATCAAGGCTGGTTTTGCTTAATTTTTTTTTTTGGTACCTGTGATACTTTTTTTCCAGGATTATTTGATGAAAATATCAATTATTATCATTTAATATCATTTATTTAAAATAGAAATCTTTTCTAACAATATACACTAGATAGACAATAGACAATAGGCACCATGCAAACAATAGACACTGGGGTCAGTAGATTTTTATTCTTTCTTTTTTTGAAAGAAATGAACTTCATTAATATTCACCAAGGATGTGTTACATTAGTAAAAAGTGATAGCATAGATTTACATTGTTAGAAAAGATTTATATGTTGAATAAATGCTGTTCTTTTTAACTTGTTATTCATCAAAGAATCCTAAAAAAAGAATCACAGGTTCCAAAAAAAATATTTGGCAGTACAACTGTTTCCAACATTGATAATTCTAATAATAAACCAGCATATTAGAATGATTTCTAAAGGATCAAGTGACACTTAAGACTTGAGTAACAGCTGGTGAAAATTCAGCTTTTCATCACAGGAATAAATTATATTTTAAAGTATATTAAAATAAAAAAAACATTATTTTATATTGTAATAACATTTTGCAGTATTATTGTTTTTTTTTCTGTATTTTTGATCAAATAAATGCAGTCTTTAAAAACATTCAGAGTCTTACTGAGCGGTAGTGTATATTATTAAGACTGAATTTTATCCACAATTAGTATTAATTATAAAACTATTTAAATGAGTGTTTAATTTAATATGAATAAAATGGTAATAATTACTAATAACAGTGTAATAAAGAATACAATTATATACAGTACTTGTGGGGAATTATTGTCTATGTTGTCACTACAAAGTGTGTTATCTGAGATATAAAGCATATTTTAGCAGAAGACTATACTTTTAAAATAAATGCTGGTTATATGCTACTAATGTAACTCTTTGGCATCTTCATAGATGTTACAGGTTTACTGTTTTTTTACATGATCATGGCAGAAGTTACAATATGATTTTATGATTTTGCACAGACAAGGTATTTCAGAAGGGTTTTAGACTGGGAGGAAAATTCATATTTACAGTCTGATTTTGTCCTGTTCTTTTGCCTGTGCCTCTCTCTGCATAGCTATCAGACATTCAAGGCGGCAACATGAATTACTTTTGTCATTTCCTGAAGTATCCAGTCTAGACAGAAAATCCTCCAACCTCCAGCAGAGCCAGTTGAACACAATTCATTGTCTATCTTTAATTAGAGGCCAGAACTGACACATTACAGAAATGTACCACTTACACCCCTCTGCAACAGGAAACTCGCAGCCTTAAACATGACTTGAGCATAAAATATGCCGTGACTCACATCCTTGTAACCAACTTTGCAAATGTTGGTAGTGTACTTTAATTTGGGTGGAGACTGGACACAAAGTAGGACTTGACCTTTAATGCTTATTTTAGCTTTAACTAGTTCCTCATGGTCACATCACAGATAATAGCACTGCCTGATACTGGAGTAACTCTATATGCGATGTGAAAGACATACAGGGCTAGAAGACAACAGCTTAGAAGACCGCAGTCTTTGTGATGTGAATATGCCTGTGATGCCCTGAAGTAGGCGGTTCACTAGGTTTTGCCTGGTTTTACTCCGTTTTTACCTTACTCCATACATTTTGGATCAAGTAGGCACTGGTTTGCACTTGCTCTGCAATGGGAACATTGAGGACCTGTGAGACTAGTTACAACAGGAAGCTCCTCCAGCAATTTTACAGTCAGAAAGAGTTGCATTACGAACAAACCGGTGTGTGTAGCCTACAGGGGGTAGACGCTTTGATGTCAAAATAAATCATTTTATCAAATGCAGTACCGAAGGTGAATCACAATAGGTTGATTTGAAATTAGTACTATGTGTCAGCTATTAAAGTGATCTGTCAATTATAGGATTTCAAACTAACAAAAAGACAGATTTATCTGTTCCAAAAACAGCTAGATGTGTCAGTCTGTGAAACTTGCTCATATAAAAGTCATGTATAGTTGATACGAGCTCACTCCCAAAGCAGGCCCACCTCTGGAAAGCGATGATAGTTCACTTGAAAATGTCTCAATCATTGTCAAAGATATCCGATCTTGTTTTGATGTCCACTGATTTTCATTATTTGTCCAAATAATGGTTTTGATTTGATTTTGTCTGCCATTGCATATCACAAAAGGAGGAGAAAATAAAAAAAAGGTAATTGAAGCAAATCTTCATTTCAAATTTTTTTGGTTATATTTTTACATTAAAATGTAAAAAACAATGTCAATTACAAAAAAAAAAAAAAAAAAAATCTGGGGTCTCATTTAGTTAAAAAAATGTTGAGGCCTCATTTATAAAACATATATTGTCATATTTGTGTCCTAAATTACACATTAAAATTGAGGAACCAGGATATTAATCAAGATTTATAAAGGCAAAAACCTATGTAAAAGTGTTCTCATGCCAACTGAAGAGCATGCATTATTTAAATGTAAAGATACATTTTGAAAAACACAACATGCATTAATATAATTGTATTAGCAAATGTGCATATTGTGATAATTACAATGCTGAAATTAAGTGAATTTAATAAATATACTAAATTGCATTTGTTCACATTGTATGTTTGAATTTAAGATGTACTTTGATTTATAAAGTAGGATGCTTTTTTGTATACAGATTAAACAGAAAGTAAAATAGTGCTGGGTGTAACTAGTTACTAAGTAATTAGTTACTGTAATTTAATTACTTTTCTCTTGAAAAAGTAAAGTAAGGGATTACTTTAATTGTAGTTACTTTTTATGTAATTGAACTTAATACTGTGTATAGACTGTAGAATATTTATATACAATACAATAGTGGATTTAACAACAAAATTTAAATTTGAACCTTAAAGGGGTCATCAGATGCCCATTTTCCACAAGTTGATATGATTCTTTAGGGTCTTAATGAAAAGTCCATAATATACTTCGGTTAAAAATTCTCAATGATAGTGTAAAACAACACCCTTTTTACCTTGTCGAAATGAGCTCTGCAAAAATCAACCCATTCTGAGGGATTGTTCCTTTAAATGCAAATGAGCTCTGCTCGCCCCGCCCCTCTCTTCTCTCTGTGGAGTGACGATCCTGTTTACTTCAGCTGCATTTAGCCGCTAAATTTGCTAACTAGCACATTATTAGGAAAGGCGATCACAAAGATTCATAAAAAAACCCTTACACTCACTTCTGCTGTAGGTGAAGCTGGATCACGAATGATTCACGCTAACATAGATGGATATATGTAGATCGGGAGGCGCATTCCCTTCACAAACAAACGTAATCCACTGCATCTTCAGTGGCACAGATGTTGGGAGTAAATGACGACCACTATGTTCATTATTACATCCAGCAACACAACACCTCAATCGCTCAATCTGAGATATGGAGGTCAGACTGTTATACAGCTGATTTAAGGCGGGTCTGAGGTAAAACGCTCAAGTCAACCAACTATCGTGGGAGCGGTCACACCGACAGGCATCTGAGAATAGCTTGATTTGAAAAAGGGGATATTATTTTTACAGATTAATTAAAAACCACTGCATGGATTTGTATCATTATAGGGTAGATTTGTACATACACTGCCAACACACATTAATGTTCAAACAACATGTAAAAGTAAACTTTGCATCCGATGACCCCTTTATGGGTCAATGCATGCTTTTTATGTACCCTTCTCACTTTAAATACTTTGGTGAGTTAATAAGAATATTGGTAACACTTTATTGTCCAATTCTCACTATTAACTAGTTGGTTATTAGCATGAATATTACTGGGATATTGACTGTTTATTATTACTTAAAAAGCACATATTAATGTCTTATTCTGCAAGAGCTTATTCTAAATCCTTAATCCTACCCAGTTCTGAAACTTAACTACTTTACTAAGTATTAATAAGCAGTAATTAGGGGTATATTGAGGCAAAAGCCATAGTTAATAGTTAATAGTGAGAAATGGACCCTGAAGTGTGACCAGAATCATTTATGTAGTTATCGATTATTTATTTAAAAAGAACTTGTCAAGGTTGATAGGATTTAGAAAGTAATTAGTAATAAGTAATTAAATACTTTTTGGAGAGAGTAATTTGTACAGCAATCTAATTAAACTGTTGAAGATGTAATTAGTAACTAGTAATTAATTACTTTTTAGAGTAACTTAGCCAACACTGTAGTCAGTTCATAGCCTACTTAATTCAAAATATGAACAGCAGTACCAGTAAACAACTAAGGACTCT
The DNA here is from genome assembly GCA_012976165.1 of Labeo catla. Classification (NCBI taxonomy): domain Eukaryota; kingdom Metazoa; phylum Chordata; class Actinopteri; order Cypriniformes; family Cyprinidae; genus Labeo; species Labeo catla. Next base: position 1,137,497 of record VONZ01000071.1, read on the forward strand.
GTCAACGTACTGATATTAATGTTCTCTAGAGCCCTGTGCAATGAACAACCTATATACTATGATAGGACTCATTAAGGACTTAGTTTCATGCATAGCAATGGCTTTGTTTTTGACAAGTCTGAGGATGCCTTCACCCCACAAAGTCTGTTGCCATCTGTTAAACATGCTAGAGATCCCTAATGACATGGACAGCAGTCCTGTGGGAGTCATTAGGTCTAATGAGGGGTTTTTAATGGCTAAGAAATATCAAGTCATTTAACAGGACAATGTACACCCGGGTGAAATCACTAATCATTTATAACATTGCCAAACTCCACACACACACACACACACACACACACTGCTAAACGAGTCTAATGGAGCCCCAATTTCATGAACACCAGAATGAAGACAAAAGGTGTTTGTGGCATCTCCTATCGCTTTCTACATATCTGTGAATCTTCATTGGTATTAAAGCTGCTCTATAGGCAAATTGTGGCGAAATTCCTAATTAGGTTCTTGTTATTTTTTATATGGTTCCATGCTTCTGTAATTTTAGCAAGCAATTTTATGTTAATTTTATGCTAATCACTGGCTGTTTTAAGCATCAAAGTGACAATTCATTATATTGGCTTGACAAAATTACAAGGCACTGTTATTGTGCAAATTTTTCTCAAAACAACTGACTCATATTTTTAAGCTACATCCACCAAATCGGCACAGTCATTGTTTTATACAACACTTTTACAAATAATACCATATTGTTTAAAAATCTGATCAGCAACTTCTCATTAATGAGTGAATGTGAAAAAATTGGATGTTACCTTGATTTACAATGTTATTGCTGCATTTTCCCATTTTCTTAATTGAAAAATTAAGAAATGTAAAATTTTAAACTACCAGTCAAAAGTTTTTGAACAGTGCATTTTTTAATGTTTTTAAAGTAGTCTCTTCTGCTCACCAAGCCTGAATTTATTTGATACAAAGTACAACAAAAACAGTAACATTCTGAAGTGTTTTTACTATTTAAATTAACTGTTTTCTATTTGAATATATTTTAAATGTAATTTATTCCTGTGATCAAAGCTAAATTTTCTGCATCATTACTCGTCTTCAGTCCCATAATCTTTCAGAAATCATTCTAATATGCTGGTTTGCTGTATAAGAAACAATTATTATTAGTATTATACATATTTAACCCTTGTGCAACCTTTTGGACATTTTTGTCCTTTTCAGTTTTGTTTTTTGTGATCATTTTGCTTGTGTTATTGCCAGCTGCATACATTTTGGCACAGGTGTGTATTTTTTTGGAATTTTACTATTTCACCTCCATTTCCTTTAATAAATCTATTTTTTTCTAAAAAACTTTTCTAAAAAAGTATAACAATCAGCACCATTTGTGTGCACCAGCGGAGTTTTGCTGGCATCTTATGGGGGAAATTTGGTACTGCGTCCAAACAAAATCTTCCTGAAAGCTCATTTTTTGAGATATCAACCTCAAATTTGGAACACAACTTGTTTAGATTTATTTTCTAGCAGGTTTAGAGTTCAACATGTTTCATAAAATATATATTCTATATAAAATATGCTTCATATAAAAGCATTTTCATAAACTTAAACCTCTATAACTTTTTTTTTTATTTCACTTTTTAAACTTTTTCTACTTCATCAGTAATCTGCCATGGGTCGTCTTTAAAATGAGACCAAACTTAAGTCAAATTTTTATCACACTGTTTTTGACATGGACATTTTTGTCCACTGTGGACCTATGTGTAACTTGTTTGTAACTTATTGGTCCACAAGGGTTAAAACAGTTGAGTACATTTTTTTCAGGACTTTTGATGAATAGAAAGATCCAAAAATCAGCTTTTGTAACATTATACGCTATACCATTCAAAAGCTTGGAGTCAGTATAATTATTTTGTTTTTAAATAAACTATAGAAATGAATACTTTTAGTTAGTAAGGATGCTTTAAATTGATCAAAAGTGATGATAAATACATTTATAATATTACAAAAGATTTCTATTTCACATAAACGCTGTTCTTCTGAACTTTCTATTCATCAAAGAAACCTGAAAGAAAGCTGTTTTCAACATAATAACAATAATAATAAAAATTAGAATGGTTTCTAAAGGATCATGTGACTGGAGTAATCATGCTAAAAATTCAAATTTGGAATCAGAGGAATAAATTACATTTTAAAATATATTTAAATAGAAAACAGATTTTAGATAGTAAAAACATTTTACTGTTTTTGCTGTACTTTGGATCAAATAAATGCAGGCTTGGTGAGCAGAAGAGACTACTTTCAAAAAAAACATTAAAAATCTTACTGCTCAAAAACTTTTGACTGATGGTGTACATATTTATTTTTAACAATACATCAAAACAACATATATATTACTCTGAAATTACTCTTTATATTACTCTCTCAGATAAAAATGGTAAAATTTTCATGCTGCAATAGTTCGTCAATAGGCGTACATATTCATATTTATCAACAAAAGTAGGTCAGAAGTGTGTGAGATATGGGGAAATGACTAAATACATTTTACAAAAGCTTTTTGACACTAATAGAACTTCATAGGTAAGTAATTTTAATCACCTATTGAAATTCCATATATATTTGTGTACAAAATGACCTTTTTTAAAATGGTTATATTATCTCTTAAAAAAAACTCCAAGAAATCTGAGAAAAAAAAAAAGAATCGTCTGTTTTTTGAGGGTTTTAAGCATTTGCAAAGTTTTGTTCCTTTAATAAAACTGCATTTTTTCCAGGTCAGAATGGAACTGAATGAGTTATGAGAGTTAAAGCATTCAAATGACGTAAGGTCTATACATGCTTACACCTTCAAGGCCTTTTAAAATCAGGCAATGCGCCAAGCCAACTTCAGAGTTTTCTAAAGAGTAAAGTGACAAATATGAACCTGATATTACTGTCATACCTGTTGTGCATGACTTCAGGCCGCAGGAACACCTGAAAGTGGCATTATATCTGACAGAAACGCGCCACATAATTCACCTGCGCCGAACATGAGCAGCAGTCAGACGAACAGAAGAGGCAGGGCAGAGAAAACAATGAGCAACAGACGTGGTTACATAACACACACCCAAGTTCCCCTTCATCCCATTGTGTGTGTGTGTACAGGTGTGTGGCATGTTTGAGACGTCTTCTGAAGTAACAATACCACAACAAATGAGCCATAAGCAAACAAGGCTTTCATTTGTATTGTTCCATACAGAAGACACAAAAAATGACGTAAGCGACTAATACAAATGCATAAAATTTTAATGTTGTTACATGGAAATGTTATAAAAGGTATAAAAATTCACATAAGAGTAAACTTTTACAACAGCTGGCCAAGCTTTAGTTCACACATAAGCCTCTGCTAGTGAATGATTAGTGTATTTTTAATTAACAGTATAAGTAAACAGCTTCCATTATTGAATGGAACACAATTCATATTCGCATTGTAATAAAAGCCTTTTATGAAGGCCACTTGGTAAAATGAGACATGCTTAGTCTTAAAGGGACAGTTCACACAAAAATCATCATTTACTCACCCTCATGTCGTTCTAAACCTATAAAAACATTTGTTCAAACATCCCTTTAAAGACTAAATAGCATACTAACAAACAGTGAGAGTAGTTAGTATGCTGTTTCTGCAGTACTTCTGTATGCATAGGGTATTTGTGCAGTATTCAGTAAGTTGTAACCCAGTACACTGTAAAAAATAAAAAACACAATTTGTTGAGTCAGCTTAAAATAATTTGTTACCCTGCTGCCTTAAAATTTTAAGTTCAGTCAACTAAAATAAGTTTATTCAACTTGAAATGTTAAGTTGTACTAAGTAACAACTTAGATATTTGTGTTTGCTAAACTTAACAGATGGGTAAGGAACCCAGCTGCCTTAAAATTTTAAGTTGATTCAACTCAAATATCTAAGTTGTCACTTAGTATAATTTAACATTACAAGTTGAATAAACTTTTTTTGAGTTGACTGAATTTAAAATTTTAAGGCAGCCAGGTTACAAATTATTTTAAGTTGAGTCAACAAATTGTTTTTTACAGTGTACTCCATTTCTAACCAATGAATCCGGTCCATATTGAACGCAAGTAGGAGAACAGGAGATCTTCCATCTTCCATCCTCTAGTCAGCCCTCAGATACTCATGTACAAATGAGATCATCTTCTTCAGATCTTGTATTTCTGTTTCCCTCTGTCACTGATCACACAGATGTGCTGTGAGAGTAAGAGAAAGATGATGGTAAGCTCTTCAATCAGACTACTGCACACTAAACACATCACAGGCACGGAAATGTACAAGATAGCTAGACGAATACAGAAATTAATCAGAAATCCAAAGATGTCAGCAGATTCCAAGGTGGCTTGGTTATCATGGGAAGCTGATCTCCAAACTAAAAAAAAAACAGACTCAAAAATGACAATCCTTACAGACATCAATTCTGTCACACAAAAAGCACTCTTCACATGAAGATGCTCAACTCACGGTTGATTTCAATGTGGTTTGGTGTTAGCATGTTGCTAAGTTAACTATGCAACACTTTAACAGTTTTAAACATAAAAATACACAATTTGCAAAATAGTCTATGATCTTACTTAGATGAAGTTTATCAGTACTTTTGGGTACTGATATAATAGTTCAGAGATTTCCAAACTGGAACTGAACAATTGTGAAAACTGTGAAAAATTTTCAGAATTCAACAGTTGTCAGTTAATGGTCAAGTCACATACAGCAAAAAAATATATATATATATATATATATATATATATATTTATATTGATAAAATATTATTTGGATTATTTCAATTTTAAAATTATCTGCCAGTTTTAAAATTATTTGACATTTTTATTTTCGGTTTTTAGTTAATGGTCAACTCATATGCAGTTAAACAAATGAAATATTTATACTGATAACATAATAAAATACATTTTTATCAAGTGTTTTATTTTGATTGTTTTAATTTTCAAATTATCTGTCAGTTTAAATGTTATTTGACATTTTAATTTTTAGTTGTCAGTTTATAGTCAAATCATATGCAGTTAAACAAATAAAATATTTATATTGATAAAATAATAACATATTATACATTTTTATCAAGTGTTTTCTTTTATGTTAATTTTAAAATTACTTGTGAATTTCAAAATTCTTTGACATTTTTATTTTCAGTTGTCAGTTAATGGTCATGCATTTAAACAAATAAAATACTTAAATATAATACAATTTAATTATTTTCATTTTGTGTGTTTTATTTTGATTATTTTAAAATTATTTGTCAGTTTTACATTTGTTTGACATTTTTATTTTCAGCTGTCAGTTAAAGGATTAGTTCACTTCCAGAACAAAGATTCACATATAATGTACTCACCGCCTTGTCATCCAAGATGTTCATGTCTTTCTTTCTTCAGTCATAAAGAAATTATGTTTTTTGAGGACAACATTTCAGCATTTTTCTCCATATAATGGACTTTTGATTTTGAACTTCCAAAATGCAGTTTAAATGCAGTTGTAAACGACCCCAGCTAAGGAAGAAGGGTCTTATCTAGTGTAACGATTGGTTATTTTCATTGAAAAATAATTTAAATACATTTTAATGTCAAACGCTCGTCTTATCTTGCTCTGCCTGAACTCTGTGTATTCTGGTTCAAGACAGTTAGGGTATGTCAAAAAACTCCAATAGTATTTTCTCCCTCAACTTCAAAAATTATTTCAAAATCATCCTACATCGCTGCAGAAGTACAGATCCAGTCTCTGCAAAGTGAACATGCAAGGAAGATCAAACACCCTTAACAAAAAAGGTAAAACAGCGATATAGGACGATTTTGAAGTTGAGGGAGAACATGAGATGGGAGTTTTTCGACATACCCTAACTGTCATGAACCGGAAAAAAACAGTTCAGGCAGAGCAAGACAAGACGAGCATTTGACATTAAAAAGTATTTAAATTGTATTTTATTAAATGAAAATGACAGATCGTTTCACTAGATAAGACCCTTCTTTCTCGGCTGGGATCGTTTACAACCGCATTTGGGATTGTTTGAAGCCGCATTTAAACTACATTTTGGAAGTTCAAAATCGGGGCACCACATCAGTCCATTATATGGAGAAAAATGCTGAAATGTTTTCCTCAAAAAAACAATTTCTTTACGACTGAAGAAAGAAACACATGAACATCTTGGATGACAAGGGAGTGAGTACATTATCTGTAATTTTTGTTCTGGAAGTGAACTTCTCCTTTAATGGTCAAAACACATGCATTTAAACAAATAAAATATTTATATTGATCAATTAATAAAACAGAATTATTTTTTACCAAGTGTTTTATTTTATTTTCATTTTACATGATGATTTAATTGCACTTTTATATATATATAAAAATGTGTCTTTAATTTATTAAAACATTTCGGATTAAGATTTTTTTCCTGAGTAAAAATACTTTAGTTTAGCAAGTTAAGATAAAACAGATCAGTAACAGTAAATACTTTTACATTATTATGAAAGTTTTTTCTTTATTTTTTGTTAACGATAATGTGGTCTTTAAATATACGTGGGGCCCATTTTTAATGTACTTTCCCCCATTTTATTGCATAAAATATAAAAATATACCACATTTTCCACATAAATATATGGAGCACAACTGTTTTCAGCATTGACAATAATAATAAAATGTTTCTTGAGCAGCAAATCAGCATATTAGAAAGATTTCGGCCTTGCATCACAGGAATAAATTACATTTTAAATTAGATTAAAATAGAAAACAGTTGTTTTAAATTGTAATATTTCATTTTTTAATGTATGTTTGACTTTTTTCTGCACAAGGAAACATCCTGCTTACCAAAGTGTGCTATGTTATGTAGGCAGCTCACTAGATTTCAGAACGGCTCTACTGTCTATGATGTATGCATGTGAGAGATAGATACTAGATTGTTGGATAATTGAGTTGAACAGCCCAGGGCATTCTCTGAAGTGGGTGTCATTTTTCACAACAGCTCACTTACCCCTAGCAACCAGCCCTCCAAATGGAGACAAATGGACAACTGTGCAGCTGCACAGAGACTTTTCTTCCCTAATTCTCGCAGTGTTAATGCGGTCCGTCATTTCACGCTTTGGGTAGACATTACAGGCTCGGGTTAGTAATACGTCACTGCAGTTCTAGCAAACAAACTCGTTTCTGCTTCAAAGAAAAAGTTCTGCACATGTCTCCGAGCGCTCAAGCCGCTGATCTCACACCAGTTGTCGCGTCCAGACTTTGGAATATGTAGACACACAGGGCGAGTCCTTCGTCTGGGGATGTGCTCAAGCTTTTTAAAGCTCTTTGACAGAGTGACAAGCAACAGTGTACACTTATAAACTGTTAAATTAACATCGCAAGATGTCAATTTCAGTCAGCGTAACAGATGAAATGTTGAGAAAGTGAGTCTTACATTGAGATCTCGGAAGTATTCGTTGTAATCCAAGGCATAGCCGACCACAAAACGACTGGGGATCTCAAATCCAACATCTGGAACAAATATCACATATGAAAGAAATGGAAAGGTTAATCTGTGTTTGTGATGTCTTGATATTTCATACTAATGTTTTAGTGGGAAACAAAAAAGCCTGACATAATGAAACAATAGCCAGAAAAATCTTATTTTTTGAAATGAAAAAGTCTACTGACTATGGTATAGTGAGAATATGGAGCTCATACATGAAGAGGAAAACCCCTCAGTTTTATACAGAGATTGATTCAAAAATATGCAGTTTGGTGCAACTGTTGTTATTCATATGGACAAAAAGTAAGATAAATTTATGACAGTACAGCAGACTACTTATATAAAATGCATATAAATATTAGTTGTCACTCCATATCTCCCAATAATATGCCTTAGCAAGATGATATTTAAAAAGCTTATAGACCAATTTAAAGTAGATGTCACAGCTACGTCACTTACAGCTGCGTGCGCATACTGGTTGCTGAAAAACACTGGTAACAAGTGGAGGTAAATGGGTAAAATCCACGGAATAAGAGAAAAAAAAATATTTTTGTGCCTTTTGATGTCAAAATTGAAATGTAAATAATATTTATACAATACTGTAGTCAAAGACGCCATTTGAAGCTAAACGCAGACGTTTAAATGGACATACTATGGATGAAAACTGCTATGACTGCTCTACTTTTAAAACATAAATCTGATTAAACAATAGGTCTACATAATATTCACATATGCTGTTCATAAGGGACGTATTGTACTAGCCCTACAGTTACAGTTAACATTTTTATAGAATGATATTTATTTTATCGCACAATTCTGACTTTTCTATTCTCGCAAATGCAAGTTTATATCTCCTCATTCAGACTTTATAACTCGATTTAACTCAAAAATAGTGGGTCAATTCTGAGGGGGAAAAAAGCCAGAAGAGCTGAGGGGAAAGGAGAGAACGACCAGTTGTTTTTCCTTATTAGAATTGTAAAATCACGGAATTGCGAGAATAAAGTCAGAATTTTGAAATATAAAATCAAATTTACCTTTATTCTTTTATTCCATGGCTCCATAGATTGCTACTTGAACCGCCCACAAAAAAAAAGCGCCATCCCTGTTTCGGATCTGTAAGACCCACTATCTAACGTCAATTTGGTTGAATAACAGTGCTTATCGCTGGGACGATGACATCTAATCAATATAACCTTTAATCTTTTTAAATCTAACTATTTTGTACCGTATCCGTGTAATTCTCTAGTTGTACAGGCTACCTCTCCTGGGTTTTCTGCAACCATGATGCGCACACATCCCGAATGTTTACAAACAGATAATTGGTCTATAGTTTTATGATCAAAGCACTGTAGCTTTCATTGCCAAATCATATAATGCATTAAGTGCTCCTCAAAAGCCTAACGATCATATCTGATACTCACATAAACATGATTTTCTAAAATATGATGCATAATCAAGTAAACATAAGTTGCTACAGTCCAGTAAGTGTTCAGATTAAAATTTATATATATATATATATATATATATATATATAAAAGTAATTACTTTAGCAAGATTTTATAGCAAAAAGAACCACATCCTGAAGGTGGACATTTGTAAAATTTTACTAAAAGACTTTTACTTGCTAAAAAAGCACAAGGGTCATTCCTCGAAACTGATGCCTTTTCCACTTGGAAAAATGTAAAAATAAAGTAAGTTTAATCGATATTTTTTAAATATCCATGAAATTAAGACACCTTAAAATGACAAGAAATTGTATTGTGCCATCTCAGGCTATGTAGTTTATTATTTTATGACTATTTTTCTACCTTTTGGTATTTTTGTCAACCCTGTTACCAACACACGTTACTGGATACTATAATAATAACTCATATGTCACTGAATGATATAGGAATAATACAGCTCAATAATATCCCAAGGGTGACCTTTAAAATGTTCGAATTTTACACAGACAATCTTTAAAAATAGGGTCAAAACTAATCAGTGTCATCCCTGTTACACATGTCAAAACCTGTTACTCTAAAAAGTAACGATTTCAAACTAATTTGCTAATTGCTAGCTAATAATCAAGTTCACAAAAGCACATATTGTCCACTTTGAAAGGATTTTACTTGTAGATATTGACTATATTAAATGTAAAAAATAATTGTTTAAATGGTAACAGGATTGACATTGCATGAATGTGCTAATAAACAGCAACTAGTTAATAGTGAGAATTGGTTCTTAAAATGAAGTGTTACCTTATATTATTATATGTTATATAAGTACATCTCTTCTAATATAATCACAAATGATTTGCGTGAACATAGACGCATTTATGTAGATCGGGAGGCGTATTCCCTTCACAAACAAACGTAATCTACTGCATCTTCAGCGGCTCAGATGTCGGGAGTAAATAACGACCACTACGTTCATTATTACATCCAGCAACACAACACCTCAATCACTCAATCGGAGATATTCTTGTCTAACTTACATTATTCTTGTCTCCGGCATCAAACAATGGAGGTTGGACTGTTACAGCTGATCTGAGGTAAAACACTCATGTCAGTCAACTATAGTGGTAGCGGCTTCTGACGGTGTGAGAATAGCTCGATTTGATAAAAGGGGATATTATTTTTACAGGTTAATTAAAAAGCACTACATGGATTTTTATCATTATAGGGCGGACATACACTGCCAACACACATTAATGTTCAAACAACATAAAAAAAAACTGAACTTTGAATCCGATGACCCCTTTAACATGTGACTTTCCTCCATACATTCTCAATTACCCCCACCAAACCCACCGCACACTTTAGGTTGACACCGGCAGGTAAAGTTATGACGGGAGTCCATGTCTTTCTCGCCTCCCCTGAGCTCATTGAGTTTTAACAGACCCCCTAAAGCAGGGGTGCCCACACTCAGCCCTAGAGGGCCAATGTCCTGCAGAGTTTAGCTCGAACTTGCCTCAACACACCTGCCAGGAAGTTTCTATTATAACTAGTAAGAGCTTTATTAGCTGGTTCAGGTGTGTCTAATTAGGGTTGGAGCTAAACTCTGCAGGACACCGACCCTGGAGACCCTTGCTTTAGGGGGTCTGTTAAAACTCAATGGGCTCAGGGGAGGCGAGAAAGACATGGTGTCCCGCTGTAACTTTACCTGCTGGTGACGCTATTAGACAATGTTTCTTTAGAAAAATTAGTAATTTATACACTATCTAATGTTATATTTCATAATACTGGTGTTGTTTTATTTTTGTACTATTTCGGAATATTTTGAGGAGACACTGCATCCCTTGCCTCCTCAGAGGAAACACCCCTGGTCTGCATTAGTCTGCATCAGTAATGCAATAGAGTATGTAAACATCACGCACAGTCTGGAAGATATCCTGTCCCACTGGACACCCGTTTCACCAGCAATCTGTGACAGATAGAAAACCAAAAGCCCAGTTATGAAAAATATCCACATATCAGTACACACACACACAATCATACTGCACTGTACTCAGTCTGTGGACTCACCCAGCTACTTTGATCATCTTGGGCTTGAAGGCTTCAACGTGATCCAGCAGAGTCTTCATGGTCTTTCCAGTGTCCACGATGGCCTGTGGGAAGAAGGACACTGAGATGAAGGCTGTCACACACTATCAGCTTAAGAAGCACACTTGACAGAACTTAAGTCGTCTTGGCATTGCATGAAATCATCAAACGTCACAGCCACAAAATAAACACTAGAATGCTTGAGTTCATTTTTTCAGGATTCTTTGATTAATCAAATTTTTAAAAGAACAGCATTTATTTGAAATTTTATAACATTGTCAAAGTCTTTACTGTCACTTTTGATCAATTTAATGCATCCTTGTTGAATCAAAACAAGTAGAAATTTATTATTAGATTATTATTATTGTTATTGATTGTTATCTATTATTAATGGTATTATATTATGGAATTTTTACACAAGCAAATATCATAGATTTCATGTAGGCCTCTATTTTTACAGAAATGTTAATATTGTACTTCACTTTTTTTAGCTGTATCAAACTATAAACAAAGAAAATCTGTATGTATTAAGCTCATTTATTATTTAACAAAAGCTAAATGTAGGGCACGTATGGCATTATTAAATGTGGAAAGTTTGCAAAAAATGGCAATTACGACTAAAAACAATCATTCTGCTTCTAAGTCATATGTAATGAATGCAGCTTTTTTTGTTTGAATAAATGGTACATGATTGACTGACCTCAGAAATGTTCAAGCATATTGAGAGAACAGAACAGGGCAGCAAGCAGAATAATTTGCTATAAAGCATCTGAAAGGCCTTTATTTATCTGAAAGGATATTAAAGTGATTGAGGGAGCGAGTTTATCCAGACAGACAGCAGACGTACCTCTACAATCAGGACATTCTTCAGGACATGTGAAGGGGAAACACAGGAGATGAGACACTGAGCGCTCAGGATATATCAACATCACAATATACTTACTATAAAAATAACTCACATAGTCAAACAACAACAATATTATCACAGTACTCAGACTAGGTCAGTTTAATGGTGGGAAAAGAGCAAGACTGAATTACAGTAATGAGAATGATCACTGGCTATAATAGGAATTATAAAAACAACTTGGAAGTAAACCATCTGGATGCATTGTACTAATGAGGACTGGAACAGAATTTCTTTTGGGGTAAAATGTGTCCTATTTTCATGAGATTTTCCCATGAGCTAGGTTGGAGCGTTTTTTAAACAATATTTTAATGTGTGTAGACCATCAAAACAAACAGAAGACTACAGGTTAAAAACAGAGGGAATTCATATTCAAGGGAAATATAAAGACAAAAGATCCTTTACTAAAGAAGTGTGTCTGCTTCACAGACTCTGTATCGCATTATATCACAATCTTTAGCTCTACTGGGAAATCCAATTACCTGAGCAACTGAGCAGATCAATCCTCTTACTGCAGAATTAGTCATCATAAACCTTTGACAAACTCTAACCTCTCATTTCTATCACAAGACACATGCACACATTTAAAATCACTGCACTTTACCAGCACTGAATGGGGGAAAATAGTCTAACAAATGGTTGGATTTAAAATCATTATAATTATAGTTAATACTAAATAAAAAGAAGAAGAATTTTAGAAAAAAAAATATGGGGACCATTAAATAAAATTAATGCAATTACCTAGACAAAGTAGTATCATTATTATAAAAAGCCTTAAATGACGGTAAAATTTGTAAAATGACATAATAATATTTGCAAAAGACACAGCAAAAGAAAATAGCTGTGTATTTATATTAGTCATCACAATTACTTTTTTACAATAACACTTTTTGCTTTGGGAGGGTCACTATAGTACAGTATTTAAGTCACATAAAAAAAGAAGCAATAAATTTACATGTAGACAGAAATTATATAAATGTGAATGAAACGCTCTCGTGTGTCAATGTGTGTCTTTTGCATGTCCTGCTTGTGAACCTTTGACCTGTAAAACCGTGTATTCCACAGAAACACGAGTCAACATTGAGCATTTACCTTTCAAAAACTCAGAACACTAGAGAGTAAAATTACATTCTCTTACAGTGCTCCTAACTTAACAAGGGACTTCAAAAGGACTTCAAAAGGCCAATATTCAAAAATAAAATAAAATAAAATAAAATAGCCATTATATTTTATTTTTATTTTTTGCCTAGTGATATTATTCAGCCAGGTTGAAAAGACTGAGAATATCTTTACCTTTCCACTCAGTACAGACAGGTTCTCTGCTCCCTCTATATGAAGATCTTGAGTTGACTGGTCATTCTGGTGTAAAATCAAGATTAAAGACACACATTACTGGTCAAATATTACTACTGTTATATTTACTATTTCATTTAATGGGAAAAAAATCTAAATGAAGAAAAAAAAAATCTAAAACGGATAGTTCCAGTCCTTGATTCTGACTGCTTGAGCCGCATTCGAAGCTGTTGTAAATTACTCTACAAACATACACCTTTGTTTACATCTGTGTGTTGTTCGGCAACCACTTTGTTGCAACCACAACCGTTTCTGAGGAACTACATTGTTTGGCGGAAGAATAATGTTTTTATTAATATTACTACACTTTATTTGCTCTTTTTTTATTTTGTAAAACCTTACTATGTATATGTAATAACGTTTTATAAAATCAATAATCCTGTGAAGTGCCCCTTAGCTGTTATAAATTCACTGTAAACCACGGCTTCTTGGGGCTTCTTGCTTTAATAAAAACACCTTTAGTACATATTAACTGGGACCAATGTGTCTGGAAAGACTAATCTACTTTAAATGAGCTTAGACATTAAATCAAGTTAGTGTCATAACTATTATTATTACATCAAGTGGATGCTTTCCAGACAAAGTGATTTAGCTTAAACGAATGACCGTTTTCATAGATCCTCCTGGGTTCAACCACAGGCTTTAGTTTAAAAATATCAGCAGTGCTAAAAAAAAAAAACAAAGCTCAAAGCTGATATGGAAATCAACTAATTTTACAATCTCAAAGGCTGAGCTGAGATACAGAGCATGACAAAAATAAAGCCATGACGCCCTCTGTTGACTAAATACATACAATACAGCCAGCACTCATCAACAACAGTCACTTTATTAATCAGAACAAACACCACTAACAAAAACGCCTTAGGTATTTAAATGTTGTGCCAAAATATGCCCATCTAATGAATTTAGTGAATTTATTTGATATAATATTTTATTGTCTGCCTTTGTGCAGATGTGTGTTATTAGTTCTCTATTCATGTAACAACTTGTACAATAAGACCAGAAAAATGTATTAAGAAAATATACAGAACACTCCTGTTCAAAAGTTTAAAGATTTGTTTTTATTTTTGGAAAGAAATTAATATTTTTCATTAATTAAATGACATTTATGTTGCAAAAGTGATCAGTTTTAAATAAATGCTTCATTTTTAAACTTTTTATTTAACAAAGAATCCTAAAAACAGTATTGTTATGGTAGCAAGCACCAAAATACTGATAATAATCAGAAATGTTTCTTGAGCGGCAAACCAGCGTATTAGAACAATTTCTGAAGACGGTAGAAATGATGCTGAAAATTCAGCTTTGATCACAGAAATGAATCACATTTCAAAATGTATTAAAATATGAAATCGTTATTTTTGAATTGTAATAATATTTTACAATTGTACTCTTTTACTGTATTTTAAATCCAGCTTTAGTGAGACTTAACAGACTTAACTATTGAATGCTAAAGTATTTGGTAAATTTTGACTTGGGACTTGTGACTTGTGACTTTTGACGTGGAATTTAGTAAATCAGGTTTGGTTGGTTTGGTTTTGGTTGTTTGTCTGACTTGACACAGCAATTTACATGCAAGAAACCTTTAATTCATTATGTTTGCGAAGGCCAGATAAGTGTGAGATAATCACAAACAAAGTGGCATTTGTAAAAGAAAATATTTGTATCCATGTGCCACTTGTGATTAATCATATGATCTGAGCAGTTTCATGCCGTGTTAGCATGTAAAACGCTTAGGAAAATCATTTTAAATTTGCTCAACATTCAAATTGTGAGGAAAATGGAAAAACAGGATCTATGGAACAAAATATCAGAAACAGAAAAGTTCAAAAACACCAAACTCACCAGGTAGCTCTTGAGCCGGATGAAGTCCACCCTCATGGGAAGGGTCTTGTTGGAGTTTCGGCACAGGACTTTAATGCAGTCCACCAGGTCAGCGCAAAACTGATAACCTCCCTTCAGCACACACAGCACCACAATATCATGATCGCCAAGATCATCCATGATATTTCTGGCCAGTCTCTCTATCCTGGAAAATCCCATGACAGCATAACAAGGCCTAATTGTCCTTTTTGATCCAAAAAAGTGTTTGTTATCAGAAAAAAATGAATGCAATGTCTACATATTTTACGGGCAAATCATTCCTGGTTTAAAAAAAATCCATCAGGAATTTTATCACCATAAATAGACCCTAATGGTAATTTTTGTAGGAAAACATTAAAAATGTATATTAGAAAACACATATACATTTTAGGTTCCAAGATGACTGTTAAGATTACAAATAAATGCCCCTGACTTAAATTACATTTCCTTTAACTGTCCAGTACATAGTCATTATTGTAATAGAACAAGTATTGGTACTACTAATGATTGCAAAATAATCCTGTAGAAATATCTAATGATAAAGTAGCATCTTACATGCTTTGTATTCTTGTCTCCTATAATCATGATCCTTTAATATGGGAACCAAATTCTGACAGAATTGTCATCTTAAAAGCTGATTTCATTTATTTTACTTGATTTCACCGATAAAACTTACAATCAGGACTAAAACCGACAAGCAAACATGGCTCTTATGTAAACGCTTATCCAACGTCAGTGATAATTGCAGTGTAATTACAAAATGAATCCACATGCAAATTAATTGTCATTAGCCTCTCAAAAGGAAAGGCAATTCATTGAATCACTCACATATATCCATTTCCCCACACAATTTTAGCATAAATTTGCTTGCATAAAAATTAAAAGATGTTAATCTAAAAACTACTTAAGCAGGTCCATTAAGAAACATTGGTTTCAGTATAAACTAGGCATTATGCTGTAAATCACATAAAAGCATTTAAAAAGTAAAAAAGCATGTTTAAAAACTCAAATGCATTGCTGAAATTATTTAAAAATATAATATAAATATACAGCACAAAAAGTCAGTTTATATTAATATAACACAATATGCATTTATATTTTTGTTTATATGCAGTGGTGTCCTAAAATCTCATTTAAACCTGTAATAAGCATATTGACTTTGCCAGTCTGCACTATGGACTTAGTAAGTGGCTAAATGACGCCTTAATTTACAGTACCTGTCCATAATAACTCCATGTGGGATGTAGACACACTCCAGATCCTCGGAGTAATGCTCGGGAAAGGTGAACAGGTCCAGCGGGTATCCGGGCGAGTCATCTGGGATCTACAAAACACAGTTGAGTTGAAACACATGCATTTTTTCACGTGCTGCAGAGTTGCAGAGTATGGTCACAAAGTTATAGTAAAAACCGCCAGCTTTGGTTTCACACTAAAGAAGTTGAATAACTACTTTTTCGATGCATTTAGTTTATTTACAAGCGCACAAACCACTATTCCTTTATCCAAGTCTGTTTGTTTGCGTTCCTGTCCTGCCATGTTGGATTCGTGCAGCTCGCTTATCTACAAACCACGAATGAATCGTGCTCTTCTCGCGTCCATATCGGTAGTGCTGATGACGACACTCGCCATGACGCACAGAAAGGGTGTCACCGCTGGCGGAGCTTGGCGTAGCGGTATGTGGGTTCAGAAGAAAAAGTTTGGAAACAGTGCAATCCCCAGCACTTGTTCATTAGATATGTATCTTAAGTTCATTTATTTCCCAAACAATAGCCTACTAATAATATTCTCTACAAGCCTTTTTTGCCTAATGATTGTTCAGCTGCTCCAATGAAGCTCTGCGAGATCCCACATCACCATGAGTAGAAAACAAAAGGTTTGTTTCCTTACAAATATGTATCACAGATGTAGTTCACTTTTAAACATAGTATATACACTGTGTCAGTTATTGTAGCCAAATGCTGATTGCTGATGGTGTATTTAACTTTCTGCATTGAATGAAGCCTCTAGTGCTTGACTGCTGAAATTTGTCTTAATAAAATGCCTGGAATGGCTGAACCTGTAAATACAGGGGTGTCATACTTTTGGCCATACAGTTTATAAAAGTTAAATTATATGCTAATAATTATCTATATGTGACCCTGGACCATAAAACCAGTCATAAGGGTCATTTTTTTGAAACTGAGATTTATACTTTATCTAAAAGCTGAATAAATAAGTTTTCCATTGATGTGTGGTTTGTTGGGATATGACAATATTTGGCAGAGAATCTGAGGGTGCAAAAAAATCAAAATACTAAGAAAACTGCCTAAAGTTGTCCAAATGAAGTTCTTAGCAATGCACATTACTAATCAAAAATTAAGTTTTGATATATTTATGGTTGGAAATTTACAAAGTATCTTAATGGAACATGATCTTGATATCCTAATTTTGATATACAATGTATTTTTGGCTATTGCTACAAATATACCCGTGCTACTGAAGACTGGTTTTGTGGTCTAGGGTCACATCTTAGTCATCAAAATTGCCGTAGTTACAATTTTCACTCAGAAATTGCTAATAGATTTCACAAGCAATTACAAAGAAATAGCAAGTAAAATTTTGAAGTAAAAAAAAATATATATTTTCTTATAAAATGTAATCCAGTTTTGTTTTACAGCTTATAAAAACAACATTTATTTACAGTGTATATATATTTATCTTAAAACCTTTTTTTTTATTTTATGATCATATGAAAAAACAAGATGACCAGAAAATGTATTTGTTTTGTTATACAACTGCGTCAAAAGTTATATATTTTTAATTTAAAAAACGACTAACTTGTAAATAATAAGAGTCTAATGCTTTAAATACCGGGATTGCATGTTACAAACATGATATGCTCTTGTGTAATCTTTGTTGTTATGTAGATTGTTGTGTTTCTGTTGTGGCTTGCAATATATTTCTTTAGTAAATGAGCTTTGAGACTTAATGCATATTACACATTAACACAACCAGTTTTGGGGAAAGTTACTTTTAAAAGTAATGCATTACAATTTTGCATTACTCCCTGAAAAAGTAACTAATTACATTACTTCGTTACTTTTTATGGAAAGTAATGTGTTACGTTACTTTTGTGTTACTTTTTAAATCTGGGCAGGGCTTGATTCTTTGTTTTTAATATAAAACAATTCTAATGTAAAAGCCATTTTACACTAAAAGTGAAATGAATTCACCTCAGGCTGAAAGGAAAGTTAATTTATGCAGGAGATCACTCTTCAGCTATAAAAAATGAAGCACAAATGTTAGTTTATCTTTAAAGTAATTTTTGCTTATTATGGTTGAATTGCATCATCGAAGGTCAGCAGCAAAGACACTGGTTAATAAAATGGGATTAAATACATAAAAGGTATTTGTTTTATTTACCATATTTATCATATTCTGAGTTTGCATTTCACTGTTCAATTCAAATGTAATGCATTATTTTACTAGTTACCTGAATAAAGTAATATTATTATGCAACTCGCATTACTTGTAATGCGTTACCCTCAACACTGAACACAACTACCTCCTTGCTTCAGTTGGTATGAGGTTCTTTTTTCAAATGTTCATCAAACATGAGGTGTTGTGGCCACGTTCCTGTTCCTCATGGAGGCTTTGGATAGCAAACTTCAGTATGGCCTTGACATTTTATTCTTCTTTGATATCCAGTGTAGACCAAATCTGTACAGGTTGGTTTTAAACAGCTTGAAATTGTCTCACCAGACTTATAAGCCTCAACAGACCTTCTTCTGAGGGGCTCTGGCAGCTCTATGATCCTGGATGATAACATATACTCCTATGCTTATGATGAAATCAGACCAATCTACTGAGGTTTACATTAAGCCTATTAGTGTAGCCTTAATCATGTTCTCCTGATTTACACAAATTTTAGGCACTTCATTTAGTGATAAATGTAGGTGTGCACTGACTTTTTCCCACATAAGATATGTCCATTATTGTTTATTTAAGATGTGCAAAACATTACAGTGTCAGTTGTTAAGTTATAATCCCATTCATTTTTGTTGTTGGTAAAATACTCCTATTATGGATTTTTGAAAATTACCTTTCATTCGGTGTGTAACATGAAGTGAATGAAGACATCCTGCAAAGTTTTAAATCTGAAAGTGCACTGTGTATAAAGTAATTGTCTCTCAAAAGAAAGAGTCGACTCTGAGTCAATTAAATGAGTCATTTTTTTAAAACAAATCCCAAGCTGTTTCATGTTGACATCCTCCTCCCCCTCAAACACTGTAGCGGATTCCTGTGGATAGCATCATGTCGAGAAGACACTGTGCTCTGCACCGTAAGGATAAATCTGTTAGGGTACAGTTAGAGTATGTCGAAAAACTTCCAACTCATTTTCTTCTCCAACTTCAAAATCATCCTACATCGCTGCAGAAGTACCAACATTTCAGGAGGGTCAAACACCCCTTACAAAAAAAAGGTAAAACAGCGATGATTTTGAAGTTGGAGGAGAAAATGTGATGGGAGTTTTTCGACATACCCTAACTGTCTTTAACCAAAGTGCACAGAGCATGTGCATTGCAGAGCTAGACAAGGTGAGCATTTGTGGTTAAAAGTACAAATATGTTTTTATTTTTAATAAGACAATGACCGATCATTTCACTAGGTAAGACCCTTATTCCTCGGCTGGGATCATTTAGAGCCATTTAAAGCTGCATTGAAACTGCATTTTTAACCTTCAATCTGTTTAGCACCACAGAAGTCCACTATATGGAGAAAAATCCTTGAATGTTTTCCTCGAAAAACATAATTTCTTAAGAAAGAAAGACACAAATATCTTGGATGACATAGGGGTGAGTAAATCATTAGGAAATTTCTATTCTGAAAGTGAACTAATGCTTTTAAAAATTGTTGCTCTCATGTACTCTGTAGCATGTAAAATACATATTTAGTCGTGTATGTTGTAGTGTTGCACGATATACCGGTACTTAAAAAGTACTGCGATATCCTGCTTTAATAAACGGTACGATTCAGCATTTTACTAGTACTGGTACTTCAAGACTGCATTTCAATAAGAGCCTATTTCTGCGTGTCTGTGTTAGTGAATGGCACAGACGCACAGTTTTGTTTACTACACACATACGCGTGAGGCTCGCGGTGTTTTCAGCCTGTAATGCCTCAGTATATGAGTACATGAACACATGAACATAATCTCTAGAATTGCTTGGAGAGTCACTTAATGAGCATTTTACCGTTTCTTTTGCGGAAAACTATCATCATATAATGAAGACCCTATTCACAGCAACCCATCAAAATAAACGTTGGGTTTAACTTGACAGTCAGAAATAGGCATATATTAATATATTACTTAATGTAAAGACAGTACTACTACTACTACTACTACTACTAATAAAAATATTATTAAAACAATGTTTAAGGAATATTTACCAGAAAAAAATATTTACCAGAATTTATTTACAAGAAAATTATAAATACACAACACAGTATTTCTGAAAAAAAGAAAAAATAGCCTATAATAAATTCTTTATTAAATGTAATTATCCTTTATAAATTCATTAGACATGCTTTTGATAATTAAAATGTAATGAAACGATTAAAATAGAATCCAGAAAATTAATGGAAAACAGAGATTCACAAACAAAAGTGAATTTGAGAAAAATAATAAAATGTATTTCATAGGGCCTTAAAAACAATTTTTGTTAAACTTTTAATAAATTGCTGTTAAATTCTGCAAGATTCATTATTTCAATTAATTAGACATGCTTTTTGATATATTTTTTTATGTAACCATTAAAATAGAGTCTAGAAAAATACAAATGGAATTTAGGAAAAAAATAAAACATATTTCATAGGGCCCTCTTTATTTCATTTGTGTCTTCTTATCATTAATAACAAGGATACAAAAACAAAAAATGACTATGTCATGATATAAACTGTTGCTGTGAAATAAAATGAATATATCATGAAATAATATTCGGCTTTATTCTTTAAGCAGGAATGTGATTATTATTATTATTTTTTATTATTTTATTATTATTTTTTTAAGGGAGGATAAAATGCTTTGTTTTAATAGATAAAATAACTATGATCTCCATTTGGATCATCTATTATTCAGTTACTTTTCCTGTTGTTTTTTACGTAGTATCAGTTCACTAGTATTGTGATATTTTAGTCAGATATCATATGGAAGTCAAAATTTTGGTATCGTGACAACACTAGTATGTTGTGTTCGCTCCACGCAGCTTGTAGGTCACTGGCAGTTTTTTAGAAATGTGTCGATGAATAGTGAATGTTTGTCGTTGTTATTACTTGGAGTTCTGATAAAGAATAGAGCAATACGTTGGTGTACAAACTGCGGTGCTTTATCACTACTTTTCTGCTTTGGGCTAACGCATATAGGTGTTTAACACTCAGCTGTGGGCAGGGTTGCCAGGTTTTCACAACAAAACCCGCCCAATTGCTACTCAAAACTAGTCCAATGTTGATTTGAGGGGGGTCCCCTGTTAAAAAACACATTCTGGGTAATAAAGTTTTTTTTGTTGGGGTTTCCCTGGTAAATTCGTATTTCAGGGGCTAAATATGACATTATTGTAGGGAGTTTGGGAGTTGTTGAGCAAATAAGGAAAAAATAAAAGCACATTATAAAATAATGAAAGTGTTTTTGACCTTGCATGCATGTCAACCTGTTGTTGCGGACTCCCAAAACCAAAATATAAACCTTTGGCACTTTATAATATTTGTCTTATGTTGCCTTTATTCTGAGCCAATGATATTTTTATGAAGACATTGTTTAGTGCTAAATACGCTGTTTTCCTCATGGGGATCATTTACTGGTCTTGGCAGTAGATGATTTCAGATTTTACTGTTATTGTGGGGATATTCTGGTATCTTTTGATGTCCCACAATATAGACATAAAATCCAGGTCACTTGCTCACCAATGGATCCTTTGCAGTGAATGGGTGCCGTCAGAATGAGAGTCCAAACAGCTGATAAAAACATCACAATAATCCACACACTGCTAATAGAAATGAAACAGTAATTCGCTCTTTAAAAATTTTTACAGTAGAATTAATTGTTGTCTTTCAAAATGTATTATCATTTATCCTAAACTGTAAGGAAACTATTAACAATCAGTGCATTTTTGCTTTGCCATTTTAACATTTTTCAGGTTCAAAAATGTTTTACATCACTCTAATCATTGGTAACACTTTACAATACGTGTGCAAAAATATGCATTAATTCATGCCTAATTATTGCACAGATAATCACGAGTTAATGTATAATTCATGACGAATTAAACTATTTATTAATAATTACTAAATCAGCAACTAATGAACATTCTATTAAATTCATAGATTAAGTAAGCAATAAATTGTTATTAGTTAAATGTGTCATAATGTATTAATTCCCCTAAAGCTATTTACTTCAGCTTCCCTTTGTCTGCTAAATACTCATAAGCTAATGATTTGCAAATGCATCATTAAATTGTGACTTTACTTGTTGAGGCACAGAACTATTAACTAATTGTTAAGTAATATGTCATTGTAGTTATGGATATAGAAGTAAGTTGTTGTGTTGTTGAGTCATGTGCCTCAAAGTTGGAGCCATGCATTTTCATGGGTTGAAGCTATGCATTTCAACTTTCAGTTGTCTGCTTTAATGAATCATTACCTATTGATTTGGAAAGATATCATTATGTTATGACTTTACTTGTTGAGGCACATGCACTAATTTTAAATCCATAACCACAATGACATATTACTTAACAATTAGTTAATAGTTCTGTGCCTCAACAAGTAAAGTCATAACATAATGATATCTTTGCAAATCATTAAATAATGATTAATTAAAGCAGACAACTGGAAGATGAAATGCGTGGCTTCAACTCATTGTGGTAATTAACACATGAATTTACAATATTAGTTAATAAAATAAGTTATTAGGGAATTAATACATTATAACACATTTAACTAATAACAATTCATTGATTACTTAATCTATGAATTATATAGAATGTTCATTTGTTGTTGATTTAGTAATTATTAATAAATGGTTTAGTTCTTCATGAGTTATATATTAACTCATGATTATCTCTGCATTATTTAATCATGAATTCATGCATATTTGTGCACCTGTGTTGTAAAGTGTTACCATAACATTTAGTATACTAATGCATATTTAATAGCAATGAGATTTTGAAGGAAAAGAATGGACAAGGATTGCTTAATATGCCCATGAGAACATCCCGTACCAGCATTCCTTGTGTCCTGTCTCTCTTCACCCCACCCAAGTGCACAAGACTGACATGAGCGATGGCCATTCACAAGTCTCCAGTACAGTAACGAGGGAAAGATGCTTTTGGAAACAATCAGCCCCCCGCCAGCTCCGAGCGAGCATTCGTTACTGATGGGAGTAGTGAACGCTACAGTAACCCACGGCGGAAACGATGCTGTAGATATTTGCCACAGTCGCTCCAAGATCTACGAGGCTTGACGCTTTAGACCCACAGATGTGGGTGGCGTGGTCGGTGTGTGGATCTGTCTGATTGAATCATTAGAGTTGAGTAACTTTTGAGGATGCACGTCTGTTTACGTTGAGCTGAGGAATGGACGCGCTTATGAAGTGAATGTCAATGGAGAATGTTCACGGTCCTCGTTGGCGTCGAGGCATGGATGCATTCCTGCTCTACCTGCTTCTTCTAATGGGAATTGCGAAGGGATCAAACTATGGCTATGTGGAATGGTCTGAAAATGACAAAGATCCTGAAATCAAGGCGAAATATCCGGTTTACAGCACCGGGGAGACGATGCACCAGCAGCCGACCATCTCCAGCACTGAGCGGACGGCCGTGGCGCATAAGCTCGAGGAGGATCTGCCGCGGGTGGTCACCGCTTTCTTGCACACGGGGGATTCATCCACCCTAGAGCATGTCAACTGCTCTCGGCGGTACGAGCTGAGCAGTCTCCGCGGCGGAGCTCACGCCGCCTCGCACTCCTCCCTCCACGGCGTCCTCGATACCATGGCGCACGCCACCAACTTCCTAAACATGCTCCTGCAGTCCAACACCTCCAGGGAGCAGCATCTGAGGAGGGATATCCAGTGGTACCACGCTCTAGTGACGAGTATGCTGGAAGATAATCCTAAAATCCACCGGGCGGTGGTCACATTTCACACGGAATCTCCTGAGGCGCCCGGTCCGCAGGTGTTCCTTCAGGCGACCAGAGGCGAGGAGCGCATAGTGCTTCAAGATCTGTCCAACACGGCGCGCCATCGCCTTAAAAACAGGACGTCTGAGTCCGACTGGTACAACGAGTTTCGGGACCGAAAGAGACCCCAGAGGCTGGCCAAAAGTCGAGGGTTTCCAGCGGCGCAGGGCGGATATTTTCTGGACAGAAGTCATGTCAAGTGGTCTGCGCCCTATCTAGAGTGCGAACACGGCAGTTTTGTGCCACATTGGCTGCTGACACTCTCCGCTGGTTTCTATGGTTTGAAGAATAACACTGCGCCGGAGTTTAGGTAAGACACTCTTAATAAACTTTAGCATTAGTCAACACAGACTGAGAAACGAATTAGATTTCGTGACTTCAAATTGATGTTTATACAAGTAAGTTTTAGTTTAAACACATACACTGAATACACTGTGACAGTAGCAAGTTGTTTACATTTTCATATGGTTGCCGGGCAAGTTGTCACTAACTTATCCCAGTGAATATAGTGCATTAATTGTGAAAGTCAGTTTCTGTTGGTACATATCCTAAAGGTTTGACTACAAAAACCTATAAACACCCTGCTGAAAAAAACAGCTAAAAACAGCCTAGGCTGGTTAGCTGGTCTTAGCTGGTTTAAGCTAGAAGTAGCTGGTTTTAGCTGGTCTCCCAGCCTGACCAGCTAAGGAAGTGGTCAAACCCCCTTTAAAACCAGCCTGGTCTTAGCTGGTCAGCACGCTGGTTTTAGAGGGGTTTGACCAGCTAACTAGCTAACACCAGCCAACCAGGTTTTAGCTGGTCATCCAGCCTGGTCCTTAGCTGGTCATGGGCATTTTCGTATTATAAAAGATTATACTAGAGTTCACTGAACTGGGGTAAGTTGTCACAACAGGAATACCATTAATTAGTTTTTTATAAAGGCATCAAAATTTAAATATAAAAACAATACTGAAACACAAAACAATTTATGTAAAATGTATCAAAATTGAACTGGGCATCAAATATGAATATGATTTAAAACACCTGCCCAACCTGACTTTTATAAAAATACTTTTGTCCTGAGAACATCTTTTATTTAAAATCAGTCCATTATATTGTTGACTCTTGTCTTAATGTATGCTAATTTGATTCACTTGTTTACCCAGTAAAAATATCAGGCATGTGATAATATTATGATAGTTGAATGTTAGGTCTGAGGCAAGAATTGTCAAAACTTAAGCTAATATTATAGGTTTCAAAATAATCTGGACTCTGGACTGTACATTTACTGGGTTATAACCCTTTCTAGTTAAAAATATTTAGACACTAAAGCCACATTAAAATGTCTGTATGTCATTAAACAACATATCAAGTGGGATGTACACTATCAGTCAAATGTTTTTGAACAGAAACATTTTAATGTTTTTTTTTACAAAGAAGTCTCTTCTTCTGCTCAACAAGCCATCATTAATTTGATCCAAAGTACAGCAAAACAGTATTTAAAAAAATTACTATTTAAAACAACTGCTTTCTATTTGAATATTTGAAAATGTAATTTATCACGTCACAGTCACATGATCCTTCACAAATCATTCTAATATTCTGATTTGCCGCTCAAAAATATTTATGATTATTATGTTGAAAATATCTGAGTAGAATTTTTTTAGGTTTCTTTGATGAATAGAATATTCAGAAGAACAGCATTTATCTGAAATCGAAATCTTTTGTAACATTATAAATGTCTTTATCATCACTTTTGATCAATTTAAAGCATCCTATTAAAGCATTAAAGCATAAAAGTCTATCCCCCGGTTTCACAGACAAGACTTAAGCCTAGACTAAAATGTAAGTCTAAGCTGTTTCAACTGAGAGAACCTTGCACTGACTGATCTCAAAATATATCAGCGCCTTTGTCTCAAGATGCACACAAGTAATTTTTTTTCCAAGCGGGTTTATAAAAATTACGTAAATGTCCTAATAAAACTATGGCTTAGTCTAATCCTGGCTTAGTCTAAGCCCTGTCTGTGAAACCAGGCTTATAATTTCTATACAGCTTTTGAATGGTATAGTGTATAATGTTACAAAAGCTTTTTATTTCAGATAAATGTTGATTTTTAGTAGTGTTTCTTGGGCAGCAAATCAGCATATTAGAATAATTTCTGAAGGATCATGTGACACTGGAGTCTGTTGTAATGATGCTGAAAAATTAGCTTTGATCACAAAAATAAATTACATTTTAAAATATATTTAAACAGAAAGCAGTTATTTAAAATAGTAAAAATATTTCAAAATATATTTTGCTGTATTTTGGATCAAATAAATGCAGGCTTGGTGAGCAGAAGAGACTTATTTAAAAAAACATTAAAAAAGCACAAGCACACTTTTCAGCAGAATATTTTGCAAGGTATTAAATCATGGAACAAATGATATATTTTTCGGTTAGTGGATCATGTTCATAGTTGAACTATTGTGGTTACTCTGCTTGGACTCATGTGATAGGAATTCACTTCATACATACAATGGAAACTGTGATACCAGTTGGTAAAAAGTGATTGCAAAGATGGCTTGGCAGCATTTGCTTGCAGATGCCACCTGCCTGATATTTTGTCACCAAATGCAATGACATTCAGACATTTTTATTGTAGAGAAAGACTCTTGAACACATGTAAACATTCAGTGATTGCACAGACAGAATGGTGGTTTTCTTTCAGTGTAGTAATGTGAATGTTAATGTGATAAATTGCTAGGTATCAGGTCACAACACTTATCCATGTCAAAATCAATCAAACCATGAATAAATTACAAAGATGAGATTCAATTTTTTGATGAACTTTTCATTAAAGGCTGCCCACTGAACTGAATCTCATGATCGTGTTAAAAATGTGTGGAAGCATCTGTTGTTTTGGTTTCTTCTTCGCTTGTGTTTTTTGAAGTTCTGTACAGAAGATGTGTAATAGCGCCCCCCTAACATATAACAATGAAAACATAGATTCTCGGAGAACAATACTGCTCAAATATATTTAGACTTTTTGTAAGTCAAGAATGCTTAAATGTTTTTAAGTATATTTCTGAGAAGTACATTAAGCACATTTCTGAGGAGTACATAAAAAGTAGACTGAAAGTATACTTTCCTATTTTAGTTTAAAAGACGTATACTAATAGCACACTTTAATAAACTTATTTTTCGTAAGGGATGTCATGTCTAAATTTAACACATTTTTATAGAGTACAATCTATATCTTTCATTCCATATATATATATATATATATATTGATTAATTTATTTTGTCAAGAGAATGAAGTTTGCATGTGCGTATATGCACTTCACTTCTAAAAATGCTTCCACAAAGAGGGTTTGCAATAAAAGAACCATTTTTGGTTAATCAAAGAACCTTTTAGTGAACAGTTCTTAACATTTTATTTCTTAATGTGAAGAACAATTTAAAAATGTAAAGTACATTTTACTACTATAAAGAATATTTTTGTGGAATAGAAAGGTTTCATGAATGCTAAAGGTTCTTTATTGAACCATAAATGCCAGTAAAGAACCTTTTAGTGTTAAATTCCGGAGAAACCCATAATTTAATCATGTGAAAATAAAGCAAAACAACAAAGAACAAAAATATCGAAGTAATCATCAGATTCTATTTTCATAATTTACAGCAGTAATCTAACATCAATTAATCTTGAACCAAATTGCTTTGTGAAAATTATTACTCCTCCACTTACATGACATCATTATTGTTTATATTTTTAAATCAGTGTGGTTCAAATGAGGGATGTGTGAGAAATGTACTACAGTTTTGGGAAACAGTCTTGACTAGCTAGCTGATTTCTCCAACGATGCATCATAATAGTAAAGCAGCGAGTTATGTCATTGTACGGGAAAAACACCCCACATTTGGAACAACATGAAAGTGAGTAAATTGTGACAAAATTTTCTCTTTTATTTTCCTCTTTTATTTTCAGGTCATTGTGCAGTTTGTCTCCTCTTTAGTTCCATTCCCTTTGTTACATTTTTAAGAAGCACATTACATCACTTACAAAGACAATGAAGCAAATGAATCTCTCTCAGAGTGTTTTACATAAGGCCTGTATAGCCTACTTAGGTCTATATGATTAGTGCTGTTTTATTTAATGGTCTGTTGCATAAATTGGCATGCTTCAGTGGTGGATATTTTAGTCTAGTGCCAGACATGTGGGGTTCATTGCTGTCAATCAAACTGAAAACAAACCAACTCATTTCAAAGCTGGATTTTTGTGTCCTTTGGAAGAAGCATGACGACCCTCCTGGAACAAAACATTCAGCTGAAAATGCATGCAGCTTTGCCGGTTAAAACCAGTTAAAACTCTTATTTGCTGGTCATAACCGGTTACAACTCTAAAATGTGAACTATTAAAGGGATAGTTCACCCAAATATGAAAATTCTGTCATCAGTTACTCACCCTTATGTCGTTCCAAAACCATAAGAAATGTATGCAATAATTGAGTATCTTAACAGAAGTCCCATTGGCTTAAAACAACATGAGGATGAGTAAACTATGACAAAACTATAAGCCTTGTGCGGTGTTAAAAATCCTTCACCTAATTTGGTGCTCCTGGTCAAAAAACACCAGCCCTTAAAAAACTGTTTGCAAATTTTTCATTATGGTATATTATCAACAAATATTGGATTGAATTTATCAACTTGTTTTTTTTCAATTGTCACAGATTTTGTATCTTTTTGGAAATGATTGGTCGTATAGGTTTGATTGATCTGAGCTGATGCACCTCAGTTTTGACAGTGGTGGACAGTAACAAAGTACTTTTTAAAGTATCTTTACTAGAGTAGTTTTATTTTGATTAACTTTTACTTTTACTTCACTACATTCCAAAGGATAAGATTGTACTTTTTACTTTTTACATTTCATAAAACATATTGTTACTCCTTATCCTTATCACTTTGCAGCTGTTCTCGAATCGTCAACTCATTTATTTAGATGATCCGTTTAGAGCGAGTCTCCGGTGAACTGAATTCACAAGAACCGGGAGATCTTGTGAGCACGCACACGACTGATGAATTATTGTAATTGAAAACCATATTGAATGCAGACACATCAACATCAGTGTCTCTATGTTTTAAGTCAAAAAACGAAACATTAAAATAACTCATGCACATTCATATTCCCCGCTGCTGTAACGTTAACAGTTTCTTTAAAATGTTACGCATTTAGCCCTATGTGACGTCTGTTGTTATATCAGAATCAGAAAGAGCTTTCATTGCCAAGTATGTTTGAGCATACTAGGAATTTGTTTTAGTGTCATTAGCTTCCAGTACACAGAGACAGCAACAACATACAGACAATAAACATAAGATGAGAATAAAATACACATATGTAAATATAAATAGACAAAAATTAGAAAAGAAAATTGAGAAATAAATAAATAAATAGGTGGTATGTACAGTTGTGCTATAGATGACAATAGAATAGAATAGAACAGAACAGAATAGAATAGAATAGAATAGAATAGAATAGAAAGAGGTACCCTAGTGAAAAAAAAATATGCTAAGTATACTTGCAGCCAGACTAATTGTCAGTATACTTCAAGTGTGTTACTGATTAGTTAACTTGAAGTGTGCTATTTTGGAACAACTAATTTTGTGCTAAGTATATTTTAGTTGTAATTAAATTGTAGTAAAGCATAACTGTAAGTGTATTTAGTGTACTTTTATGTGCTAAATTGGAACAACTTCAAGTATACTTAGTATACTTTAAGTAAGCTGCATGCTTGATTAGTGATATTAAAGTGTACTTTGTTTGTATTACAAGTATATTACAAATTAATTAAGGGTGTCTTCAAAATATACAAGAAACACACCATAAATATATTATTTTTGAGTAAAAATATGCAATTCTTTCCCCCAATGCTGAATGCACTCGTTGTCAGGGTCATTAAAACAGTGTGAGTGAAATTCAATTTTTGGCCATGCAATAGTATTTACTTGGCTGTACTTGTGACATCACAAACTAGTAGCTGAACTTCCTGTCCAGTACACTGTAAATCCTAATAAGTTCAGCTTACTTAAAAAAAAGTTTGGAAACCGATTGCCTTATTTTGTTAAAGCAAACTTAAAGGTAAAACTAAAGCTAATTTAATAATCAGTTTAAAGTAAAGAAAGCAAACTCTTACAGAGTAAATTAACTAATAAATATCAAGTTAGTTTAATGTCATTTCTAGTTAACATACTCCAGGACATTTACTTATCTTACTTAAGATTTAATAGTAAGATTACTTTATTAATTCTATTTAACTAACAGTGTTATTTTGTGTTGTGCAAACATCTTAAATGCTGTTATTCTCAACATGGATTTAATCTGCCATTTTAAGCTATGGGAACTTAAAACATTTTGTGCAATCGGTTTCCACATTTTCTTTAAGTAAACTGAACGTAGTTTTATTCGTTCAACCAGCATGAAATGAACTTAATACAAGTTTGAAATTCTCAACAGTTTATTTTTGTAAAAAACTTTAAGAATATCACAATAATAAAAATTAGCTTTTAAAACATCTGTGTTCTTATAATACTCTTTACAGACTTCTTAACTAAACAGCACTTTGTTGTCATAACATTATCTGGACCCACTGGAACACTTAAACAATAGAGCATTTTCAGAATGGCATGCAAACAGAACAGCAAAAATAAAATACAGGCCTTTCAAACCAATCCATGACAATTCTTCCCTCCATGACTGCCTTTATTGCATCCACGATGAGGGCATGTCCTCTGGTAGAACTGTGAGCAGGTCTACAACTGCTTGACTGAAGTCTGCATCCACATCCTAAGTAGAGAAATAAAATAGGTACAGTGTAAATTTCTTCATTTCAATACTGGAAATGTTCTAAAAGCATATATTGACAAGGAACTTTTAATGCTTTTAATTTATAAGCAAATTGATTCATATTGATGACCAGAGTGAGTGTACAATGATCTGTGCAAACATCAAGTACAAGGAAATGTAATTAAGCTTTAAATTATGATCACCAAAGAGAGATGACGAGATTTATAGTGTGATAGTGACATTTCACAATACATGATTTAAATCAGAGCAAAAGTGTAAATTATCATTTGTGTCAACTATTACTGCATGCCTTGTCTTGGAAGTCTTGGAATATTACACACAAGTTCCATGGACTACATTTTTTGTACATTGTTTTCAACATTATAGATGTGAATTTACAGAACTTTATTTTATTTTTTTTAACAACATGCTAAGAATGCTAAGAGCATTTTCTCTCTAGTTATGGAGTGATGGATCACACCCATCATTTACATGATTTTATCTTAAAGGGTTTGTTCACCCAAAAATTAAAATTAGCCAATGATTTACTCGCCCTCAAGGCATCCTAGGTGTGTATGACTTCATTCTTTCAGACCAATCCAATCAGAGTAACATTTAAAAAATGTCCTGGCTCTTCCACGCTTTCCATGGCAATGGGCGGGTGTTTCTGTTCAACAGTTCAAAAGGAGTGCAAGAAAGCGCATCCATCCATAATAAAATGTGCCTCACACATGAATAAAGGTCTTCTGTAGTGGATCGATGCATTTTTGTAAGAAAAATATACACATTTAAAAAGTTTTAAACACTTTTCTCTCACTTCCACTAACTGTCATAGGTGCAAGCCTTTCCAGGTGGATGTTGTAGGACGTTTGTGTAGTGAATGCGCTGGTGTAAATATGCTAGTCGAAATGTAAGTTTCGACTAGCAAAGAAAAGTTTGTTTACAGGAGCAAAGGAAGCAAAGTTTCCTTACTTTAGCAAAAGAAAACCAGTCTGCTCTTGGTTTATATTGAAATCCTCCGACATTCTTCTTTATAGATCTTTGTTTTGTACTTCTAATTCGTTACTGGTGTTTCATTTTGCTCTGTCCTGTGCTTCCATGTTTGTCACTAATCACCGGCGCATACGCACACGTACATCCTACATCAGCTGCCCGGGATGGCTTCTGCCTATGACAGTTAGCGGAAGTGAGAGAAAAGTGTATTAGTTTTAAATATGGACATTTTTCGTACAAAATCATATATTCGCTACAGAAGGCCTGTATTCACCTCTGTGTGAGGCACGTTTTATTACGCATTTTACTGCACTTCATTAAACTGTTGAACAGAAACAGCCACCCACTGACATTATAAAGCTTGGAAGAGCCAGGATATTTTTTAATATAACTCTAATTGTACTGGTCTGAAAGAAGAAAGTCATATACAATAGGGCTGTACGATAAATTGCATGCGATTGTCATGCGCATCTTGTCAGTAAAGACGGTTATGCGATTACACAGAGCCTTAGTTCGCTGACAAGCTACACAATATCGCGTTCATACTCGCAGGTGAATCGCATTCGATTATGAACGCGATATTGCGTAGCTTGTCAGTGAACTAAGGCTCTGTGTATTAAATTCCGCTCCATCTGAATGCATGTGATAGAGATTTACTACTAATCACAGAACCATCTTCACTGTCGAGATGCACATGACAATCACATGTGATTTATCGTGCAGCCCTAATATACACCTAGGATGCCTTGAGAGTGAGTAAATCATGGGCTAATTTCCATTTTTGGGTGAACTAGGCTCTTTATTTCAAGAAGTTTATTTCAAAGTGTGTAATGATGTTTGTGATCACTCAACACAGTTTCACGAATTTAAAGCATTTACACCAATTTCAGTAATAAACTGTTTCACAAAAGACAAATATAGCATCTACTGCAAAACTAAAAAAAAAAATAATACACAGAACCTTTGACAATTTTTCATAACCAGAAGTACATTCATATTGAATAAAACAAAATGATGAGAGCAGAAAATCCAGTAATACTTACGAAACACATCCTGTAAAATTCCTGTGGGTCATCCTCCAGGATGACTGAATGGCCCTGAAGTACTGCAGTGGAAACATCAGATGACTATGAAAAAATAGAGACAGGCTGAGGATAACAATCATAAGCAAATCATGATTTAAAGATGGCAACTACAGTCAACATGATAAAGAAATACCTTTTAATTAACTTGATGTGAAATTTAAAATCCTTTTTTCTAGAAAATGTCAAAAGTGCAGAGTCTGTGTCCAATGCTGCGCAGAACTCAGATCCGAGATATGCGAAGATCCTGAATCCTGCAAAGATCTAAGAACAAACATTAAGTGGCTATTAACATTTTGAAGGATACAATCCATAAACACACTTTTTGAAAAGGAATAGGGTTTTGAAAATTTTGGAAATTAAAAAAAAAAAAAACAGGTTCACCCAAAAATAAAAATTAGCTATTAATTTACTCACCCTTACGCCACCCAAGATGTTCATGAGTATTTTTCTTCAGCAGAACAGCAAAGAAGATTTTTAGCTGAAAATGTGGCCTTTGGTGATTGATAAAATTTAAGTCAGAGACTGTCCATTTTTGGAGGGAAAAAACATATCAAGGAGCACAAAATTAATACCTGTTGCTCCTGATGATATACTGAGGTTTTATCAAGAAAGATGATTGATCTGTGGAAGAAAATGAAATAAATGCTTTTAAGTCTCATTTACTGCATTCATCTTACATTTATCTAAGTAGATCCTCTCTGCAAAGTGAACACAAATGTAAAGAGTGTTATGTCACAAACATAGCACTTGTAACAAACATAAACTAAAGCATCTAAACTTACATTTCCACTGCACAGCAGTCATCAACTGGTATTCTAAAATAATAAAAAAAGTGTTATCCCATCAATCAAAAATCAGTGAACACTGAACAAACAAAACCAAATATATAGAGTGTTTTTTTTCTTATGTAATATAAATGGAAACATCTGGTATTTTAAAACTAAGATCGTTAACTTACATTTAAATAAGTTTCAATGTTATATATACTCTGCTTGAGGAGGTGGGGGTGATGGGTCTGCTAAAGACTCGTTGACAATCTCAGAATGCCTGTCGTTTCTTACTGCCTGCACATTACCGTAATTATCATACTAAGCACGCATACTATTTTCGTCGCAACCAGGTATTTCTAACAAATAATGCTACGGCTTGACTACAGTTTAGCACTCATAGTTGCTTTCAAAATCGCCGTGTCAAGTTAAAAAGAGTTATTTTAAAAGAACCCGTCTGAAGATGTAGCGTTCTTTTCCATCAGTTTGTACACGGACCGGATTGCGCGCTCTCTAGCGTGAATGCGGCCGTGTCTCTGAGCTCCTCATTCGAATATGCCGCGTCAGCATATATATGCTAAGCGCTTACGAAATTAAAAACGATCTCCTCGTTTGAAGTGTTTTGTTTACTTCTCACTGAATTTTGAATTCTGCAAAACGTCACATGAAACAACCGTCGTTCAAATTACTCCTATTCTCGTAACTAACTTATCACTAGCACAAATGGATAACATAGTAATTAATAGACAACCAGGCAGCTAATTTTACAGATATGAAGCGGACATTAAGTTAACTGGTTTGAACAGAAATCGCTTCAAATAATGTGCAGGGTCAACCGTGTTTGAGTTCTTTGAATGGGCTAAGATGTTCCACAAAACAGCATGCAACAAAGTGCATAAAATCTAACCATCATAAGGACTAGCAAGCAAAAAATCAGAAAATGAGACTTAAATTAAAAGCTCTTACCTTGATTTTACCGAAATAGATCCTCTGCAAACACACGTTGAATCTTCAGCCGTTGTGCTTCTGCGACGTGGGGGAGGGGCAATTGTCGCCCAGTGCGCATGCGTAACAGCATGTCTTGGACATTTTGAGTAATTTTACTTAAATTTCATTAGCTATGGAAACTAGTGTTCTAATATTTCAGCAACAATGAAAAAAATTGAGTAAACTCAACATTTTGGTTAAAATAGAGTAAACTTACTAGTATTTTTATAGCAAGGAATACTATTTGGTTTTACAGTGTAGAACACTTTTTCTAGTGTTCGTATGGTGTGCTGTTGGTATAAAATTATAAATGCATTGATGTACATGAACCTCTCTGTGACATTGTATCAATTTATTAAAATACTTAAATCACAATTACAAGAGTAGCATTTTGTATGCATACACTTCATTTAATAATGTTTTAAATGGGCTTTAAATGCATTTATCATATGCTTTATTACTTTCTGTTGCAAGCATGAAGTACACTTAAAAATTACTCCAAAATTTTACTTAAAGTATACTAACAAGTTCTTTAATAATGTACTTTAAAAGTATACTTTCAATGCATTGTTACATTTCAGCACACAGTTAAAAATACTAAAATATATTTACATAAAGTGCAAATAAATACACTTTTAAAAACAAACAAAACTACATTTCAAGTATATTTTTAGAAAATATATTTTTTTAGAAAATATACTTAATTACAATTATTTTAAAGTGTGTTAAAAGTTGTATTGTGAAAATAGGTAAAAGCATGGTGGTAATACACTTATAATATATTTAACGTTAGTACAATTTTTGGTTAGTATATTTGCAATGTACTATTGAAACAGGAAATATATTACAAATACAATAAAGTATACTTTTTTTTCACTAGGGTAGAGATGCAGGGATGTGCTAGGATGGGGGTGGTAACTAATAAACAAAAAGTTATTGCACATTATATTGCACAACGGGGAGAACATTTAACTGTTCATAAGGAGAATTGCCTGGGGGAAAAAACTGTTCTTGTGCCTGGTTGTCCTAGTGTTTGGGGCTCTGTAGCGCCGGCCAGATGGTAAAAGTTTAAAGAGATGATGACTTGGATGTGAGGGATCCAGAGTGATTTTCTGAGCTCTTTTCCTCACTCTGGATGAATACAGTTCTTGAAGGGAGGGCAGGGGAGAACCAATAATCCTCTCGGCAGTCCGAACTATTCTCTGTAATCTTCTGATGTCTGATTTTGTAGCTGAGCCAAACCAGACAGTTATTGATGTGCAGAGAACAGACTCGATGATGGCTGATATTGTTTATCAACAAATTTTTATATTGTTTGGATCAACTAGCCGAGTAGACAGATGTGAATGTTTATTCGTAACCATACTGAAAATAAGTAAATATTGTCAGCTGATGCTAACTATCTGGCTAAAAAGCTTGCTGGTGAGTTGAGGTCATTTTTAGATAGGAAGTCCAAATATTTTTATTCAACCACCTCACTTACATTACATCTGAGGGAAAAAGAAAGGATGTGATGTTTAGAACATGGTAACTACAGTAATTATCAAAGTGGAAAGTGATGCCCTCTGGGGGCATTTGGCCAGGAGTGTTTTTACACCACAAACAAGGTTTAAGAAGAAAAAAATCATCATTATGAAAATATATGTTTTCCTTAAAATTTTCTTTCTAACTTCAGGCCTTATTCCCATCATATATAACTGTGGCGTTCTGCAAAACAACAAGGTTTAAAACACTTCTTTTTCTTACTGGTGAAAATTAGATGGTCAAATCTGTTTTCTCTCAGGTACTCTGCAGTGTAAGCTTCACAGTGAATATTACTACATCACTCTCGTCAACGCAGTCCATATCAACATATATGGACAAAACTATAGGGAAAAATATATCTTGACTTCATATAGTGGTTATTTTGGGAAGATCCCAGGCATTTTGAGAAGTAGGATTATAAAACAATATGCTAATATAAAATTAAATTAAGGAGCCTATATACAGGTGCATCTCAATAAATTAGAATGTCGTGGAAAAGTTAATTTATTTCAGTAATTCAACTCAAGTTGTGAAACTTGTGTATTAAATAAATTCAGTGCACACAGACTGAAGTAGTTTAAGTCTTTGGTTCTTTTAATTGTGATGATTTTGCCTCACATTTAACAAAAACCCACCAATTCACATCTCAGCAAATTAGAATATGGTGACATGCCAATCAGCTAATCAACTCAAAACACCTGCAAAGGTTTCCTGAGCCTTCAAAATGGTCTCTCAGTTTGGTTCACTAGGCTACACAATCATGGAAGACTCCTGATCTGACAGTTGTCCAGAAGACAATTATTGACACCCTTCACAAGGAGGGTAAGCCACAAACATTCATTTCCAAAGAAGCTGGCTGTTCACAGAGTGCTGTATCCAAGCATGTTAACAGAAATTTGAGTGGAAGGAAAAAGGCATCAAGAGCCACCGCACAATTTGGATACAGTTGTCGTATTCCTCTTGTTAAGCCACTTTTGAACCACAAACAATGTCAGAGGCGTCTTACCTGGGTTAAGGAGAAGAAGAAATGGACTGTTGCCCAGTGGTCCAAAGTCCTCTTTTCAGATGAGAGCAAGTTTTGTATTTCATTTGGAAACCAAGGTCCTAGAGTCTGGAGGAAGGGTGGAGAAGCTCATAGCCCAAGTTGCTTGAAGCCCAGTGTTAAGTTTCCACAGTCTGTGATGATTTGGGGTGCAATGTCATCTGCTGGTTTTTTGAAAACCAAAGTCACTGCACCCGTTTACCAAGAAATTTTAGAGCACTTCATGCTTCCTTCTGCTGACCAGCTTTTTAAAGATGCTGATTTCATTTTCCAGCAGGATTTGGCACCTGCCCACACTGACAAAAGCACCAAAGGTTGGTTAAATGACCATGGTGTTGGTGTGCTTGACTGGCCAGCAAACTCACCAGACCTGAACCCCATAGAGAATCTGTTTTTTATTTTTATTTTTTTATTGGTCTTATGAAGTATTCTAATTTGTTGAGATAGTGAATTGGTGGGGTTTTGTTAAATGTGAAAATCATCACAATTAAAAAAAACAAAGACCTAAACTACTTCAGTCTGTGTGCATTGAATTTATTTAATACACGAGTTTCACAATTTGAGTTGAATTGCTGAAGTAAATGAACCTTTCCACGAGATGCAAAATAAAATTGCAAAATAAAATGATCTATCAGTATTATTTTACTCAAGTAAAAAATTGAATACTTTTGCACTTTCATTTAAAAAAAGGAGTACTTTTACTGGAGTAATATTTTATTATACGTATCTGTACTTTTACTCAAGTCTTCATTTGTGTACTTCATCCACCACTGGTTTTCGAGTGAAATAAAAGCATTATTTATGAATAATTTTGCCAGTATTCATTCACATGCCTAAACTCAGATCAATGAGGCCTACAATCAACCATTTCCAAAAAGAAATAAAAAACCTGTGCTAATTGAAAGAAAACAAGTTGATAAAAAGATATAATGCAATATTTGATGATAATATAGCATAACTGTTACGGAGTGAGTGAGACGAGAGGCGAGCGGATCCATCTGCGAGCTTTTATTTAAGGGACGAGACAGATACATAGTCATACAGGCAGGGTCAGGAAACAATGACAGACAGGTATGACGAAGGCAGAACGTGAGAAAAGTCCGTGAGACGAGCTAGAGTCCAAAAGGCAGGTGGCGAGACAGTCGAGACGAGATGGCCAGGCGAGGGAACTAAACACGGGGAACAAGGAAACTAGGAAACGCTAATAGAAATAATAACAACAACAATACTCCGTGGCTTGCATGGGGAAAGACCGGGGCTTTTATAGCGCGCCTGATTGGCCACAGGAGTCGACGCAATCAGCGCGATGGGTGATGGGAGTAGTAGTCCGGGGTACAATGCAACAGTCTGTGTGTAGTGACAGGGTGAGAGCGACATCTGGCGGTGAGCGGACCACAGGACACCGACCAGATTCGTAACATAGCCCCCCCCCAAGGAGCGGCTTCCAGACGCTCCAACCGAAAGACAGTCCTGGGGAGCGGTGGGAGGGCCAGGAGACTGAGGCAGAACCGGCAAGGCGGAAGCCTTCCAGGGCGGAGCAGGAGGCGCAGGAGCCCTCCAGGGCGGAGCCGGAGGCAGAGCAGGATGCGCAAGAGCCCTCCAGGGCGGAGCAGGAGGCGCAGAAGCCCTCCAGGGCAGAACAAGGACCTGCGTCAAGGACTGGGACCTGGGGAGAGCAGGGACAGAGGAGGCAGACAGAGTAGGGAGAGAAGCAGAGAGTTTAAAAGTTAACGCCGCCACCATAGGAGGTTCTACAGCTGACGCTGACACCTCTGGAGGCATTGGCGCAGCTTCTCCGACTGGTGAGGCCTCTGGAGCTGACTCGTGGTCGGACGAGACCCCTGTAGCAGACTTGAGATCAGACGGCACCTCTGGAGCAGACTTGAGACCAGACGGGACCTCTGGGGCAGACTGGTGAACAGACATGATCTCAGGAGCAGACTCATTAACAGACGTGACCTCAGGGGCGGACTTGTGAACAGACGTGACCTCAGGGGCGGACTTGTGAACAGACGTGACCTCAGGAGCAGACTCGTGAACAGACGTGACCTCAGGAGCACAGTGTGCAGCCCACACACACCACATGGCAACCGCCATTAAGGGAAGAGCTGTGGCGGGTGGCAGGATCTCTTTGATGATGGATTTTGACGGTGTTGATGCCACTGGGATGTTCGCTGCCCTCACTGACACTAGTGGCTTTAACTTGACTTGACCTTGGAGGAGCGGCTTTAGCTTGGCTTGGCCTGGGAGACACAGCTGTAACTTGACTTGACACTGGAACAACAGCTGTATACTCGCTTGACTCAGGGGTAGCAGCCGTGACGTGATGAAGCACCATTTTAGCTGCCCATACCGCCATTAGGGGTGAGTCCAGCACGTGGGCCATCATGACCACAGGTGGCGTCCAAGTGCTGACCACGGGTTCTGGAATGGCGGCCATCTTGGCGACAGGCTCTGGCGTGGTGGCCATCTTGGTGACAGGCTCTGGCGTGGCGGCCATCTTGTGCAGTGGCTCAGGGCGCTCGGGTGAGACTTTGCTTGGCTTCGGAACCATGGCTGTGACTTTGCTTGACTTGAGAGATACAGCTGTAGCTTTACGTGACACAGGAAACACAGCTGCAACTTGGTTGGACTGAGAAACTAGACGAAGCTCTGTTTTCGCCGCCATCTTGTGAACGGGCTCCTCCATGGCCGCCATTTTGTGAGCGCACACCGGCGCAGCCGCCATCTTGTGCACGGGCTCTGCTGTCGGCGTCAGAGCATGGACGCCATCTTGCGAACGGGCTCTGCTGATGCTGCCGTTACATGAGCGCTATCCGTAGTTGCCGCCATTGCATGAGCGCGCTCTAGTGTGGCCGCCATTTCACGAGCGAGCCAGGCGGCCAGAGTTTCCGTGGCGTCGCGCTCCTCCTCCGCGACACTCATGGTAGAAGCAGAACCCACACACAATAGGGCAAAGTCCATAAAAGCCGCCAGCGAAGAGCGCGGACCCTCGCGTCTCAGCCTGTCCCTTAACGGCTGGTTTACTCCATCACAAAAAATTTCTATTAAACAAATGTCGGGGAGATCTGAATAGTGTGAGATGGCCAGAAATTCTCGGGTGTGTTGTTCAAGCGATCTTGGTCCTTGTTTTAATCTGCATAGGGTCCTGTTTGTGTCCATACCTGAAGAATGTCCAGGTGAAAAGCTGCTGGATCCTTTTGCGACGGAGTATTCTGTTACGGAGTGAGTGAGACGAGAGGCGAGCGGATCCATCTGCGAGCTTTTATTTAAGGGACGAGACAGATACATAGTCGTACAGGCAGGGTCAGGAAACAATGACAGACAGGTATGACGAAGGCAGAACGTGAGAAAAGTCCATGAGACAAGCTAGAGTCCAAAAGGCAGGTGGCGAGACAGTCGAGACGAGATGGCCAGGCGAGGGAACTAAACACGGGGAACAAGGAAACTAGGAAACGCTAATAGAAATAATAACAACAACAATACTCCGTGGCTTGCATGGGGAAAGACCGGGGCTTTTATAGCGCGGCTGATTGGCCACAGGAGTCGACGCAATCAGCGTGATGGGTGATGGGAGTAGTAGTCCGGGGTGCAATGCAACAGTCTGTGTGTAGTCACAGGGTGAGAGCGACATCTGGCGGTGAGCGGACCACAGGACACCGACCAGATTCGTAACAATAACAAAATTTAGAAGCAGTTGTTTTTGTAGGCTGGTCATTTTTGACAGGGAACAGCTAAGAAGCTAAGAGTAAAAAAGTGATAAAAGAAATCCCCAAAAATGTACCAAAATCAATTATTTTTTGGTCATTATATCCTGTGTGAGCAAAGTGAGTTTTATTCAAATACCCTGAGATTAACTAGCATTTTCAGGGGAAAGAAATGACTGAAACACATTATGAGTGTTAAAACAACAACATACGTAAACATTTTCCTCCTTGCTTTTCAGGTTATTGACCAGTATGTAATTGAGAATGAAAACTGAGAATCTAGTGTAGCTGAAAATAAGGTTTTATGTCTTATTTTATGATGGGATGTAATTTTTATGAGTAATCTGTGAGGATTTCCAATCTGTCAGCCATCAGGATTTTTAAACCTCTGAAATGGAAAAAGCTCAAGTTAATTGGGGTGTTTAACACATTTGGCTGCCAATGCATTGTTATATGTTATAAATAGCTACAGTTGTCACTGAAATGCAAAATAGTTTTGCAAATTGCAAGCATAACGCTCTTATTTGGAGCTTTATGACTTGCAGGATGCGTCATGTCAGAGTAGATATTGGTTTGTCATGGCATTTTAGTGTGAAACCCTATGATTGCTGTTCTCATTTTTCTTGCAGTATGTTTCACATCAGTTATTTTTATCCTTATGTAAGTTATTTATACTTTTGATCATCAAGACATTGTAATAGAGTTTGAGAACAGGATTGTAAACATTGTTAACATCCCTCGACTTGAAAGAGGAGTGTGCTGAGCAGATAATTCTCACATTTCTCTGTGACTCTCTCTCTCTCTCGCTCATGCTCCATTTTCTTTGCCTAAAGATAAGAGAGAGCGCTGGCAGCTCCAGCTATCTGCAGGTGTTTGTTTCACATCTCAGCAGACAGATGGCTTCTGCCTTTGGGTCTTCGCTCGAGTCGAAAATGAAACGGGTAGAAATGAGCAGAGAGGAATGATTTGGGGCTCATGCAAATAACAATCA
Organism: Labeo catla; assembly: GCA_012976165.1. Classification (NCBI taxonomy): domain Eukaryota; kingdom Metazoa; phylum Chordata; class Actinopteri; order Cypriniformes; family Cyprinidae; genus Labeo; species Labeo catla. Next base: position 1,179,722 of record VONZ01000071.1, read on the forward strand.
GTGTCATTCCCCAGCGGCTCTAAACTCTGCCACCGAATGAAATGGAAATCAAAAAAAGGGAACTCTCCGACTTCTAATAAAATGGATTTGTTTTTGAGTCAAAGCAACAGGAACATGATGTATCCGTTCATAGGACTGTAGCATCTGGACCAATCAGACATATAGTTATTTGTTACATTTAACAAATAATCTTTAAAACCAACAACCCAGCTATATGCTGGAGTTTAGAAGACAACCCCCCAAAGCAACTAACACCCCAAAAGGGCTTAGTTGCCAGGGTGACCATCTGATATCACAGGTTTTATTGCCTCAAGGAATGCAAATGGAGCACACTACATTTCTCTATAGGAAAGACACAATGCCTATAGAAATGGACTCTTTCCTATTCATTCACAGACAAACCTTTCTTTGACCTTCCTATTACACATAGCCTAGGTCATTGTGTACAGTACTACTGCATTGTATTTTAATTTTGTCTGTTGTATTTGTATTTGTCTTTCTACTGTTTTATGCATGCATTATGATAGATGACTAGTCGTATAACCCACCTATGTCATGCTTGGTTTCTTTGAATTCGTATTTTGATGATCTAAAAGATGGTGTAAATTAGATGTTGATACCCATGCAACATATTAGTGTTTTAAGAAACCTTAGTAGTTTTGCATCAACACCCAATCGAATTACGTATGCAAAATACCATGCTCACAGACAAAGAGTCGTAAACTTTCCCTCCAAAGGTGAAAGTTACCATTGGTTCGTGGACCTCCTGGAGGCGCAGCCTCCAGAGAGCTTAAAGGCAAATGGTTGACCGTCTCCCTTCTACTCTTCCCCTCTTCTTTTCTTCTTCACTCTCTTCACTCGTCTGCAACATCTTCAGATTGCTGCCCGTGTGGAGGAACCCACGGGGAGCTTGAGCCGGCACAGGGCGTGCCCGGCGGGCCCGACAGGCCCAACATACAGAGCTGTGGCTCTCGACCACAAAGAGCCAGACAGTTCCACTTAACCCTGGAATTCATCTTCATGACTCGCCTCAGTCAGTCAGTGGTTCTTTTAGAACCTAAGAAGATGAGCTAGAACTCTTCAGGACTTCCCTAAGCACGCGCCAGGCCTTGCGGCCTTGTCTTTCCATTCCCCAAAGATCACCGGACTTCAGCTGAGTCCCTCTCAGCTCTTGGTTCTTCTTCAATTTTCACATGGGAAGAAACTCCCAGTCACCATTGAGTCAGAACATCTTTGGAATTCATCACTCTTCAGACCCGGAAGAACGTGATTGCACTTCCAAACCCACCACTGCTCCAAACCATCTTTCACCAGAGACTGCATTTGGACACTTGTTCGACGACCAAGGCAATGCAAGTATCGTACACTTAACTAAACAAACAGAGGTTTAGTATAAGCTGTAGACAGCACTGATGGTTTCACAGCAGGTGGTTAACTGACTCTTTTCATAGCTTCATTTCCTTGTCTCTCTCTAACTGCTTCTCACTGACCATTCCCCCATGAGTGATTTCATGTTTGTTTGTTTAGATTAGTTATGTGTTAGTCCTCCGTTAATAAACTATTGTGCACAAATTACATGAGTTTTGATTCTGATTCTTCCTTGCAAATTAATGTCCCTTTACGATTCCGATTCAAGCTACATGCTCTAATGCAATGGTACTTTAAGAAAGTTATTTTCTGTGGCCAAGTAAATATCATTTCTTAGAGTTGATATAAAGATTATACTGAATGTTCGCTGAGCGAACAGATTAGTTGATGGAAAATTGATTCTGCTACAGTTACTACTGGCAGCTGATATAAGTAATTGTAATTAATCATAATTAATTGTAATTATTTATATACATTTCCCTTTGAGCTAAATCGCGACAGGAGTGAAACCTTTAATTAAAGCCAACAGTGTGAAAGTTTCAGAACAGCAAGCACAAAAATTGTTCACAATTACAACAGAAAATTAATACCAATAATTATATAAACAGTTTGAAATATGTACAATTGTTTAGTTTTTCTTAAAACTCACTAAGGCTGCATGTGCTTGATCAAAAATACAGTAAAAACAGTAATACTGTGAAATACTATTACAATTTCAAATAACTGTTTTCTATCTGAATGTATATTAAAATGCAATTTATTTCTGTGATGCAAAGCTGAATTTTCAGCATCATTACTCCAGTCTTCAGTGTCACATAATCCGTCAGAAATCATTCTAATATACTGATTTGCCAAGGATACATTTCTTATTATTAGCAATGTTGAACACAGTTGTGCTGCTTAGTCATAAGAGAAAACACAAATATATTAGGAATAATCTGACAAAAACTTGTTTAACACTAAAAATGATATTGTCATTTATTAGGCAAATATCAAAATATGACAATTAAATAGTTGCATTTTTATACCCAAATTTGAGCCAGCACATTCAACTTCTATCAGAAGATAGAAAATAATCAAGTGTAACATTCAACAATTAAAACTTATTTTTCTATTATATTATTTTTCTATTAATTGGAGATCTGAATGTTTATTCATTTATTTATTTAACCAGTTCATGTATTACCTGCCAATCAAACCTATTTCAAGGATGAAAAAAAGACTGACGGGTAAATAAATGCCATAATTTATTTCAAATACATTTATTTTATATTAAGTATACTTCAAATCCATTAACATATTTATTGACATATCACTTAAGACTTACTGATATAATATTATAATTAAACTTCATTTGGAGTATTTATTTATTATGCAACACACATTTCTTAATCATGCCTAAAATGTTTTAATATCACTAATAATAAGGATTATATGATCTCTGTATTTAAATGCAAGATATTTGAAGTGTATCTGAAGTGTACTTGCAATAGTTCCACTTTAACACAATCAAAAATACTTCAGCATATCTTTAGTTGGATCTCAGCACTATTTAAGTGCATTAAGCACAAAATTAGTTGTTCCAATTGTAAGTATTTGTAAGTATATCAGTTTAGTATACTAAAAGTACAATTGCAGGCTATTTTGATTAAGCACATAAATATGTAAATGTATTTGTAGTATACTTAGCACAAAAGAAATGTATTTCAAATACATTTTAATATTTTTTTTTTCACTGGGGTATTACGATTGTGAGCTTAGGCTCACAATTATCACAATTCTGTTCACTGTTCAATTTTCTATCTCACAATTCTGACTTTATAATTCACAATTGGATGTTTACATCTCACAATTCAGTCTTTTTGTCAGAATTGTGATATATAAACTCGCATTTGCAAGAAAAAAGGCAGTTCTGACTATAGCACACATTTGGCAGTTTACATCTCACAATTCTGAGAAAAAAAGTCAGAATTGTACGATTTCCTTTTCTTTACATTTTTTATTCAGTGGCAGAAAACAAGATTCCTTACCATGCAATACTGTCCTAGCAACAGAAATGTGTGGTGCTGTCTGTTATTTTGCAGCACATACTCTTCAGATCTAATCCCTCATGCTGTTGTCAGGCAGGAAATGGAAAGGAGAGGTTCATTTTCAGCAATGCATTGATTTTAGAGTTAGTTGAATTAGATGCTGGAGACTGATGTGGTTCTTCATTAACATCAACAGGGACAAAGTAAGTATGTTAGTTTTATGTTACATTGTGCCTTTATGACAGACACCATCATCTTTGTGATACTGAAGAAAGTAGCAAAGGTTGTGAGAGAACATGGAGTGGATATGAAACAGCATGGTCCATGCATCTCAGATAACATGCCTTATGGGACGGTGAAAGAGAAGCCCCTCTAATGGACCTCTATCTGGTGTAACAGCCAACAACTCTCATTTTCGCATAATGAACCGGAGAACTGGCTTTCCCCTCCGAGTTAGAAAGCGAGAAAGCTTGCATGAACATCCTACATCTTATAACCAGCAGCATTTGCAAATCAGAGTGAATGCTGCCATGCAGAGGTGATAAAAACACTTTTCTTTTTCCAGTCTTGAGTGTTGAATTCTGTGTTCAGTCTAATGATGGCTCATCTCATTCCCCGGGGAAGAGCAATTGAAATGCCCTTGCAGAGTATACCATTCAGCTCATAATGAGACGGTGCTTTGCACCAATGAAAAATAAATTGCAGAAACTATTGAATGCATGAAGGTTTGTGTTGTATCTAACAAGTTGACCATTCTGCATTCTTTCAAAGGTAATGCAATAGTTTTACTTTGTGAGGAGTGAATCCTCCTGAAAACCTTTGTAAATTTTCTTTTTTTCTTTTTTTTTTTTAATTCTTACATTGTTTGAAGCATGAGAAACAATGGCAATTTTTTATTAACATTTTTATGATATGTTCTAAAGGACACCAGGACTTGGTTAATAAGAAACTGAAAACAAGACTCTATTACCAAAAAACAATGTTTTTATATTCAATACACCACCCAGTTTATAGGTAAAAAAAAAAAAAAAGGGTACAAAGGTGCTTTAAGGACACTCAGTCTTCCCCATAAATGTGACTCCAAATGTAATTTGTCAAGTTGATGTAGTCAGATTACATGACATTTTTGCCTTGCATGAAAACAGTTCATGTAGATGTTCTTAAATAAAGTACACTATATAAATTATTTAAAAAATACTTTTTATTTAGCATGAATTATAAAAAATATTCACTGTTTCCTGCAATTGTAATTATAGGATTAGTTCACCTGCGGAACAAAAATTTACATGTAATGTACTCACCCCCTTTTCATCCAAGATGTTCATGTCTTTCTGTCTTCAGTTGTAAAGAAATTATGTCGGTCATTTTATTCGGGAAAAGAAAAAGCTAGTCTAGCACAGGCTCTGGGATGCACGTCCACGACACTACAAATCACGTCTAAGTTCATCGTCTGTGTACTCCAGCTCAAAAAGGTAGAGTATGGCGGAAAACTCCATCTTATTTTCTCCTACAACTTCAGAATCGTCTGACATCATTGTACCTTTTTGTTTGTAAACAGCGTTTGACTTACTTGCCCTTCCTTAGTCTTTGTGTGTTCGCTTTGTAAACACTGGCTCTGTAGTTCCGCCTACGTTGCATGTGACCTTTCGACGTGATTCAATAGTATGTAGCTTCGTGGACGCGCATCCCAGAGCCTGTGCTACAGCTTTTGTGCTTAAAAAGTATACAATTTTTTATTTTCCGAAAAAAAAAATGTCCGATCGTTTTGCTAGATAAGACCCTTCTTCCTCGGTTGGGATCATTTAGAGCCTTTTGAAGCTGAATTTAAACTGCATTTTGGAAGTTCAAAATCGGGGCACCAATGAAGTCCATTATATGGAGAAAAATCCTGAAATGTTTTCCTCAAAAAACATAATTTCTTTATGACTGAAGAAAGACAGACATGAACAGCTTGGATGACAAGGGGGTGAGTATGTTATGTGAATCTTTGTTTTGGAAGTGGACTTCTCCTTTGATAGTGAGTCTTAAAATTTGCACCTTAATATTTGAATTCATTGATCTTCTTGCATATATTTGCATACTAATATGTGCTCCTCTGTAACTCTCTTTGCACTGCACACATTATGGGTTGATTTTCATGAAATTAAGACTAAAATTAAAGCAAAAACTAAGAGCACTGTGGCTCTTTTGCAAAAATGAAATAATTTAACAAAAGCCTAAAACGTTTGTCTTTAGCTGTCTTTGCAAGCACTGCTATTTCCTATAGAAAACTCACATTTAGTTTTCATTTAAATGAAACTTTCTCACTTTTTCTCTGTGTCTTTCTCTGTTGTGGTGTAGAGGAGTTGTACGTGTGGATGTTAATCTGCAGGATGTGGACATTGACCAGTGCTCCAGCAGTGGCTGGTTTGCAGGAACTCACCGCTGTAACTTGACAACTATGGAGGTGAGTGTTCAGTCTCATCATTAACATATAATGACTGTGACTGAGAGTCTGAGCATCACAAAAACACTCAAAATGTTTGCTTCCGCACCCAGGTTTACATTAGACAGAAGTAAAGAAGTAAACAAAAAATGTAATTAAAATCACATATTGAAATTAAGTCAAAAAACTGACAAAAGGACATTATGATCAGCACAAAGGTTATATTTTGGTGTAGAAATGCAAGTAGCCTAGTATTAATTTGTGCATTAAATCACAGATGTGAAATGACCTGTGTGTATTCTGAGCATATACAACATTTAAGCATTTTTTTCTGTGCAATGTTTGCATTTAACATTGTTTTCCCCCCTGCTGTCTATGACCTTATTAAAGCACACCTGCATGTTTAAAGCTTTCTAACTTCATAATGTCCCTAATGTGAAACTTTTCATTTTATCAGCATCAATTCTCATTTGCAATTAATTGGATGGAGCACGATGATATTTTTGTTTGCTCAAGTGGGATTGCTTTCATGGTTCATTTTTTCCCCCCTCTCCACCATGAGATTGGTTCATTATCTTTGTTTGTATTTTAGATGTATTAAATGGGGGATTTATCACATCCTTGACTGGAGTTTGTAGTAAGCTGTGCTGGAAGTTGCTCTGCGAGAGCTAATTAGACCATCCGAGCTGTTCTGCCCGTGTGCCAGTGAGAGTTTGGGCCGCCTTGGATGTTTCTGGAAGGCGCGCTCGTACGCTAAATCACATCACTGCGTGGGTTTATGCATTATGTCATTGCACAAGTGCTGAACTACATGAAGTGGTGTGAAAAACACACAAATCTTAAAGCAAGCATGCAAACATTTTTTTTTTTTAATTCTCCTAGTAACATATAGTGCGTAATATGTAACATGGTGTTTTTTTGAAATGTGCCAATTAAACCTAACACACATAAAACACTTCGTGTTCAGAAGCTGTCTGCTCTTTCTCAGTCTAAAGTGAGATTTGTTCTCCATCTGTGTGTGTGTGCTGGATAGGGGTAGGCGATGTGACCAAAATATTATATCACAGTATGAGTAATTTGTGATTTATCGTAACACTATGCATCACAATATGCAGTTGTTTTTTGCTGGGACTTTAATGACAATGATTTATATTTAATAACCAAATGATAATTCATACGTTTGCATAATTTAGCCAATTTCAGACTCGAACCCCATCCAAAAGATAAGATTATTCATAACAAATAAACAGTAAAGACAAAGGGCTCAAAACAGTAAAACTAACATCATGAACTGAATGGTTCAAACTCTAAGTTCTGATTGGACATTGAAAGCATTAACATCAAATAAGCGATAAATTATTAACAAACAGCTTAGAACATGAGCAAATGCAGTAGTCCATTTTCTGTGGTGTTCACACAGAACGTGTTATCAAGCCACATTCATTGTTTTTTAATTATTTTTCTTTGTAAACATGCTCTAGACTGGCCTATTTAAAGTGCCCCTATTATGGATTTTGAAAATTACACTTCATGCAGTGTGTAACACAGCTCTTAAGTGAATGAAAACATCCTGCAGGGTTTTAAATCTGAAAGTGCACCGTGTATAAAGTTATTGGGCCTCATTTATGAAGCGAACGTATGACAAAAATTGGGCGTACGGCTGTTTCTATACAAAACTCGGAATTTATCAATATAGACGTGAGCGGTGGCTACGATCAAATGTCACGTCAGGTCTGAGCTCGTGTATGCAAATTTTCAAGTTAGCCTGAATTTGCATGCAGCATAGAGAATTACTGAGAATTTTATAATGACAGCATTTTGTTCATTTAGATTATTTTCCTGGCCAACAAAGCTTTTTTAATTCTTTTAGGGTGTTAGATTTATATGCGCAAACACCAGTATAAACAAGGATTCACACATCGTCGCATCACCCGCCTGCTGCACTTCGGTGAACAGAGAAAAACAGAAATTCTAAAAAGAATTAATAAATAGGGCTAGCATACACAAAATATATTTCTCTTAAATAATTAATTGACTAACAAAAGAAGAAAAACTGCGACAAGTATAGGCCACTTTCGTTTTTGTGACACTCTTCATGCATTTTATCTGTTTTCTTTATATCTTTATTACATGTAACTGATCGCGCAGGCACCTTACGCGCATACACACAACATTTCAGCGTTGCTAACTTGACATTTCAGCCATTAATCAAACTAAAATGCAGTCAACCAAACATAAAAGTTACACTGCTCAATGTAAAAGGTCTCCTGTAAAATCAGCGTGCAGGGACGAAATAAACGTTTTTGCACATGTGAATTAGAATGATTTACATGGATATTGGAACACAAGTGAAGTACAAAGACTTGTTTACTTCATGGATAATAGTTTAGCAACCATATGTTACATGGCAAAAAAATGGAAACACTTGGATGTCGATTAAAGAGTCTTGTGAGCCCAACGCCGTTTAGTTTCACTTTACTCATTCATTCATTTTAGCTCGACATTTGTATACTGTATTTACTAGCCCAGTGGTTTTCAAACTGGTTCTGGAAGCACCCCTGCCCTGCACATTTTGTATGTCTCCCTTATTGGTCACACTCAATTCATGTTGTGCAGTTTCTACTAACGAGCTGATGAGTTGAATCAGGTGTGTTAGACGAGGGAGACATACAAAATGTGCAGGGCAGGGGTACTCGCAGGCCGGGTTGAAAACCACTGTTTTACTTTATAGTTTAATATAAAATTTTATAGCTACTCATTTTTCATTTTTTGTTCTGTAAAACCATTCATTTTTCAGGTTTCGTTTCTCTGTGTCGTAAAGTCAACAGGCAAGGCTTCTAAACCGGGGTTGTGGCTAGAAGGGATACAGCTCCGACCGGAAACTAACGATGAAATGAATTGTTCTACCTATTGGATTGTGTTTTTTTAATGTCTACACCTACCCCAACCCTAAACTTAGCCCTTACTATAAAACAAAAAGAGTTTTATTGTTGTACAGTGTGACAAAAATAACGTTAGATTGATGTGCGCATGCCCAGTTCTAGAGCTGTATTCCCTGAAAGTGGCTAATCCTTTAAAAATGGTTGCTCTCATGTACTCTGTTTCATGCAAAATACATATTTAGTTGTGTGTGTTGCGTTCACTCCGTGCAGCTTCAAGGTCTCTGGCTAACCGGCTAATACCAAGATCTGTTCGCTCGCAATTGTCTAGAAATGTGTCAAAGAATAGTGAGTGTTTGTCATTGTTATTACTTGTTCTGATAAAGTTGTTGGTGTACAAACTGCAGTGCTTTATCACTACTTTTCTGCGTTGGGCTAACGCATATGCCATGGCTGTTTGGATGTATTGGCGATGGGCGTTCCGTTTACGACATGCGCTGCACGCAGTAGACCAATCACAACAGACTGGGTCATCGGACAAATCACCGTAGATTAGTGTCATGCAAAAGAGCGAATGAATCATTCAGCGAATCTTTTAGGAGTCGTTGAGCAAATAAGGAAAAAATAAATGCATATTATAAAAAAATGAAAGTGTTTTTTGATTTTGCATGCATGTCAGCCTGTTGTCGTGGACTCCCAAAACCAAAATATGAACCTTTCATAATCCAAAATAGGGGCACTTTAACAGCAGTGATGCGTCTCACTGTCTTTTTATCATCATCTGCCATGAGTGCCATGTTTTTAAAGTGATAGTTCACCCAAAAATAAAAATTACCCAATGTTTTACACACCATCAAACCATTCTAGGTATATGACTTCTTTGTATTCTTCTTTCAGACAAATACAATCAGAGTAATATTAAAAAAATGTCCTGGCTCTTCCAAGCTTTATAATGGCAGTGAATAGGTCTTGAGATTTTGAAGTCCAATAAAATGCATCCATCTATCATAAAATGTGCTCCATTCGGCTCCAGGGGTTAATAAAGGCCTTCTGAAGCGAATCAATGCGTAAGAAAATTATCCATATATAAATCGTAATCTCTAGCTTCAACTAACTGTCGTATGCACATTCACGAGAGAGTGGCGTTCCAGCGGATGACGTAGGATGCAGGCATAGCGTAACTTCTGAACGTGTGTATGACAGTTAGATATTACGGTTTATAAAGTTTTAAATATGGATATATTTTTTTACACAAATGCATCTATACATTTCACAAGGCCTTTATTAACCCCTGGAGCCATGTACATTTTATGATAGATGGACGCACTTTACTGGACTTCAAATTCCCAACACCCATTCACTGCCAAAGCTTGGAAGAGCCAGGACATTTTTAATATAACTCATACACACCTAGGATGGCTTGATGGTAAGCCATCAAGGGGTAATTTTGATTTTTGATAACCATGCATTATTTTTATTGCATCTTGCCCAGCGAAAGTATGGAATTTGTGCATTTAATGCTTAAAAAAAGGTCATGGGACATCAAAGTGTGCCCTACTTGAGGATATATTGGTCAGTAGGGATGGGCAATATGGGCTTAAAAAATTATCACAATAATTTTTGGTATTTAATGCGATAACGATATTAATGACAATGATTTAGGGAATCCTGTTTCTTTAGAGAAAAGTATTATAATAGTACTGACGACGCTTCAGGAATCTCTAATTCAGTTATAGCTGTAGCTGAATAAAACGCAGATAGAGAAATATTAACTGAGGAAACTTGACAATAAACATACGATTGCTACAATATATGGTTTGTCTGAGTTTTTTAAAGCAATCTTGGGTATTTTTATAAGGATAAAGTATATTTATAATGCAATGCTAATCGACATAGCCTTTATAATACTATAAAGTAGTAAGATTTCAGCCTTATTCTATGATGTGAAACCACAGATGATCACAAAAAGGTATTTGAAACACTCGACTATGTTATGATGTTAATTTGGAGATGAAGCATGTCAAGTGATATCTTTTTTGGACAATAGGTTTGTAAACAGGCTCATACACAAGGCTCAGACCAATTTGTGTCGCACTGCACAGTTTTGACCAAACCAGTTCCAGATTGGAGCTCCTCATTTAGCGATATACTAGTTTCACGTCCGCCTTCAGCCATGTCACTCCGCACTGTCGCACACAGAAATATGTCAACAACTAGGCTTTATCGTTATTATTATTGCGGGAAGACAAATGTTTATTGTGGGGAAAATTTTTACCGGTGTATCGCAAACAATAAGATATCGCCCATCCCTATTGGTCGGTCTTCTATACGATGTGGTGGAATGTTGCATGGGCTGGACTGGGTTTGCAAAGCCCAGTTGTTGTCTTGTGTTGAGGAGAATTTGCCAGTAAGCTGTGATCCATTATAAATGCAGTATAATGGATTTCGGTGGGCTTACTAAATTATTGACCATGCTCTGTGTCTGTGTGGTTCCACTCATGGGAACACTAAAGGAAAAGCAGCCAGGAAAAGCACGGCAGCCTTCATAAGCACAGCGCTTGCTCCCAACCACAGCAACTGAAGCACAACGGTATTCGGAAGGGTTTCCTGTGTTTATGAGAGAGAAGAAATACTTGCGTGGTGTCTGAAAGAGGCAGAAAGCCGTGTGTGTGTGTGTGCATCACTCCCAGTGTGCCAGTGTGAATCTATTTATAGCCTCATCTCTACCTAAGACGGCAGGACTATGCCTCTTAAAGTCTGTCCTGTCATTCAAGATGAGCAAGATCAGCTTGGGGCTTGACAGGACCGCATCCCAAATCATATGCACTAAATGTCCTGCAATGACTTTGTTCCTAAGGAGGATTAACGTGAGTGGATCTGTTAGTTTCTCCGTTACAGCTTGAGAGAAGAGCTCTGGTGACTTGAGACAGAAAATGTCCAAGGCCGGCACCATATAATCAGAGCTTTGTCACATGCCGGCAGCATTTTCCTTTCTGGTTTCCCAATAGTTGTAAGTCTTTTCTACTGCTGTGCCATTTCTTCCACTCCATTAGTTGTAATGGTAATGTTGATCTCATTGACTGTCAGCAGAAAGCTATTGTTTCTGAGTATAGTCAGTGAGCGTGTTGCATAAACTCTCATGCCTCATTAGTAGTAGACTCTAAATCTGAAGATTTATCTTTTCAAATGTATAGTTCACCCAAAAATGACTATTCTGTCATTTTCTTTTTATAACGTGTACTTCCTTTTATCTGTGGAACACAACCACTTTGTGTTCCACAGATAAAAGGAAGTAAATCTTTAAAAAAAAAAAAAAAAAAGAAAGAAAACTATGATGAATGAACTAGGTCATTTAATGAATTTCTAGTTTGGTGAATTCAATACAGTTGCAGTAGTAACTCAATTAAATGGTTAATAATACACCTAAGTGCATCAGCAAAAATAAATAAATAAAATGCATAAAAATAAAATGCAATAAAATGCATTACCATAAAATGTGCATTTCTATAGTGTTATAGTATGACCAAATATGAATTTAGCATCTGCCAGAAAAATATGACTGTATTTACATTCTAAATCTTATTATTGGGTAGATATAGTTATATTTTAAAATTGTATTGATATTTTGCAACATATCTGTAACACTTTACTTAAAGGAGAAGTCCACTTCCAGAACAACAATTTACAAATAATTTACTCACCCCCTTGTCATCCAAGATGTTCATGTATTTCTGTCTTCAGTTGTAAAGAAATTATGTTTATTTATTTATTTATTTATTTTTTTTAAGATTTATTTTTGGGCTTTTTTATGCCTTTATTTGGACAGGACAGTGTAGATAAGACAGGAAAGCATTTTATCGAAACGATCGGTCATTTTTTTCCAAAAATAAACATTTGTGTACTTTTTAAGCACAAAAGCTTGTGTAGCACAGGTTCTGGGATGTGTGTTCATGATGCTACGAATTAGTAATGGGTCGTTCTTGAACATTTGGTTCATTTTGAACGAATCTTTAATGTGACTCGGGAAGAACGAGTCGTCTCGGGGAGTGAATCGTTAAGTCTCGCATGCGCAACATCCTATTAGGTTCCGTACTGGAATTAGTTCACCTGTTTCGAGTTTTTGGGTTTTTCGAGTCGTTCGTTCATCTTATGGAGCTGTCACATGATGAATGAATGACTCAAACCCGAAGACTCGAGAAATAAACAAATCAATTCTTTTTCCAGCTCACATTGCATTGGTTGAGCTTATGGGGCTGTCATGTGATGAACGAACAACTCAAACCTGAAAACTTGTCAGATAAGAGGTGAGGTGAGCTAATCATAGACTAAAGACCCAGGTAAACAATTAATTAATCTTAAAGTATAGTTTTGTCTTGTTTGTAGTTTGATCAATGTTTGTGTAAGCAGTAGATGTGTTAGGGAAGTAACACGTAACATTTTAATTGTATTTTGCTAAAATAAACGAAATGACTCGAAAAAAGATTCGTTCATTTTGCTGAACGAGACTCAAAGGTCCAAGATGGTAAAATGATCCAAACTTCCCATCACTACTACGAATCACGTCTAAGTTCATCATCTGTGTACTCCGGCTAAAAAGGTAGAGTATGGCGAAAAACTCTTATTCTCATCATTCTAACCTCTCATCTTATTTTCTCCTACAACTTCAGAATCGTCTGTAAACACTGGGTCTGTAGTTCCGCCTACGTTCCACGTGACCTTTCGATGTGATTTAGTATGTAGCGTCATGAACGCGCATCCCAGAACCTGTGCTACTTGAGCTTTTGTGCTTAAAAAGTATACAAGTTTTTATTTTTCGAAAAAAATGATAGATTGTTGCGCTAGATAAGACCCTTCTTCCTCGGCTGGGATTGTTTAGAGCCCTATGAAGCTGCATTTAAACTGCATTTTGGAAGTTCAAAATCGGGGCACCAATGAAGTCCGTTATATGAAGAAAAATCCTGAAATGCTTTCCTCAAAAACCATAATTTCTTTACGACTGAAGACAGAAAGACATGAACATCTTGAATGACAAAGGGGTGAGTAAGTTATTTGTGAATTGTTGTTCTGGAACTGGACTTCTCCTTTAAAGCTTTATTCATTATAAAGTAGTTTTAATGCATTAATTTTTACTTTGTAATGCACCTTATAATGCATTGTACAATCTTATGAATAATTGTAAGCACAGTTAATACATTATAACACTTATCAATTCATTGTTACACAATGCACTTTAAATTTGGTTATAATTACTTATAATTACAATATATGATGTATTACAACCCACATTGTGAATAATTATAATGCATTATATCCTTAAATAACCATGTATAATGCATTATACATAAAGGCTTTAAGTGTTACCAATGTGTCTAGCTAAGATACTTTAAAATGGTATGTATTACTAACACTTTTTTTAAAGGGACGGTGACTTCAAATCATGTATTCATAAAACGCATTTATTGTACCATGAAATATAAACAATGCAATCTTATCATATAAAATGGTTTTCAAATAAACTGAAAATTATTTATGAATATTATTTTTAAAAGAGCTCAAAACAAACATTTTTAGAATATTAGCATCAAATAAACAGAAAATTCAGCTTCACTTACAGCAGAAGTGAGTATAGGGTTTTTTTTTATGAATCTCTGCAATCACCTTTCCTAATAACGTGCTAGTTAGCAAGTTTCGCTGCTAAATGTGGCTAAAGTAAACAATCTCTCAGAGCAGCTTGTCACTACACAGAGAGAAGAGAGGGGCGGGGCGAGCAGATCTCATTTGAATTTAAAGGAACAATCGCTCAGAATTGAAATTATTTTTAGAATTATTTTTGTGGAACTCATTTTGGCAAGGTAAAAAGGGTGTTGTTTTACACAACCACTGAGAATTTTTAACCAAAGTATATTATAGAATCATATCAGCTTGTGGAAAATGGGCATCCGATGACCCCTTTCACAAAGAGCTCAAAACATGAGAAAATACAGCTTTGATATGTAGAAGACCATTCACACAGAATGTTTTCTTAATCTATCTTTGCATCCCGCTGTCTTTTCAGCATCTCATGCCACGAATGTCACGTTTTTAAGATGGCATGTCACAGTAAAGTGTTTTTGAGAACCCTGCGTTCTGTTTTATTTAGTTTCGCTGTGGTCAGATTTGATCCAGATTTCTTGTTTACTGTATAGGCCTATAGGAAGTATAATTGTAACTGGCAGAAATTGGCAGTCAGAACCTTCTGAGCTTTGATACTTAAGCAAATAACATTGGCTCAAATGAATTGTGATCTAATTTGATCTGATAATTAATTAAGTCACAACAACAATAGACAAAACGTATAGACTTAACCCATTAAAACAATTAACAAACAAAACAGACTAGGCAGTATCGGTCATTTTCAAAACCGATTTGCCAATAAAATAATTTTAAAACATTTTAAGAATGTTTTTGTCAGAGCCCTTGATCTGTAATAATCGGTATCAGCATCTGCCCTGAAGAACACATCAGCCGACCCCTAAAACAAACTTTGAACATTGTTTTAATAATCCCAGCGCAGGATGGAAGAAGCATGTGAACCCTTGGATAGTTTTTAAATCATCTTTATAAAACTCTTTGGTCACACTTTATTTTAAGGTCCAGTTTTCGCTATTAACAAACCATTAACTACAGCTTTTGCCTCAAACTCCTAATTGGCTGTTTGTTAATAGTTAGTAAGGTAGTTGTTAAATTCAGGTATTCGGGATTAGGGATGTAGAATATGGTCATGCAGAATAGGTGCTTTATATGTATTAATAAACAGCATAATATAGGCATGCTAATAAGTAACTAGTTAATAGTGAGAATTGTTCCCTAAACTAAAGTGTTACCAACTCTTGGTACTTTTTACTCAGTTCAGCAGCATTCTGTTGCAAATCTGTCATGCCAAAGCATCTCAGGTTAAGGTCAAGCTGTCCAGAAGGCATGTATTTTCTTCTGTTAAGGCCGTTTTGTTGTTGATTCACTCCTGTGCTTTGGATTGCTGTCCTCAACTTCTGTTGGGCTACAGATGGCCTTACATTCTCAGGCAAAATGTCCTGCTAAATCACATTTCATCACCAATTTATGCAGAAATCGAAACTGTGCAAGCAGAGTTTGTCTGATTCTGAAGCCAGTGCTTTAAAATTTTAAATAATAAGCTTGTGTCGTGAGAAGTAGTTAGCTGTAAGTATAGGTAGCTGTAAAACACAGAAACTCATCACAGCAGTGCTGGATGAACTGAAGGTGCACCGTCACAAATACACGCAACTCCAAATATATCCTGTTGCAGGCGTGTACAGCAGAAGGTTGAGCACCGCTGTCTTCAGTGACAGATTGATCTTTTAACTCTGCTGATGCTGACACTCCTGAAGATTTCCAAGCATGAATACATGTTTTCAAAAGTCTCGGGTCGCCCACATTTATCTGCACTGGAAAGCAGCAAGGCTTGTTATTAAATCATATTCATACAGAGCATGTTCAAGCAGGAAAAGTTAATATACTGAAAAATCATGTTCAGTAGCCTAGGACAGAGGGAACTATTGAACCACAGCGGTGCATAAATCAACATTCAGCCCTCATCAAAGCTTTACCCTCTAGTAATTAATTGGCATTAACGATCGGGTGAATCTCACAAGAACAAAACCATTGATTCACAAGGAATTCTTTGCATTACGGCATTCATTTCATGATAATTAAGCACATTTATCCATAAACATTCTCATTACAGTCATATATCTGGACATTGTTGTATACATTTTAATTTTTATGTGGTTTTTATTAGATTCTCATTACTTTTAGTATTTCTGCTGTTAGTATTTTACAGCATACATGTCATACATGTCCACTGGAGGCGAGCTGAACTGACCAAAATGCAGATTTATTAATAAACATGGATCAAAACAAATGCTAAACAAACAAAGACTTGACTAGAACTAATGAACTCACCAAGTAACACAAACAAAGCTAAACAAAGACAAAGGGAACAAGAGGGCTATATATACACAGAGACAAATGAGCTTACAAGGAACACCTGTGAACAATCAAACAATGAACCAATGAGAAAACAGAACACAAGCAGAACAACCAATTAGAACATGACACATAAACAGTGGAGCACATGGCAAGAACACATGATGGCAGGTGAAACACGTGACAGAAATCAAGAAATATGTATTGAAGGCCATATCTACCACTGAATAAAAAATAAAAAAGGTACAAGTTTTTATCTCACAATTCAGAGAAAAAAAGTCAGAATTGTGAGATATAAACTTGCAGTTGCAAGTTATAAAGTTAGTATTGCGTGATATACCCTCAGTTGCGAATATATATATTTATATTTTGCAATTCTGCAAAATAAAGTTATGATTGTGAGATATAAGCTCACAATTCTGACTTTTCCTCACTTTTCTGTCTTTATAACTTGCAAAAAAAAAATTAGAATTGCAAGTTTGTAATTATGCATTTCTGAAAAAAAAGTCCCAGTTGAAAGATATAAACTCACAATTCAGCATTTTTTTTTTGCAATTCAGACTTTATAATATGCAATTGCGAGTTATTAAGTCAGAATTGTGAGATAGAAACTCCCCGTCAGAACTGGACTTTATATAAACTTGCATCTCACAATTCTGAAAAAAAAAAAAAAATCTCACAATTCTGACTTTATTTATTGCAATTGTGAGTTTATATCACAAAATTCAGAGAAAAAAAGTCAGAATTGTGAGATATAAACTTGCAGTTGCGAGTTATAACGATAGTATTGCGTGATATATACAGTATATATATATATATATATATATATATATTTATATGTTTATATCTCACATTTCTGCAAAGTAAAGTTACAATTGCGAGGTATAAACTCACTATTCTGACTTTTCTCACTTTTTCCCCCCTTAGAACTGGACTTTATAACTCGCAATTGTGAGTTTATACCTCACAATTCTTAACAAGAATTGCGAGATAAAAACTCACATTTGGAAGAATAAAAAGCGAGACTTTATTTCTTTATTTTTATTTATATCCTGCCATTCTGATTTTGTAACTTGCAGTTGTGATTTATATCACATAATTCTGAGAAAAAAGTCAGAATTCGGAGTTTATATCTCACAATTCTGAGAAAAAAAAATTAGAATTGCGAGTTTGTATTATGCAATTCTGAGAAAAAAGTCACAATCGTGAGATATAAACTCACAGTTCTGCTTTTTTTTTTCTCAGAATTGCAACTTTATATTTTGCAATTCAGACTTTATACTATGCAACTGCGAGTTATTAAGTCAGAACTGTGAGATATAAACCCCTCTGAACTGGGCTTTATAACTCACAACTGCAAGTTAATATCTCACAATTCTGAGAAAGAAATATTATCTTGCAATTCTGACATTATTCTCACAAGCTATACAGCTATTCTGTTCTGTCTTTATTACTTATAATTGTGAGTTTATATCACACAATTCTGAGAAAAAAAGTCAGAATTCAGAGTTTATATCTTGCAATTCTGAGAAGAAAAACAAATTAGAATTGTGAGAAAGAATTTTTTTATTCAGTGGTGGAAACAGGCTTCCACAGATATGACTGTGACTAAACTACAAAATAAAAGACATGAAAACCTAAACGTGGTACAAAACCCCAAACCAAGCATGATAAGGTGCCTTTCTGGAATACTTGATTCTGACTGGTCAGTCGTGACATT
The DNA here is from genome assembly GCA_012976165.1 of Labeo catla. Lineage (NCBI taxonomy): Eukaryota > Metazoa > Chordata > Actinopteri > Cypriniformes > Cyprinidae > Labeo > Labeo catla. The sequence continues at coordinate 1,198,127 of VONZ01000071.1, forward strand.
CTAAGGTGTGTAACATTGAATAACACACTGCTCATGCGGGTATTGGAGGTTGGCGCTTCTTTCACGTCTCTCATATCACATGTTTTATTCAAACACAGCTGCTATCATCTTGCGTCTCAGTTATCGACTATATTTTCTGTGAAACCAGAGGACTTCAGTATTAATAGTAGATCTGCTGTTATATTGTTGAAGTGTTCGTCTTGTTGACAGAACAATTGTTTTGTACACTGTAATGGATAATAAACATAAAATTTTAAAATGCTTTCTTCTCAAATAACATTTTATGTCCTTGTCTTTATTTATGTGGCGAAAAGCTGCGTAATTAGTGATATAATCGTACATTATGTCTTAAGTTTCCCTCTTGTTTCCCTCAAAGCCGTTTTTTTAGGAGCTGTTTTTATTTCCAGAAGCTTTGCATTTTAAATAGCTATTAAAATATTTAAACTCAAATCAATATTTAGTGTCTGTTTATTACTTATGTGACAGAAGTAGCCAGAATAAGTGTTATTGAAGTAGAAATAGAAATAATATCCACCTCACTACAGGGTCCTGATCGCCCTGTCGGGGGGGTTGTTATAATTATGCAATAACAACCTGCTGGATGTACATATGCAGTGTTCGAACTGAGGGGGGCTGGGGGGTCCCGGACCTCCCATAAGCATTAAGGGACGCCCCATGACACCCCAAAAAAATATACTTGGGGGGTCCCCTATTTTTTCAATAAAAATATAATACTTAAAACATAAAACTAGTGAAAATGAAATAAAAAGATTCAATTGCTGTATTAAATTTAGACCTGCTCACATTAAATCATATTTTATTTTTACGTGTTGTTCACACAAAGAGTGCCATTTTTTTGTTGCAAAAATCATAAATGGGATATTGATTTTATACAACAGTTCAGTAAACTATAAGTTAATATCAAGTGACTATTTTTGCTCTATTTCGCCAACACAAATAATTCCAAACACAGCCACTGCACTGTTCTACGTCTCTAAACAACATGACGTTGTTTCGTTCCTGAATGAATCAACCGCTTAAATGATTCGAATCAATCGCAATGACTCATTTATTAACTGTGACTTACTGACACCTACTGGTGATTGTAATTCCACATTTAAAGTACCTCTTCATTTTTTTAAAATAATTGTAAATATCAGCATTCAACGTTTAGGATTAAAATATTATTTAAATAACATTTTTCATGCATTTGTAACTGCAGGTTAAATACATTCATGTCCTGCATTAAACAGTGGGTAAATACATCTAAATGCATATTCAGATGCAGCGTTTGTGTTTCCTCTATATTGAAAATATGAATTTTGTTGGTACTGATTTTATTTGTGTGATAACAGCCTAAAATGTCTTATTATTCTAAGTGACTTAAATATAAGAATTTGACACAAAAGATAATGCACACTTTCAGAAAAAAGAATGGCTTTATGGAGGTTAAAAAAAATGCCCACAAAAGGCAAAAATCACTTTAAACTTGTTTGAAAATATGAATTTCCTCGGCTAGATATCTAATTCTTTTTACATTGCAATAAAATTTTTGATTGTAATTATAGTATTGAGAACTTGAAGGGCATTTGATCTGCAGCATTGTTCTAAACACATAAAATGTAAAAAATAAATGTAATGTAAAAATCTAAATCTAAAAACCTGTTTTATTGTCTCTGAGAAAAGAGCATTTGACACCCGTGTTCTCGCTGAAGATACTGCTCAAGAGCTGTTAGTAAACCAAAGCTAAATTGTATAAATTTAAAATGCAGGTAACTATCTTCTAGAAAAGTCATTCCCTCATTAAAACTTGACACATTGAATCCTGTTTAAAATAAAGGTGACAAAACAGGGACTAATTTAACCCGAAACCT